>CM055122.1:237971277-238571277 GCA_029206835.1 Rana muscosa | reverse complement strand
CCCCCTGGATGCAACCAGGTGACTTTACCTTCCTGCTGTCACACAAGATATTGCATTTACCTGTCAGTGGTCATAATGCTGTGGCTGATCTGTATATATATATATATTGTGGCAGAGCGTTGCCCTGCCAGGGTCTAGAAGGAGGTTGTGACCCAAAATTCTCAACCGGACAGGTTGAGGGGCTCCAGGGAGCTTGTGACATGAAGAGGAAACTGACTTTTCAGTTTTCTCAGTGTTTTTTTAAGTTAGTTTTGGGAACTGGAGCCTGGAGATTTCAAAATAATCTGGGTGGGATGAAATCTCCAATCCTGGATCCAGGTATTCAGAACGGCAAGCGTACTGATTGGTCAGGTGTGTGCTGGGCTTTTAGCATAGCTCCCAACTGTCCCTGATTTCGACAGACTGTCCCTGATTTGGAGCAATGCCCCTCATTTGTCCCTCATTTTTGTCTGATCTATATAGTTGTATATAAAATGCACTTTTTGTCTTTTAACCACTTCCCTACCCAGCCATAGACAAATGACGTCCACAGATGGGATCTCCCATCCTGGGTGGACGTCATATGACGTCCTCGGCTTTGCAGGGGGATATCTGAATGATGCCTGCAGCTAGAGGCATCATTCAGATATCCTTTTGAAGTGCCGGCGATTCTGTGCACCATAAGAACGATCATAGCGGCGGTTCCGCTGCTTGATCATTCTTATAGGCGGCGGGAGGGGACACCCCCCCCTCCCGCCGCCATCCGGTGCTTCTCCGGGCTCTCCCGTGCGATCGGGGACCCGGAGCGAATCTTCCGGCATCGTTGGTGGAGTCACGTGATGAGCATAGAGATGACTGGTGACCAGATGGTCACCAGTCATCTCTATGATCGTCGGAGGCCCGGGCGCGATGTGATGACGTCACGCCCGGGTCTCAAAAATGTAAACAAAGCCGCCGTTGCGGCTGTAAGTATGAAATCAGTGAAAAAATTTTCACTGATCTCATGCTTTCCAGCCTGGAGGAGAGATGTGGAGTCTTATTGACCCCGCATCTCTCAATAAAGAGGACCTGTCACACACATTCCTATTACAAGGGATGTTTACATTCCTTGTAATAGGAATAAAAGTGATCAAAAAAAAAAAAAAAGTAAAATCATTGTAAAAAAATAAATAAATAAGTAAAATAAATAAATAAATAATAATAAAAAAAATTAAAACGCCCCTGTCCCCGGTAGCTCGCGATCAGAAGCGAATGCACACGTAAGTCGCCCACATATGTAAACGCCGTTCAAACCACGCATGTGAGGTATCGCCGCGTGCGTTAGAGCGCGTGCAACAATTCTAGCACTAGACCTCCTCTGTAATTCTAACCTGGTAACCTGTAAAAAAAATTTAAGCGTCGCCTATGGAGATTTTTAAGTACCGAAGTTTGGCGCCATTCCATGAGTGTGCGCAATTTTAAAGCGTGACATGTTAGGTATCTATTTACTCGGCGTAACATTATCTTTCATATGTTCCCAAAAAATTGGGCTAACTTTACTGTTTTGTTATTTTTTAATTCATGAAACCATTTTTTTAAAAAAAAAAGGCGTTTGAAAAATTATTGCGCAAATATTGTGCAAGAAAAAATGTTGCAATGACCGTCATTTTATTCCCTAGGGTGTCTGCTAAAAAAACATATATAATGTTTGGGGGTTCTGAGTAATTTTCTAGCAAAAGAATGATGATTTGTACATGTAGGAGAGAAGTGCCAAAATAGGCCCGGTATTGAATAGGTACAAAAAGCCCTGTATTGAAGTGGTTAAAAAGTGTTTCCCAGTGCTAAACCCTTTATCCAATTTCTAAATTGCTGCACTTGTAAATTTTAAAAGCCAATATAAAGGAATAGTAGTGATAAAAAAAGCACTTGTCGATTTAATTAACCTTTTTTGGGGTTAATTCTCCTTTAAGGGGGTGTGGCATTGAGCATGCCCTATGCCTACATACATTTGCTAGTAGGTGTCCTTAATTCCCATCTCAAAATGTTGGGAGGTATGCTTTTAGTCAGGGCTTTTTTTCTCAGACAATAGGTGCAGGAACTCCCCTTTTCCGAGTCACTTGTTTTCTCTGCCCCTACCCACCTCCGAGCAACGTCCCTTGGTTCCATCCCCTACCCACCTCCGAGCAACGTCCCTTGGTTCCATCCCCTACCCACCTCCGAGCAACGTCCCTTGGTTCCATCCCCTACCCACCTCCCAGTACCGCCCCTTTTAGACAATACAGAACCAAGTATCATTTTGTTGTGCTAAGTAATTTGTATGGAATTTGGTTTCCCCTTCAGCCAGCAACAATAGATCCCCCTAACAATGTACCACCCACAACAAAATCCCCCCCCCCAGCAACAATAGACTCCCGGCAGCATCAACAGATCTCCGCACAGCTAGCATTAATAGACTCTCTGCCAGCGATCAACAATAGACCCGTCCCCCAACAGTAGATCTCCTTCAGCAACAACTGACCCCCCAGCAACAATAGGTCCCCCACTAGCAACACTAGACCTCCTCAGCAACAATAGACCCCCCTGCAAAAATAGATCCCCTCCAGCTAGAATAGATTCGTCAGCAGTGAGCATCAATACCCTGCAGCACACCCCAGCACCCCTTGACATTAAATACAGTCAGTCCAGGAGGTGCCGGGACTGCGTTCCCCCGCATTCCCGCTGAAAAAAAGCCCTGCTTTTAGTAATAACCTGACCATGGTTCTGAGCTCCACCCTGGCAGACAGAAGGTCTGGCCCAGGAGTCAGGAGGGCTCCACGTGGGAGCCAGTGCAGCAAGAGGCTGCTAGCTGTGTGCATCAAGTTGGTTGTGAACAGTCTGTAGGAGACAGACAAGAGCTTGGAGTGTAAGGCCAGAGCGGCAGTGCTGCAAGTGAGAGCCAAAAGGGCTGAATGTCTTTTATGTTGATGGGAAAAGGAATGCTGAAAACCCCTGCGAGGGAAACTCAAGTTTTGTGCTTATTAAACTTTCTCTTAATAAAAATGGGCAAACAAAGCTCTTAAAAAGAGGAAACAGGGAGCGGCGGTGTCCTTAAGTTGGATGTAAACCCACTCTCATCCTTTCTAAACTACTGCCATAGTGCTGATCTATAAGGATATACATGTCTCCTGCATGTATCCTTACCTGTCAAATGTCTCCCCTCTGTCTGTTATGAGACCTGAAAAACTGCAGATTCTGTGGGTGGATCTGTTGTCTGGAGCTCGGTGGGTGGAGTCGTGATGTCAGTAGACTCCCCGCCCACCTCTACACTCCCCGTGTCAACATGCATTTTCTCCTGTGTATTCCTTCTGCTATGATCACTAACATCCAGTCAAAATCCAGAAAAGTAACCACATGACTTCAGAAAAGGAGTGGGGGTGGGAATTAAAAAATAATGCCTGTCTAAAGCTAGTGCACGAGATATGTAAATAACCTGTCACTCAAAGCAAGGGGGCGGAACGGACAAAGGTTTTCCTCTGTCCGTTTTATCTCACTGAACAATAAAAGAGGATTGCTCAGAGCTGGATTACCTCTTTGTGGCAAGACCTGGCACAAATGATAGGAAATATTAAACTCTACATTGTGACAGCAAAAAAAAAAAACAATTTCGGGTTTAGCTCTACATTTGATGGTAGTTCTTACAATAAAAAAATATATATATATATATATATTGTACATTCGCATCAGTCCCTGCCATCAAGGAGCTTACAATATAATGTCCCTAACTCACATTCATACATACACATACTAGGACCAATTTAGACAGGAGCCAATTATTTTTGGAGTTTGGGAGGAAACCAGAGTACCCAGAGTTAACCTAGCTTAAAGACAAAGACACAAGTCCATCTAGTTCAACCAATATTGCATATGGAGATGAATTCCTTTGAAATGTAACCACTTCAGCCCCGGGAGAATTTACCCCCTTTCTGGCCAGGCCATTTTTTGCGATACGGCACTGTGTCTATTTAACTGACAATTGTGTGGTCGTGCGACTTTGTACCCAAACAAAATTTACGTTCTTTTTTTCCCACAAATAGAGCTTTCTTTTGGTGTTATTTGATCACCGATGCGGTTTTTATTTTTTGCGCTATAAACAAAAGAACATCAACAATTTTGAAAAAAAACACAATATCTTTATTATTTTTTGCTATAATTAATATCCACAATTTTTTTTTAAAAAAAACAAAATTTTCCCTTACTTTAGGCCGATATGTATTCTTCTACATTTTTTTGGTAAAAAAAATCGCAATAAGCGTATATTGATCGGTTAGCGCAAAAGTTATAGCTTCTACAAAATATGGGATACATGTATGGCATTTTTATTATTATTATTTTTTTTTACTAGTAATGGTGGCAATCAGTGATTTTTATTGGGACTGCGATATTGCGGCGGACAAATCAGACACTTTTGTTTGGGACGAGTGACATTTATACAGTGATCAGTGCTATAACAATGCACTGATTACTGTATAAATGTCACTGGCAGGGAAGGGGTTAACACTAGGGGGCGATCAAGGGGTTAACTGTGTTCCCGAGGTGTGTTCTAACTGTGGGGGGTGGGACTGACTAGGGGAGGAGACAGATCGTTGTTCCTACTTAGTAGGAGCACACGATCTGTCTCCTCTCCCCTTAAAAATACTGGGATTTGTGTGTTTACACACACAGATCCCGGTTCTCGGGTGATGGAGGGTGCCCAGCGGTCATCGCAACCGCCCGGCACTCGCATCGGCCCCGGGGACCACCTACAGCGTCTTAAAGGGCCGACGTACAGTATAACTGCAGTGGCTTGTCGGGAAACGGTTAAAAGAAAAAAAATTGCATAGATTTGCAGCACAACTTTGAAGCCTTTTTTTGATAGGCCGCAAATCCTAAAAGCAAGCACATTGCATCTGGAAATAAAAAATTAAAGTACATCTATTACCAAAATGTAAACTCATATATTAATTTCCCCCTTATATTTAAATTATGTCTACACTAATCCTAATACTCTGAACAGTCTTGAAGTTTGTAAGCTTTGTGAAGTTCCTCATACATTTTTCACCTTGAATTCTGTGACACACATTTAGTATGCCCCGTGAAAAGGCAACTTGTGTCACAGAATTCAGAGAATCTGCCTTCTGAACTACAGAGCATAGTGCCAGTGTGCCCAGGTTGAATGACTCCATGCATGCATAGGAGTGATATAATGACCCCCTGATACGGTTGCCACCTGTCCAGGATTCACCCGGACAGTTCGGGTTTGGAATTGTGCGTCCGGGTTTCAGACTGCCTGAAACCCGGACACATTATTCAGACAGGACTACGGCTTCCCAGTAGGGTTGCTGGCTGCAGTTGTCTAAACCAAGAGTGCCTGTTAATGCTCTCTTTCATGCTGCCCAAAGCCAGTACTACCCCTCCCCCCCTCCGCAACACAGACGGGAAAGGAGAGAGGGCTCGATCTGCTCCTCCTCCTCCCACCCGTACCCCTCTGTGTCTGCCCACACTCCTCAGAAAAGGAAAGTGGGGGTCGGAAATGTGGAGTCCAGCAGCCTCAGATACATCTGGATGAGATGTGCTGACTGCCAAGGGGTGAGTGAGCTCACCATTCATCATTAATCATTCTCTCTCCTGCCTCTGAGTACACTAAGGTAAATCAGGGTTCTCCAAGCACCCCTCACTTTAGAGTTCCCCTTTACACCAGAGGCCACAGTGTTCCCCCTTACATTAGAGTCCTCTCCGTTCTCAGTGTTCCCCCTTAAATCAGGATTCCCAGAGAATCCCTTATGTTAGAGTCCCCAGAGCTCTACCTTACATCAGAGTCTACAGAGTCCTGCCTTACAGTGTAAGGGAACTCTGCGGATTCAGATGTAAAATGGGAACTCTGCAGATTCAGATGTAAAAGGGGAACTGTGGACTCTGATGTAAAGGGGGACTCGTGGAATTAACTTCATATGATTAGAAATGTTATTTAATTGCAAAATATATGTATAGTTTTAAAAAAAATGATGTGCGTCGCTAAAGTGTTCGGGTTTGACTTAAAAAAAAAGGTGGCAATCCTACCCCCTGAACCTGGAAGTAGTTTCTGGTTCTCTTCCTGTCCCCCTGTTCTATGGTTCTTTGTACATTTGTCTAAATGTACATCTACTTAAAGTAGAACTAAAAGCAAACCTTTTTTTTCATTTTGGATGAACTAAGGGAGAGTTATAACTCCTGTCATCTGTGTTTCATTGGGGAGATTTCCCTTTACTTCCTGTATCATAGCAAAAACAGGAAGTGAGAGGAAATACTTTCAAACTGAGGGAATCCCGGGGTGGCAGCGGGATCACCAGAATTAGTATCCTCATTGGAATTACTGTTCTGGTGTCAACCCAAAATTTGGGATTTTCTTTCACTTTCAATTATGATGGTAAACGGGACAAATAGAGAGGGTGAATCTCCCTAATGGGGCCACAGACAGCAATAAAAACCTGTCAGTTGTTCAAGTCCCTATGCCCTTTAACCAAAACTAAAGAAAAATGTTTTGCCTTTAGTTATCCTTTAGACCCCTTTCACACTGAGGCAGTTTGCAGGCATTTTAGTGCTAGAAATAGCACCTGTAAAGCGCCGGCATCTTTGGGGCATTTTGGGGGCACTGTATACAGCGCTCCGAAAATGCCCCTGCCCATTGCAATGAATAGGCAGTGCTCCTGAAAAGCATTTCAGAAGTGCCGCAACACAGGCGTTTTTAATCTCTTCTTCGGCTGCTAGCGGGGTTAAAATAGGGTGACCAGACATCCCCGGTTTCCGGGGACAGTCCCCGGATTGAGGACACTGTCTCCGGACCAAGTCTGTCCCTGGTTTTGTCCCCGGATTGTATTTGAACAGGGGCTGGGGCAATTTCAAAGACAGTCAGTGCAGAATAAAAAATAAAAAAAATGAATTACACCCGCCCGCCCCGCCGCTCCTACTAGCTTAGGGGGGTGTATTTTTTCCCATTTTCTGTGCCCCTTTCTGATGATCATGTGCTGGTGAGAGCAGGGGGAATATTTCTTCAGTTTTGGGTGCATGCCCACTCAGTTCTACTCACATG
Source organism: Rana muscosa (assembly GCA_029206835.1). Lineage (NCBI taxonomy): Eukaryota > Metazoa > Chordata > Amphibia > Anura > Ranidae > Rana > Rana muscosa. The sequence goes on along the minus strand of CM055122.1, from coordinate 238,564,235 downwards.
TTCTTCTGCCTTGGCTCAAGTCCCGGCCAGCCGCCTGCCTGTTTATCTCCTTGCCTTCCCTGAAGGAGTGATCTTCCTTCGCTCCCCACCCAGTAGTAGCCGGGGCCCGGAGAGTATAATTTGACAGGCTGTGAGGAGGGCAGCAGCGGCGACGGGCAGAGAGTCGCTGATTGGCGCCATTACTAGTAAAAAAAAAAATATGTCCCTGGATTTTATTTGAAAAATCTGGTTACCATAGGTTAAAAGCACCCCGCCTAGCGGCAGAAAGGCGCCGCTGAAACAGAGCTAAAGCACAGATAAAATGAGCGGTGCTTTAGTGCTAATGCATGAGCGGCCACAGTGTGAAAGGGGTCTAAATCTGTGCTCATATGATATGTACACCAAAGGTTTGTTAATTTTGGTTGTTTAACCAACCGTCATTATACTGGGGCATGTCGGAAACTATTCCGCAAGCCGTCGTAGCTGTACGTTGGCCCCTTTAAACGAGACAGCAGGCGCGCGCGTACGCCCACTGCACAGTGGGGGTGCCGAAGCTCGTGGCTGGCGGCTACGAAAATAAATCGTCACACAAAAGTCGAAAGTGAAACACGCATGATCAGAATCAAGGAACGACCAGGAAGTGTTCGGTCTTGTAAACTACTGTTCGTACTCTAGAATCAACATTCGTGACGCGGCAATTGATAAAATGTTGAAATGCAGCGCATATTCTCATCTTCTTTAATGGGATAATAATGAAGCTGCTTTGCTAGTGATACTAATGTAGTTATGCCAAAAGTGTTTTAACCACTTGCCGACCAGCCACCGTCATTATACAGCGGCAGGTCGACACGATCCCACGAGCCCTCGTAGCTGTACGTCGGCTCCTTTAAGCGGGATAGCAGGCGCGCCCGCTGCACTGCGGGGCTGCCGATGCTCGTGACCACTGGCCACGCGCGATTGAGGGCATGAGGCAGAACAGGGACGTGTAAACACACAAATCCCTGTTCTGTGAGGAGAGGAGAGGTAGATCGTGAGTTCCCACTAGCTAGGAACCGTGATCTGTAATTTCCTTTAGTCAGTCCCATCCCCCCACAGTTGGAACACACACTAGGGAACACAGTTAACCCCTTGATCGCCCCTAGTGTTAACCCCTTCCCTGCCAGTGACATTTACACAGTAATCAGTGCATTTTTATAGCACTGATCGCTGTATAATTGTCAATGGTCCCAAAAATTTGTCAAAAGTGTCCGATGTGTCTGCCATAATGTCGCAGTCCTGATAAAAATCGCAGATCGCCGCCATTACTCGTGTAGCAGCCTCCTCTCTCTCCTCTCTTTATCAGCTCGTCTGTCTCTTGTCTAGGGGTACCTTAGAGGAGAGAGTGCGGGGTCACCACGCCAAGCCTTCACCGCAGATGTTTGTGTGGTGTAAGCAAAGTTCTTATGTTACCTTCGGGTCGGTGTTCTGCACCTGGAGCCTCCAAAGAGAGATACCTTGAACAATGTCTGTCAGGAAATGAGCCCCACACCATTAAAGTCCAACACTCCTTTATTCTTCAATGCACAAGTGAACACAATCAGTTGGACTCCCTTAGAGAACAGAACAGACAGGGAGGTGTGGATGCGAGTAGGCCCAGACACAATGAACTCTCCACTTTCCTTCCTGAAAGTGGGTTGCGGTCTCCGAACGAGGGGGAATTTCCTTCCAGGCGGTGTCCGATGAGAGGCCCACCTGTCACTGGCAATATGCTGCACCAGGTCTTCAAGCAAGTTTTTCCCACCAGTCCATTACGCCTTCCGGATTCGGTTACCCAATCACGGGGTTCCCTAGGATCTCCTTCCCTCGTGGAACTCAGTGGTGGGCACTGAGCTCCAGACCTCCATCCGAGTACCTCACCCCAGGCTAAAAGTGCCTGGGATGGAACACGACCTCCGAACGTCCTCTAGGCCTAGGCCGCCTAGGGGACCGACACGAACCACCGCCCACAGGCTGAAGGTGCCCGGAACTCGACCCCGTGACAAAGATGGCCGGCCCCTTTATACCCTCTCCCAGCAAGCACAGCGGTTTCCCCGCCCCACCATACCACTGCCGAGGGAGGACAAAAAGGGAGCACAGCACACAGCAATGGTTCAACCCCAGCCCACGGCGACAGCGCCACCCGTGGGGCTGCAGGGAACTGCACATCACCGGTGTCTCTGCCAGTTTTAACACACAGAAAAGTGTATACCCGCTACACTCTCCCCCTGGTAATTTGACACTGGTCCCCGGTGTCTGGAGTAAACTATGCCCTCAACGGCTGGCATAGCCCAGTCCAGAAACCAACTACAAATTGTACAAAAATAAACTTCTGAAAACTTGGTCAACTGAAGCAATTGTGTCTGAGTCTTACATGAAAGGGAAGGGAAACAACAACATTTAAACCATAACGTTAGAATCACATTCACATACACTTTTTCCAACCCATCCTGACTAAGACCCACCCCATACTCAGTGGTCTTGATGGGATGCTCTCCTGCAGAGGGAAAAAAGAAAATTAACACACATAACCCTGACACATGTATTCGTGTAAGAGGAAAGAAACTTCTTCGAAAAGAAATCCCTTTTCTCCCAGGAGTGAGGGCGTGAAAAGTGTTAACGATGCGCAACACTGCCACCTGGTGACAGCACCGTGGTAACTGCACTCGTGGAACTTCCCTTCTTCTCTTGAGCCCTATCTACCCCAGAGTCCATGATCTCTCGTAGAAAATTGAAGAACAAACACAGGAACAGTCCTTCATTTCTCTGGGCAACAGGGACAACAAGCCCCAGAAAGTTCAGCAGCATAAGAAGCAAGAACGGAGTCTCTTTCCTCCTACAGATAGAAACGGGGATGGGGCAAAACAAGTGGTTTCAAGTGCTGATCCATGGTCTCCAGATGGTACTCGACATCATCCCCTTCTTTGCGCCGGATCAGCACCTTGTCCGCGTGGATGTGCCGTCCCAACATCCATTCTGCCTTGCAGTCTTTAAAATGCTGAGAGGCCTTGGGGGAGCATGCCAGGTAGCTGCGAGCGTGTGGAACCTGAAGGTGGGTCCACACAAAGTCATTGTACCAGCGCTCCCGGCACACTTCCACCTCATACAGCAACTCCTTGGACAAGTATGGATACTCCCATCCGTACTCGGCAGCAACCTTCTGGCCAAATAGGCGTTGTAGTCTCGCCAGAGGAGGCATAGTGGCACTGTCCCATTCGCCAGGCAAAACTATTGAGTCCGGGTGACGAAGGACCTTGATTACATCTAAACTGGGCATAGGTGCCCGCAACAGCAGTCTCTTTTTCCCGGTCCCAGGTGTAGGGGGTACCGGGAATGTAAGGGCAAGTTGAAGACGGGACCCCTCTTCAGGCGCTGGTGCCTCCACCCGGGGTGTACTATCCCCCGTAGACATGGGTGGGTCCCTGGTTTCACGGGACGAGGCAAGAGGTACTTTGTCCCAGCCCTTTTCTGCAAACAGTTCATCAATAGCAACATCGTCTTCCACATCCGAGAGCGACTCCAGGTCAGAGGTGTCACACTCCTCCGCAGGCAGGTAGCCCGTAGTGGAGACTGAATTACTACCTCCTCCCACACACCAAATCTCTCCGCCTGGCTTACCTCGGCCTTTACTTGAGGCGGGATGTCCAGAACTCCTGCCGACGGATCCCTCCGGGCCGGGCGTAAGCGGGCGAGATGGTCCACCACAACCGCTGGTCAGGGCTACCATGCCGGTCTTTCTCTTCGGTGGTGGACGCTGCGAGACAGTGGTGACCGAGTCAGCATCCTCGGATTTCTCCCGTTGAGTTGTCGCGACCTCCTCCGCGGTCGCTGCAGTGCGCGCAGGGATGGCTGTCAAAGTAGTGATTCCTCCTCTCTGAGTGGTGCTGCCTGCAACACGGCCGGGGTAGATGGTTCTCGGCTTCTCAACCACTGGATCTACTTCATAGAAACTCCCCACAGGCCTCGCATCGCCCGAATGACTTCAGTTGGCACACCAGTCACGAACAACCGGGACAAATCACACCCAGGGCCTCAACGTCCATGCATGAATACAGGGCGAATCGTCCCCTTGGCTTTAGCGGAATCCCTGTATCAGTCACTGGAGCAGCAGCAGTCAAAGATGTGGTAGCAGGATGAAGTGGAACCCACGCTGTTTGTCCAAACATGGTGACTTGCTGTTGGTCCATTGCGCACTGCAACGTCCCACGTGTAGTCCTTCACACGTATTGGACTCCTCCCCTTTGCTCCAGTTCGCGGGCTTTTCTTCTTTTTCCTTTCTGAGTCACGCCCACGAACTAAGCGGTGGGGGTGTGCCTGGTGGCGCAGTGCAAATAGAAACCCCCACGTGTACTACTTCACACGGCTGGGCTTCCCCCTTCTCTTGTTCTTCTGCGCGGACCTTTCCCTTCACTGGGTCATGTCCACGACTTTGAGCAGGGATGCACTTTGGCCAATAACATGGCCCACCTACTCGGAACTCCTCCCGGCAGACACGTTCAACTCCTTGTAGCACGAACACCAATCCCGGACGAGCCCCCACGTGTAGCGGCCTCCTCTCTCTCCTCTCTTTATCAGCTCGTCTGTCTCTTGTCTAGGGGTACCTTAGAGGAGAGAGTGCGGGGTCACCACGCCAAGCCTTCACCGCAGATTTTTGTGTGGTGTAAGCAAAGTTCTTATGTTACCTTCAGGTCGGTGTTCTGCACCTGGAGCCTCCAAAGAGAGTTACCTTGAACAATGTCTGTCAGGAAATGAGCCCCACACCATTAAAGTCCAACACTCCTTTATTCTTCAATGCACAAGTGAACACAATCAGTTGGACTCCCTTAGAGAACAGAACAGACAGGGAGGTGTGGATGCGAGTAGGCCCAGACACAATGAACTGTCCACTTTCCTTCCTGAAAGTGGGTTGCGGTCTCCGAACTGCACATCACTGGTGTCTCTGCCAGTTTTAACACACAGAAAAGTGTATACCCGCTACACTAGTAAAAAAAAATAATAATAAAAATGCCATAAATCTTTCCCCTATTCTGTAGACGCTATAACTTTTGCGCAAATCAATCAATATATGCTTATTTAGATTTTTATTACCAAAAATATGTAGAAGAATACATATCGGCCTAAACGACGGAAATTTTTTAAATTGGGGATATTTATTATAGCAAAAAGTACAAAATATTGGGGGTTATTTACGAAAGGCAAATCAACTTTGCACTACAAGTGCAAGCTACAAGTGCAAAGTGCACTTGAAATTGCACTGAAAGTGCACTTGGAAGTGCAGTCACTGTAAATCTGAGGGGTAGATCTGAAATGAGGGATAGATCTGAAATTATTTTATCATCCAATCATGTGCAGGCTAAAATGCTTTTATTTTCCTTGCATGTACCCCTCAGATTTACAGCGACTGCACTTCCAAGTGCACTTCCAGTGCAATTTCAAGTGCACTTTGCATTAGTGCAAATTGGATTTGTCTTTAGTAAATAACCCCCACTGTGTTTTTTTTTCAAAATTGTCACTGTTTTCTTGTTTATAGAGCAAAAAAAAGAAAAAAAGAAAATCGCAGAAATGATCAAATACCACCAACAGAAAGCTCTATTTGTGGGAAAAAAAGGACGTAAATTTTGTTTGGGTGCTGCGTCGCACGACCGCGCAATTGTCAGTTAAAACGACGCAGTGCCGAATCGCAAAAAATGGCCTGGTCATTGAGCAGCCAAATCTTTCGGGGTTGAAGTGGTTAAGAGAAAATTTTTAAATCATTATACAGTAGTAGGAAAAGCTAGTGCCTTGTTGGTTGCTATAGGCAACATCTCCAACTACCACCATTCTTTAGCAAATTACTTCAACTATGCACTTTCTGTAATACAATATCTGATAGAAGAACAGCTTGACTGTAGTAGCGAATCAGAATTTTTCTTTCAGGGCTTGTTTACACCAATCCACAAGTGTGCACACTGATGTACGTTGTGCGGGGACAGTGAAGGTGTTGTGGTGTTGCACTGCGCATTATTTACTGTTTTTCTTTAACTAACTTTATTAAACTGTCACAAATGATACTTCATTCAACTCTATGGAATGCTGTGACATGCGGTGCGGTGATTTGCGCTGTGTAAAAATACATACATGCATTTTGACGCAGCACACACCACCGCACATGTATGGTGTGAACAGAACACATAGAAAACAATTGTTTTCTATGTGCTCTTGCATTGAGCCTGCACTGATCTATGTTCAATTGACATAGCATGGATGAGCCATCATTCTCCCGTACTAGAAAGCTTGGAGGAGTGTCAAGTCACACTAGCTTAGTGATGTTGATAAAGTTTCGAGACATCAAACAAACTGACACTGCACTACTGATTGGTGACTGTAATCCGCAGGCCTCACCAAGAATAGCGACATCATGCAGCGGAATATGTAATACTCCCATTTACTAATGTAGCGCACCAACCCCAGACTTTTTCTGCTTTTCTTCTGCTTGGCTCCTCCGCAGGAAAAGAATGAGGCACACCGCACCACAAGCTCGTACACTCCTGAATGGGGAGGTTGAGCGGTGTTAGTTTTCTCTGGCCTGCTTGCAGCCAGTGTAAAAAAAATTCCAGTGCTGACCTCGTCTCTGCGGTAGTCAGAAACATGTCCTTAGTTCTCCCCAGTAAGCAACTGTCCACACCAACTGAAAGGTCCAATACTTATTTATTCTTTTTAGCACAATAAACAGTCTCTTTGAGAGCAGACGGGTTGGGACAAGACACAGGTCAGATAAGGTGGGAGAAGGTCCAGGCACAAACTCGAATTTAGGTTTTCTCCTGCTCTTATTAGCACAAACAGTCTCTGCCACAGACCATGAAGTTGGTCATTGCCACTGACCGGGTGAAAAAGATGAAAGTCACTGCCACTGACCTTGGGTGCGTAGTGTCACTGCCACTGTGACTTAAAGAACACGCACTTCCTTCCGTTAGTAAACTAGCCCTAAACTAGGACAAGAACATCCCTCCGGAGAGTTACCAGAGGCCCCATCTGTCACCACGACTCTGCGCTGGGTCTTCAGAAAGGGTCACCTCCCTGGCCTCCTTGTCCTGGATACGGGTCCCCTCGCAAGGCAGATCCCTGGGAGTCTCGGTCCCCGGCGGATCCCAGCCAAAGGCTGCTGGGCTCCGGGCCTTCCTCCAAAGTACCTCACCCCAGACTGAAGGTGTCTGAGATGGAACAGCAGCTCCGTCTCTGGGCCTATGGCACCCAGAGACAACCCGACCAGGCCTCCGGGCCTACGGCACCCGGAGGCGACACACACGCACCCAGGCCTAAGGTGCCTGAGCGCGGAACTGACCCCTCTGGAAGATGGCCGCCCCCTTTTATATCCTCTCCCGACAGGCACAGCAGGTTCCCCGCCCCGCTGTACTGCTGCCGAGAGGGGACAAGAAAAGGTACAACCCTGTACTGCGGTTCAACCTGAGCCCACGGCAACAGCGCCACCTATAGGCCCCAGGGAACTTACACACCAGTACCATCTCCCAGGGACAGAAATGGTCCATGAGACCTAACAATTGTGCATCTGAGCATAGTTTCCACTCAGATGCTTCCCCCTAAATGTAACCACCCGCTACACTAAATTATTCCTTTCTACTGTGACTTTCTCATCTAACTCTGCTGTCTTTTTCTACAGTATCTTTTATCATCTATGTATGCACATCATAGGCCATATTTTACCATATATATAGGGCAGGTTCACACCGGAATCACACAGGTATGTGGTCCACGTTCCAGTGTGATTTTCAGCCTATTCATTTAAATGGGCTGAAATCGCACCGAAAATAGTGCTTGCACTACTTTGCAAAAATACACTGCACCGGATCACATCGTACAACATTACCATGTGATCCGGTGCAGGCAAATGCACTGTGTTGGGGGTATTGTTAGGATTATATTGACACCGGCAGCCGATTGCTCACCCAGAGTGCTTTGAACACAGCGCAGGAAACACGCATTGAACGCGTCTCGGTGTGAATGAGCCCTCAGTCTGAATTCACATAGACATTGTCTGACACTGAGCAGGCTGTGGCATGCTGAAAAACGCACAGCGTCTGCGTTGTCTGCGTGGGCGCGGTGCTTTGTGAATGGCCAGCTTGTCTTCTGGGACACACACAGGTCTCAGAAGACAACAGGGGACTCGCTGCAGAAGAGGATGTGACGTCCTGGGCCGTGGCCCAGCTGGATCGGAAGTACTCTTGGTACTTCCAAAAAAGGTAATAGAGAAAGAAAAAGAAAAAATATTTTTAATATCCAAAAATGAGGGGTGGAGACCACCTCTCAAAATTGAGTGGAACTCTGCTTTAAAGTAAAACTATAGGCAAAACGTTTAGCTAGAGAAAGGCGAGTTTATAACCCCTGTCAGTTTTTAATTTTTGGCCATCTGTGTCCCATTGGGGAGATTTAATTTGACTTCATGTCCCATAGCCAAATAGGAAGTGAGAGGAAATTCCTCCAAAGTGAGGGAATCCCTGGTTGTCACCATGGCCACCAGAACTAGTGTCCCCACTAGGTTTCCCCTATATTCCTTGTCTGGTGACAACCCAAAATTTGGGACTTTCTTTCACTTTTGATTATAATGGTGGTTAATATGGCAACAAGGGCACAGACAGCAATACAAACCTGACAGGGGCTTTAATCCCTCTCCACTCTATCCAAATTTAAAAAAATAAAGTTTTGCATTTTAGTTATACTTTAATGAAAGCTTAAAGTGGTTGTAAACCCATATAAAAAAAAAAACTTTTTTTGTAGCCCACCTGCAAGGCAAAGCTATAATGAGCTAGTATGACTAGCATACTAGCTCATTATGTACCACTTACCTTAGATCCCGAAGCCCCCGAAGCCGTCCGTGTCCCTCTCTCCAGCCGCAGCCATCGCTGCGGCGATAGCCGGAATGTTACTTCCGGGTATCGCTGCTCCAGCCAATCACAGCGCCGCTCCGGCGCTGTGATTGGCCGGAGCGGCGAAGACGTGACTCCGCGCATGCGCGCGTGAGCCGTCGAATCCGGCTAAGTCGTCGAATGATGGGACTTAGCCGGATTTGTGAATGGGATTAACCCCATGAATGTGCCGTTGTCTACGGTGCACATGCGCCGTAGACACGGATGCATGTCGTTTTAAGCAAATACAGGTATCTCCTAAACCGTGTAAGGTTTAGGAGATATTTCTTGCACCTACAGGTAAGCCTTAATCTAGGCTTACCTGTAGGTGCAAGTTGCAAAAGTGGGTTTACAACCACTTTAATGCATAGAATGCAATAAAAAGGTAAAAATAACTTTTGCCTTTAGAACCACTTTAAGGTGCGCGGGAGCTGTCTGCCCAGATGTCATATGACGTCTGCCCAGAATGGCTGCTCGGGCGCGCACAGCGAGGCGATCACTGCCGCGCCATGTTGCTAGGACACAGCATGACCCCAATCTCTGTAAAGAGCCACGGTTCTTTAACCATATGATCGGCTGTGTCCAACCACAGCTGGTCACATGTAAACAAGGAGATGCCGGTAATATGTGCTCCTCGCCTCACAACCACCAATCAGTGCCCATTAGTGATGGCAGTCAGTGCTGGCTATCAGTGTCGCCTATCAATGCCCATCACTGCTGCCCATCAATGTCGCCCATCAGTGCCACCCATCAATGCCCCTCAGTGTCACCTATCAGTGGCCATCAGTGCCCACCAGTGCCACCTATCAGTGCCCATCAGTGCTACCTATCAGTGCCACATATGAGTGCTCATAAGTGCGGCATATTTGTGCCTTCTCATCAGTGCCACCTAATCAGTGCCCATAAGTGCCGCCTCATCAGTGCAGCCTATCAGTTCCGCATCATGAGCGCACATGAGTGAAGGAAAAATATTACTTATTTACAAAATGTACTGACAACTATGAAAAACTGTTTTCAAAATTTTCATATTTTTTTTATTTATAAAAAATAAAAAACCCAGCAGTGATTAAATACCACCAAAAGAAAGCTCAATTTGTGTGAAGAAAAAAAGATTCACATATGTAGCGGCCTCACCCCTCTCTCTAGTTTTATCGGTTATATGGCTGTTGTCTAGGGGTACCTGGGAGAGAGAGATGAGATACACCACGGCCCATGTCCTCCATAGCTAAGAGGTGAAGGCCAGAAGATTGGGTTTTGTGTAAGTGTCCTAGAGTCAAGTCCAGTACTTCGTCCCTGACTCATTTGCTCCTAGTAACCAGAGTTCCACACAGTGAATAGGTCCAACTCAGTTTTATTCTCCTTGGCAAACAACAAACAGTCTCTTCTACTGAGTAATAATGAGGGATAGATCGAGGCACAATCCTTTCCCTTCTGTTGCTAACCACTGTGGTATCACCAGTGGTAAATAGTCACTGCCACTGACTATGTGAGGTAGAACGTGAATTACCTTCGCTAGCACGGCCCCTGTCAGGGGAAGGAAATCCGTCCAAGGGAGAAACCGGAGGCCTCTCTGTCACCAGCGATGCTGCGCCGGACTCTCCAGAGAAGTTCCGCACACCAGATCTCACGAACTCAGACACGGGCACCCAAGGAGTTAGGGCCCCCTCGGATTCCTCCACCCTCTCGGAACTCAGTCGAAGGTACTGAGCCCCAGGCATCCGCCATAATACCTCACCCCAGGCTAAAGGTGCCTGGGATGGACTCCATCTCCGCTCCGGCCAGGTCAAGGGCACCTAGGCCTGGAGCACTGGAACGCCAGCACCCAAGCTGAAGGTGGCTGGGTGCGGCCGAGTCCTCCGACTCCCACTCCGAACTCTCAACTCTGAACCCCATGGTGAGGGCGTCCGCCCCTTTTATCCCCTCTCCCTTCGCGCCACAGTGGGTTCCCCCGCCCCGCTGTACCAGCTCCAGGGAAGGACAAAAAGGCACAGTCTTGCGGTGTGAGTTCAGCTCCGGCCCAGGGCAACAGCGCCACCTGTGGACCACAAGGAACCTCACACCACCAGAGTCCTCCAAGAACCAGGAAAAGGTCTTGAATCCCCTAGCAATTTGTGCATCTGGGTTACACTACCACCCAGATGCCTCCCTTAAATTCAAACACCCGCTACACTCTCCCCCTGGTGATTTGACACTGGTCCCAGGTGTCTGGTACAAACTCACATCCCACAAGGGTGGTGACATAAGTTCAGCCCAGAAACCAAACTACACAATTTAACCCTGAATTGTGCCAAGACCTGAATGGGAAAGGGAAAACTTAAAACAGTACAACTATAAAAATTTCCAATAAAACACTTTAAATATCTCACACATTTACATTCTTCCCTCCCCCTGGCTATCTAAGGACCACCCATTCTCAGTAGCCTTGATAGACGAGTCTCCTGCAGAGGGAAAGAAAAGAAACATACATCCTAACAATACATGTGTGTCTGCTTGGAATGAATGGGTCTATCCGAAAAGAAACTCCAATGAGTGCTGCATAATGTCAAAAACAAAAAAAAAAACAATCGTTGCGCAACACTGCCACCTGGTGACAATGCCGCGGTCAAGTCACTCATCACTTCCAGATGAACTTTTTCTCGCTTGATCATTTCTCTGTAACTCTACACTGACTAAAACCCCAAAGTCACTGATTTCTCTGAAGTGCAGGGAGAAAGAGGGAGAACAAAACAATAACAGCTCCCATTTCTTCAAAGAGTAGAACTGCCCAAATGCAAAAAAAAACTAGGGCACCGTCCTTGTGTTCCGGTGAAGGCACTCCGGAAAGTTCTACAATGAACAGCAAAAAGAACACACAGGAGTCTTTCCTTTTCTCCTAAAGGTAAAACCTTGGATGCGGCAGGAACACAGGCTTCAAATGTCTGTCCAAAGCCTCCACATGGTACTCAGCATTTCCTCCTTCCTTGCGGCAAATCACCACTCTATCTGCATGGATATCCCTTCCCAGCATCCACTTAGCTTTACAGTAATGGAACTTCTTGGTGACCGTTGGTGAACAAGAAAGGTATCGCCGTGCTTGCGGTACTTTAAGTTTGTTCCACACAAAGGTATCATACCATCTTTGGCGAAAAACTTCCACCTCGTAGAGCAGTTCTCGAGGCAGGTACGGGTATTCCCACCCATACTCTTGGGCAACCTTCTGGCCGAAGAGACGCTGCGGCCTTGACAAAGGTGGCATGGTGGCCCGGTCTTTCTTCTACAGGCGGAACAATCGCTTCTGAGTGACGAGGTGCGTTCACCACCTCGGTAGATCTGGGCCTAGGAGCCCGCAGTGACTTGCGTTGCACTCCCGCAACAGGAACAGGTGAAATGGAAGTTAAGTCCAGAAGAGGAATCCCTGACAGGGGACCAGATTCTTCCCTAGGCACCGAGGCCTCCATCCGGGGTGTACTATCTCCAGTAGACATGGGCAGGTCCCTTGTGACACGGGACGAGGGTAGCTTCATTTTGTCCCATCCCTTCTGGTGGAAGATTTCGTCTATCTCCCCATCATCGCCATTGTCAGACAATGAATCCAGGTCGGAGGTGTCGTAGCATTCAGCGGGCAGATAATTCCCAGTCACGGAACTATCTCCCTTGACGGCCTCTACCGACTGTGGGCTTCCGCCACTTTTAACCACACAGACAGTCCTGGCTCACCTGGGCCTTCAGAAGAACAGGGATGTCCAGGACTCTTCTCTCCGGATCCATCCAGGCCAGGCAAGCAGCGGGCGAAGCTCTTCCACGACCACACAAGGCCATCACTAGGCCGACTTTCCTCTTCGGCGGTCGGAGCAGGGAACTGCTGGTGACCGAGGCAGAATCCTCTGATTTTTCTCTTTTCATCTCCGCTTGGGCAGTCACTTCGCCCGGATCAGTGCGCACGGGAAACGCACCAGCATCGATCTCTCCTTCCGGAGTGGCAGTCCCTGTGAGGTAGTTGAGGTGGAAAGCCCGAGGCTTTTCTGTGGATGGTTCCACCTCGAAGAGAAACTCCTTGCAGACCTCACATCGCCCGAATGGCTTCAGCTGGACCACCAGTCCCGAACAGCCGGGACAGATCACACCGAAGGCCTCCATGTCTCTGCAGGTGTACAGAGCCAATCGCCCCCGGGGCCTTAGTCTTATCCCCGTATCCATGATCGGAGCAGCCAGAGAAGTCATGTCTGTGAAAAAAGAAGCTGAAATCCATGGAGTGGTTGAAATCATCTTCTCTCTTCGCTGCTCCATTGCGCACTGACCCACACGCGCCCGAATCTCCACGTGCGTACGTCCACATGGCCAAACTCCTCCCACACTCTGCACTTGTTCGCGGGCTTTCTCCTCGCCCCGCCCACGAACTACGCAGCTATGGGTTGCCTCGTGGCGCGTTGGCCAATATGGCCGACCTACTCGGAACTCCTCCGGGCAGCAAAGTTCAAGTTCAGACACCACACACATCCCGGATACGATGCCCCCACGTGTAGCGGCCTCACTCCTCTCTCTAATTTTATCGGTTATATGGCTGTTGTCTAGGGGCACCTGGGAGAGAGAGATGAGATACACCACGGCCCATGTCCTCCATAGCTAAGAGGTGAAGGCCAGAAGATTGGGTTTTGTGTAGGTGTCCTAGAGTCAAGTCCAGTACTTCGTCCCTGACTCCTTTGCTCCTAGTAACCAGAGTTCCACACAGTGAACAGGTCCAACTCAGTTTTATTCTTCTTGGCAAACAACAAACAGTCTCTTCTACTGAGTAATAATGGGGGATAGATCGAGGCACAATCCTTTCCCTTCTGCTAACCACTGTGGTATCACCAGTGGTAAATAGTCACTGCCACTGACTATGTGAGGTAGAACGTGAATTACCTTCGCTAGCACGGCCCCTGTCAGGGGAAGGAAATCCGTCCAAGGGAGAAACCGGAGGCCTCTCTGTCACCAGCGATGCTGCGCCGGACTCTCCAGAGAAGTTCCGCACACCAGATCTCACAAACTCAGACACGGGCACCCAAGGAGTTAGGGCCCCCTCGGATTCCTCCACCCTCTCGGAACTCAGTCGAAGGTACTGAGCCCCAGGCATCCACCATAGTACCTCACCCCAGGCTAAAGGTGCCTGGGATGGACTCCATCTCCGCTCCAGCCAGGTCAAGGGCACCTAGGCCTGGAGCACTGGAACGCCAGCACCCAAGCTGAAGGTGCCTGGGTGCGGCCGAGTCCTCCGACTCCCGCTCCGAACTCTCAACTCTGAACCCCGTGGTAAGGGCGTCCGCCCCTTTTATCCCCTCTCCCTTTGCGTCACAGCGAGTTCCCCCGCCCCGCTGTAACAGCTCCAGGGAAGGACAAAAAGGGCAACAGCGCCACCTGTGGACCACAAGGAACCTCACACCACCAGAGTCCTCCAAGAACCAGGAAAAGGTCTAGAATCCCCTAGCAATTTGTGCATCTGGGTTACACTACCACCCAGATGCCTCCCTTAAATTCAAACACCTGCTACACATAGTTACAGTGTAGCATGACCGCGCAATTGTCATTCAAAGTGTGACAGCACTGAAAGCTGAAAAATGGCCTGAACAGGAAGTGCCCTGTATTGAAGTGGTTAAGTGGCTAAACTGACATAATTTGCAGACCGAAGTTCATACCTTTGATCTCTAAAAGTACAGAACGATAAAATGGGGGTAAAAGGGGGGTTATTTACGAAAGGCAAATCCACTTTGCACTACAAGTGCAAACTACAAGTGCAAAGTACACTGAAAGTGCACTTGGAAGTGCAGTCGCTGTAAGACCACTTTCACACTGAGGCACTTTTCAGGCGCTTTCACGCTAAAAAAAGTGCCTGAAAACGTATTTCCATTAAAATCAATGAATGCTTTCACACTGGGTCAGTGCGCTGAAAAAACGCCCCTCTCCATTGAAATGAATTGAAAGCGCTTCAAAAGTGCCTGAAAAGCGTTTCAAACGCGCTCAGTGTTTTACTGGCAGTTTTTCAAGTGCCTCAGTGTGAAAGTGGCTTTTATCTCAGGGGTAGATCTGAAATAAGGGGAAGCTCTGCTGATTTTATCATCCAATCAAGCTAAAATGCTGTTTTTTATTTTCCTTGCATGTCCCCCTCGGATCTACAGCAACTGCACTTCCAAGTGCACTTTCAGTGCAATTTCAAGTGCACTTTGCACTTGTAATGCAAAGTGGAGTTGCCTTTAGTAAATAACCCCCAATGCCTCTTTTTATCTCTCTTTCAGCACTGAGCAATATTGTTGATAAACAATATTGCTGTTTGTTTTTTTTGACAGCTGTGAGCAGGGAACATGAATCGTGGAAATGCCAGATTAAGATCGTGAGGGGAGTTAAATTGAAATTGCGATTTTTTAACGAATATTCGTGCAGCTCTATGCCTTTCTTTGGGGAGATAGACTTTCCATGTATAAGTATAGATAAGGTGTGTGTAACCCCTAACAATGAACATCTCTTTTTTCTACCCTTTGGACTGTTAAATATACCAGTGAAAGCGTTTTGCTATATTTGTTCAATACGTGCAAAAAATCCTGTTAAACTTGCCAGAAATCCATTGAGCTCCTAAACGCCTTCTGTCAAATGGGCATGCTGGAAAACCAACATCCTATCTGAGCTCACAGCCAATGGCTGCAAGTGCTGATCAGTGTATTCCGCCTGGTGGAGTGGGGGGGGGGGAAGGGGGGTATAGTCCCCCTGTCAGAACAAAATAGCTCAGCGGCGGGATCAACGTACTGACATTGTTTGTGTTAGTACAACGATCTGTAAAAAAATAAAAATAAAATTCAGGCCAGCGTGGACTCCAAATTATCAGTTTGTTTGCAACTATCCTTGCACTACTGAACACCTTCCTTATGTTATAAGGAAGAGGAGAGGGGAAGGTGTTATAAAGTCTTTTTCTAGGAAAATAATGCTCCTCTAGAGATAAAACACAGTGAATGAGTGTTATTACCCTGGAACAAAAAGCTTGCCACTGGCAGGATAAAAAAAAAGGAAATATATTCTGAATAAATACAGATTAGTAATAGGTTTACGATGCATACACTGTTATTTCCACATCAACCACTAGATGGCCATTCAGTATTATAACACATCCTACTGGATTGTTGCTTGTGTGTGTTATGAATATTATTATTATTATTATACAGGATTTATATAACAGTTTGCAAAGTGCTTTACAACATGAGGGCAGACAGTACAGTTACAATACAATTTAATACAGGAGGAATATAAATAAAATGCAAAGCACAGCGGAATATATTGTGCTATTCTGTTTCAGTGAACATTTGGGCACTTTAATCAATTATTGCTCATTCACACCAGACGTGTTAAGGCTATGCAGGCAGCCAGGGCCGTCACAACAGGACAGGCAAAACAAGCAATTGCTTGGGGCCCCGAGCTGGCCTGGGGCCCCAGCCTAGGGTGCCTGTCACTGTCCTGGATTTCCGCCCTGGGTCGATCTAATGCATGATCGATCTGAGACGATGGACCCCTAGCTGGCACTGTGCTGGTTGATGCTACCTGCCGCCCGCTTGGCGTGTAGCAACCAGTGACGTCACGATCAGAGCAGGAGAGAGGCAGAGTTGTGCCTATCACAGCGGAGGACTCGGAAGATCTAGCTAGCTCCACCCACCTCCTCCTGCTCCTTGTATGTCCTCGAGTCCAGCCAGGCACTCAGGCAGCGGCATGCTGCTGCAGAACAGAAACACTTGACAGTGACAGAGAGACAAATTGCAGCTGTGTTAGTGTAACAGACAGAGCAGAAAGGCAAGTAAAATGCATTGCTCACCATTGTCACCAACATCATAAGGGTGGGCAGGACTGGAGCAGGAGAAGACACACAGACACATCCTAGCAGGGCAGGGAGGGTTGATGCTGGGACTTGAAATCATGTGACCCCCCCCCCCCCAAAAAGTGAAGAACTGCACACATGTTGATGACTCCTCACACCCAGCCCTTCTGTCTAGCTGTTCACTGTCTCTTCTCTCCCACTACTTGTTTGCCTCTCACTACACCTGCAGCAGCCCCCCTCCACCATCCCACGGTCCCCCTGTCCATCCCCCGGTCCATCCCATGGTCCCCCTGTCCATCCCCCGGTCCATCCCACGGTCCCCCTGTCCATCCCACGGTCCCCCTGTCCATCCCACGGTCCCCCTGTCCCTGTGGGTGAGCTTAAACTGTATCGCTATGCTGGGGTTCCTGTAGGCTTTGCGTGAGTGCGGGGGGGGGGGGGGGGGGTTGGGGGGGCCTCCGTGTTCAATTTGCTTGGGGCCCAAAATTCCTTCAAACGACCCTGCAGGCAGCTATGTCCAATGCAGCCCCAATGCATAGAGAAGGCAAAATGTCTTGTTTCCTATGGTGTCAGTTGACACCACAGTTTTGCAGCAATATGCACTGAAAAAAGTAATGCATGCAGTCCTTTTTTTTTTTTCAGCACATCAGGTTGCAACACAAATCACCACATCACATTGCTGCTGTATTAAACATGTCACTCATTACATTTGGAAAAAGTTCTGTGAAGAAGGAAATGAAGTATGTGATCCACCGAGAATGGCGCATCGACTGTGACTCCCAGCGCACACCAATGGCTGTATGTTCAGTGCAGCTCGATGGTGTGAATCCTTATATTAGAGATGTAACCATTTCACCAACATACAAGGATGAGAAGTTCAGGAAACTGGGGCAACATTTACACAACTGAGAAACTAAATTTAAATATGATTATTTGAGATAAAATGAATACTTCATCTGATTTTAGGAATGCATTTTTCTTTAACCACTTCAATACCAGGCACTTCCCCCTCTTCTTGCCCAGGACAATTTTCAGCTTTCAGCGCTGTCGCACTTTGAATGACAATTGCGCGGTCATGCTACACTGTACCCAGACTAAAGTTTTATAATTTTATTCCCACAAATAGAGCTTTCTTTTGGTGGTATTTGATCACCTCTGGGGTTTTAATTTTTTGCTAAACAAACTAAAAAAGACAAAAGTTTTTCTTTGTTTCGTTTATAAAATGTTGTTTTCTCCTTCACTGACGGGCACAGATGAGGTGGCACTGATGGGCACTGATGAGGTGGCACTGATTAGCACTGATGAGTTGGCACTGATAAGGTGGCACTGATGGGCACTGATGAGGAGGCACTGATATGTAGAATTGATGGGCACTGATAGACGGCACTGATATTCAGCACTGATGGGCACCAATAGGCGGCACTGATATGCAGCACTGATGGGCACTGATAGTGGGCACTGATAGGTGGCACTGATAGGTGGCACTGATGGGCACTGACTGGCACTGATAGGCACTGATAGGTGGTACTGATTGGCACTGACAGGTGGCACTGATGGGCAGGTACTGATTAGTTGCTGACAGGTGTTACTGCTGGGCACTGATTGGCACTGTAATGGGCATTGATTGGCACTGTGGTGGGCTCTGATTGGCACATTATTGGGCACTGGCAGGGGGTTATGATGGGGCACTGATTGGGCACTGATGGCCAGATTTTAGGTACATCTGATGGGGCTGTGCTGATAATCAATGTGCTGATTATTAGCACAGACCCCCCCTCCTCTGACAGGGAGAGCCGCCGAACGGCTCTCCCTGTCACCGGGAACCGAGGAATGCCGTTTACCGGCATTTCTTGGTTCACGCGATGATCAGCTGTGATTGGTCACAGCTGATCACGTGGTAAGAAGCCTCTGACAGGGGCTTCTTATCACGATCGGAGATGCGGCATGTCAGACTCAGGGCCGTCGGAACAGGAGAGGCAAACCAAGCAACTGCTTGGGGCCCCAAGCTGGCCTGGGGCCCCAGCAGAGCGGCCCCCCTCCCGCGATCGGCACCCCCCCCTCCCATTCAGGCGCGGGGAGCAGGGCCGTCTTTAATGCAGGGCAAATGAGTCATCAAACGCTGATAAATCAAGTGCATTTGTTTTCTCCTCCATTCTATCCAGCTCGGCACGGGTTAAGTGAAGTCGCGTCCCTGCAGTGTCTCTTCTACTGACCCCGCCCCTTCCCCTTATCTCAGTCTGAGTGGACTGAGCCTCTTCCTGGGCGATGTGCTGCATTCCGCCCCTCCTCTCCCTCCTCTGCGGGCGGCTGCCGATGACATCGCTCTGCAAAGTGAGTAAAACTGTCTCCCTCTGAGACACTGTGTGCTGTCCTGAGCCAGGTTCCCCCTCCCATCACCTCTGATAACTTTTTAGGGAGTCTCAGATGCTGCAGAACTTCTTGGGGTGGCAGGGCAGGGCTGCTGGGAGTTGTAGTGCATGGCAGAGTTTGGCTGCTGCAGAACGTCTTGGAGGGGGGGCTGCTGCCTGCTGGGAGTTGTAGTGCATGGCAGAGTTTGGCTGCTGCAGAACTTCTTGGAGGGGGGGCTGCTGCCTGCTGGGAGTTGTAGTGCAGGGCAGAATTTGGCTGCTGCAGAACTTCTTGGAGGGGGGGCTGCTGCCTGCTGGGAGTTGTAGTGCAGGGCAGAATTTGGCTGCTGCAGAACTTCTTGGAGGGGGGGCTGCTGCCTGCTGGGAGTTGTAGTGCATGGCAGAGTTTGGCTGCTGCAGAACTTCTTGGAGGGGGGCTGCTGCCTGCTGGGGGTTGTAGTGCAGCGCAGAGTTTGGCTGCTGCAGAACTTTTTGGAGGGCAGGGCTGCTGCCTGCTGGGAGTTGTAGTGCAGGGCAGAGTTTGGCTGCTGCAGAACTTTTTGGAGAGCAGGGCTGCTAAGTGTTATAGTGCAGGACAGTGATTGACAGCTGTGTGCTCAACGATAACCCCCTCCCTGCTTCTCCACCCCCAATATTAATCCCCCTGCCCGCTTCACCACCCTCAGCAATAACCCCCCTCTCCGCTTCACCCTCAGCAATAACCCCCCTCCCCGGTTCTCCACCCTCAGCAATAACCCCCCTCCCCGCTTTTTCACCTTCAACAATAAACCCCAATCCCTGCCTCTCCACCCCCAAAAATAACCCCAATCCCCTCCTCTCCACCCCCAACAATAACCCCAATCCCTGCCTCTCCATCCCTAACAATAACCCCTTCCCTGCTTCTCCCCCTACAGCAATACCCCTCCTTTCTACAGAAACAGCAGCGTGCTGATAGTTAATAAGTGACAATGTAGTATGGAGCACCCCACAATGTGTAATCATGGAGGTATTATGGGGAGGGATCCTGTTTAGTGATGGGCGTAGTATTGGGGAGAGGGTCCTGTGCAATGATGTGGGAGGAGGGTCCTGTAATTATGGGGGTAGTATGGGGAATGGGGTCCTATGTAGTGATTTGGGTAGTATGGGGGAGGGAGTCCTGTGTAATGATGGGGGGCAAAATTGCATGGGGGGCCCCAAGAAAATGTTTGCCCAGGGTCCAATCAATATTAAAGACGGCCCTGCCTCCACAGTCCTCTCCTCCTACATACTGCCCCCATCATACCCACCACAGTCCTCTCCTCTACATACTGCCCCCATCATACCCACCACAGTCCTCTCCTCTACATACTGCCCCCATCAAACCCACCACAGTCCTCTCCTCTACATACTGCCCCCATCAAACCCACCACAGTCCTCTCCTCTACATATTGCCCCCTCATACCCACCACAGTCCTCTCCTCTACATACTGCCCCCTCATACCCTCCACAGTCCTCTCCTCTACATACTGCCCCCTCATACCCTCCACAGTCCTCTCCTCTACATACTGCCCCCATCATACCCACCACAGTCCTCTCCTCTACATACTGCCCCCATCAAACCCACCACAGTCCTCTCCTCTACATACTGCCCCCTCATACCCACTACAGTCCTCTCCTCTACATACTACCCCCATCATACCCTCCACAGTCCTCTCCTCTACATACTGCCCCCTCATACCCACCACAGTCCTCTCCTCTACATACTTCCCCCATCATACCCTCCACAGTCCTCTCCTCTACATACTGCCCACATAATACCCTCCACAGTCCTCTCCTCTACATACTTCCCCCATCATACCCTCCACAGTCCTCTCCTCTACATACTGCCCACATAATACCCTCCACAGTCCTCTCCTCTACATACTGCCCCCATCAAACCCACCACAGTCCTCTCCTCTACATATTGCCCCCTCATACCCACCACAGTCCTCTCCTCTACATACTGCCCCCTCATACCCTCCACAGTCCTCTCCTCTACATACTGCCCCCTCATACCCTCCACAGTCCTCTCCTCTACATACTGCCCCCATCAAACCCACCACAGTCCTCTCCTCTACATACTGCCCCATCATACCCACCACAGTCCTCTCCTCTACATACTGCCCCTATCAAACCCACCACAGTCCTCTCCTCTACATACTGCCCCCTCATACCCACTACAGTCCTCTCCTCTACATACTGCCCCCATCAAACCCTCCACAGTCCTCTCCTCTACATACTGCCCCCTCATACCCACCACAGTCCTCTCCTCTACATACTTCCCCCATCATACCCTCCACAGTCCTCTCCTCTACATACTGCCCACATAATACCCTCCACAGTCCTCTCCTGTACATACTGCCCCATCATACCCTCTGCAATCCTCTCTTGTACATACTGCCTCCATCTTACCCTCTGCACTCCTCTTCTGCAGAATCAGATGTAAAGGGGAACAAACCCTTTGCATTCAGATGTAAAGGGGGACTCTGCGGATTCAGATCTAAAGGGAAACTCTGTTGACTCTGATGTAAAGGGAGACTCTTGTGATTAATTCCATTTGATTAGAAATGTTATTTAATCACAAAAATATATGTATAGTGTATACTACATATCAAAATTTCTGTGCATTGCTTTGTACAGAGGTAATGAATTTAATGTACTACAAAAAAATAAATAAATTGGCGTGCGCTACTTAAGCGTTCGGGTTTGGCTTGACGAAAAGGTGGCAACCCTACCCCCCTCGGGGGCCCCAAATTCTCAATCTGCTTGGGGCCCCCAAATTCCTTCAAACGGCCCTGGTCAGACTGACACGCCGCACTCGCGATCACGGGCGCGCGCCGGCATGTTATCCTGCTAGATATCAATAGACGTCCAGTCAGGATAACAGAACCACTTCCCGGACGTCAATATGCTATTGACCGGGCGGGAAGTTGTTAAAGCTGAACTTCAGTCATTTTTTCATCTTTCCATCTATAAAATCTTCTGCCCTTTTTAGTTTTAACTTTGGATAGTAAAACATTCTTTTTCTGCCAGTAAATACCTTATACAGCCCACTTCCTGTTTCTTGTCTGGGAAAAAAGCCTAGGCTAATGACATCATGCACAGCTCTCTATTTCACTCTCATGAGAGTTTGCCAGGAAGGGAGGGGGGATGAATCATAAGAAGGCCAATGAGAGCTGCAGAGCTGGGTGTGTGCCTCTGTGTATCTGTGTAAATCCAGGAAGTGAACATTCAGCAGCTTCAGCTGCCCACAGTTAAAATGGCTGCAGCCAGACTCAGTGGAGGGAGATTTCTGCAGCATATTTGGCAACTACAGAATCACAGTATATATAAAATAATATGCAAAGTGGTTGGAGGGAAGCTTCAGAATGCAAAGATGTTTTTATTACAAATTATGTAAGCAGACATAAAGAACAGTTTCCAAACCAAGAATGAGCATACACAGCCTGACTGCAGGCCTGAATTAGAAGTATAGCTGCAGGTTCACAATTACTAGCCTTGTTTGCTTGATACTGGATCATCTTCCTTTGTGACATACAGTTAGCTACACATTTTTCTCCCAGGCCAGCCGAGTTACTGTTCGGCCGTATTTTTCAACTTTTGCTTAACACACATATATATCTATCTATATAGATATACCGTATATGTAGTATATAATAGTAAACACTGTAATAAAGGATTTTTAATTGATTTTCAATGGATTTGCACAGAGCAGCCCCAACCCTCCTCTTCTGGGGCCCCCCGCTTGTGCTCCTGGCTCTTCCTGCTTTTGAGTACCCCCCACTTAATTTCCCTATCATTGGATGTGATCAACATTGGCGGGAGCAAATGGCTCCCATTGCTCCCATTGAGTGCAGTGAGGAGAGAGGGCAGTGTTTCTCATACTCAGGTAAGTATAAGGGGGGCTGGGGGGGAGCTGCGCCTAAAAGATTTTTTTACTTTAACCTGTTCACGACCGCCCCATGCAGATATACTGCAGCAGGGTGGCCACTCTGCGCCAAATCACATACTAGGTACATGATCTGGCCCTTCCAGGTATGGGGCGTGCCGCCGGCGACCCGCTCCCACTATGATTGGACACAGCAGTAAACAAGGGAAGGCAGAGATCTTGTGTTTCTGCTAAGCAGAAACACAGATCTCTGCCTTTCCACAGTGCAACCACCCCCCACACAATTAGAAAGCACTCCCGGGTAATACAGTTAACCCTTTGATTGCCCCTGATGTTAACCCCTTCCCTGCTAGTGTCATTAGTACAGTTACAGTGCATATTTTTTAGCACTGATCACTGTATTAGTGTCACTGGTGTCCAAAGTGTCAGTTAGGTGTTCGATTTGTCCGCCACAATGTCGCAGTCCTGCTATAAGTCACTGATCGCCACCATTACTAGTAAAAAAAAAATAACACCAAATACCAAAAAACATGTAGCAGAATACATATTGGCCTAAATTGATGAAGATATATATTTTTATTTTTTTTATTGGGTATGTTTATAGCAGAACGTAAAAAATGTTGTGGTTTTTTTATTCAAAATTGTCTGTCTTTTTTTGTTTATAGCGCAAAAAAAACAAAAAACGCAGAGGTGATCAAATACCACCAAAAGAAAGCTCTATTTATAGGAAAAAAATTACAAACATTTTATTTGGGTATGTCGCATGTCCACGCAATTGTCAGTTCGCATCGCAAAAAAATGGCCTGGTCATGGGGGGGGGGGGGGGGGGTAAACCTTCCAGAGCTGAAGTGGTTAATGCAGAGAAGGTATTAAGGTAAAATAAACCTTTATAATTTATAACCACTTTAAATTGTTAAATCCTTTGTCAGGTTTTTATTGCTCTCTGTGTCCCTGCTGTAGAGAATCACACCTCTAGTTTTCATGGTGACCGCTGTCACAGAAAGTGAGGGGGAAATGAAAGGATTGGAGTTGTCACCAGGGCAAAAGGTGAATTGTGGCTTGACATAACCTTTAACATGATACTGTAGCGTGAGAGGATGAATGCACACAGTTCTCAGAAGCCTCTAGCTGGGAGTATTATAGCACAATTATTATATTTATGGCTTTGTCTGATACAATCTACTTCCCGTTTTTAACCAGAAAAGTGACCATCTGAAACTAGACCACCTCTGCCCACAGTAGAAGAGGAAATAACATAGGGAAATGGCAAGAAAGTAAACATGATGTCCCACACAGTACAATTAACTAAAGAACCATCCAACTCAGCTAAAACAAAGGCTGTGACTGTAATGGATAATATGACATCACACATAAACCAGCTGTCAGTAATTCCTGGGAGAAAACCTCATGCAGAAAACATGATACAATGAGAAGCTAAAAACCTCAAAGAAAGGTCAGTAAGAACAGATTAAGGAAAGCATTCAGTAGGAGAGAAAGTAAAACCCAATTCTGAATTAGTGCATGAAAATGGACACACTAAATACAGAGCCCAGGCTGCTATGATATCTAGGAATGGGTCGAACAGCCCCCGGTTCCGAACCAGAACATGAGAACAGGCAAAGAATTTGTGCGAACATGCAAACCTTATTAAAGTCTATGGGACATGAACATGAAAAATCAAAAGTGCTCATTTTAAAGGCTTATATGTAAGTTATTGCCATAAAAATATGATGACCCCGCCCCCTCTGACGACACATGATGTCAGAAGGGGCGGGACCACTTCGTTACAACACCGGGTGGCCCCGACCTTGCCTATATAACAGCTGTCACAGCGAAAAGACAGCAGCCGGCAGGACGTCTCCCATGGAGGCGGAGTATTTTCGTTAATTTTTTTCTATTTTTCGGGTCCGGCTGGCGTCATGATTGAAGATGGATGGACACTTTTTTTTTTTTTAAATAAAGGAATTGTCAAAAACTGTCCTTTGTGGTTTTTACTTTTTGGTGAATGGGTAGGGGGGCAGGATCTGGGGGCCCCCTTGATTCTGATAAGCCCCCCGCCTGCAGACCCCCACAACCACCGGGCAAGGGTTGTGGGGATGAGACCCTTGTCCCCATCAACATGGGGACAAGGTGCTTTGGGGAGGCCCTTAAATCACTCTCCCCATGTTGATGGCATGTGGCCTAGTATGGTTTAGCTCGCTTGTCTTCCCCATCCTGTCCTCCACGCTGCATGCTCAGATAAGGGTCTGGTGTGGATTTTGGGGGGACCCCACGCCGTTTTATTTTGGCGTGCAGTTCTTCTTAAAATCCATACCAGACCCCAAGGGCCTGGTATGGATTTGGGTGGGGGGACCCACACTGTTTTGTTTTTAAATTTTGGCGTGGAGTTCATATCCATATCCATACCAGACCTGAAGGGACTGGGGGGGGGGGGCGTTTTTTTCTTAATTCTGTCATAGGGTTCTCCTTAACCACTTCAATACACTGCATCATATACTGTACACTGACTGCACTGTATATATATTCTCTCTCTCTCTCTCTATATATATACAGTATATAAATATATATATAGATATATATATATATATATATATATATATATATATATATATGTAGCGGCCTCACCCCGTCCTCTTTAGCTAGGGGTATGTCACGCGACAGAGTGAGGTGCGCTACGGCCCATGTCCTCCCCATAACTGTGGGTGAGGTGAAGGCCAATACCTGATGTTTCCTCGGGCCGGTGTGTCCTGGGCATGTACCGAGTCTGTTGTGCAGAAACCACCAAACCACCCTTTGCTCCCATTAACAGAGTCCATACACCGATCACAGTCCAACTGTTGGTTTATTTCGTATCTCCACATACAGGCAATGCGATGGCATGATACGGTGGGATGAGCAGGTCGAGGCACTATACTGATCTGGGTCCCTACACCCCCTGTGCTATGACCAAGGGTTGTAGGAGTCTTGACATGAATACCTCCGTTGCGTTGCGGCCCCTATCAGGGGAAGATGTCCTCCAAGGGAGTTACCGAAGGCCCATCCGTCACCGGGTTGACACTACACCGGGTCTTCGAACGAGTGACCTCCCCAGCCTCCTCACCTCAGATGCGGGTCCCCTCGCAAGGGGCACCCTGGAACCACTTCAACCTTGCGGGACCCGGTCGACGTCACCGGGCCCCAGGCCTCCTCAATAGTACCTCACCCCAGGCTGAAGGTGCCTGGGATGGAACCCCAACTTCATTCCGGCCAGGCCTAGGGCGCCTAGGCCGGGAAACTTGAATCGCCCGCACCCAGGCTGAAGGTGCCTGGGTGCGTGAAGAGATGATCCCCGAAGACCTCGTGGTGAGGGCGTCTCCCCCTTTTATCTCCTCCCGTCGATACCACAGCGGGTTCCCCGCCCCAGCCGTACCATCTCCAGGAAGGGACAAAGAAGGGTAGCACTGTGGTAGTGATTCTACCTGAAGCCTGTAGGTACTCCACCACCCACAGGCAAAGGAGAATATTGCACCACCCAATCCTCCACGAATAACAAAAAGGGGTCTAAACCCTGCCATAATTACACACCTGGGTCACTCTACCCCCAGGTGTATCCCACTAACTTTGAAGACCCCGCTACACACTCCCCCTGGTGATTTGACGCTGGTCCCCAGCGTCAGGTGCACACCCATGTCTCCCAAGGAGTGGTGACATGAAGTGGGCCCCAGAAGCTATCCCTCAAATTTTTGGATACTAAGTGTGCCAAGACCTGCTCAAAAGGGAAAGGGAAAATATAAAACGATAAACTTTTGCATAAGACATCTATTCTGTACACATGTACAATCCCTCCCATCGCTGTCTAAGAACCACCCCACTCTCAGTAGTCTTGACCGATGAATCTCCTGCAGAAGGGAAACAACAAAAAGAAAACACATCCTAACACTCTGTGTTAACTTGGCATGAGTGGGTCCATCAGCCGAGAGACCCGCTCACTCCAATAAGTAAGTAATGCATGTGTAGCATTTCGAACAACCGTTGCACAACACTGCCACCTGGTGACAGAGCTGCGGTAATGACACTTGGTGAGATCTTCATTCTTCCTGCTTTCCTACTCTGACTCTACCCCAAAAGTCTCTGCCTTTGGCACATGAAGAAAAGGGAGAAAAAAAACAACAGCTCCCAAGTCTCCAGTGAGTAAAAGAAAAGCCCAAATCAAAACAAAAGTAGGGCACAGTTCTAGGCGTCTGGGAATGTCTCTTCCAGAAAGTTTCAACAGCAACAAGATAGGAGCTCACTTCTCCTATAAGTAGAACCTTGGATCCGGCAGGAACAGAGGCTTCAGGTGCCCGTCAAACACTTCCACCGAATACTCAACATCCTCTCCTTCTTTCCTGCAGATGAGCACCTTATCGGCATGAATATGGCGCCCAAGTCTCCAATCAGCTCTGCAGTCCTTGAACTTTTTAGACACAGGCGGCGAACATGACAGGTATCGCCTGGCATGGGGTACTTTAAGCTTTTCCCATACAAACTCGTCATACTACCTTGGTCGCAGGACCTCGACTTCATACAATAAGTCCCGAGGCAAGTAGGGGTACTCCCACCCATATTCACGGGCGACTCTCTGGGAGAAAAGTCTCTGCAATCTGGCTAGAGGCGGCATCACATCTCGCTCACCTTCTCCTGGCTGTACGATGGCCTCCGGGTGCCGAGGTACCTTCACCATCTCGGGTTGCTTTGTCTTTGGTGCCCGCAACGAAGCACGCTGCGTCCCCTCCATCAGAGCGGGTGATGTAGTTGAATGAGGAAAGTTGGTCGGAGGATTGGATTTCCTCGGGAACTCCGGGGCCTGCGCCCGGAGCGTACTGTCTTCTATGGACATGGGGGAATCCTGTGGTTTACTCAGCACAGGTAGCGGGCGTCTGTCCCAGCCCTTCCGGTGAAACAGCTCGTCTATTTCCCCGTCATCCCCACAGTCTGACAACGACTCTAGGTCGGAGGTGTCATACATCTCGGCGGGAAGGTAGTCTCTAGTAGACGGAAGGCTACCCTCCCTTTCGGGCTCCACCAGATGTGAACTCCCGACACCTCCAACCACACACACAGTCCCAGCCCCTGGCTCACCTGGACCTTTTTCAACATTGGGATGTCCAGGATTCTTCCGATCGGATCCCTCCAGGCCAGGCAAGCGGCGGGGTGAAGCTCGACCACGACCATAGGATGCCTGTACCAGGCCGACTTTCCTCTTCGGGGGTGGGAGCAGGGAGTCTGTGGTGACCGAAGCAGTGTCCTCGGATTTTTCTCTCTCAGTCTCTGGTTGGGCAGTCACGTCGCCCTGGTCAGCGCGTACGGGAACCTCTGCAGAGGCTTTGATCTCTCCCTCTGGAGTGGCGGTTCCTGTGATGCAGTTGAGGCGTAGGGCCCAGGGCCTTTCCGTGTATGGTTCAACCTCAAAAAGGAACTCCTTGCATGCCTCACATCGCCCGAATGGCTTTAGTTGGACCACCAGTCCCGAGCATCCGGGACAGATCACACCGAGGGCCTCCGTGTCTCTGCATGAATACAGAGCCAACTGTCCTCGGGGCCTAAGTCTTATCCCCGTGTCTGTCAGGGGAGCAGCAAATGCAGTCATCTTCATAGGGTAAGATACCGGCATCCACGGAGAGCTTGAATACATTCCGACCACTTGCTGTTCCATCACGCGCTGACCACGCGCCGGAGTCTCCACGTGTATCTCCACACGTGGCCAGACTCCTCCCACGACTTGTACGTTTTCGCAGGCTTCCGCCAGCCTCCGCCCACGAATTGCACAGTCATGGGGTGCCTCGTGGCGCAGTGCATTAACAGTTCCCACATGTAGTACTTCACACGGCTGGACCTCTCCCTTTTTACGCTCCTCCGCGTGGGCCTTTCCCGACTTAGGGTCATGTCCACAACTCCGAGCAGGGATGCACTTTGGCCAATCACATGGCCGACCTGCTCGGAACTCCTCCGGGCAGCAAAGTTCAAACACAGACGTTCTCAGTTCCATCGCCAAGACACACACAATCCCGGACGGACGAGCCCCCACGTGTAGCGGCCTCACCCCGTCCTCTTTAGCTAGGGGTATGTCACGCGACAGAGTGAGGTGCGCTACGGCCCATGTCCTCCCCATAACTGTGGGTGAGGTGAAGGCCAATACCTGATGTTTCCTCGGGCCGGTGTGTCCTGGGCATGTACCGAGTCTGTTGTGCAGAAACCACCAAACCACCCTTTGCTCCCATTAACAGAGTCCATACACCGATCACAGTCCAACTGTTGGTTTATTTCGTATCTCCACATACAGGCAATGCGATGGCATGATACGGTGGGATGAGCAGGTCGAGGCACTATACTGATCTGGGTCCCTACACCCCCTGTGCTATGACCAAGGGTTGTAGGAGTCTTGACATGAATACCTCCGTTGCGTTGCGGCCCCTATCAGGGGAAGATGTCCTCCAAGGGAGTTACCGAAGGCCCATCCGTCACCGGGTTGACACTACACCGGGTCTTCGAACGAGTGACCTCCCCAGCCTCCTCACCTCAGATGCGGGTCCCCTCGCAAGGGGCGCCCTGGAACCACTTCACCCTTGCGGGACCCGGTCGAAGTCACCGGGCCCCAGGCCTCCTCAATAGTACCTCACCCCAGGCTGAAGGTGCCTGGGATGGAACCCCAACTTCATTCCGGCCAGGCCTAGGGCGCCTAGGCCGGGAACCTTGAATCGCCCGCACCCAGGCTGAAGGTGCCTGGGTGCATGAAGAGATGATCCCCGAAGACCTCATGGTGAGGGCGTCTCCCCTTTTATCTCCTCCCGTCGATACCACGGCGGGTTCCCCGCCCCAGCCGTACCATCTCCAGGAAGGGATCACTGTGGTAGTGATTCTACCTGAAGCCTGTAGGTACTCCTACAGGGGGGAGGTTAGGTCATTGGGCCCTATTCACCATCCCACCACCTTTTTTTTCTTCCCATCATGTGCAACTTTAAATACTCAGCGGACACCCTCCAGAGGATAAGGAATACTGCCTCAACATTACCAACCTCCACCCAAAAAATACTACGAAAAGAACAACTGCTAAGGATCAATCGACAATCGACTATCAAAAACACGAAAACACCACTTCAACTACAACATATAGCTTGCGCCCTGATCAACACCAGATCGGCAGTCAAGCACAGACAGGAAATTCACGACTTCATCACGCAAAACGACATAGATTGCCTCTTTATCACGGAAAGCTGGCTAACACCTGACTGTAACACCATCCTAACAGAATTGGTGCCTGAGAACTACTCCATCCTAACTGAGCATAGAACAGGACAAAGAGGAGGAGGCCTAGCAGTGATCTTCAAATCTCACCTCTCTATCATCAAACCAACTCTACAGAACTCATTGCCGTTCATGGAGACACTCACTCTGCAACTCCAAACAACACCCCAGGACACCATTCACATACTGCTATGCTACAGACCGCCAGGACCAAAGACAAATCTCCTCACACCCTTTACCGAATTCATCTCGACATACACTTTAAAAACCAAAAACTTCCTATTACTCGGGGACTTCAATCTCTGGGCTAACTCCACTCAGGACCCCATCGCCACCTCCTGCATCAACCAATTGGAAGAATTAGGTCTGCAGCAACTGATAAATGCCCCCACGCATGGATCGGGGCACATTCTGGACCTCATCTTCAAACAAAATCTGGACATCAACACAGTGGACAACATGCCGTTACCATGGACGGATCACCACGCTATCAAATTTAAACTTACCACCAACACCATCTCCCAAAAATCAGAACACTCAATAACAACAAAATGGACAAGATCTCAGAAGAAACTACACTCGGAACTCTTCAAAACTACTCTATCAAATAAAATAGGAACGCAAAATCTCAACCACTCAACGGAACAAACACTCAACTCCTTAAACAAAGCATTACTACAAACAGCAGACACAGTCGCTCCGAGACGCAGGGCCCTCATTCGCAGAAACAACTCCGGCTGGTTTAATGACACTCTTACCCTACTGAAGCAAGAACGCAGAAGAGCCGAAGGAGCCTGGAGAAGAAACCCAACTAAGGAAAACCACATTAATTACAAAGCACTCACTAAGAAATATCACAAAGCAATTTTCAAAGCAAAAAAGGAACATTTCTCAAACACCATCAAAAAAGGCCTAAACCGACCTCGTGAACTCTTCAAACTAGTAACTCAAACTATGAACCCCACCTGCCTAGAACCTTCAGCAAACGAAACACAAGAGTTCTGTAATGAGCTATCGGACTTTTTTATCGACAAAATCGAAAACATTCGAGAATCAATTCAACAGAAAAAAACAACCAACCCTGCTCTGCCAAAGCAAATAGAGGAAATCAATATGAACACTATACAATTGACAAAATTTTCGCTGGTCCCGATCACCATCGACACCACCAAAAATATAATCAGAAGCCTCAGAGACAGCACATCTCCAAATGACATAATCTCTACAAAACTCCTGAAAGAATGTACCGACATTTTAGCACCCACCATAACACACCTCGTAAATCAATCATTCAAAGAAGGTATTGTTCCAATCTCTCTCAAGCAAGGCATAATCAAACCCCTCCTAAAGAAACCCAACCTGGACCCCAAAGACCCAAACTACCGCAGACCGGTAACAAGCCTCAACACCATCTCCAAGATCATGGAGAAAGCAGTAGTACAACAGCTACAACTCTATTTGGACACCCACAAACTCTTGGATCCACTACAATCAGGCTTCCGCCCAGGCCATGGCACAGAAACAGCACTTCTTAAAATATGGGATGACACCCTCGAAGCAGCAGATGAGGGAGAATCATGTCTCCTGGTGCTGCTGGACCTCAGTGCAGTGTTCGACACAGTAGACCACAAAACTCTACTCATTTGCCTTAAAGAAGTAGCCGGAGTCGCAGACCCTGACCTACACTGGTTCGCATCCTTCCTAGACAATCGTTCCCAGACAGTGAAACTAGGAGCCTTCACCTCTGAAACTCGCACAATTTCTTGCGGAGTCCCCCAAGGATCACCCCTGTCACCCGTGCTCTTTAACATCTACCTCCGCCCACTCCTCAAAATCATCAGCAAACAGGGCCTGTGCTACCACTCATATGCTGACGACACCCAACTCTACTTTCGTATCACCGGGAAAAAAGACCAATATCACGGATTGGAAACCTGTCTCACATTGATCGATGAATGGATGACTGAGAATTCCCTCAAACTCAACGGATCCAAAACAGAACTCCTTCTCCTCCACGCAAACCGAAAGACAAAAACTAAGACTTCTTGGACACTCCCCACTATCCTTGGACAGACCGTTACCCCGAGCACCAAAGTCAAAAGTCTCGGAGTCATCTTTGACTCGGAGATGTCGATGGACGCACAAATTGGATCAGTAGTCAGCGGAGCTCACCATCTCCTCCGTCTACTACGTAGACTCATCCCCTTCATCCCAAAAGAGGATACAGCAGTAGTAGTTGGAACAATTATCAACTCCCGACTCGATTACGCAAACGCCCTCTACCTCGGACTACCCAAATACCAGATTTCGCGCCTACAAGTCATCCAGAACACGGCTGCCAGGCTGGTAACGGGAAAAAAACCTTGGGAATCCATCACCCCATCACTAAGGACCCTTCATTGGCTAACCGTAAAGGATCGGATCACATTCAAGACCCTCTGTCTCACCCACAAGTGCACACAGGGAAACGCTCCACAATATCTATGCGAGAAGATAAAACACTACACCCCCAATCGCAATCTCCGATCAACCAACCAAAACCTCCTTCACATCCCCAAGTCCCGCTACAAATCAAAGGGAGAACGAAGATTTGCAGTCCAAGGACCACGGCTATGGAACGCTCTACCCACCAACATCCGCATGGAAGAAAACCACCGGGCCTTCAGGAAAAAACTTAAGACCCACCTATTCTGAAGGGTCAGGATGTCACTGGATGCAAAGCGCCTTGAGGCGATTTAGTTCGCATTTGTAGCGCTATACAAGTTATTCACTCACTCACTCACTCACTCACTCACTCCGCCACCCACAGGCAAAGGAGAATATTGCACCACCCAATCCTCCACGAATAACAAAAAGGGGTCTAAACCCTGCCATAATTACACACCTGGGTCACTCTACCCCCAGGTGTATCCCACTAACTTTGAAGACCCCGCTACATATATATATATATATATATATATATATACTAAACTGCCTGCACGCCACTAACTAACCTACCTCTAGCTAACATTCTCTAATCATAACACTATATACGGCCGCCGTGTAAGCAGCCTTATATAGTGTGGGGCGTGGACTTAGCCCCCTGAGCCATGATTGGCTAAAGGCACCCTGCCTTTGGCCAATTATGGCTTCCGCAGCAGAGCGCGCTATGATTGGCCAAAGCATGCAGGTCAGGTGCATGCTTTGGCCAATCATCAGACGTCAATGCACTGCGATCTTGCAGTGCATTATGGGGCATTCCACAGCGGTTGGATCTGCCGCGAACGCCCCATAATGTTTGGTATTTGGCGAATGGCCAAACACCCGATGTTCGAGTCGAATCCCTAATGATATCCAAAACATCAGATTTCAACGAACAACAACAGAGAACCAGCACTGCCAATAATAAATCTTTATACGCCTAGAGCAGCATAAAAAGAGTATTAGCACTGAGCAAAAACAAACACCTTCTATAGAACAGACAGCAAAAAAAAGAGGAAGGGCAGGGTACCCTGGGAAAAACACAAGTTATTCAAGCTTAACTTTCTACTTTTTGTTTTTTGTATGTATTTATTTTTAATGTTCTGTATTAGGATGTTCATGCTCTGATTCCTCTTGTACCAAATTGTATTGTAACTGTAATGTCTGCCTTTTTTTTTTTTGTAAAGCGCTGCCCAAACTGTTGGCGCTATATAAATCCTGTATGATAATAGTAATAATCAGTAGCATTTTATAGAAAATTCTCTTTTCTGAACAAGAACAAGGATAAGCTGGGTATGTGGGCTTCAGACCCAGGATGAGAATCAAAA
This sequence comes from Rana muscosa, assembly GCA_029206835.1. Classification (NCBI taxonomy): domain Eukaryota; kingdom Metazoa; phylum Chordata; class Amphibia; order Anura; family Ranidae; genus Rana; species Rana muscosa. The sequence goes on along the minus strand of CM055122.1, from coordinate 238,530,225 downwards.
GTATTAAACTGACCCTGTCAATGTGTGAAAGGCCCATTTGCTATTCTCACCATTGAACTATTTGTCCTATAATTGTTTTCATTACCAAACCCAGATATGCTGTAATCATAAAACAGTGTTAATTAGAAGGCCCAGCCCTTGTCGTTCAACTTAGATAACATTGTCCAATGTCTGATGCCCAGTCAAACTGATATTGGTCAATCCATGATATCCTCTGAAAAAGTAGGATTTTTAAAACAGCTTACCTGTAAAATCCTTTTCTTGGAGTACATCACGGGACACAGAGCAGCATAGTCATTACTATGTGGGTTATATAGATTACCTTCAGGTGCTGGCACTGGCAACTTCCAAAACAGGAAGTACCCTCCCCTATATAAGCCCCTCCCATCCGGGAGTACCTCAGTTTTGTAGCAAAGCAATACGTGTCCCCAAAAGAGGGGTGGGAGCTCTGTGTCCTGTGATGTACTCCAAGAAAAGGATTTTACAGGTAAGCTGTTTTAAAAATCCTACTTTCTTGTTCATACATCACGGGACACAGAGCAGCATAGTCATTACTATGTGGGACGTCCCAAAGCAATGCCACATGAGGGGGGGGATACACCATACATAAGCTGGGCGCCATCAGGCATGAGGATCTTTTGCGGCCTGCAACACACTGCGCCCAAAGGCGACATCCTCCTGACTTCTAACGTCCACCTGGTAGAACCTAGTAAACGTGTGTACTGAAGACCATGTTGCGGCCTTACAAATTTGCGCCAGGGAGGCCTGGTGATGCACTGCCCATGAAGTTCCAACTGCTCTCGTGGAGTGCGCCCTAACTTTGAACGGAGGCGGTCTACTTCTCAAGCCATAGGCTTGTATTATGACCTGTCGAATCCACTTGGCTAAAGTAGATTTTGATGCTGCCTGACCCTTTCTGGGGCCTTCCGGCAGAACAAACAAAGCATCCGTTCTACGAATCTGAGCAGTGGCTTCTAGATAAGCTTTAACTGCTCTTACTACATCCAAAGAATGCAATAACTTTTCCTCTACCGAGCTTGGTTTGGGGAAAAAAGAAGGAAGAACCACATCCTGGTTCAAGTGAAACCTCGATACCACCTTAGGAAGAAAGGCTGGGTGAGGACGTAATACTACTCTGTCCTTATGGATAACCAGATATGGCTCTTTACAGGACATGGCGGCTAATTCCGACACTCTTCTAGCCGAGCATATGGCTACTAAAAATATCAATTTCCTGGTGAGTAGAACCAAGGAAATGTGCCGCAAAGGTTCAAATGGCTGCTTCTGCAGAACCGACAGAACCAAATTTAGATCCCATGGGCATATGGGAGCCTTAATCGGTGGAATAATACGAGTCACACCTTGCATAAAGGATTTGACAAGTGAATGCATAGCCAGGGGCCTTTGAAATAGTATTGACAAGGCCGAAACCTGGCCCTTAATAGTACTTAAGGCAAACTTCCTGTCTACAGCCCACTGCAGGAAGTCCAGAATTCTGCCTATAACGTACTTACGTGGATGCCATTTTCTGGCCTCGCACCAAGTGATGTACGCCTTCCAAACTCTATAGTAGATCTGCCTGGATACAGGCTTCCTGGCATTGATTATAGTTGATACCACAGAGTTAGAGAGACCTCTCTTCTTTAGGATGTGGGATTCAATAGCCAGGCCGTTAAACTTAGAGTTAGTAAGGAAGGGTGGTATATCGGTCCTTGCGAAAGCAGGTCCGGACGACGTGGAAGGGTCCAAGGACTCCCCACAGACCTTTTGATGATCTCCGCGTACCAGGCCCTTCGGGGCCACGCTGGAGCCACCAGGATCACCGGCTTCTTCTCCAACCTGACTCTGCGAAGGAGTCGAGGCAACAATTGTAGCGGAGGGAATGCATATATCAGTCTGAACTGATCCCAAGGGAACACCAGAGCATCCGAGCCGCAAGCGAGGGGATCCCTTGTCCGGGAGACAAATCTGTCCACCTTTGCGTTGAAGCTGGATGCTAGCAGATCTACATCCGGTGTTCCCCACCGCTGACATATTGCTCGGAAGACCTCGGGATGAAGGGACCATTCCCCTGGGCATAACTGTTGGCGACTCAGAAAGTCCGCCTTCCAATTCTCCACCCCTGGAATGAAGACAGCTGATATACATGGGACATGCTTTTCTGCCCATTCCAGGATGTGACTTACTTCCCTCTGGGCTGCACGACTCCTGGTGCCTCCCTGATGATTGATATATGCCACTGCTGTGGCATTGTCTGATTGAATTCTGACAGGGGACCCTTGGAGTCTGGATGTCCAGGCTACTAGGGCGTACCGGGCTGCTCGTATCTCTAAGAGATTGATGGGCAGGGTTTTTACTACATTTGACCATCTGCCCTGGAGAGACCATTGCTCCAGTACTGCCCCCCAGCCTATAAGGCTGGCATCTGTAGTGACCACCTTCCAAGATATCGGGCTGAAGGGTTTTCCCTTCTGGAGATTCTGGGGGATCAACCACCAGCAGAGACTCTTCCGAACGGAAGGGGACAAAGCCATCGGGAAGTCTAGAGCCTGAACTTTTCCGTTCCAGGCTGACAATATGGCCCTTTGTAAATTCCTTGAGTGGAATTGGGCGTATGGTACAGCTTCGAATGATGCTACCATCTTTCCTAGCAGCCTCATGCACAGGCGTATGGACGGCTGTCTTTTTGCACAAAGCAGACGGACCAAGGCCCTCAAAGAGGATACCTTGTCTAGAGGTAAGAAAATCTTCCTCTGGTCTGAATCCAGCCGTAGCCCTAGATATACCAGGTTTTTCACTGGCTGTAGGGCTGACTTGTCCAGGTTGATGACCCAACCATGAGACTTTAGATACTTGATTGTATCGACAATTACCACTTCTAGCTTGGCAACTGAGTGGTCCATCAACAACAGGTCGTCTAGGTATGCCATTATCGTTACACCCCGTGTTCTTAGATCGGCCAACAGTGGGGCCAGAATTTTTGTGAACACTCGTGGTGCTGTGGCCAGACCGAATGGTAAGGCTCTGAACTGAAAATGGCGCCCTTCTACTGCAAAGCGTAGGAATTTTTGATGACCTGGAAAGATGGGAACATGCAAGTAAGCATCTTTGATGTCGATCGAGGCTAACCATTCCTCCCCTTGTAGGGCAGCGGTGACCGATCGGATCGACTCCATCTGGAAAGACCGGACGTTTAGAAATTTGTTTAGATTCTTTAGGTCCAATATGGGTCTTATGTCCCCGTTTGGCTTCGGGACTGTGAAAAGGTTTGAGTAGAAACCCAACCCCCACTCTTCCATAGGAACCTCCATAATTACTCCTTGGAGCAATAGTTGTTCTAACGCCAATAGGAGAGACCCTCTTTTTAGAGGGTCTCTTGGCATGCCTGACCACATAAAATGGGACGGAGGAGACTCTTTTAACTCCAACTTGTATCCCAGAGTTACTGCGGAGAGCACCCATCTGTCTTTGATCGTCTCCCGCCAGGTCTCTGCGAACAACTGAAGTCTTCCCCCCACCCGTTTGAGTGGGGGCAGCCCTTCATAGGCTTGACTTGGAGGCTGGTTTAGTACCTCTTCGGATCCAGGGCTTTTTATTACCCTGTGGCTGTCCCTGATTTTTACCTCCTGAGTTTGACCGAGGAGGCCGTCGGAACTGCTTAGTAGCAGACGTCGCAGGGATAGGAGAGGTAGTCCTCTTAAAAGATGGACCCCTAGACCTCTTTTTACTCGGTAAGAGAGTACTTTTACCACTGGAAATCTTCTGGATATACTTATCCAGGTCTTCGCCAAAAAGGCGTTCCCCATGAAATGGGAAGCTAACTAAGAGCTTCTTACAGGGAGCTTCAGCAGACCAGTTTTTGAGCCACAGAAGCCTACGCCAACCGCAAAGCATAATGCTCTAGGCAGATCAGCCAGAGCCTGGGCCTGCTGGTCTGGCAAATCCCTCAGGACCAATTTCATTTGATCCTTTAAAGCTTGGCAGACCCCAATAGCTGCCACTGCTGGCTGTGTAACAGCCCCTGCTGTGGAAAAAGCAGATTTTAATAAAGATTCCAATTTTTTATCCACTGGATCTTTGAACATTTGAACATTATCTACTGGACATGTCAGTGATTTGTTCACAGAAGAGATGGCTGCATCCACCGTAGGAACATTCCATCTCTGGGTGAACTTTTCCTCCATGGGATAGATCACCGGAAACCTTTTAGGCGGAACAAATAGTTTATCAGGATGTTCCCAGTCCTGGTATATAAGTCCTTCCAATAATGGATGTATTGGAAAGGAGCAATTAACCTGGGGAGCTTTTAGTGACCCCAATGAGGAGACAGCAGTAGTTGATGGTTCAACAAGAGGCATTTTAAATGCAGATCGAACCATGTCAGTTAGGGTCTGGACCCACAATCTTTCAGTCTGCGATGCTGAAAATGGTTCATCTACTGTCGATTCCTCAAAAACAGAGCTAACCTCCTCCTGATCCCCTTCAGGTAGGTCGGTCCCTTCCTGGGACTGTTGCTCTGCCAACAGGCACTCTAATGGAGGTGATGGAGATCTGGCGCGCTTTCTTTCCTGTAGAGAAGAAGCGATCAATGCTGCCAATCTCTGCTCCAATCCCTCCAGAGTTGAGGAAAAAACCTCCTCTGTTATATATGCAGGAGCAGGTGGACTGAGGACAGCCGCAGTACCTGGCACTCCCGGGGGTTCCTTATGGGTATTAACCTCTGATTTCTCAGGGGAGGAGGGTGCAGATGACTGCTCCAGATCCTCAGAGCCCGATGGAGACCCCCTACACTTCCCGAGAGGTATATCTCGGAGTTTTTTAGGCGGCATATTCCTTAGTTCAAAGCTGAGGTATTCCAGCCGCAATACACCCCTTACTGAAATAGTCTAATGCAATTTGCTGCTATGTACATCAGTGGGTGTCTACTAATGCGTCTTTCTGGGGATGCCTGTATCAACCGCCCGCTGTAAGCCCCTATACCATGCTACCAGCTCCTTTTCATGCTCTGTGTCCATAGCAAGCAGCGTGGACTGAGTCCTTTTATCTTGCTGGGACGCCCGCACATTCGCAGAAGCGCTGGGCGCACAGAGCGCGTCATCCGCCAGGCTCCGCCCCCTTTTTTTAAGCTAAACCTTATAAAAGGAAAGCATGTGTGCGCGCGCGCGCGCGTGCACGTGTGCGCTCTTGGCGCCATGTAGGGAGAGGAGCCAGGGTCCCTGTTTCACCAGGACTCGGGGATGGAAGGAAACTACTTGGCAGCATGACAGAGGAATGCAGCTTCCCTGATAGAGAGCTCACTCATCTGCCTGGACTTTCACCATGGAAGGAATAGTCCCAAGAAAAAAGACGTTCCACAGCGGCCTCTAGTGGACAAACACAGGTACCGCACCTTTGTCTTTTTTTTTTTTTTTTTTTTAAAACCTCCTTTATGAAAAAACATTTCCAGGTTTACAGTTTTTTTAAAACTTCCCTTATGAAAAAACATTTCTAGGATTTCTTAGGCATATACAGCTATTAGCGGGAATACCCTTTAGGTAACAGGCAGAAAGACATATTAGGCTTGGGGGTCCCCTCAATAGAACCAAGTTCCTGAGGGGCCCCCACTTACCTTTTCCCCGCCGCAGGACTTTGTTTGGTCCACAGAAGCCCAAACTTCACCTCTCACGGCAGGCATTGTACTAGACCTTCAGGGACCGGGTTCCCAAGGATTCCACTCCCCTGGACCTGTATAGCACCCTGCACAGATAGCCTCTTGGTTTTGGGTATGACCAGAGCTCTGGATCCCAGGGTCCAGCCCTCCTAAGAGAGGCATTACAGGCAAAACCCTGCTCTTCTCTGCAAGGCCCGGGTACCGACCGTTTAGCTATGAAGCTTTTTTGGTCGGATCCGGAATAGCTTGCTAAGGCCCAGACAACCTGTACACAAGCCCAGATGAATACATGTTAACCTTGGCCAACACCTTAGACACTGGCAAAAAACTGAGGTACTCCCGGATGGGAGGGGCTTATATAGGGGAGGGTACTTCCTGTTTTGGAAGTTGCCAGTGCCAGCACCTGAAGGTAATCTATATAACCCACATAGTAATGACTATGCTGCTCTGTGTCCCGTGATGTATGAACAAGAAAATACCAATATCTGATGCACTATATTAAATATATTCAGAATACTTTTTTCCATTATTTATGCTTTAGTGAAAAGTATAAACAAGTCCCTGGTGTTTAGTGGAACCTATATGCTTCACAGTCCCTGCTTATTGGAAAGAACACTGCTATTCCTTGGTGCTTAGTGGACAGTATATCGGCAGTCCCAGGCGAAATGCCTAAAAATTGCCCAAAATATTTATACAAGCCAATGTGTGGATGAAGGATGAAGGTGGATTTTAGTTACACAAAGCCACAGGTTTTCATTGTTCGCCATTACAACCTTCTAGCTGCCGGCATACTAACGACCAATGGCACCATCAGTTAATATGGAGGATGTCAGTCGCCTGCATAGCATCCTTGTTTGACCCTCCCCTGCCCCTCTCCATCAGTTTTGGGGGTCACATTAACTGAGTGATAGAGAAAAACTGAGGGAGAAGAGAAACATTGGAATACTAGTTAGAACCAGTTTGCAAAAGTGTATTTGCTTTGGAAGAATAAATCACCTTTAATGTTGGGTATCCTACTTGTGTGGATGTTGCTGCATTATATAAAACTATAAAAAACGTTTTTTCATTTTAGAATGGGGTGCCTCAAAACTGTCCATAGTTTTTAAAGGGTGCCTCGAGAGGGCACCTAACCTAACCCATTGGGTCAAAGAACTTCACTTTTATTACAAATATGAAAGTTAAATATCTTAAAAACTACTTATTTGGCTTACTCTCATAGAGGGCAGGAATAAGTTATCAAGGAATCCCCATTTCAACTGGATCCAGTTCTGAACTTTCAAGCCTCAGTCCAGTTCTTAGTCCAGCACTTAATGTTATGGATGACAATCTAGCCATAACAATATATTCCTAATGGGCCCAGGACCATCTTTAAAGTGGTTGTAAACCCTTATGCCTCGTACACACAATCGGAATTTCCATCGGGATAAACGTAGACGGATTCTTCCGACGGAATTCCGTTCAAGCTGTCTTGCATACACACTGTCACACCAAATTCCGTCCGTCAAGAACGCGGTGACGTACAACACTACGACGAGCCGAGAAAAATGAAGTTTAATGCTTCCGAGCATGCGTTGACTTGATTCTGAGCATGCATGGTTTTTTTCTCCGTCGGAGTTCCCTACAGACGAACGGAATTTCTGATAGAAATTTTTTCCGTCGGAAAAAAAGAGAACATGTTCTCTTTCTAACTCTGTCGGAATTTCCTAAGGAAACAGTCCGATGGGGCACACACACACGGTCATAAAATCCGCTGAAAAAATTCCGTCAGACTTTTTCCCTCGGAAATTCCGATCGTGTGTACAAGGCATTACACTCCACTTCTTGCTACAGGTAAGCCTATAATAAGGCTTACCTGTAGCTACCCCGGATATCTTCTAAACCTGTTCTAGTTCTAGCTTATATTTGTTTTTACTTTTATTATTTATGTAGTCTATTTTTTAACCACAGAAATGCATTAATGGAAAGGGAACTAGGACAAAACGTTCTGTGGATTATGAACAAGAAACTGAGGTATATCAGTGACTCATTTGCTGTTTACTGTTTTTACAAACATAAAATGTGTTTTTAACCAATAGTTTTGTAAACTTTCAACTTGCTAAGTTAAAGAGGAAGAACAGCTCAACTGCATTTATTCCTAAAAATGTTCCCTCCCTCCTCCTTCTCCTACTTAAACTGTATAGAAAAGATCTGTATACTCACCTATTATAATCCACTTTGGTCCTGTCGTGTGATCCTGCAGCTCCAGCTACCCTGTGTCAGTGAGTGGCTGCTAGAGGGGAGAGGAAGAATAGCAGGCCTATGGGTGGCGTCACAGCTCCTAGAAATTCTGAGCCATTGTCAAGTGCTGCCTTACACAGAGCTGCAGGTTCACATCACTGGACTGGATTTAAAATAGGTTTATTGTAAGTATACAAATCTTTTTGATACAGGTTAAGCAGGATAGATAGGAAGAGAGACGATTGAACCTTTTTAGAAATAGATATAGTTAGACTTTTCTTCCATTTTAAGGAAGCTTCGATATTAACATCATTCCCAACAGGACTGGCTTTGTCAAGAAAAAATGTGGCTATAACAGCAACAAGAACATTCTTCCATCAGGATAGTACAGGCCCCACCCAGGGACAGCATGCAGATTTACTTTTTATGCAAATTACCCTGCCTAACTTATAAACGGGGGCCTGCATTACATGAGAGATAGTTGGCCCCAGTGCTTTGTAGCCATTAGGGAGGTGGAAAAAGATTTTTAGCTGGGTTTCTCGTGCACTACTCTGTACGCACTACAAATCCCATAGTCCTTAATACATCTTAGGAGCAAGCAAGAGAGAGTGGCTATGTTCCTACTTACAGGGAGACCACAGAAAATGAATGTAGCCACCCTCTAACAGGAAGTGCATGTACATTCGATTTGTGCATATGGGAAAAAAATGCATCTTACCAGGCTATTTTTTTTGTTGGTCTAAATGTTTTTAAATTATTTAAAATGGTAAATACCTCATTTAGCCACTGGATGGCACTAAGTAGAATAATTCCTATTCTACTTAGTGCCATCTAGTGGCTAAATACAGTATTTTAAGTTTTAAATCAATAAACAACCTGATCAAAATAGCCTAATAACGTGAGAAAACTTGCCTCTCCCTACTATTCACTGTTGTCCCCCCCCCCCCATACCTGTCCACTTCATCACTAGTGCCTTCCTACAGATGTGAAGGGACACACTAGTATAGTAGTATTCAGCGGGGATGAGCCACTGTAGGAAAAAGTTGGCACCCAACATACATGGAATTATGGGCTGCTGAAGATTGCACCATATTTTTTTTTTCTCTAATGGTTTTGTATTTATCTAACCAATATTGACAATGAACATCACTTGTAAGTCTATTTCCATTATTCCACATATTGTACAAAGAGTGGGTTTAAAGCTTCAACGTAACTTGGCAGTGCACTTATGAAACTATCAAAAAGCATTTGCACTGTTTCTAAACTTTGCAAGCTACATTCGAGATGATCAGCATTTTTTTTTATGTAAACCACAAATTTCCTGTTTGTATTCCAGACCCAAGAAAAGGCAGTTGAGGGCACAATACAAAGAAGATCACGCAGGCCACTAGTCCTGGTACTCTGCTGAACAATGTCTAATTGTGTAGTGAATTTCCTTTTAGCATTGCTGTTTCAAATCTGCATTCTTTACAAGATTCTTTAAGAAATATGACTGTATACTTTACAATTGTTAAGTCATTAAGTTCCAAATTCCATTTCTTTGGTCGTAAAAATTAACGTTAATCTGTCACACTCTGCCCATTTGCTTATATTTACTTTCACTATCACCCTGTTTGCCTGCCGAATTAAAGTGGTATTAAACCTGTAAATGCACCCCCCTCCCCTCTTCCCCCATAGGAGCTGCAGAATGATTACACCCAGGGGGGCAAAACACCCAATATTATTGTGTCACTCACTCTAACACACCCCTGACAAGGAATCAATGACACCAATTTAAATAAACATGACTATATTCACAAAGGCAGCTTACACCAGGGTAACAATCCTACAAGAAATACTGTAGTAAAAATACAGCCCATACTCTATACAGAGACCTACTAAGCTAATGGTAACAGAAGAGGCAAGGAACAACTGGGCCTGGGTTTATTGATACCAAGTATTAAATCTGCCTAAACTGCAGCAGTGCTGACAGCCAGAGAGTAGGAACAAGACCCCTTTTTTTTTTTATTTGCCATCACCAAGTTCCACTAACAAGACCCTGATAAGTCCAAACCTGCCTGTAGGTCTTTACAACACAATTGATGACAGATTCTCTGTGTATTGATGCCAGAATTCAATAATGTTGTCAAATGGAACAAGCAAAAAAAAAAAAAAATTGTAACAGAGAACACTTATGATTTGCCGGCTTGGTTGGGGCCCTTACGGTGGTGAATGTCTGATGGAGTTCACTGGTTTGCTCCTAGTTAGAAATCAGTTGGCTGTTAAACAGGAAAAACTATTAGGTGCTTATGCAAATTACTGAAGTCAGTTTTAGTAGTGTAGCATGTTCAATGTAGAAGACAGGTGGGAAGAGAAAGGGAGAATATCCATGTAATGATATAAAGGTTCAGGTGGTGAACAACCAAAGTCAATGCAATTGTTTGCAAATGTTCTGATTGGCTGGATGGGTTCTTGAAAGGATGTTAGAAGCAAACTGAGGTAGACTAAAGTGTCAGCATCTGTTAAACAATGGAAAGAATGGGTTAGCAACCCTCTATCCAGCTCCTATGCTTCAGCTGTAGGTCCCTTTGATGGAGGGGCCCCTTATATGCTGGTACACTGACCTTGGTTAGGCTTGGTTGGGTTTTCTGCACTCTCATGATGACTCATGAGTCCAGTACCTGATTGGTGTCCCTCGGTTCCCCTGGGGACAGACCGGCAACACTGCTGTGCTATCCCAGCACACTGCTGGTGGACCAGCAGCTCCACTCTAGCTTTGTATGTGACTGCACGCATATAAGCAATGCCTCCCTGTGTCACTGGGCAGGCGAGAGACTGGATGTGTGGGGAAACAGGTGCTACGAACTCCACACTCTGCTTCCCCCTCTGTCTCTGCCCCTGATCTGGAACCAAGTGCACCCAGCTTTCCATGGTGGGTTTGTAAAAGTCTCCCCCTCCCCTTCTCTTTGGTTGTAAAGGCCCCTGGAAGCTGTAGTCACTTTCCCAGCAGAGAGCAGTCCCCCTGAGATCTGATGGAACTACATGTGCCATGAACCTTGTCTTCAATGGTCTCCTCCCCTTGGCATCCAGTCAGGAGGGCACCGTGGGAGTCAATGGGAACCCAATGCAGTCCCACAGTAGTCAATGCAAACAGTCAGTCTCTATTCAAGGAACTTTATGCCAGCATCTGGCTCCAAGGCCAAAAACAACAATTTATTATATTGCAGCTTACCAGTCCTTAAATGTGGTGGCTGCATTAGTTTTTTAGGCTTTTCCCCTATATTATTCCTGTTGATCCATTCAGTAAGTCCAGCAAAAGTGACAGTTAGAATATTGAGACAAATCCATTTACCACTGAGAGAAGTGCTTACCATAGTCAGCTTTTATTCATCTTTGTAACAAATTTAACCGAAGATTTAAAAAAAAAAATGTTGTTGTAATTCTTTTAAAAGTGTTAGCTGGCGTTGAGCTTTAATTTGTTAGCCAAGTTCATCTAAATCTGCTAATCTAACAGTGACCTATTTTGCCCAAGGTGTCTCTGCTGCTCCTCCATCCAGAGTAGAGACACCCTAAGACAGGAGTCATGTTACTAGCCAGATCACCAAGTGAAAATAAAAGAAAAAAGTCTAATTAAGAAAACTAGTGCAGCCACCACATTTAAGAACTGGTAAACTGCACTATTGGTTTGGGGATTAATACAAGCTCACTTTAGTTGTATGTCAGAGCTTAGTGCAAATGACCCTCCTTCCATGACAGTGCTTGGGCCTGTTGATTAGCTGCTCATTCGCTGAGGACTGCATCATACCAAGAAGTACCACATATTTCCAAGGGCTCCAGCAGCATACAAAGGGGTTTATTTATGAAAGGCAAATCAACTTTGCACTACAAGTGCAAACTACAAGTGCAAAGTGCACTTGAAATTGCACTGAAAGTGTACTTGGAAGTGCAGTCGCTGTAGATCAGAGGGGGACATGCAAGGAAAATAAAAAACAGCATTTTAGCTTGCACATGATTGGATGATAAAATCAGCAGAGCTTCCCCTCATTTCAGATCTACCCCTCAGATTTACAGCGACTGCACTTACAAGTGCAATTTCAAGTGCACTTTGCACTTATAGTTTGCACTTGTAGTGCAAAGTTGATTTACCTTTCATAAATAATCCCCATAGTGTCAGGAAAGCATGATGAGACCCTCCTCACCCTTTCATCCCCATATATTTCTTGTTATATGGCCTAGTTACCAAATAAAAGTATTACTGTTAAAATTCAAACTAAAGTAAGTTATCAGAGGCAATAGTTTGCTATTTTTAAGTCCAAATATTAATATATGTTCCAGTAATGTAGTAAGCTCCCAGTGTTGGAATATCAGATTTTTGCAACACACCCTGACTGCTACCCCTCCCACTCTTGTAGAGCAACTAATATAAGGTGAAATTCAGGTGCCTATACAAGCACTGTTTAGAATATGTTTACCTTTTCTTAATATACAACTGGATTACAATGGAAAACTTTTATTGTCTTCCGTAAGCTAAAGTATGTCTAAAGGCAAAACTTTTTTTTTGCTTTTGGATAGAGTAGCGAAAGATGAGAAAACCTGGCACAGTGTCCGTACCACTGTTAAGTAGATTCACCCTCCCTATTTGTCATGTTTACTGTTATCATTGAAAGTAAATGTAAAGAAAAATCAAAAATTTGGGGTTGTCTCCAGAATAGTAAGAGAGGGGAAATCTTCCAATGGGGACTCTATATCTCTGGTGACAACCAAGGATTTCCTCACCTGTTTTGGTTATTGGATAGTAGGGATGAGCCGAACACCCCCCTGTTCGGTTTGCACCAGAACCTGCGAACAGACAGAATGTTCGCGTGAACTTTAGAACCCTATTAAATACAATGGACTCGAACGTTCAAAATCAAAAGTGCTAATTATAAAGGCTAATATGCAAGTTATTGTCATAAAAAGTGTTTGGGGACCCGGGTCCTGCCCCAGGGGACATGTATCAATGCAAAAAAAAGTTTTAAAAACTGCCATTTTTTCGGGAGCAGTGATTTTAATAATGCTTAAAGTGAAACAATAAAAGTGAAATATTCCTTTAAATTTCGTACCTAGGGTGTGTGTAAAGTATGCATGTGAAGTGGCGCTTGTTTCCCGTGCTTAGAACTGTCCCTGCACAAAATGTAATTTCTGAAGAAAAAAAAGTCATTTAAAACTCACTCGCGGCTATAATGAATTGTCGGCTCCCGGCAATACATAGAAAAGTCATTGATAAAAAATAAAAAAAATGCGTGGGGGTTCCCCCAAAATCAATTACCAGGCCCTTTAGGTCTGGTATGGATATTAAGGGGAACCCTGCCGCAAATTTAAAAAAAAAATGCGTGCGGTTCCCCCCAAATATCCATACCAGGCCCTTCAGGACCTGATGCGGAACGTGAGAAGGGGCAGGTCTATTCATGTATTACACTGTGGAGGAAGTTTCCCATCAGGTCCGCCCCCTCGTATGTCAGACCCCGCCTATGTCATTGGATGGCAGACCTAATGAGGAACTTCCTCCGCAGTATAATAAATGAATAGACCCGCCCCTTCTCACGTTCCGCATCAGGTCCTCAGCCTTACACCTACGTCATTGGCTGAGCGGACCTGATGGGGAAATTTAAAAGGGGCGGGTCTATTCATTTATTACACTGCGGAGGAAGTTCCCCATCAGGTCCGCTCAGGCTCAGCCAATGGCGTTTCATGTGGACAGCACTGGACATCGGATCGCCGTGGGACACTGGATTTAATCGCTGGAATGTTTTTTGTTTTTTGTTTTTTAATAAAGGACTTTCCCAACGGTGTCTGTGTATTTTTTTTTATTTTTTACACTTTCTTTGTGAAATGGTAGGGGTACAATGTACCCCATTACCAATTCACATAGGGGAGGGCCGGGATCTGGGGATCCCCTTTGTTAAAGGGGTCTTCCAGATTCCGATAAGCCCCCCGCCCGCAGACCCCCACAGCCACCGGGCAAGGGTTGTGGGGATGAGGCCCTTGTCCCCATCAACATGGGGACATCCTCCCCATGTTGAGGGCATGTGGCCTGGTACGGTTCAGGAGGGGGGGCGCTCTCTCGTCCCCCCCTCTTTTCCTGCGGCCTGCTAGGTTGCATGCTCAGATAAAGGGTCTGGTCTGGATTTTTGGGGGGAACTCCACGCCATTTTTTTTTAATTTGGGGGGGAGTTCCCCTTAAAATCCATACCAGACCTAAAAGGCCTGGTATGGATATTTGGGGGAACTGCACGCATTTTTTTTTAAATTTGCGGCAGGGTTCCCCTTAATATCCATACCAGACCTGAAGGGCCTGGTAATTGAATTTGGGGGAACCCCCACGCATTTTTTTTTCTTTAATTACTTTTCTATGTATTGCCGGGAGCGGACAATTCATTATAGCCGCGAGTGAGTTTTAAATGACTTTTTTTTCTTCAGAAATTACATTTTGTGCAGGGACAGTTCTAAGCACGGGAAACAAGCGCCACTTCACATGCATACTTTACACACACCCTAGGTACGAAATTTAAAGGAATATTTCACTTTTATTGTTTCACTTTAAGCATTATTAAAATCACTGCTCCCGAAAAAACGTCAGTTTTTAAAACTTTTTTTTGCATTGATACATGTCCCCTGGGGCAGGACCTGGGTCCCCAAACACTTTTTATGACAATAACTTGCATATAAGCCTTTAAAATTTGCACTTTATATTTCTCCCATAGACTTTTCGAACTTGCCGCGAACACCCCAAATTGTTCGCTGTTCGGCGAACGGGCGAACAGGCTATGTTCAAGTCGAACATGAGTTCGACTCAAACTCGAAGCTCATCCCTATTGGATAGAATGTGAATGGAAATCTCCCCAATGGGACACAGATGGCAAAAAATAAAAGCTGACGGGAGTTATAACCCTTCTGGCCAAGAGTGTCTATTATTATCAGTCAACTCTGCTCACTACTTTTCCAATAAAAAAAATCAAAAATTAGCAAACATAACCTAGGGAATCATAAAAGAAATAGACCATTGCATTTTTGGGAGCGTTATATGCATACCTTTCCAGGGAACATTGCCTAAAATCTCCCTTTCTTCCTTACTGAACTACAGTGTAGGTATGAAAACCTGGACTGAGAATATCAGACTTTAGACAGAATAATTGATTTCTAATAAAACCTGCTTGGTATTAATTATGTAGCAATACCCCCGAAGGGGCCGCTGGTTTAGATTTGGGCCTGCCGTTACCTTTCTGTTCACCACACTCATCTTAGGGATCCCTCTTGAAGAGCTTTCATGAATGTCCACACCAACACTTGGTTACTTTTTATTAAACAGTTCCAACAGAGGGTTAGAGGGATAGGGGAGGTTCAGGTACCTTGCTTTGCGTATCAGGCACAATCTTAGATCCAGAGGACAAATCGGTTCCACACTCGATTCAGCAACCACCGGATAGGCCTACTCTCACTGGCCTATAGAAAGGTTCACTCCGAAGAGTGTGACTCCTCTGGTGGGACATTAAATTGAGTGACTGTTAAACCTCATAGAAAATATATTGTACCAAAAGGTTTCTTGTTAGACGTTTTTTATTGAAAAAATATAGTAATGAACAGCTGCTACTAAATGGTATGACACATCCAAGTGAATGTATACACAATGGAAAAGACAAACAAGCGCAAAATACAGGTAACAGTTGAAAATCAATACATGGCCCAACTCTGTCTATAGGATAAGACAGAGAACCCAAAGTTTCGAGGTCTTTTATTGGTGAAACCTCTTCTTCAGGGGTGGGAGACTGTACTAGGACAACAGCGATATCTGTATTCAGTGGAAAGAGGAGAAAAAGGATAGGAAAATAACAAAAAACAAAAGACAAAAAGAAAACAATTATGAGAGCATGCCTGCTATATATTATTCACCATGCATGATTACATATATGAATAAATATCCATATCTATAAGGTACTAACCGTCAGTGCATGTGTATGCATGTTCATTGGACTTTAGTAGCAAATTTTGTTTAAAAAGTCACAGAGGCTCAAGTTGAATAAAAAAGAGAGGGAAGGACTATGCTCTTGCTTCAGATTTGGACCAGCAGGGGGCGGTCAGCCCAAACCCAGAGGGTATGCGGCCCACACAGCACTGATTTACAGAGGGCGTAAGGAACGTCCAGGGACCTCCGTGAGCGGTAAAGATACGACAGGTGTGCCTGTGTATGTGGGGATAATCCCCAAAGCAGTCCCGTGCCTAAATAGAAGGAGTAAATAATGAGTCATAAACCCATTTGAATATAATATTCGGGGAGGAGGGGATGGGGGGGGGAAGGGAACAGGAAGGAGGGGGCAGGGGGCAATATGAAGGTGGAAGTATTCAGAAGCCTACCTGAAATTATCTCACTGTCCCTCCTGGCCCACACTGATGAAATGGCAAGATTGGACCGTCTGTAGTGGAGTTCTTTAATTAGTGGGGGAAAGAGAACCCAGTTGTAATCCTATGGGAAAGAGATTTACAACCTTTCCTTATATGGAAAAATCTCCAAAAATCACATCCAGGCATACAAAATGTATGTGAGAGCTGATGGATCTCAATAGATCCAATCTTCCAGGGAATCCAATGAAGTAACTTACCCATTATAAATGTAGGGGGCTGTCTGCTTATAGCGGTATCTCCGAGGTCTGGAAAGTCCACAGGCTGTATGCTTGCTGGAGTTCTATAACATAGGATTGCACAGAAATCAGCAAATAAAAGAAATAGGGAAAGTCTCCAAGTAGCCTTTCAATAGGGGTCTCAATAGCCACCTATAATTGCTTACCATACAAAGTCCAAGAGCTTGCTAATTGTGGCTCCCTTCAGACAGGAGTGAAGCACTGCTGAACTCCTACCCCTTAGTATGCTTGTCAATTAGTCCTGAATACAGATCAGGGGGCTCAATAAAGGAGGTGTGCCGAGGGCAGACCTAAGGAATGCCCCCCGAGTACGGTGGCGTGCGCAGTCGCCTCTCCTACTCGTTAAAGATCACTATAGGAACAGTGGACGCTCTCCACCTGGAGAGCATCCATACGTAATTGCGCCGTTCCTCCGTGACCAGCCAAGGAGGACGACGCAGAGAAATGACGTCACGCGTCATGGTCTCGCGACGCAGTAGTGGCTGCGGCCGCAGCCATGGAAACCATGGCTGCATCACCAAGCCGCAAGAAAGAAGGGCCGAATGTTTTGGAAAACACAAATCGGCCCTATCTGTGCCGAGTAAAGCAGCGCAGCACGGGCGGAAAGGGATGTGACACGCAGCCCCGGCAGTCCAACATGGAAAGCGAGAGGTTGATGCATCTATATTGCTGGTAAGGTGCCCAGTCTATAAGATTCTCCGTTAGTTGTAACCTAATTGTACCGAAGGTACACAGCATGGTAAACAAAATAGCAGCTGCTTTTCATAAAACATGCTACATCAAAATGTAAAAACAAAAAGGCAAAGACCACACACTACAATATACCAACAATAAAAATAATATAATATAAAGACATCCCCAGGAAAGCATAAATGGGTGTAAATAAGAGGAGAAAATCTCCCTAATATTGCAACAACCATACATAATTATGTATACACTGTCCCAGCATAGGGACAACCCCCCCCCCCGTAAAAAAAACCTGGTCTACCAGGAGGAGGGGAGGAACGCAGGTAAAGAGAACATATATTCCAATATGGAAAATTATAAAGTTGTTAAACACAACATATCAAATATAACGTTCGGGGAAACTGTAAATCAAAAGAAATCAGGGAAAATCAGGAAAAATCTACATCACTGACCAAATGATTCAGGGGGTTCCCACTCAGAGCCTCCAGATGAAAAACCTCCAGAAACGGTCTATGTGATATAAAACCGTTCAAACCAGGCGGTTTGGTGGCGTTCTGGTGGAAGATCCATCTCTGCTCTGATGTGTCATACAACTTAGTAGCAGCTGTTCATTACTAGATTTTTACAATAAAAAACGTCTAACAAGAAACCTTTTGGTACAATATATTTTCTATGAGGTTTAACAGTCACTCAATTTAAAGTCCCACCAGAGGAGTGACACTCTTCGGAGTGAACTTTTCTATGTGTATTTCAAGGATGTGGGTTGACTGACCTCTATATTCTTACATCAGAGACACTGCCCTCCTTTACTCTCACTGGCCTAGAAACCGGTGCGAAGCTCGTTCAAAGTCTCTGCCACAGACTTGATGAGAGCCGTCAAGTCGTTTCACAATCTTCCGCCACAAGATCGTGCAACCATACTGACACTTTGCAAAAGTTCCTTCAGAAAGTACACAGCTCATGGTGCCAGAATCTTTCAGCCAGCCGGCAGCACCGTGAGGCAAATTGGCCAGGATGAGTCCATCAATTAAGTCCCCAATTGTTCCGCTTCTTCCCGCAGGCAAGACCGCGTAGGACCATCCCTGGACTAGTAGGCCCCAGAAACTCCTGGGCCTACTCTCAGTTGCAGAGCCTTGGGCCACCAGGCCCCGAGACTGAGAAACAGCTCGCACATCCCTGAGGCCAGGAGGGCCCTCAGGTCAGGATCCGGCAAAAAAAACCCTGACAGCGCGGTCTCTGTCCCTTAAGTACCCCTTCCCAGAATGCACAGCGGGTGGACCACGCCCCCTGAGCCACTTCTGGGAAAGGAATACCCAATACACCCAGCCCGCTGCATTTCCAACCTTGACCTGTGGTGACAGTGACACCTACTGTCAAGGGGAAAACCATGCAACCCAGCTGGACTGAAACAGAGCCAACAAGTTAGCTTAATACTTCTGAGCTAAACTACAGCTCAGATACCTAAATTTAACACATAGCGCCTACCCAACAGGAGCAGGGCGCTACATATATAAAAAGGTTTATTGTTAATGAGGGTTGGTAAGCTTAGCACGTTATTTTTTCTCTGCTATGAGATGAAAATCATTTGCAGAATTCTTAACTTTATGTCCAAAGTTATTTGTTTCCTTTGCACAATAGGAGGAAGGGAAAGTTCATTTCCACTGGTGTGCTAGATAAATGTGCCATATGTAAAATATACAGTAAACATAATAACTCCCAGTCTATCTCAGTTTAGCTAGTACTTTAAAGTGGAGCTCCACCCAAAAGATAAAGCGCTACTTGTTTGCATGCTCCCCCCTCCGCTGCCACATTTTGCACCTTTCGGGGGGGGGGGGGCAGCAGATACCTGTCAAAACCAGGTACCTGCTCCCACTTCTGGGTAAGATTGCCGCAATTGTTGTTCAGTGATCTACAAAATTTTTAGCCCCGTCTCCCCCAGCCCCTGCGGTCTTCTGGGAGACACACAGGTTCCAGAAGACAGTGGGACCATTCAGAAAGTGCAGCGCGACTCACGCAAGTGTAATAGGAAACGTGCTGTGAAGCTGCAAGACTTCACTTCCCATTTCCCTTAGTGAGGATGCCGGCGCATGCACCCCGAGCCGATGGATGGATGGGGGTGCCGACATCACAGGATCTCTGGACAGGTAAGTGTCCTTATATTAAAAGTCAGCAGCTATGGTATCTGCCCACCAGCATGGTATCGCTGGTGATGGTGGGGCCTCTGGTAACTCTCTGGTAACTCTCCGGATGGATGTCCTTTTCCCTGACAGGGGTCGTTACTTCTAGAATGTGGCGGAGGCCCTATTCACCTGGTCTGTGGCAGGGACCCCCTCATGGTCGGTGGTAGCGACCGTGCGCCAAGCCTGTTAGTGCTATTCAGAACAGGAGAAACCCAAATTTAAGTTTGTGCCTGGGCCTCCTCCCACCTTATCTGACCTGTGTTTGTCTCAACCCGTCTGCTCTAAAAGAGACTGTTCATTGTGCAAGAAGGAATAAACAAGTGTTGGACCTTTCAGTTGGTGTGGACAGTTGTTTACTGGGGAAAATGAAAGACTTGTTCTGATTACTGCAGAAACGAGGTCAACACTGGAGGCCTTAAAAAATTTACCTTTTAAAAAAAAAAACACTGGAGGCCTTTTTACACCAGTCGCAGGCAGGCCTGAGAAACTAACGCCGCTCAACATCCCTATTCAGGAGGGTACGGGCTTGTGGTGCGGTGTGCCTCAGTCTTTTCCTGCGGAGGAGCCAAGCAGAAGAAAAGCACGTAAAGTCTGGGATTGGTGCGCTACATGTGCAAAATAAATTGAATAATAAAAATACTAAAAATACATTGGGGTATCTGTACCCCTCCTTAATAATCGTGATAAAGAATATACAAGTGAACACACTTGTGCAATTAATATATGTGCAAAAATCAATGTATGAAATAAATAAATAAATAAAATGCAGTCCTCTTCAATTAGTGCTATAAAAATCCATAGAAAAGAGTCCTTGTGGAAGAGTCCTTATGGAAAACATACAAAGGAAATATCCAATCAGGTTATTCAAGTGCTGTAAAAAGGGTGCTTGGTGCCTAGTTTGAAGGAGCCGTGATCACTGCAAACTGTGCTCCTACAAAAACCGCACTCACCAGATATTACCCCCCTCTTGGGGAATGATGCCTTCACAGTGTGGGCCACTTTGTAGCCCTCTGGCAATTGCGCGTCCCTCTTCTCTTGATGGTGTTATTGCTCAATAATGGCCCATGTATAAGAGAAAGGAAGGGAGCCCCAGATGGTGTGATAACGTTTTAAAATCTTATTTATTAATAAAACACAGCTTGGGTACTCACATTAAGACAAAGTAAAAGCATGCAATCAACGCTGACACTCGCAAGGACTTAGGGAGGAAATAGGAAGTCACATGACAAAATCAGTAGAACACGCCCCCAGAACGTCACATCGCTTCCTGTTGCCTGACCAGAGTGTCAGCGTTGATTGTGTAGCGGGGTGTCACTTTATGGTATGCTATAAAGACTACTTTTATATGCAAGTGAACCCAGATCCCTCCGGAATTCTATTTGACAATGATCGACTACTGTTTAACCTTGAGAAAGGTGCATGGTGGGACTTGTGGTACAGGGAGAGATGGACTCCAATGCCGTGGATATTAAGTACTGTACCCACAGTGCAGCTGTGTCTGTGTCAGTGCAGCAAGGTCTGCTGGGGATGGTTATTTAAGGGGGAGGAGGAGGAACACGCGCTCTCTTCGGACATCGCCCGCGCAGCAAGTCATACATTAATTTTTGCACATATATTAATTGCACAAGTGTGTTCACTTGTATATTCTTTATCACGATTATTAAGGAGGGGTACAGATACCGCAATGTATTTTTAGTATTTTTATTATTCAATTTATTTTGCACATATTTATAATTATACATATGAGTAGTTTGCACAGGCACTTTAGGATTCAAGAACTTTTTAGCACTTTGAGTTTAGTTATTCACGTGTAGCGGGTATTTGAATTCTGTGAGGACTCTGGTGGTGTGAGGTTCTTTGGGGCCCCTGGGTGGCACTGTTGCCTTGGGCCGGAGTTGAACTCACACCGCAAACTGTGCCTTTTTGTCCTCCCCTGGAGCTGGTACAGCGGGACGGGGAACCCGCTGTGGCGCAAAGGGAAAGGTCATAAAGGGCGCGGACGCCCTGATCACGGGGTTAGAGTCCGGAGTCGGAGGATGTGGCTGCACCCAGGCACCTTCAGCTTGGGTGCTGGCGTTCCGGTGTTCCAGGCCTAGGCTCCCTTGGCCTAGCTGGAGCGGAGATGGAGTCCATCTCAGGCACCTTTAACCTGGGGTGAGGTACTATGGCGGACGCCTGGGGCTCAGTACCTTCGACTGAGTTCCGCAAGGGTGGAGGAATCTAAGGGGGCCCTAATGCCTTGGGTGCCCGTGTCTGAGTTTGTGAGGACTGGATGCGCAGTAACTTCTCCGAAGAGTCCGGCGCAGCATCGCTGGTGACGGAGAGGCCTCCACTTCTCCCTTGGACGGATTTCTTCCTCTGACAGGGGCAAATTGAGCGAAGGTAATTCACGTTCTATATTATCTAGTCAGTGGCAGTGACTATTCACCACTGGTGACAGCACAGTGGGCAGCAGCAAGAAGGGAAAGGATTGTGCCTCGATCTGTCCCCCATTTTCCAAAGGAGAGAGATTGTTTTATTGCTTGGCAAGAAGAATAAAACTGAGTTGTACCTACTCACTGTGTGGAACTTGGGTTACTAAGCAAAGGAGTCAGGGACGAAGGACTGGACTTGGCTCTAGGACACCTACACAAAAAGCCCAATCTCTGGCCTTCACCTCCTAGTTACGGGAGGACATGGGCCGTGGTGTGTATCATCTCTCTCCCAGGTACCCCTAGACAACAGCCATATAAACGATAAAGCAAGGGAGAGGGGTGAGGCCTCTACACACACATTTGCATTATTTAGTGCAGCACCAGGCTGCGCAGGGCTCCAATAGACCAGCGCCAGGTGGACGCAATCACTAGAGGCAGCTGTCTATTGATTCCCTTATCCTATACCTCTGCTGACATTGGTGTTTTTAAATACATTTGCGTGGATTCATTTTGTATACACATCAAATAAAGTATGTCTGGAAGGCCAACAAGGAGAGGCAGACACACACAGGCCAATAAAAGAGGGCAAGCAGGCTCTGTGTCTAGAAGCAACAGTGCTGCTCGTGGACACGGTGCATCCTCATCAGCATGTGGCCGTGGGGCATGCTTGTCCTTTTTTTTGGCAGCTGGCCATGTTGAGCCGCAACATGCCGAAGAGTTGGTACAGTGGATGACCAAGCCATCCTCCTCATCCTCTCTCACCCAGGCTCAGGGTACTTTGTCTGCCAAAGCAGCTGCCAAAGCGCCTTTTCACTCGGCTCAATGGCATCAGTTACTCCTTCCCTAGCCCCACCATGTCCTGAGGAGTCCCCCGAACTGTTTGACCACAGTGTTGGGTACATGCTGCAGGAGGATGCGCAGCGTTTTGAAGGCTCCAATGATGGTACCCAGCTTGAGGAAGGCAGTAACGTGAGCCCAGAGAGAGGGGGTGCCCAAGAAGGACAGCAAACTGGCAGTCATGTTCCCCCAGCTGCAGCATACTGCCAGGTTTGCTCCAGTGACGAGGAGGGAGTGGATGATGAGGTCACTGACTCTACGTGGGTGCCTGAAAGGAGAGGAGGAGGAGGAGGAGGCACATCTCCAATGAGGCAGGATGCCCTCCAGGGGTCAGCTTAAGGGCAGCCAACCGACTGCATCACACCGCAGAGCTCCGCATGTGCAGGGTGCTGCTGTCTCTGCGCGTTATTCCAAAAGTTCTTTGGTGTGGGCCTTTTTTGAGACGTGTGCAGCAGATCGCACCATTGCTATTTGCAACATATGTCTGAAGCGTATCTCGCGTGGCCAAAAGATCAGCTGCTTGGGCACCACATGCTTGACCGGAAGTATGTTGACCTGCCATGCAGTCCGGTGGCAAGCGTACATAAAAGACCCACACCAAAGAACAAAGCGGACCACTCATTTCTCCTCATCAGCTGGGATCTCCAACCCCACTATACCTTCAGTCCTCTGCACTGAGAGGAATGAAGGTGTAGAATTAGGTGTGTCACTGGCAAGTACTTGCGGGCAATTTGCTATCGGTACACCAACGTCCGATTGTACCAGGCAAATTTCCCTGCCCCAGCTGCTGCACCGCCGAAAGAAATTCGCTCCCAGCCATCCACATGCCCAGCGGTTGAATTCTAGCTTGGCTAAATTGCTAGCACTTGAACTGCTGCCTTTTCAGTTGGCAGACTCTACCCCCTTCTGTGAGATTGTGGAATGTGCGGTACCTCAGTGGCAGGTTCCCAAACGCCACTTTTTTTACCGGAAGGCGATTCCGGCTCTCTACCGGCATGTGGAAGGCAATGTCTTGGCCTCGCTGGACAGGGCGGGTCAGCGGTAAGGTGCATATTACCACTGACTCATGGTCCAGCAGGCATTGACAAGGATGTTACCTATCTTTCACGGCCCACTGGGTGACTCTGCTGGCAGCTGGGAAGGATGCAGGACAGGGCGCAGTAGTGTTGGAGGTTGTCCCGCCACCACGCCTACAAAATGCTACTAGTGGTGATTCTGACACACCTCTCTCCTCCACCCCCTCCTCTTCTTCTTCCTCCTCCAGGGCCTCTTCCTGTGCTGATTTGTCCTTGGAACCAGCGGTACTCCGTAGGCGTTCAAGGGGCTATGCAAGTACGCAGGCAAAAAGATGCCATGCGGTGCTTGAGCTGGTGTGCTTGGGGGACAGAAGCCACACTGGGGCAGAGATTCTGTCAGCTCTGCAGGGGCAGGTTCAGAGGTGGTTGACACCACGCCAGCTTAAGCCAGGAATGGTGGTTTGCGACAATGGCACCAACCGCCTCTCCGCCCTCCAACAGGGACAGCTGACCCATGTGCCCTGTTTGGCTCACGTCCTTAACTTGGTGGTTCAGCGGTTCTTGGGCAGGTACCCGGGCTTACAGGATGTCCTGAGGCAGACCAGGAAAGTCTGTGTGCATTTCCGCCGGTCATATAATGCCAGTGCTCGGCTGGCTGACCTCCAAAAGGAATACAACCTGCCCAAGAACCGCCTAATCTGTGACATGCCCACCAGGTGGAACTCAACGTTGGCCATGCTGCAGCGGCTGCACATGCAGCAGAGGGCCATCAATGAGTACCTGTGTGTAAGAGAACTGATAGGAACTCTCCTGCGCAGGCGCGCATTCGCCAGCAGTCTCGAAATACTGGCGCGCGCACCCCCGGGCTGCAGCAGCCCTTCCAGAGTGCTAGTACACATGCGCGTGCGCGGGGACGACGTGCACACGCGGTTGCGCACCCCTAATCTCCTTTGGCGCCAGTCTGCAAGGATCTCACCTGCTGGTGGTAATGCATGTTCCACGGACTGTAGTACCGGTGTCCACCAGCGGGTGTATTCCGGCAGTGTGGGACAGGCAGCACTTCCTGCCCTCAGCTGTGACCTGAAGCCTGATTACAAGACTTCCTATCTATTTAAGGAAGTCCTGACTCTCAAGCAAGTGCTGACTGGTCTTCATCTGTGTCCTGAAAACTTCCTGGTTCCTGTTATGCTGCTTGATAACCGTTGCTGACTGTGGCTTTCCCTGACTCTGTCTTTGGACTCTGAAACACTTCCTGATTACTGGCTTCTGATCCCGGCTTCCACTGACCCTGCTTCTGATTGATCCTTTGTACCGTGCCGCCTGTCTGTTGCTGAACCCTGGCTATCCTCCTGACCTCTGTTCCTGTGAGCTTCGTTCCCAGAACCTGCAAGTGGGTTGGAGTTCCCCTCAAACCTCTACCCATCCTCCAAGTGTTCCTGTGTCCAGTGTCTGTCCGGCTGTCTGGGTCTCCAAGCCACATCTGTTCCAGCAAGTCCTGCAAGCAACTTCCTCAGGCACTCGTGTTCCTCCTGGCCCTAGCCACCATCTGTTCCACCCTCAGTGGGGCTTGGACTGGAGATACAAGAGAGGCCGACCTCATCATATCAGACTCCTACCAGGTACGTGACAGTACCAGTCAGCCAGGGATGGAGTCTGAAAGGGAGGTCTCTCCACCAGAGGACTTGTTTGAGACAATCTCTACACTCACACATGTCGTGCAGAGTTTACAGAGCGATCTCAGTCGCATGGAGGAGCGACTCTCTGACAAGATAGGAGTCGCATCAGCTTGCGTTTCTCCCTCTGTTGCAGATCCCTCTGCTCAAACCGATTCAAGTTCCTTCCATGGAATTATTCCTCTCCCGGAACCCAGAGAGACTTGAGGGGCATCCGGAGGCTGCCCCTAAGGGGGGGGCAATGTAAGAGAACTGATAGGAACTCTCCTGCGCAGGCGCGCGTTCGCCAGCAGTCTCGGAATACTGGCGCGCGCACCCCCGGGCTGCAGCAGCCCTTCCAGAGTGCTAGTACACATGCGCGTGCGCGGGGACGACGTGCACACGCGGTTGCGCGCCCCTAATCTCCTTTGGCGCCAGTCTGCAAGGATCTCACCTGCTGATGGTAATGCATGTTCCACGGACTGTAGTACCGGTGTCCACCAGCGGGTGTATTCCGGCAGTGTGGGACAGGCAGCACTTCCTGCCCTCAGCTGTGACCTGAAGCCTGATTACAAGACTTCCTATCTATTTAAGGAAGTCCTGACTCTCAAGCAAGTGCTGACTGGTCTTCAGCTGTGTCCTGAAAACTTCCTGGTTCCTGTTATGCTGCTTGATAACCGTTGCTGACTGTGGCTTTCCCTGACTCTGTCTTTGGACTCTGAAACACTTCCTGATTACTGGCTTCTGATCCCGGCTTCCACTGACCCTGCTTCTGATTGATCCTTTGTACCATGCCGCCTGTCTGTTGCTGAACCCTGGCTATCCTCCTGACCTCTGTTCCTGTGAGCTTCGTTCCCAGAACCTGCAAGTGGGTTGGAGTTCCCCTCAAACCTCTACCCATCCTCCAAGTGTTCCTGTGTCCAGTGTCTGTCCGGCTGTCTGGGTCTCCAAGCCACATCTGTTCCAGCAAGTCCTGCAAGCAACTTCCTCAGGCACTCGTGTTCCTCCTGGCCCTAGCCACCATGTGTGCCACCCTCAGTGGGGCTTGGACTGGAGATACAAGAGAGGCCGACCTCATCATATCAGACTCCTACCAGGTACGTGACACTGTGTGACTATGGCACCAGGACAGGGTCAGGGGAGCTTACATAGTTACATAGTTAGTCAGGTTGAAAAAAGACACAAGTCCATCCAGTTCAACCATAAAAAAATTAAATAATAATATCATACAATCCCATATACCTCAAAAATAAAAGATACTAAATAATCGCGCCCCCCTTTCTTAGTATCACTCTGCGCTAAATAGAAAAACCACAAAGCTAAAAGCACCAGAAAAAAAGTAAAACAATAAAATCTAAAAGAACAGCAGCTGCTAAAAGATAGGCATAAAATATAAAAAGAGCAGTATATATAAAAACTTAAAATAAAAGTTCAGAATAAACTGCAGCAGCGCTACGGACAAAAGTTCAAATGTACGTCTTCTATATAATCCAATTTATATAGGTGGTGTAGATAGTGAATGAAGAATGTGGTTATAGCTGGTTTAAATCTTAGTTCCTGTGCTCCTTATCACCAATATGTGTTTTCACCACGTGGGGGGATTAGGGTCCCCTAATGGGGATGCACTCACCAGATATTAAAACAATAAAGGCATGTATAAACCATCCTTCTTTAGTATGTTCTGTCTTCTTCTACTGTACAGGCACTTCTGGCATATGTGAGGAGAAAGGAACAAACTACATAGGGTAGTACTGTTTGGTAATTTTTATTAATATTCCCCAAAACAAACAAGCCCCTTTGCATATGTGCGTACCAATAAAAAGAATAAAACAGGCGTATATAATGTATATGAGATAAATGGACGCTTGCAGCGCTTTCAGACTTGCCCCTAGAGAACGCCACTTCCTGGTTCCTCTGGCGTCTTCCTGGTATGGTCCTGGAGCGCAGATGCGTCACTTCCGGTTTGCTGGGTATTGCTGGTCACGCCCCTATTGCGTGACCAGCAATACCCAGCAAACCGGAAGTGACGCATCTGCGCTCCAGGACCATACCAGGAAGACGCCAGAGGAACCAGGAAGTGGCGTTCTCTAGGGGCAAGTCTGAAAGCGCTGCAAGCGTCCATTTATCTCATATACATTATATACGCCTGTTTTATTCTTTTTATTGGTACGCACATATGCAAAGGGGCTTGTTTGTTTTGGGGAATATTAATAAAAATTACCAAACAGTACTACCCTATGTAGTTTGTTCCTTTCTCCTCACATATGCCAGAAGTGCCTGTACAGTAGAAGAAGACAGAACATACTAAAGAAGGATGGTTTATACATGCCTTTATTGTTTTAATATCTGGTGAGTGCATCCCCATTAGGGGACCCTAATCCCCCCACGTGGTGAAAACACATATTGGTGATAAGGAGCACAGGAACTAAGATTTAAACCAGCTATAACCACATTCTTCAATCCCATATACCTAATTCTATGCCCACAGTTGATCCAGAGGAAGGCGAAAAACCCCAGCAGAGGACGATCCAATTTGCTACAGCAGGGGAAAAAATTCCTTCCTGATCCCCCGAGAGGCAATTGGATATTCCCCGGATCAACTTTACCTATAAAATGTTAGTACCCAGTTATATTATGTACATTTAAGAAAGAATCCAGGCCTTTCTTAAAGCAATCTACTGAGCTTGCCAGAACCACCTTTGCAGGAAGTCTATTCCACATTTTCACAGCTCTTACTGTGAAGAAACCTTCCGTATTTGGAGGTGAAATCTCTTTTCCTCTAGACATAAAGAGTGCCCCCTTGTCCTTTGTGTTGACCGTAAAGTGAATAACTCAACACCAAGTTCACTATATGGACCCCTTATATATTTGTACATGTTGATCATATCCCCCCTTAATCTCATCTTCTCAAGAGTGAAAAAATTCAGTTCCTCTAATCTTTCCTCATAGCTGAGCTCCTCCATGCCTCTTATCAGTTTGGTTGCCCTTCTCTGCACTTTCTCCAGTTCCCCAATATCCTTTTTGAGAACTGGGGCCAAAAACTGAACTGCATATTCCAGATGAGGTCTTACTAATGATTTGTACAGGGGCAAAATTATATCTCTCCCTCTGGAGTCCATACCTCTCTTAATACAAGAAAGAACATGGCTCGCTTTGGAAACCGCAGCTTGGCATTGCATGCCATTATTGAGCTTATGATCTACCAAAAACCCCAGATCCTTCTCCACTACGAATCCCCCCAGTTGTACTCCCCCTAGTATGTATGATGCATTCATATTCTTAGCCCCCAAGTGCATAACTTTACATTTATCAACATTAAACCTCATCTGCCACATAGTCGCCCAATTAGACAGAGCATTGAGGTTGGCTTGTAAATTGGCGACATCCTGTAAGGACGTTATTCCACTGCATAGCTTAGTGTCATCTGCAAAGACAGAAATGTTACTTTTGAGAAAGTATTTAATAAATTAGCCTTCTCTTTGTCCCCAGTCACCCACTCTAGATTATTTTGTAAAGGGCCTACATGCTCAGACTTGACCTTTTTACTATTAATGTATTTGAAGAATTTTTTGGGGTTTGTCCTACTATCTTTTGCAATCTGTCGTTCGTTTTGAATTTTTGCATCCTTGATTTCCTTTTTTCATATCCTGTTATATTCTTTGTAACGTTTAAATGACACTAGTGTTCCCTCATTTTTATATTTTTTAAAAGCTCTTTTCTTGTAGTTTATAGCTTTTTTAACTTTGACCGTGAGCCACATAGGTTTTACTTTTAGCCTTTTAAACTTATTGCCCATGGGAATATACTTTGCAGTCAGTTCACAAACAGTCTTTTTGAAGAATTCCCATTTCTGTTCTGTGCCCATTGATGCCAATATTCCCTCCCAGTCTAAGTCCTTGGAAAATTTGCTCTCTTGAAATTAAGTGTTTTTATCTTTCCCGTATGTGATTTTTGCTTACAGCTAACATCAAATGAAATCATGTTATGGTCACTGCTATCCAGGTGTTCCTTTATCTGAACATTAGTAATACACTCTGCATGGTTTGAGATTACCAGGTCCAACAGAGCATCATTCCTAGTTGGGGCCTCAATAAACTGGACCATAAAATTGTCCTGCAATAGGTTTATACATTTTTGCCCTTTAACTGTCCCAGCAGTGCCATTACTCCAGTCAATTTCTGGGTAGTTAAAATCCCCCATTATTATCACCGTCCCAGCCCTTGCAGCCCTTACCATCTGTGCAAGGAGCTGAGTCTCCACCTCCTCATTAACATTAGGTGGTCTATAACAAACTCCAATGATTAACTTTGAACTACGCACATCTGTATACAGTTCCACCCATAATGCTTCAGATTCATCCCACTCTCCATCCACCAGGTCCTCTTTCACACTCGCTTTGAGATCACTTCTCACATAGAGACAGACCCCTACACCTTTCCTTTTTACCCTGTCTTTCCGAAAGAGTGCATAGCCAGGAATATTAATAGCCCAGTCATGTGAGGAATGAAGCCAAGTTTCAGCAATACTGATTACATCATAGCTCTCCTCATGCACCAGAGCTTCCAACTCACATATTTTGCTTGGCAGACTTCTGGCATTGGTGAACAAACACTTTAATGCATTAATATATTTTGACCGGTCACATACTATCCTCTTGGGTGTTCCGGGATTGCAACTAGGACTTGCTACTATACTTACCTTGGGTTTATGTGCTTTGGTTACCATACCACTAATGCCCCTAATACTACCCTCTGGTCCACGCTGACTCTCACTATCTCTGGACCCTCCCCCCCGTCGCCTAGTTTAAAAACCCCTCTAACTTTTTGGCCATCCTTATTCCCAGCTGATCTGCACCCTCCTCATTTAGGTGCAGTCCGTCCCTTCTATAGTACTGGTTATCGACTGAGAAGTCGGCCCAGTCCTCCAGGAACCCAAACCCCTCCTTACTACACCAGCTTGGTTTTTTTGCCACGCCAGTGGGTCATGATCAGGGATGCATGCACTGTCCTGTCACCATTTGAGGAGGCTACGAGGATGGTGAGCAGTGACAGTGCATGCATGCATCAGTGACACTGTCCCTCTTGTCCACCTGTTGGAGCATACGCTGCATGGAATAATGGACAGGGCACTTGAGGCAGAACAGAAGGAGGAAGAGGAGGACTTCCTTACCTCTCAAGGCCCCCTTTATCCAGACAGTGTCCCTGCTGGCCCGCCGATCACACAGGAAGAGAACGAGGAGGAGGAGGATTGTGTCAGCATGGAGGTGGAGCCTAGCACTCAGCATCAACAGCAGTCTTCAAGGGATCATTTACAGTCCCAAGAAACCCATGGACTTGTACGTGGCTGGGAGGAGGTGGCTGCGGATTATGTCATCCTTAGTGACCCAGAGGACTCCGGACCGAATGCCTCAGCAAACCTACGCTGCATGGCCTCCCTGATCCTGCAAAGCCTGCGAAAGGATCCTTGTATTCGTGGTATCAAGTAGAGGGATCATTACTGGCTGGCAACCCTCCTTGATCCACGTTACAAGGGTAAGGTTGCGGACCTTATCCAGCCGTCGCAGAGGGAGCAGAGGATGAAACATATTCGGGAGGCCTTGCAGAAAGGTTTGTGCAACGCGTTTCCAGAGCCTGGGAGGTTACATTTTCCTGGTCCTCCTGGACAACGTGTTGCTGAGGCTTCGGTCAGTCACAGAAGGAGCGGTGGAGAAGGTGGCCGTCTGACCGATGCGTTCAAACAATTTTTTAGTCCGCAGCCCCAAGGTATGATCGGTTCCAGCAACCATCGCCAGCGTCTGATTTACATGGTGCAGGAATACCTAGGTGCAAGATCAGACTTGGACACCTTTCCCACCGAAAATCCTCTGGGTTACTGGGTTACTGGGTCTTGAGGATGGATCACTGGCCAGAGCTTGCACAGTATGCAATTGAGCTACTGGCCTGTCCTGCATCCAGCGTTCTATCAGTGCTGCTTGAGGCTTTGTAACCGATCACAGGGTGCGCCTGTCCACCGAATCGGTCGATCGGCGGACCTTCATAAAAATGAATCAGTCTTGGATCACCAGCTACCAAGCACCTGATGCTGATGTAAACAAATAATTTTTTTTTGAATGTCAGATCCCTTTAAGACTGCCTATGCTGATGCTGAGTGACTATCCTGTTATGCTGAGTGACTATCCTCTTCCTCCTCAAAGGTCATGCTGATAGCTTGTAAGAACATTCTTGGTTCTGGGCACCGCCACCAGTGGCTAAGGCCCAATTTTTCTGCCCCTGTTTAACAGGGGCATGTAATTAAAATTTTTTATGCAATACTTTGCAGCAGGGCTCATTCCTGCGCTCCAACTTTATGATCTGTGAGGGCTTGCAGTGTTGTGGCACCAGTGCCTAAGGCCCAATTTTTCTGCCCCTGTTTAACAGGGGCGTGTAATTACAATTTTTGCTGCAATCATTTGCAGCAGGGCTCATTCATGCGCTCAAACTAGAGTTTCTGTGAGGGGTTGCAGTGTTGTGGCACCAGCACCTGTGCCTAAGGCCCAATTTTTCTGCTCCTGTTTAACAGGGGCATGTAATTACAATTCTTGATCTTAAATTTCACAGCAGGGCCCGTTCCTGCGCCAACCAAAAGTAACTGTGAGGCCTTACAGTGTTGTGGCAACACCAACACCTAAGGCCCAAATTTCTGCAGAATATATAGGGCAGGCCACTACTATTAAACATCAGACTTTCAAATGACTCCTACTTACAAATGGAGGGAGACAACAGGAAGTGAGAGGAAAACTACCCCTAGGAAGGGAAATTCTCTCCTGTAAGAGTTAATATGGGAAAAAGGTGTCTCCACTGATACTTTATCACCAATCCTTGTTTCCCTAAAAAAAACAAATTTTCTAAATCCAATTGTCACTGGAACAGAAAGTGAGGTGAAATCTTCTTAAGAGGTGCACAGACAGCAAAACAAATGTTACAGGGGTGATAACCCTTCCCTATGTTTTCCAAAAAGCTTAAAAATAGATTTTTTGGCTGGAGCTACACTTTAAAAATGTACCAGTTCAAAATTACAAACAGATTCTACTTAAGAACAAACCTACAGTCCCTGTCTTGTTTGCACCGCCTGTATACTGCTGTTCAGAGTATATAGGGCCTTTTTTTAATTTGGGTGTGGGGTTCCCCTTAATATCCATACAAGACCCAAAGGGCCTGGTAATGGGCTGGGGGGGGGGGTACCCATGCCATTTTTCTCAATGATTTTCATCCATATTGCCGGGACCAGACATTACATTAAAGCCGTAAGCAGTTTTAAATTACTTTTATTCCTTTAGAAATGTCATTTTGTGCAGGGACAGTTCTAAACACGGGAAACACGTGCCACTTCACAGGCATACTATAGACACACCCCCCCCCCCCCCCCAGGCTTGAAATTTAAAGGAATATTTCACTTTTAATTTTTCACTTTAAGCATCATTAAAATCACTGCTCCCGAAAAAACTGCCATTTATAAAACTGTTTTTGGCATTGATACATGTACCCTGGGGCAGGACCCGGGTCCCCATACCCTTTTTACGTCAATAACTTGCATATTAGACTTTAAAATTTGCACTTTTGATTTCTCACGTTCGAGTCCTATAGACTTTAACGGGGTTCGAAGGTTCGCGCGAACTTTCGGTCCGTTCGCATTTTCTGGATGCGAACCGAACCGGGGGTGTTCGGCTCATCCCTAACATACAGTAAGTACATCTCCAAATTTCAGAAGATGCTGTCAAAAGGTATATAGGTATATAGCTGTATTGGATTGCAGCTCTCACTTATAACTTATAATATTTATCACTTATAATAGTTGCTTTATTGATAGAGGGATGAGGAATTAACAAAAAACGTGATCATGGCTGTTTGGTATAAGGATGAGGCTCTGTGTTAACCCTGAATATTAAAACACTTATTGGCTTAAGTGAGTGAGAGTTCAATCCCCCATTCCATTCAGCGTTGCTCAAACTAGTCGACAATTTCAGGTAGAGATGGTATATTAAAGGGATTGTAAACGATCACATAGTAAAACAACCCATTTAGTTTAAAATAGAAATGAAAGGCCAAACATTTGTGTATAGATATAAAAAAAACATTATAAATACCTTTTTTCACCTTTTTTATAATTGATCACATTCCCTCTGTTCCCTTTGTTCTCAGCTGCATAGGAGCTAGGGGGAGGAGAAGTACAACAGTACAACGAGCTTCAAAGTGAAAGACTGTGAAGAGGGGGGTTAGGGGCCTATCAGGACAAGTCTGATCATTGGGGGAGGCACACTGAGTTCCCAGCAGAGCTAGAGAACTGACCACACTGTGTTCTCCTGCTTAGTTTGGTCAGTTTTCAATTGGAAAGCAGAGGGACTAGCAGGAACACCATTGATTTCACACAAAAGAAGCAATACAATGAGAACAGGATATTTTTTCATACAAGTACAAGGTACAGCAGACACATATCAGGAATATGAAATGTTGGAGTAACAAACACTTTAAGTCTAGTGTTAAGTCTAAAATTAAGTCATAAAATTACTACAGTATAAGTTGTGTGCACTGCATTGATGTAAACAGGCACCACTGAAATTAATGTGATTTCCATTTTCATGCGATTCTGTGCGACCCCGTATCTGAAATCACACCAGTGTGAACCAGGCCTAACTGTGCAAGATTTGTGGATTCATTTTAATGAAGCTAATACTACCCAACACAAAATGTATTTAATAAATAGAAAATATATAACTTTATTTACAGAGTAAAGGATTTCTGACTGAATTCAACTACATATTTCTTAATGTTGTAGCGTACCCCGCGTATGAGCGGCTGGTGAAATGGGATCCCCCACCCTGCACAGCCAGCCACACAGAATTCTCACTGGCTCCCAGAGTCAGAAAACAGTCCAATGCTTTGTTTTTTTATATTTTTATTGAGGGGATAAAACTTGGCACTCAGCCAGATCAAAGCAAGAAGCCCTTTACAGGCAGGGACCCTGTTGTGTAGCAAAAAGTTCAGTGTCTAGCTTACATTACTCCTGTGGCTACTGATCCCAGCAGCACCTTTTCAGGCACTGCCAGCTGGCCGGGATGCAGCTGCCTCTTTCACTAGCCCTCCTGGCTAACTTCTCCACAGTCCTCTCCAGACTGAAACACTCACCAGCCTACTCGGCTGACTCCTCAGGAGATCTCCTGGACGTGGCTCTCTCCCATTGTCCTCACATTTGCTCCTATGTCTCCAGGAAAGAATTTCCTCTGTGTGTTGTAGAGGACCCCTCGAGCACCTGAACCCCAGGATCGAGGTCACCCCTCCCCAGACTAGGGGGCACCCTCAAGGGGTGACTAGGGGGCACCCTCATCGATAGCCTCCTTAGCACTCCATCGCCATCTTTCACCTGACTGCCCCTGCTGCCATGACCCCAGAGTACTTAAGAGATGCCCATCCCCTGACAACCCACTTGCTGGGGATTGGCTGGGACCCTCCTCAATACTCCAAGCAGCTCCTCCTAGACTCCACCTTCTACTAATGGAAGCTTCTCCAAGGTTCCAGAGAGCAGGGAGAGTTACCAAAGGTGCTGCTTCATGAGTCATCCAGCCTCCCTGAGTCACTCATCCCTGACCCAGATTCAACCCAGGCCTGGCTCTTAGTCAGGCCAATTTACCTACTTAACAGCCAGCCTATTCTAGCACAATAGAGGGTGCTACAGTGTCATTAGAGCTGACTGAGAAAAATTAAACAGTGGGCCTTCAAAAAACTGACATCAGTTCAGGTAACCAAAATGTATACTGGTTTTGTGTATACTCTGCCAACTTTGACAGCTGTCTGCAGCCCCCATTGCAATGAACTCTCATGAACAGAGGCTACCGAGGGGCAGAAAGCATGCCAGGGCAGGCTACTCCACATACAAATGCATGTTTCAACTACTGATTTGTGGCCCTACACTATATGCCATGTAGTAACCTTTATTCATTACAGAGGTGAACGAAAGTCCACAGACAGCCACCAATGGCAGTCCAGGAGACCAGGCATTGAAATCTAGGATCCTCAAGCCTATTCTCAAGCTTCAAGATATCCTAAATATCTTAAAATGTCTGTGTCACGTCTAACATACATATAACCAATATTCAAATTAGACAATATCATGTAGTTGTATCTTTGCAGTCAACAAGCCTCTGCAGGTAATGAGATGAAAATATTTCAGTGCACTAGTTGTAGCCTTTAAAAATAAATGCTCTGCCGGAGGATGACCATATGAAACAGCCCCACAACCTAAAAAATAAATCTTTATACTTATCTTTTTCCCAGGCGTCTTCGGTCTGGTGACATCACAGTTCCTTTTCACCCTCTTCTTCTTCTGGGGTAGGGGGTCCTAAATAGTGAAGAGAGTGGTGCCACATCAATTAAGACATGTTGTAGCTCTCTGCAGAATTCTTCTGTTACTTCAGGATTGGGGGCAGATCAAGAGGAGTTGCACAGCGGATTGGTGGGCACTGGGCAGGTAAGTCTGCTGGAGATGGGGTGAGAATTAGGGTTAAAACCACTATTTTAATTTTTTAAAGAGGGTAGGGACTGGAGTTTTGAGGGGTTTTGCCCAAACTCAAGTTGCCCGAAAGACCTGATATGGATTGTGTAGGAATCATTTTAACTATCTAGGCTCCTTTGTTTACATTCACCCATGAGCCGGATTCCTGGCTGACAGCTGAATGAGCAGGACAGGGCAGTTATTAGGATGCAGACGGGTGCCAGCTCGTTAACAACCAGTATCCCTGTTGAAACTGTCTCATTAGCACTGGTAGGAATACCTCTGCTAAGTGAATTGAGCAGTCTCCTTCCTCTATAAAAAAAAAGGGTCAAAAACATTCAATGTTGGAATACAAAATTGCACTGAACATCGGATCAAGTGGCAGCTGCCACTAGTGTGAAGCTACCCCAAGATGTCCACATCTCCTATTCATTTCCTCTTGTTACAGCTCTCCTCTTCTTTTTCTGTATGTCTAACTTTTAAAATCAGTAAAGTCCACAGTGATGTTTTCTAGGATGTCATACTGCAATGTTGAGCATAAATAGCCATCCCTGTCATTACACAAAGTACTGTTTATTTAATAACAGGTCTGCATAAATTACAAGTTGCTCCTTCTAATTCCAAACATTACATTGCCAGCAGAAGTGTACTTTCATTTTCCACCTTGTGCTACAATTACCAAATACTAATTATTTTTAGAAACCTATAATTACATTTGCTGTCTTTTTATATCTTAGACAAAGCAGCAATTCCAACACCATGATGGTGAGTCTGCCTTTTCAAAGAACTTTACAACAAGAACACACCAGGTACTTTACTTTGTTTTAGTAGCATACTTCACCTTCTTAATAATACTTTGAGAGATAAGGAGAAATCTTTATATGGGGGGGGGGGGGGGGATACCTGTCCCAGAAACATCTGTCTAACAGAATTCCCTCTCACTGTACTCATTGGAGAGATTTCTTTTGACCTCCTGCTGTGTCTGATTAAGAGCCGGTTCACACCAGGGCGACTCGTCAGGCGAGTCAGTCGCCTGACAAGTCGCGTCCCACGCTTTTCAATGGAACCGTTCTAAGTAAGAGCGACTCAGGTCGCTCCGACTTAGAAAAAGGTTCCTGTACTACTTTTGGGGGCGACCCAAGGCGACCTGCATTGACTTCTATACAGAAGTCTTATGCAAATCGCCTCGGCGGGCGTCTCAAGTCGTCTTGAGATCGCGCTGCCGAGGTCACCCCCACAAGTCGTGCCGCGTCGCGCCGCCCTGGTGTGAACCGGGTCTTACAGTCAGGGGAAATGTCACCACTGGGACACAGACAGCAAAAAAAAAAAAGTAAGAAAAAAACGAATGCATTTCCTATGGATCTGTGGTACCATATTGCTTATGAAAGTGGAGCCTGTTGTTTCTTTACTTACCCAGAGAGGTACTTCCCAGGCTGCATGATAACTAGTTAGTTGTGAGTGGTTTGATAGTATTTTGTGAAATTGGGTAGTCCCAAACCTTCCTTAATCATATGTTGATACAGAACTGTTTTGGGTATTCGGGGTTTAGTTAACTACATATGAAAGTAAGGACTCTTTTATGTACGATGCAAAGGTAGGATGAAAAGATCCATAATCAGGAGGACCCTGAATAAGTACAGGATTTCGAATAGTAGGATTATCTTAGCCACAGGTATCTCTAAACCCTTATAGGCATTAGGGAGACCAGGTATTATGGAGATGGGTACATTTTGTTAGAAAAGGGGAGTGGTAAGTAATTAGCCAGGGGAAGATCAGTCCCAGAGGAGACTAGCGAAACACCATGACTAAACACTAGTTTTCAGTGTGAAACGCGTCGGCTGTACCCCCCCATTTCTTGCTGTGACTTGCAGTGCTGTAAGTTTTTTTACCCAATAAAGGCAACCTTCATGGTTTTCAGAGTGCGGCTGTCCATTCATTCCACACGCCCTTTTTCCGCAGGAGACTAGCGAAGGTACTGCTGTCTCGGGAAGAGGCCTGGAAACTCGCCTAAAGAGGGATTCATCTTCAAAATTCAGTATTGCATGCTGGGAGGTTCGGGACTTAGATTCTGTGGCAGAGGATTCACCGATCGTATCCCTAGATACTCAGGAAAGGAAAATATTGATTCGTTCTCCATCCCGGCTGCTAGGACCGCTCTCAAAGGGACTATCCGTGTGAGCAATACTCACTCAGGATTGAATGACGACAAAAGTTTAACACTGTGCTCTAAGTGTTGCGTGCCTGAACCTTTACCCCCCCCCCCCTACTTCTCTCATCTTCTTACTCCCTATTCAAGTTATTGGAAAAGATAAAAGAATAAAGCCTTACTGCTTAGGTTTTACTCCTGTGTGGACATTGGCGTTATTTTGAGGAACTTTTACCTAGACAACGGAGAAAGAAAAAAGGAGCCACTCGAGAGAGGTAACTCGCCGCAAGGCACCAAACAATAACACCGCTAGCTTCTCTTTAACCAAAGGGGGATACTGGGCAAGTAGCAGGTGTGCCTGACTGCAAGCAAGTGGGAGATGGCGGTAGTAGTCGGGTCGGTGTGCTACACATCAACCAAACACTTAATGTAATTGCTGATTACATCTGTGCATTTCGGTCCCATTTCTGTTGACATGATGTCTTGCTTGAATGATCTGTTTCAGATTATGACACATCATTTCAACAGGACTGGGGTCAGGACTCTGACTCTGCCATTCTAAAATGCAGAATTAATTTGTTGGTAGCTCATTTAATCCCCAGTGTTCAGGACCATTGTTCTATTACATAAAACAATCATGTCTAGATAATTACTTAAGTTCTGTGAGTTCGTCAAATTTATGATGCGGGGTAGGAAGGGCACATCTTAATGTGTTTCCAGAAATTGTATGTCTGTATACTTTGATGGCCAAACATGCTCAAAGGATGAATTCTCCTGGCCAAATGCTATTATTTTCTCTTCTGAAAGGTTGGTTGCCGCAGTGCATCCCCTTGCCATATACATAAACAAGCAAGTTTGCCTGTTGAAATTTTTTATCATTGTACAATAAATACGCTGGATCATGCTGCAAAGCCATCTTCTGCTGTTTGTAGATA
The DNA here is from genome assembly GCA_029206835.1 of Rana muscosa. NCBI lineage: Eukaryota > Metazoa > Chordata > Amphibia > Anura > Ranidae > Rana > Rana muscosa. The sequence goes on along the minus strand of CM055122.1, from coordinate 238,491,313 downwards.
CCTTTAGCTTTACCATATTTACCTTTACCATATGGTTTACCTTTACCATATTTGCAGAAGAAGCTGCTTGAGTTGAGAAATTGGTACAATTAATTAAAATAATAAATGGTATAAAAAAATTTAGGTATGCTATATATAATAATTCATTCATAATTCGTTTTTTCTTTCAAAGGCTCAATATGAGCAGCAGGTTTCGTATGACAAGAATTTCCCACAGGATGGGCTGTTTATCAAAGGTAACTTATTGATATAATTTGGCCAAAAACCATCAGCTTTCATTTTTCTCCAACTTGTAGAAGCAATATTAGTTATATATGAATGAAGATTGTTTGCCACTTGTTGCTGCACTTTTTTTAAAATATATGTATAAATAACTGAGTTACATGCTTTGACGTTAATTACTTTAAATATTGCAAGGTCAACATGGGTTTTCTTTAGAGCTGATAGTAAAGGGGTTATAAGTGGTAATTTCGAGTGCTGGGTTAGTAGTTAATTTTTGTTAGTTTAAGGCATGGATGCTCAACCTGTGGCCCTCCAGCTATTTCAGAACTACAAGTCCCATGAGGCATTGCAAGCCACTGACAGTTACAAGCATGACTCCTAAAGGCAGAGGCATGATGGGACTTGTAGTTCCACAACAGCTGGAGGGCCACTGGTTGAGCACCCATGGTTTAAGGGATAATTTTAAGAGTTGGAATAGCAGTTAAGTTTTAATATGTTATAAGTTATATTTAAGAGAATTTCAGGATGTTCTGATTGGTAACAACCTAATAGTTTCTGGTAGAGTTAAAACTTGCTTGTCCACTGCTACCTCCTACACATTCCTACTCACCAGTCGGATGGCCCATCATAGGGATGGGCCAATAGGAATGTGTGGGAGGAGGCAGAGAAGCTTTAACACTATCTGGAAGTGCCAAACCTTTGTGTGTGTCCCAGTCTGGCCACTGAAGATTAATTTTCTTGTCTAAAGGTGGGCACACATACAGTGCCTTGAAAAAGTATTCATACCCATTGAATTTTTCTACATTTTGTCATGTTACAACCAAAAACGTAAATGTATTTTATTGGGATTTTATGTGATAGACCAACACAAAGTGGCACATAATTGTGAACTGGAAGGAAAATGATAAATGGTTTTCAATTTTTTTTACAAATAAATATGTGAAAAGTGTGGCGTGCATTTGTATTCAGCCCCCTTTACTCTGATACCTCTAACTAAAAGTTAAAAGTTAGTTCCGAGTGGAACCAATTGCCTTCAGAAGTCACCTAAATTAGTAAATAGAGTCCACCTGTGTGTAATTTAATCTCAGTATAAATATGGCTGTTCTGTGAAGACCTCAGGTTTGTTAGAGAACCTAAGTGAACAAACAGCATCATGAAGGCCAAGGAACACACCAGACAGGTCAGCGATAAAGATGTGGAGATGTTTAAAGCAGGGTTAGGTTATAAAAAAAATATACCAAGCTTTGTACATCTCTGGGAGCACTGTTCAATCCATCATCCGAAAATGGAAAGAGTTTGGCTCAACTGCAAACCTACCAAGACATGACCGTCCACCTAAACTGACAGGCTGGGCAAGAAAAGCACTAATCCGAGAAGCATCCAAGAGGCCCATGGTAACTCTGGAGGAGTTAAGTTATGTAATTTATGGAGGAGTAATGACGATTTCCCCTGCTGAAAGGTTTGTTTTAAAATATACAAATATAACTGTGCAAATGATGCTTCCAAATACAGAAAATTTGCATTTTTTTTTGTAAATAATGGCTGGATTGTCTTATGATACAATACGAGACATACAGAAAGATTGGTTGTCCAATGTAAAATTATAGATGGGAAAAATTCAGATGATTGCTCAGCTGACATTCATCCAAAAGGTAGCCATATACCAGTCCTGTCTTTTATAGAAATGATCTATTAAATCAGCAGAATCTCTATTTATCATGAAGTACAGAGGCCTACCTAAAAAACTATTATCTACAGTATATTCAGGCAGTTAGGCCTTTGTACTACATAGTTCTTAGGAGGCATTTTTGAACTAATGGATCAAATCCATAGCATCCAACTGCCCATCATTTGGAGGAACTGTCTATCTTTTGTTACCCAATTCCTCTACCTTTTTTTCTGGTCTCATTTAAGTACTGTACATTAGTAATATTATTAACTGTCAAAGATATTTTACTGCAATAGTCTTTTCACATAACCTATATAATTATTGTGTGTTATTTTGAAAGGCCAGAATTAAGGAAAACAATGTTTCTTGGTTTAAATAATATTTTTGTGCATGTATTCTTTATGATTCGTATAAACTGGGGTTGTATCCTTTTCAAAAATACTTTATTCTATTATGTGTTTCTCTTTGCCATTTTAGAAATTTGGGAGGCATCTAATCAGAATGAAGGGTCCAGGAGTGCGCTATGTAGAGAATGAAAGGTTCAGCAGTGCATTATGCTCAGAATGCAGGGTTCAGAAGTGCACTATGCAGAGAGTGCATCTCTGAACCCTCTCCAAAGCTCACCTCTGCACCACTTATCTCTGCAACCCCCTCCCCCCAACTCTTCTCCTCAACAGCCAAGGTCTGCAGCCATCTTATTCGGCTCTGATCTTTGCACCTCCACAGTCCTCACCTTTGCACACACGAACCCCCCCCCCTCACCTCTCAGCAACCGCTCTTATTTTGGGGTTCCGCTTCTTCACCAATGGCCTGCACCCAGCAGGGAGCATTGGCATCCAAACACAAGGCTGCAGCTCAACATGGGATCACATCCCTGCAGCCCATATACACACTGTGCACCGGCAGCTGTCCCTCCCATATCCCCACTCTGTTTGCCGGACAGGGAAAGTTCTATGGGATCTTCCGGGAGAGGTGAGCTGTCAGTCACTTGTAACACACTAGCCAGGCTTCTGTGTTTACAAGTTATAGTAAATAGCGGTGCATACAGGGCCACTGCCAGAGGTGGCAGAAGGGAGTTCCGCCATGTTCCAGCTAATAAAAACCCTGGTCACGTGTGAAAATCGAATTGTGCAATCTAATTGGGATAATCAAAGATGTGGTAAAAGAGGCTATATAAGAAATCATCTCAGTTTTTAATTAATCAGGATACCTGCAAACAAAATAATTTGTTGATCCAACAAATCACGATTCTAAGTCAAATCTGAGTGAATATGGCCAGTTTCAGATAATCAGAAGATCTCAGAATAGCCTATAGTTTTTCTAACTATTGGATGACCATTTATTGTCTATGGGGCACCAGCAGACACCCATTGCCAAAGCTTGTTGAAGGTAACAACGATCAGACAGCTTGTAAAATTTGTCACATCAGTTTTGCTAAAGGCAGAAAGTTTTTTAACTTAATGCATTCTATGCATTAAGATAAAAAAAACTTTTGTGTGTAGCAGCCACCCCAGCACCCTCTAATATTTACCTGAGCCCCATCTCTCTCCAGCAATGTCCACGAATGTCTAAGCCATCCAGGACACTCCTCCTGATTGGCTGAGACACAGCAAAGTCAGTCAGCCAATAAGGGGAGAGAGGGCGCGGGGTCGGGTTGGGGCTCATTGTCTGAATGGACACACAGAGCTGTGACTCGGCTCCAGTGCCCACATAGGAAGCTGCTGACTGTGGGGGCACTCGATAGGAGGGAGGGGCCAGGAGCAGCAAAGAGGGGCCCAAGAAGAGGAGGATCCAGGCTTCTCTGTGCAAAACCAACTGCACAGAGGAGGTAAGTATAACATGTTTGTTATTTATTTATTTTTTAAACAAGACTTTACAATCACTTTAAGCCCTGATAAATTGGCTCAGTAGGTATCAGCAATGCAGTTATTTTCCTCTTCTCAGGCTGAACATAAATAGTTATGATTTTTAGGTACACATCAGTTGGCATTGATGCCTGAAGGTGTTTGTACCTTCTGTACCCTATATCTATGGTGGCCTTAATTGTGGTTGCACACAATTTCCTTCAGATTAAAAAAAAAATTGTGGGTCTACCTAAACAATGCAGTCATCTAGGTCTTCACATTACATATCCTTTAGTAAAGCTAAAGGAGATTGTACAATCACATGTAACAAGTATGGCCAGGTTAACGAGGAAGTAAACTTTCTCTGCAGACATTTAAATATAGGTAAGCCTATAATAAGGCTTACCTATAAGAAGTGTTCTAAGGTAAGTATTTCATAATGAGCTAGTATGCGATGCATACTAGCTCATTATGCCTTTGTCTTACGGCTTTTTTTGTTTGTTTGTTTTCTGGGTTTACAACCTCTTTAAGAGTGTGCATGCCTGAAACAGTTCTTGAAATATCTGTCTAAATCATTTGCATTACGTTACTGCATGTATGGCTGTGTTTTCCTCGAAACAGCGATAGGAATGATTATCTGCTGTATGTTGTTTTCTTCTTTAAGGACAGAAAATCACCTTATTACCATGTTCAACCAACACAAGGGCTCAGAGACCCAGAATAATTGCAAAAAATGTATTCCAAGTGTAGCACACGGACCCTTTTTCCTGCTTACCTTCACTCACAGGGTAAGGCACACCATGCCACATGCCCGTATCCTCCTGGTATAAGAGGTTGAGCGGTGTTCATACTATTTTTGGGTCCTGCAGCGAGTTACCTCCCTCCATTGGTTCTCGTCCCTATAGTGTAAGGAAAAGTCTATTCTTTCTCCCAAAAGAAGGCCAATATCCAGACTGTGTTTAAACTCCAACAGACGAGTTTATTTTTCTTGCTTGGAACAAATTGGGAAAAGGTTGAAGGTAGAGATAGAGTTGGGTAGGGAGGTAGGTTCAGGCACGCGGCACCCAGTTACCCTATTCTCCACTGAAGCCTGAGTGGGTATTGCTCACCCAGATAGATCCCTCTCACAGTTCTAGCAGCGGGAGTGGAGCACGAACAGTTACTTCAGATTTAGTCCCCTTCAAAGACAAGTTCAGGAGATCCTCTGCCACAGAATGCTTTAGTTCCTGAATCTAGAACTCTTTAATGCCTGCAACCTTTAGAGACCATAGGTGCCAATGGGGCACATCACAGGCGCTACTGTGCAACTCACGGAATCCTTCCCTCTGATAGGCAACCAGGCCTCTCCTGAAACAGTGACTTCCTTCACCGATCATCCGAACAGGTCCTCCCCTGGTTTCCTCTCTTTCAGAGCGGGCCAACCTCCCTCGGGTTCCCTGGGTCTCCAGTGGTTATCTGTAGACCCAGTTGAAGGTACTGGGCCTACCTGGAACAATACAGCCTCGGGCTGAAGGTGCCATGAGACTTCTCGACCAATTCACGCACCCCTGGCCAGCAGGGCCATCAGGCGCAACTCTCGCCACCAGGGTCCCTCCTTGGAATGCCCCCAGCCAATCTCTCCGGACACATGGCGTCTGCCCCTTATGTACCCTCTTCCAGCATGCACAACGGGGAGACCACGCCCACTGTATGGCTGCCGAGAGGGGTCACCCAATCACGCCACAATGCCACCTGAGGTTCAACCCAAGACCTGAGCGACAGCGTCACCCGCAGGTCAAGGGGAACTATACACCCAGGTAACACCACAGCAGAGCAGAGTTCAATGCTAAGAATACAGAAAACCTGAGCCAAACTATCGCTCAGGCTGCCCTTAAATTTAAGGCATAGCGACCCCAATTTTGAAGGTCCGCTACACATACCCCCCCTTGAAAAGCCACTGTCCCCAGTGGCTAGAATAGGTCAGAAGACCCTCTTCAATCCTGAGTGGGTTCTGATCTATTCACAACTATGTACAGTATTATTATTTTAGAATGGTGCCTGAACCAAACAATTTGGGAATAGCAGAGGAAAAGAAAAGAAGAAGAGCATGTAAAAATATACATCACAGTTGTATAAAACCACACAATATTACAAGTTACAACCACCCCTCCTTACATATCTACCCCACCCATTCTCCGGTAGAGTTGACAGCAGATCACCTGCAGAGGGAGAGAAAAGAAAAAAACACAACACAGTAAACCATCCTATATCTAAAGTATACAGAAGAAAACCATTTCCCCCGGAAAGAGATGATTACCCTCTAGATTTTTTTCATTGCTAAGCCTAGCTTCAGTAAAACATTTCTGCAAAACACTACCACCTAGTGGCAACTCAAGTCAATACACTCTAATATTGCGCGTGGGCATGAATTTACTTTACACGAATCTTCCATTTTGACCACGACGGTGGCTCGCTTTGGCCCTGACTAAACTACCCCATTGTTCAGTGAGGAGAGGAAAAAAACACTTCTTTCCTTTGCGGAGCTGAGGAGAAAGAGAGAAAAAAACAGTTCTCCAGTGCCTCAGTTGAGTAGAGTTCCCCTTGGAGCAGCGGGCAAAGTCATGAGCTCAGGGCAGGCAGTCCCTGTGAAACGGAATAATAAAACAGCACACAAGATCCATTTCACAGATAATACTGTGGATCTGGGAGAACAACCAATCTTCCCCCGACATGTCTGGTAAGGACCGAATGTTCCACATCTGCTCCCCACTCCGTACAAATGACCACTCGATCAGCATAGATATGCCGACCATAGCTCCAATTCCTGCGGAGCATAAAGAATTCCTCCCTTGGTTAAAAGTTATATTATCCCCGAAGGGCTTTGGGAGTATCTAAATAATCCAATACAGCATCGTTATACCATGATTCCCTTACTTCCTCAAGCTCTTTCATCACACTAAGTGGTACGTATGGGAACTCAAATCCGTAACTTCGTCCCACACGGTGCAGCATAAGTTTCTGAAACCTAGCGAGCTTTGGCGAATCAGAGGGGGGCAGGGTCACCTTCACTGGGTGTAAGGCTGAGCGGACCTGATGGGGAACGTGAGAAGGGGCGGGGTCTATTAATTTATTACACTGCAGAGGAATCAACTTGATGCACATATTTTGTTCTTCCTGTGCCATAATCAGAATATTCACATAAATATTACAGCTTTGATAGAAATAGGTAATTATCTACCTTTCTATATTATGGTAACAAAGTATTACACATTTCATATCAACTTTAATTAGGAATTGTACCCGAAAATCAGATCTAAACACTGACACCTTACTGGTCAATAAGAGAAGACAACTTTATAAAGCCAGAAATCCGTTCAATAAAACATTTCACGATGATCCTTCCTGGGCAGTTTATAGCAAATAGTCTAATTTCAGCAATGGTTTCGGCAGAGTTCCAATGCTAGGGGAAGGGAAGAGTAGCTCTGATGAAGACATAACCCCTGGATGTGATGTTTGTTAGAAGAAGCCCAGATGATGGATTTGTTTTGGCTTCTTGGAGTGTTTGTTGGCAGACAGGAGCCCCGAGCTGCAGCACCGCCCCCTCCTCCAGCCAGAGAGGAGGTTTCCCGTTGCATCAGAGGGGGGCGGGGTCACCCGCACGTCACTGGGAAAGCCGGGGCTTACCCTATGATGTGACGGGTGACCCCGCCCCCTCGTACGTCATGGGGGTTTCGTGTGGAGTGGAGACTGGAGGAGACTGCAGCGCTGGACATCAGATCACCGCGGGACATAGAGAACAACGCTGGACAGACTGGATTACATCGCTGGAATGGGTTTTTCCTTTTTTCTTTTTAATAAAGGACTTTCCCAACTGTGTCTGTGTGTTTTTTTACAATTTTTTTCACCTTCTTTGTGAAATGGTAGGGGTACAATGTACCCGTTACCAATTCACATGGGGGGGCCGAATCTGGGGGTCCCCTTTGTTAAAGGGGGCTTCCAGATTCCGATTAGCCCCCCGCCGGCAGACCCCCAAAACCACCAGGCAAGGGTTGTGGGGATGAGGCCCTTGTCCCCATCAACATGGGGACATCCTCCCCATGTTGAGGGCATGTGGCCTGGTACGGTTCAGGAGGACGGGGCGCGCTCTCGTCCTCCCCTCTTTTCCTGCGGCCTGCCAGGTTGCGTGCTCGGATAAAGGGTCTGGTATGGATTTTTGGGGGGAACTCCACGCCATTTTTCCCCTTAAAATCCATAACAGACCTGAAGGGCCTGGTAATTGAATTCTGGGGGACCCCCACGCATTTTTTTTATTTTTTATCAATGACTTTCAATGACTGTTCTCTGTATTGCAGAGAGCCGACAATTCATTATAGCCGCAAGTGCTTTTAAAAGACTCTTTTTCCTTCAGAAATTACACTTTGTGCAGGGACAGTTCTAATCACGGGAAACAAGCGCTACTTTACAGGCATACTATACACATCCCCTAGGTACGAAATTTAAAGGAATATTTTACTTTTATTGTTTCACTTTAAGCATTATTAAAATCACTGCTCCCGAAAAAACAGACGTTTTTGAAACTTTTTTTTGCATTGATACATGTCCCCTGGGGCAGGACCCGGGTCCCCAAACACTTTTTATGACAATAACTTGCATATACGCCTTTAAATTAGCATTTTAGATTTCTCCCATAGACTTTTACAGGGTGTTCAAATTTACTGTGGAAGCGCCGAATGAAGAGGTGGCTATAGGAGCTATTATCATCCAACTGGGTTCACTTAGATGCGGTTTGAGGTCCTCCGTAACAGGGGACCAACTAGCTCTGGTAAGCTGCTGACCTTTTTATGGTGGTGGATGTCACTCTTCAGACAACACGTTGGAATCTGGAATTTTATTTAATTTTTTGCACGGGTGTTTTTATTATAGCATTTATTTGGACTTTAACACTGTTTTTGCACACATGGACTGACGCCTTGGTGTGTCACATTTGGAAGTTATTTACAGATGTTTGTTCATTCATTTTTTGTAATACTTGCACGTGTATCATATTTTACTTAATTTGATCATTAGGTTCAGGTTTGTTCACAATCACTTATCAGTCTATGTGTTACTATCAATGGATTCATGCACTGTATATGTGTGGTGAATCAAGTACGACACATTAACTTTTTGCTTTTTTAATCTAGTTTGAGTTTAGCGCTACTATATATATTTTTCTTCCATGTTTCACTGTTTATGTTTATCAGGTTAGTAGCTGCATAAGACTTTTACCGAGGCAATCTGGTGCCAGACAGTAATTGCCACCTCCCAATCTTGAGTAGGGATGAGCTCGGTGTTCGAGTCAAACATAGGTTCGACTCGAACATCGGCTGTTCGTGCGTTCGGCGAACAACGAACGATTTGGGCCGTTCGCGCCAAATTCGAGTGACGCGAACGCCCCACAATACACTGCGCCATCGCAGTGTAATCCCGGCGCTGTGATTGGCCAAGCATGCACTGTGACCCTGCATGCTTGGCCAATCACAGCGCCGGCAGCGAGGAGAGCAATGATTGGCCACAGGCAGGATGCCTGTGGCCAATTATAGCTGAGGGGGTTTAGTACACGCCCCACACTATAAAAGGCCGCCAGCGCGGCGGCCTTGTGTAGTGTGTTCCGGAGCAGGGAAAGTGAAGGATAGGCAGGGACAGTGTCAAATCGTGTCAAATCTATTCTTTGCTAAACCTTGTGTGTAGGGACAGAGAAGGATAGGCAGGGAGAGTGTCAGTGTCATATTCTTTGCTAAACCTTGTGTGTAGGGAGAGAGAAGGATAGGCAGGGAGAGTGTCAGTGTCATATTCTTTGCTAAACCTTGTGTGCAGGGAGAGAGAAGGATAGGCAGGGAGAGTGTCAGTGTCATATACTTTGATAAACCTTGTGTGCAGGGAGAGAGAAGGATAGGCAGGGGACAGTGTCAGTGTCATTGTTGCTAAGCCTCCTGCACATTATACACCTGAAGTTAGCCCGTATTGCTGCTTTTTCCTGGTGTGTTACACCAACAGGATTTTGCGGCACTTACAGCAGGCGGAGTGTGCCTCCTGACCATATTACACCTTAACTTAGCCTGTATTGCTGCTTTTTCCTGGTGTGTTACACCAACAGGATTTTGCGGCACTTAAAGCGGGCGGAGTGTACCTCCTGACCATATTACACCTTAACTTAGCCTGTATTGCTGCTTTTTCCTGGTGTGTTACACAAACAGGATTTTGCGGCACTTACAGCGGGCGGAGTGTGCCTCCTGACCATATTACACCTTAACTTAGCCTGTATTGCTGCTTTTTCCTGGTGTGTTACACCAACAGGATTTTGCGGCACTTACAGCGGGCGGAGTGTACCTCCTGACCATATTACACCTTAACTTAGCCTGTATTGCTGCTTTTTCCTGGTGTGTTACACCAACAGGATTTTGCGGCACTTACAGCGGGCGGAGTGTGCCTCCTGACCATATTATACCTTAACTTAGCCTGTATTGCTGCTTTTTCCTGGTGTGTTACACCAACAGGATTTTGCGGCACTTACAGCGGGCGGAGTGTACCTCCTGACCATATTACACCTTAACTTAGCCTGTATTGCTGCTTTTTCCTGAAGTGTTACACAAACAGGATTTTGCGGCACTTACAGCGGGCGGAGTGTGCCTCCTGACCATATTACACCTTAACGTAGCCTGTATTGCTGCTTTTTCCTGGTGTGTTACACCAACAGGATTTTGCGGCACTTACAGTGGGCGGAGTGTTCCTCCTGACCATATTACACCTTAACTTAGCCTGTATTGCTGCTTTTCCCATTTCCCTGCAGGCCATTAGAATGTCTGGAAGGCAAACAAGGAGAGGCAGACAGTCAGGAGCCAAAAAAAGAGGGCAAGCAGGCTCTGTGTCTAGAGACAACAGTGCTGGTCGTGGACGCGGTGCATCGCCATCAGCACGTGGCCATGGGACACGCTTGTCCTTTTCGGCAGCTGGACGTGTTGAGCCGCATCATGCCGAAGACTTGGATGACCAAGCCCTCCTCATCCTCCTCATCCTCTTTCACCCAGGCTCAGGGTACTGGCAAAGCAGCTGCCAAAGCGTCCTCTTCCCTGGTATCAATGTCATCATCAGTCACTCCTTCCCTAGACCAACCATGTCCTCCTGAGGAGTCCCCCGAACTGTTTGAGCACAGTGTTGGGTACATGCTCCAGGAGGATGCCCAGCGTTTCAAAGGGTCTGATGATGATACCCAGCTAGAGGAAGGTAGTAGCGTGAGAGCAGAGAGAGGGTATGCTCAAGAAGGACACCAATCTGGCAGTCATGTTCCAGCAGCTGCAGCATACTGCCAGATTGGCTCCAGTGATGAGGAGGGAGGGGATGATGAGGTCACTGACTCCACATGGGTGCCTAATAGGAGAGAGGAGGAGGAGGAGGATGAGGAGGAGGCACATCTCCAACGAGGCAGGATGCCCTCGGGGGGCCAGCGTAAGGGCAGCACACCGACGGAATCACACCGCAGAGCTCCGCCTGTGCAGGGCGCTGCCTCTGCCCGTTATTCAAAAAGTTCTTTGGTGTGGGCCTTTTTTGAGTCGAGTGCATCAGATCGCACAGCTGCTGTTTGCAACATATGTCTCAAGCGTATATCGCGTGGCCAAAACATCACCCGCTTGGGCACCACATGCTTGACCAGACATATGTTGACCTGCCATGCAGCTCGTTGGCAAGCCTACCTTAAAGACCCACACCAAAGAACAAAGCTGACCTCTTCTTGCACCGCATCAGCTGGGATCTCCAACCCCACTATACCTTCAGTCCTCTCTGAAACCTGCTCTGAGAGGAATGAAGGTGTAGAATTAGGTGTGTCACAGCCAAGTACTTGCGGGCACTCTGCTAGCAGTACACCAACGTCCGATTCTAGCAGGCAAATTTCCCTGCCCCAGCTGCTGGACCGTCGAAAGAAGTTCACTCCCAGCCATCCACATGCCCAGCGGTTGAATGCTAGCTTGGCTAAATTGCTAGCGCTTCAACTACTGCCTTTTCAGTTGGTAGACTCGGCCCCCTTCCGTGAGTTTGTGCAATGTGCGGTTCCTCAGTGGCAGGTTCCCAAACGCCACTTTTTCTCACGGAAGGCGATTCCGGCTCTCTACCGGCATGTGGAAGGCAATGTCTTGGCCTCGCTGGACAGGGCGGTCAGCGGTAAGGTGCATATTACCGCTGACTCATGGTCCAGCAGGCATGGACAGGGACGTTACCTTTCTTTCACGGCCCATTGGGTCACTTTTTGGCAGCTGGGAAGGATGCAGGACAAGGTGCAGTAGTGTTGGAGGTTGTTCCAGTGCCACGCCTCCAAAATGCTACTACTGGTTGTGACACACCTCTGTCCTCCACCCCCTCCTCTTCTTCTTCCTCCGTGGCCTCTTCCTGTGCTTTGTCTTCGGAACCAGTGGTGCTCCGTAGGCGTTCAAGGGGCTACGCAAGTATGCAGGCAAAAAGATGCCATGCCGTGCTTGCGCTGGTGTGTTTGGGGGACAGGAGCCACACTGGGGCAGAGGTTCTGTCTGCTCTGCAGGGGCAGGCCGAGAGGTGGTTGACACCACGCCAGCTTAAGCCAGGAATGGTAGTTTGCGACAATGGCACCAACCTCCTCTCCGCTCTCCGACAGGGACAACTGACCCATGTGCCCTGTGTGGCTCACGTCCTTAACCTGGTGGTGCAGCAGTTTATGGGCAGGTACCCGGGCTTACAGGATGTCCTGAGGCAGGCCAGGAAAGTCTGTGTGCATTTCCGCAGATCTTATAATGCCAGTGCTCGCCTGGCTGAGCTGCAAAAGGAGTTGAACCTGCCCAAGAACCGCCTTATATGTGACATGCCCACCAGGTGGAACTCAACGTTGGCCATGCTGCAGCGGCTACACACGCAGCTGAGGGCCAATGAGTACCTGTGCAACTACGGCACCAGGACAGGGTCAGGGGAGCTCGGGTTTTTTCACCACGCCAGTGGGGCATGATCAGGGATGCATGCACTGTCCTGGCCCCATTTGAGGAGGCCACGAGGATGGTGAGCAGTGACAGTGCATGCATCAGTGACACTGTACCTCTTGTCCACCTGTTGGAACATACGCTGCGTGGAATAATGGACAGGGCACTTGAGGCAGAACAGAGGCAGGAAGAGGAGGACTTCCTTGCCTCTCAAGGCCCCCTTTACCCAGACAGTGTTCCTTCTGTCCCACCCATCGCACAGAAAGAAGAGGAGGAGGAGGATTGTGTCAGCATGGAGCTGGAGCCTGGCACTCAGCATCATCAGCAGCAGTCTTTTAGGGATGATTTACAGTCCCAAGAAACCAGTGGACTTGTACGTGGCTGGGAGGAGGTGGCTGCAGATCATGTCGTCCTTAGTGACTAAGAGGACTACGGACTGAATGCCTCAGCTAACCTACGCTGCATGGCCTCCCTGATCCTGCAAAGTCTGCGGAAGGATCCTCGTATTCTTCGAATCAAGGAGAGGGACCATTACTGGCTGGCCACTCTCCTTGATCCACGGTACAAGGGTAAGGTTGCGGACCTTATCTTACCGTCGCAGAGGGAGCAGAGGATGAGACAACTCTGGGAGGCCTTGCAGAAAGGTCTGTGCAACGCGTTCCCAGAGACTGGGAGGTTACAAACTCCTGGTCCTGGACAACGAGTTGCTGAGGCTTCGGTCAGTCAAAGAAGGAGCGGTGGGGAAGGTGGCCGTCTGACCAAAGCGTTCAGACAATTCTTTAGTCCGCAGCACCAAGGTATGATCGGTTCCAGCAACCATCGCCAGCGTCTGATATACATGGTGCAGGAATACCTAGGGGCAAGGTCAGACTTGGACACCTTCCCCACCGAAAATCCTCTGGCTTACTGGGTCTTGAGGATGGATCACTGGCCAGAGCTTGCACAGTATGCAATTGAGCTACTGGCCTGTCCTGCATCCAGCGTTCTTTCAGAACGCACATTCAGTGCTGCTGGAGGATTTGTCACGGATCACAGGGTGCGCCTGTCCACCGACTCTGTTGATCGACTGACCTTCATAAAGATGAACCAGTCTTGGATCACCACCAGCTACCAAACACCTGAAGCTGATATAACAGACTAATTTATTTTCAAATGTCACATCCCTTCAAGACTGATGCTGATGCTGAGAGACTGTCCTGTTATGTTGACTGACTATCCTCCTCCTCCTCAATGATCCGATTGACGATGATAGCTTGGAAGAACATTTTTGTTTCTGGGTGCCGCCACCAGTGGCTAAGGCCGAATTTTTCAGCCCCTGTTTAACAGGGGTGTGTTATTACAATTTTTTATGCAATGCTTTGCAGCAGGGCTCATTCCTGCACTCCAACTAGAGTATCTGGGAGTGGTTGCAGTGTCGTGGCACCAGCACCAGTGGCTAAGGCCCAATTTTTCAGCCCCTGTTTAACAGGGGCGTGTAATTACACTTTTTGATGCAATACTTTGCAACAGGGCTCATTGCTGTGCTCCAAGTACAGTATCTGTGAGGGGTTGCAGTGTTGTGGCACCAGTGCCTAAGGCTCAATTTTTCTGCCCCTGTTTAACAGGGGCATGTAATTACAATTCTTGATCTAATAATTCACAGCAGGGCCCATTCCTGCGCCCACCAAGACTAACTGTGAGGCCTTACAGTGTTGTGTCAACACCACCACCACCAAAGGCCCAATTTTTCAGCCCCTGTTCAACAGGGGCATGCAATTACAATTCTTGATCTAATAATTCACAGCAGGGCCCATTCATGTGCCCACCAAGAGTAACTGTGAGGGCTCACAGTGTTGTGGCAACACCAACATGTAAGGGGCAAATTTCAGCTGAGTATATACGGCAGGCCCCTACTTTCAAACATCCAACTTACAAACGACTCCTCCTTGCAAACGGAAGGATACAACAGGAAGTAAGAGGAAATCTACCCCTAGGAAGGCAAATTCTCTCCTGTAAGAGTTAATATGGGAAAAAAAAGTGTCTCCTCTCCACTGATTCTTTATCACCAATTCTTGTTTCAATAAAAACCCCAAATTTTCAAAAAACATTTGTCATTAGGACGGAAAGTGAGGTGAACTGTTCTGAACAGGTGCACACTGCACAGACAGCAAAACAAATGTTACAGGGGTGATAACCCTTCCCTATGTTTTCCAAAAAGCTTAAAAATAGATTTTTTGGCTGGAGCTACACTTCAACAATGTACCTGTTCAAAATTACAAACAGATTCTACATAAGAACAAACCTACAGTCCCTGTCTTGTATGCACCGCCTGTATACGGCTGTTCAGAGTATATAGGGCCTTTTTTATTTTGTGTGCGGGGTTCCCCTTAATATCCATACAAGACCCAAAGGGGCTGGTAATGGGCTGGGGTGGATGGGGGTGTGTGATGGGGTAGCTATGCCATTTTTCTTAAAGATTTTCATCCATATTACCGGGACCAGACATTACATTAAAGCCGCAAGCAGTTTTAAATGGCTTTTTTTCCTTTAGAAATGTAATTTTGTGCAGGGACAGTTCTAAACACAGGAAACACGTGGCACTTCACAGGCATACTTTAGACACCCCCCAGGTACGATATTTAAAGGAATATTTAACTTTTTTTTTTTTCACTTTATGCATCATTAAAATGACTGCTCCAGAAAAACGGCCGTTTTTAAAACTTCTTTTTGCATTGATACATGTCCCCTGGTGCAGAACCCGGGTTCCCAACCCCTTTTTAGGACAATAACATGCATAATAGTCGTTATAATTAGCACTTTAGATTTCGAACGTTCGCATCCATTGTATTTAATAGGGTTCTAAAGTTCGTGCGACTTTCGGTCCGTTCGCGGGTTCTGGTGCGAACCGAACCCGGGGGTGTTCGGCTCATCACTAATCTTGAGCGCAATTTCTTTATTTTTATCTTCTCTATGATTTCTAGTTATGTCCCTGTACTTATTGTAAATTTACAGAATTAAAATACTAAGAAAAATTTGAAATAAGTCAATTTATTATCAGCACAAGTGATGTTATAAAGTATAACCTGATAAAATATGTTTACCCGTTCTTACATGTGATCTGAGACCAGAAAATAAAAGGATGAGAGATACTGTTAAGACGGTTAGCTGAGACATATTGCTTACAGATCTGCTGCGCTAATATGTACAATGGATTAAATATATCTCAAGGAAATCTAAAGTTTTTAACCACAGACAGCAGGAAGAGACACATAGCCAAATCGACACTAGATGTTTTTGAATGCTCACAAAAACTGTTCTTAAAAAATAGCTTATACTGTGGTGTAGCAATCCAGAATGACTAAAACTGGATAGAATGAATCCAGTCCAATATAGACATACAAGAGTCTTATTGGGAATGTCATATGTATGGCCTATTCTACAACAACTAGGCCTACCTACACACTACCACTATTGTTTGATTTCCTAAATTTTCTATGTGAAGACAAACGCAAACTATATAGGATGTATGAACTTTAGAAATTAAGGATAAATGTGAGCTGATATAAAGGATGAAAAGCCTTGCTATGTATGAGTTTTGATTTGAGAACTAAGGGCAAGGCAAAAATATTAGAACTTTTAGGGTGTGGTTTAATAGTGACAGGCTTGCAGGTTTGGGGTACTGTTACATGTATGTGATTAACCTTTGTACTTTTTCTATCAAATGAATAAGCACTGATCCATGTTGCATATTATTGTCACAGCCCATGGAAGAAATAAAACCGCTGATTTCCCCGGGACAAACACACCTTTGCTTTCTGGAACCATGAATGAATGAATGAATATATAAATGCTTTTTGATAATCTTAAATGGATCTACCACTAGGTATAAAATAAAAGTTATGTAACCAACCTGAATGTATCAGTTAAACCCAGCAGACATATGGTATTAGAATTACCTCACCACCAATGTGGTGAGGTAATTATTTGGAGTTAAAAAAAAGTTGTTTGGCAGATCTACCGATTCCGAGGTTCCTTATATAATGACCGAAAGGGCCTGTGTACATTGGCTTTTGTTCATTGCATAATGGTTTCGCTCCATAAATGTCAATGACAATGCCAAAGTAGCTTAAAGAGAAACCGAACTCTGAAAGTTGTACCAATAAAAGCCAGGGAGAGGGTAAAGAACTAGGCACCCATATTGCCTGGAGTCTCCCTGCAGATGATCCTTTCCCTAAAACCGACTTACCATGGCTTGTTCTGTTGGCCTCCAGCATGGAGGAAAGTAATCAGTACCGTAAAAACATTGTCATGCCTCAGTTTAAATTTCCTGAGACTAGCAGTCTGAGGCACTACAGTGGGGATTGAAAGTTTGGGCACCCCAGGTAAAAATGTGTATTAATGTGCATAATGAAGCCAAGGAAAGATGGAAAAATCTCCAAATGGCATCAAATTACAGATTAGACATTCTTATAATATGTTAAAAAAAGTTAGATTTTATTTCCATCATTTACACTTTCAAAATGACAGAAAACAAAAAAATGGCGTCTGCAAAAGTTTGGGCACCCTGCAGAATTTATAGCATGCACTGCCAATGGCACCGCTGCTGTGTCTCAGCCAATCAGGCCAATCACTCATGGACATCGCTGGATTGAGATGGGGCTCAGGTAAGTATTAACGGGTGCAGGGGCAGCTGTTGCACACAGAAGGTATTTAATCTTAATGCATAGAATGCATTAAGATAAAAAAAACTTCCGTCTTTACAACCACTTTAAATCACCCAGAGGCCTTGCATAATAAAAAGTATAGTAGTTTTTTTTAATGGCTATGGCACACAATAATTAAGTAAATTTACTCTACATTTTCAGGAGAAAATACACTAAAATAAATTTTATTGCACACAAACAATTTAATAGCCAATTTTTTTGTACAAAATAAAGGATAAGGTACTGTAGCGTAAATAGATACCAAATGTGTGAAGCCTCAAAACTGCGTGCGTTCAAAAAACGATGATGAAAAATTATGGTACCAAATAATTATCAATAGGCATTGCTTTAAATGCTTTTACAGCTAATCATTTTAAAGTAAACCATAAAATATTGCCCAGTATTATTGCTCTCACTCAGATGTTCATGGCGATATATACAGTGAGTACAGAAAGTATTCAGACCCCCTTAAATTTTTCACTCTTTATTATATTGCAGCCATTTGCTAAAATCATTTAAGTTCATTTTTTTCCTCATTAATGTACACACAGCACCCCATATTGACAGAAAAACACAGAATTGTTGACATTTTTGCAGATTTATTAACCACTTGCCGCCCGCCCTATTACAAGACGACGGCGGCAAAGTGGTTCAAATATCCTGACCGGACGTCATATGACGTGATCAGGATATTGAGCCGCTGCGCGCCCCCGGGGTCGCGCATCGCGGCGATCGTTGTTGCGGGGTGTCAGTCTGACACCCCGCAACACCGATCTAGGTAAAGAGTCTCTGACGGAGACTCTTTACCACGTGATCAGCTGTGTCCAATCACGGCTGATCACGATGTAAACACGAAGAGAGGGTGATCAGCTTTTCCTCACTCGCGTCTGTCAGAGAGGCGATAGGCTGCTCCTCTGACAGGGGGGGTCTGTGCTGATCGATTATCAGCGCGGCCCACCGAGGATGCCCACACTGGACCAGCAGGGAAGCCATTAGGACCACCAGGGATGTCACCACCAGGTATGCCACCCTAGACCGCCAGGGATCCCAAAAAGTGCCCACAATGGATGCCAATCAGTGCCCACAATGGATGCCAATCAGTGCCCACAATGGGCATCACTGATTGGCAGGCATTAGTTTGGCACTGATTGGCATCCATCAGTACAATACATTACAGTATATCAGTGCCCATCCACACCCATCCGTGCCACCTATCAGTGCCCATCCTTGACGCCGATCAGTGGCCATCCGTGCCGCCTATCAGTGCCCATCCATTCCGCCGATCAGTGCCCATCCGTGCCACCTATCAGTGCCAATCCGTGCCGCGATCAGTGCCCATTCGTGCCGCCGATCAGTGCCCATCTGTGCCACCTATCAGTGCCCATCCGTGCCACCTATCAGTGCCCATCAGTGCCACCTATCAGTGCCGCATATTAGTGCCACCTCATCGGTGCCCATCAGTGCTGCCTTATCAGTGTCAGTCAGTGAAGCCCCATCAGTGCCCATCAATGAAGGAGAAAACGTATTTACAAAGTTTTGTAAATGAAACAAAAAAATAAAATAAAAAATCCAAATTTTTGGTCTTTTTTTTGTTTAGCAGAAAATAAAAATCGCATAGGTGATCAAATACCACCAAAAGAAAGCTCCATTTGTGGGGAAAACATGATAAAAATGTTGTTTTGGTACAATGTAGCATGACTGCGCAATTGTCATTCAAAGTGCGACAGCGCTAAAAGCTGAAAATTGGTCTGGGCAGGAAGTGCCCTGTATGGAAGTGGTTAAAAAAGAAAAACTGAAATATCACATGGTCCTAAGTATTCAGACCCTTTGCTCAGTATTTAGTAGAAGCACCCTTTTGATCTAATACAGCCATGAGTCTTTTTGGGAAAGATGCAACAAGTTTTTCACACCTGGATTTGGGGATCCTCTGCCATTCCTCCTGGCAGATCCTCTCCAGTTCTGTCAGGTTGGATGGTAAACGTTGGTGGACAGCCATTTTTAGGTCTCTCCAGAGATGCTCAATTGGGTTTAAGTCAGGGCTCTGGCTGGTCCATTCAAGAACAGTCACAGAGTTGTTGTGAAGCCACTCCTTCGTTATTTTAGCTGTGTGCTTAGGGTCATTGTCTTGTTGGAAGGTAAACTTTCGGCCCAGTCTGAGGTCCTGAGCACTCTGGAGGTTTTTGTCCAGGATATCCCTGTACTTGGCCGCATTCATCTTTCCCTCAGTTGCAACCAGTTGTCCTGTCCCTGCAGATGAAAAACACCCCCACAGCATGATGCTGCCACCACCATGCTTCACTGTTGGGACTGTATTGGACAGGTGATGAGCAGTGCCTGGTTTTCTCCACACATACTGCTTAGAATTAAGGCCAAAAAGTTCTATCTTGGTCTCATCAGACCAGATAATCTTATTTCTCACCATCTTGGAGTTCTTCAGGTGTTTATTAGCAAACTCCATGTGGGCTTTCATGTGTCTTGCACTGAGGAGAGGCTTCCGTCTGGCCACTCTGCCATAAAGCCCTGACTGGTAGAGGGCTGCAGTGATCGTTGACTTTCTACAACTTTCTCCCATCTCCCGACTGCATCTCTGGAGCTCAGCCACAGTGATCTTTGGGTTCTTCTTTACCTCTCTCACCAAGGCTCTTCTTCCCCGATAGCTCAGTTTGGCCGGACGGCCAGCTCTAGGAAGGCTTCCGGTCGTCCCAAACGTTTAAGGATTATGGAGGCCACTGTGCTCTTAGGAACCTTAAGTGCAGCAGAATTTTTTGTAACCATGGCCAGATCTGTGCCTTGCCACAATTCTGTCTCCGAGCTCTTCAGGCAGTTTCTTAGACCTCATGATTCTCATTTGCTCTGACATGCACTGTAAGGTCTTATATAGACAGGTGTGTGGCTTTCCTAATCAAGTCCAATCAGTATAATCAAACACAGCTGGACTAAAATGAAGGTGTAGAACCATCTCAAGGATGATCAGAAGAAATGGACAGCACCTGAGTTAAATATGAGTGTCACAGCAAAGGGTCTGAATACTTAGGACCATGTGATATTTCAGTTTTTCTTAATAAATCTGCAAAAATGTCAACAATTCTGTGTTTTTCTGTCAATATGGGGTGCTGTGTGTACATTAATGAGGGAAGAAAAAAAAAATGAACTTAAATGATTTTAGCAAACAGCTGCAATATAACAAAGTGACAAATTTAAGGGGGTCTGAATACTTTCCGTACCCACTGTATATTATTTATTGTTAGCACCCATTATTAGGGCTAGGAAAAAAATTGTGTGTATTTGCTTTTTTTCCTACCTAAGTCACACAGACACAAAGTAAATGTATATATATATTTACTATTTTTTTAAACCTACCTAAAAACACACTGAGCGTTGACCTCAACCTAGATCAAGCCTGAATCAGCTTTATCTTGGTGGTGGGCTCACATGTTGTGGCTGCAGTTTGCAGTGTCATGGCTGGTTGATTCCCCTATAAGTCCTGTGGAGAATCCCTGACAGACTCCGAAATGTTGAGCATCCCCGAGTTAGAATACACTGGGAATGTGACAGTGGATGTTTTAACACTTAGCATTAGCTTAGCCATAAAACCTTGCATAACAAAAAGGAAAAAATGACTTAAACCCCCCCCAGCAGTACCCACAGCCTCAAAACCTGGAGTTGGTATGTCAGGGGTTAACCAGCAGTAATGGCTCTGTGACCACAGATCACTGCAAGCGACACTTGGGGGGGGGGGGGGGAAATAGTATGGTGTCTAAATGCTAGAATCTGTGTTAGGAAAAAAGGAAACACATTTGCTCAATTCCCCCATCAACACAATGTTAATCTGGAAAACCTCCTGCCGGGCCATTGCCTTCTCCCGGTGGGGGGCAGGAAGCCACTTGCGAATTTGGCAGGCTGGTTGCACCCAAGTTGATTAATCGCTCAACTTGGTGCATTCAGCCTGCCTATTAATGGTTCGAACTGTATATGGTGGCTTCCAGGTGCCAAGGAAATAAAGACGAGGGGAGGAAAAGCAGTCAGTGTGGGAGAAGGGAAGACTGTCAGGGCTGTGAAGAAAAAGCTTTCTGGTAAAAGGAATCAGTGGGAAACCAGTGGCCATTGCCTACTAATTAAAAAAAAATTAAATGGAGGGCTCTAAAAACACACTTCTGTAGGAATGGTCACACCTAATATGCACACAATACACAAGCAAACCATTGAGAAAGGAAAAATTGTATAATCTCCAAAGCATTATCCGTCTCCCACACAAAAGTCCACACCTAGAACTGACCTGCTGAGGTCAAGCAATAGCCTGCTACACACTGACAACAGCAAGTCTTCAGAGACAGGAACAGTGAATTGCTGCAAGTCTGGACTAGATAACTTAACAAGGGATCCCCAGAAAATTGGCCTGCCCTGAATTGCAAGTCCTGTGCCAACTGGAACACAGACTGGTAATGACTTCTGACCACAGGCCCTCATGGAGAGGACACAAGTATCTTGAATAAACTTGGTTAACTTCAAAGCTTCCAATGTCCATCATGAATATACTGATAATAGAAAAATCTTTTAATTCAAGAAGAGAAAAAGAGCAGAAAAGGAGACCTCCATTCTCCCGAGGACACAGTGTAAATTGGCAGGTATGAGGGGTTTTAGCTTTCATGAGTTAGACCTTAGTTTTTGACGTGCCTAGTGTCAATTTCTCATGTAGGTGGCAGTAAAACACTTGGTTGCTTATTACCAAATAAACTGTGTTACTCCAGGAATAAGAACACACATCTCCTACCAAGCCAGACAGGGTTGTGTGATGTGGCAGAGCTACAGTAAGCAAATCTAAGAAACGGGTGGACAGAAATTTATATCCTTTGGTGGGTAAAACAGCTTACCTATATTAAGTTGTAGCTTTAATAATCAGGCCAGGAATGCTTTTCTTCAACATGGACAGGAAAGCTGGTCAGAGTTGATGGGAAGATGGATGGAGCAAATTTAGAAGAAAACTTGTTAGAGTCTGCAAAAGACTTGAGACTGGGCAGAGGTTCACCTTCCAACAGGACAGCAACCATAAACATACCCACAGAGCAAGGATTTAGATCAGGGGTCTCCAAACTTTTCAATACGAGGGACACATTGTAGATTTTGCAATATTCGGGGGCCGAAAAAAAAAATCAGTTATGTATAAAATTTAAATGGATCATTTTTGTAATCAGCATATGACTGAGAACAAAAAAGCAGCAACTTTAGTAAAACACGAAGACATTCAAAATAAACTTGGGCCTTTAAAATGAGTCCCCCCCTTAGATGACAGTCCCCACCAGAGTCCACCATTACAAGAAAGTCCCCCCCTTTATCAGTGTCGTTCTCAAGAACCCCCTTTATATACATCTCAGATTCCCCCTCACATCTGTGTTCCCATCAGAGTTTATTTGCACATCTGTGTTCCCATCAGAGTTTATTTGCACATCTGTGTCCCCATCAGAACTTCCCATACATCTGAGTCGCCATCAGAGCTGTTCCGCACCTCTGTGGCCCCCCCCCCCAGAGTCTACTTGCGAATTGTGTCCCCATCAGAGTCTCCCCAATACCAGAGTCTCATCAGCAGAGTCTCCTGTACATGTATATCTTCAGCATATTTATGCCCTATTGCCTCTTGCCTCAGTACAAGCCTACTTCAGCTCTCCTACACCTCCTGAGGCCAGGAGGTGCCAGGCTGATGTAGTCACTGGTTGCTAGGACAACAAAAGGCAGCAGACCAGCAATGCTGTGTTGGCAGAGTCTGGGTGAGCAGCAGGCTGGACAAAATACACAAGCAGGCTGGATGTGGCTGGCGGGCCAGGGGTTTGGAGAACTCGGGCTTAGATCAAAGCATATTCATGTGTTAGAATGACCCAGTCAAAGTCCAGACCTAAATCCAATTTAGAATCTGTGGCAAGACTTGAAAGTTGCTGCTCACAGACGCTCTCCATCCAATCTGACAGAGCTTGAGCTTTTATGCAAAGAATAGGCAAAAATTTCACTCTAGATGTGCAAAGCTGGTAGAGACATCCCCAAAAAGACTTTCAGCTGTAATTGCAGCAAAAGGTGGTTCTACAAAGTATTGAGTCGGGGGGGGGGGGGGGGGCTGTACACAAATGCACACCACACTTTTCAGATATTTGTAAAAAAAGATTGAAAACCATTTATCATTTCCGTTTCACTTCACAATTATGTGCCACTTTGTGTGGGTCTATCACATAAAATCCTAATAAAATATATTTGTTTGTAACATGACAAAATTGAAAAACTGGATTTTTTTTCTACTCACTGTAAAATCCCTTTCTCAGAGTTCATTGACGGACACAGCACTTCCATTCTTGACCTTAGGGTTATATCACCACCTTCAGGCATAGGACTAGGCAGAAAAAAAATAAAGCACAGCACTGCCTGGGGTGATCCTTATTGGTAGTACACCCCCCCCCCCCCACACTGCTACAGGCAGCTCAGTTTGTTACAAAGCAGTACAAACAGGAGGGGTGGGTCTTGTGTCCATCAATGAACTCAGAGAAAGGGATTTTACGGTGAGTAGAAAAAAATCTCTTTCGTTCATTGATGGACACAGAGCTTCCATTCTTGACCTTAGGGATGGCCCAAAGCAGTGCCACGAGGGGTGGGAACACAGAAAAAAAAAAAAAAAGGAAAAATTATCTCCACCCAAACAGAACCCCCTGAAAGGGGAGCCAAAACCACAGACGGCCGCCTGCAAAACCTTGGGGCTGAAACACACATCCAAAGATGCAAAAACATCCACCCTGTAAAACTTGGTGAAAGTGTGCACGGACAACCAGGTAAGCCGCCTTCCACACCTGAGAAACAGGCGCTTGATGTCGGAAGGCCCAGGAAGCACTAAGCTCCCTGGTATAATGTGCCATGATGGGAAAGGGAGGCATCCGTTCCCAGTGACATAAGCCTGGACAATAGTCGGTCTGATCCAACGCAAAATAGTGGCTGAAGAAGCTGCTAGGCCCTTCCTCAGGCCATCCACATTTACAAACAGCGAATCCGACTTCCAGAAAGGAGCCGTAACCGATAGATACGCACGGACAGCCTGAATCACATCCAAAGAGTGCAAGGTGAACTCCTTTGGGTGAGACGGTTGGGGACACAAGGAAGGACAATGTCCTCGTTTAGATGAAAGACAGATAGCACTTTAGGGAGAAACGAGGCATGCGGACGCAACACCGCCTTATCCTTGTGGAGAACCAAATAAGGAGACTTACACAAGGCCGCCAGCTCAGAAACTCACCGAGCAGACGCAATAGCCACTAGAAAGACAACCTTCTGGGAAAGCGTGAGTAAGGGGATCTCCCTAATGTTGTCGAATGGTGACTTCTGAAGTACCAAGAGCACCAGGTTTAGATCCCAAGGAGGCATAGGCGAGCGTTCTGGGGGAGCCACGTGCCGAACCCCTTGAACAAAGGTATGCACCAACGAGTGAGCAGCCAACGACCGCTGAAAAAAAAAAAAGATAGCAAGAGCTGATATTTGCCCCTTGATAGTGGCTCAGAGCCAGCTGCAGGAACACAAGAATCTTCGATACCGAATAGGAAGCGGATGCAACCCCCACAGCCTCACAAAGATATAAGCCTTCCAGATGCGATGATAAATCCTCCATAAAGTGGACTTGTGCACCTTCAACAATAGCCAGGCTGTCAAAGCCAAAGATGGTAAAGCAGGGTGGAATATCGGTCCCTGGGACATGAGGTCCTCTCCTCCCGCACCGGCAGTCGTCAGGGGGCGTCCGTCATTATCCATACCATGTCTGCGTAACCATGGACACCGAGGCCAATCTGGAGCTATTAGAATAACCAGCATCCCCTCACCCTCTACCCTGTGCAGCAGACGTGGGAGGAGCTTGAGAGGAGGGAAGGCATAAACAAGCCGATAATGCCCCCACGGCACCACCAGCGCGTCCAACGCATCCGCCAAGGGATCCCTTGTTCTGGCCACGAATCTATGCACCTTCCCGATTGAGACAGAAGGCCAGAAGATCCACGTCTGGCATGCCCCACCGCAGGCAAATGAGACGAAACACCTCTGGATGCAGCGACCACTCCCCCTGAACCAGCAACTGTAGGCTGAGGTAGTCTGCTTGCCAGTTTCCTACACCCGGAATGTAGACGGCAGAGAGCCGGCAAGTGAAGTTCTGCCCACTGCAGAATGTGAGACCTCCAGCGCCGCTGCTGAGCCCCTCGTCCCCCCCTGGTGGTTGAAATAAGTCACTGCCGTGGCATTGTCCGACTGGACCCGGACAACCGCGAAACACCTGATCGCACGCAACTACAGAACGTTGATCGATGGACAAGACTCTTCCGACGTCCAGTAGCCTTGGGCCGATGGAAGGCCCAGAACCCCCCCAGCCGGTCCAGCTGGCATGCGTCATGATCACCGTCCAATGGAGAGGGAGAAACGACTTACCGGTCCGTGGGGCCGAAGACCGTAGCCAAAGAAGCGAGGCCCTGGTCGGATGGCCCACGCGGATCCGACAATCCAGAGATGCCGGGGATTTGTCCCATTTGGATAAGGTCTCCCTCTGCAAGACCCGAGTGTGAAACTGGGCATACGGGACCGCCTCGAAGGTGGACATAATGGGGCCCAGAACTCGCATGCAAAAACGTAGAGACGACCACTTGCGGGACAGCAGCAACCGCACCGCGGAGTGAAGGGTCTGAAGTTTGATCAACGGAAGAATAACCCTTGAACGCGCAGAGTCCAGAATCAACCCCAAGCATTCCAGGCATTGGGCCGGGGAGCAATACAGACTTCTGGAGGTTCAACACCCAGCCAAACTCTTGTAAGGCTTGCATGGCGATCGCCACACTGACGCTGCTCGCAGGAGGAGATTGTCCAGGTAGCCCACAACCGTAATCCCCCGCTGTCTCAGCAACGCCAGAACCGGTGCCAGTACAGATGAAGCACAGCCACCACAGAACAAACAGACTCCATCCTGAACCTCCATACCTTTACAAAACAATTGAGGGCCTTGAAATCCAGGATCGGAAGAACCCTTTCCTTTTTTGGAACAGATTGGAGTAGAAACCCTCGAAACCTTTCCGAAGCTGGTACGGAAACTATCATCCCCCAAAGAAGCAAGTCCTGCACCGCCCCACA
Source organism: Rana muscosa (assembly GCA_029206835.1). Classification (NCBI taxonomy): domain Eukaryota; kingdom Metazoa; phylum Chordata; class Amphibia; order Anura; family Ranidae; genus Rana; species Rana muscosa. Next base: position 238,464,810 of record CM055122.1, on the reverse strand, counting down.
CAAATCCTGCCGACAAGACGGGGGGGATGATGAAGATTGGAGGGAAAAAAAAAAAAAACAGTCTGGTGGACAGGAAAGAAACTATTTTGTAGTCGGACAAAATTAGTTTGTGGACCCACTGGTCAGAAAGAAGGGAAGTCTACCGGTCAGCAAACCACCGAAGGCGACCACCCACCCACCCGCAAGTCGGGCGGGGGCAAATCTTCATGCAGAAGATGGCTTGTCCGCAGGCTTGCAATGCCAAGGACGCTTTGGTCCACCCGCAGGAGCCTTGGTGGGCTGGGAACCCTTACCCGCGCGGAACTGGGCGGATGGGAAACCGCTTGTGAGCGGAAAAAGGAGGGGCCCTGCCTGTGACAGGGCTCCTTGCCTTTTTGGACTGCGGGAGAAGGGTACTATTCCCCCCAGTAATATCCTTTATGTCGTCCAGAGTGGCTCCAAATAGCCAGCCACCCTGGAAAAGTAAATCCGCCAAAGCCTTCTTAGACGTTTGGTCCGCCGACCAGCACAAAGCAACCGGTAAAGAACCACAGCCGATACAGATTTTAGAAAGTAACGGGCCATGTCCAAAGCCGCAACGCAAACATACTTGAGCCCTTGCACTAAAGGGTCTGCCAGTTCCACGCAGACTGGTGAGACTTGCTCATTACCCAACTTGCAGTGTAATAGCTTAGCCCACTCAGAAAGCGTCTGCGACACCAAAGCCGTGGCCAACACTGAACGAAGGGCCGAACCTGCCATCGTAAAACAGACCGAGCGACCGCCTCTGCCTTTCTGTCGGCAGGGTCCTTGAAAGAAGGGGACCCCTCCACCGGAATCATTGTCGCCTTGTTCAACCTAGACGCTGGAGGATCAACGACAGGAGGGGGAAGCCCATTTCTTCAGCAGATTCACCTCAAAAAGGGTAACGCAACGAAAAATGCTGCGGGACAGAAAAGGACCGCTGCGGGCATTCACAATCCTTGTAAATAAACCTAAATAAGACGGGTAAGGAAACACCTTAGCGGTGCGGACCGGCTTATGAGACCCAAAGGGGACTGACACCTCTTCAGACGCCCACGATGGATCCTCAATCTCCAAGGTATCACGCACCGCTGTAATGAGTGCGCCCACCAGCGTAGTGACAGACGCAGAGGATTCCTCCTCACTGTCCGAAGAATCAGGGGCCGCATCATGTGAACCCTCCAGGCAGGGGCCACCCACTACGGCAGTGCCCCAGTCCAGATCTGAGTCCTCCCCAGAAGACTGAGGAGGTAGAGGGATGTTTTTTTACCCGCCTTACGCCACTTCAACCTGGGAGATGAAGGATTCCAGGACCGCCGACAAAGCGCCCAGGGGAACAGCAGACCCAGAGGGACCAGCTGCCGCCACAGAGGTGTCTGGGGGAGGGGCACCTGCTTCAGACGCCATGGAAGTCACACACTCGACTGGACACTACCAGGCACCGAACGCCCACGAGGGGGAGAGAGAAGGGAAACCACCCCCCAGCTGTCCCTGGAGGAACCCCAGAAGGACTCACCACCTCGACCTCAGAGAAATTCTGCACCGTCTGTCCTCCGGCAGAAGGGACAAGCCACGAGGAGATCTGAGCTCTTGCCATGGGGCTACAAGAAAATAGCTGCCGGTCACACTTCCGCAGACATGACAAGAAGCCAGGAATGTCCAAAGACTACGGGGAAATGGCCGATGCGGCTATGGGAAAAAGGCCACGGCGCCCGGCACCAAGCAAATGGCGGCTGCTACAAGCGGAGGAAGACTTAGCCACCCACACATAGATAATGCAGAGACCGCCTGGAGGGGACCCCACAAAAGGTCAGGCGGGGGCCAAAATGTCCACCTAGTGGCAACCGGGAGGGCAGGGAGGAGGGAGAGGAAGAGATTCCCCAGAACAGACCACCCCAGGGAGTACCCTTGCTGCTCCAACCGTGCACGGACCGGTGAAGCATGTACTTACCCATCCAGCAGGGGTTGCAGGTCACACTCCCCAGAGAGATCCACCTCCCGCCTAAACGGAGTGACTGTCGGCCACGGTGACACTGACCCAGACGTCAGGTGCCTGGTCAAATGTGTCCCTGCGACGTGTCTAGTCCACCGGCCGCCCCGGTCCAGGATGGGGCTCGTCGCACTTGACCCAGCGTGGAGCTCAGGTCTGCGCGCGCTCGGTGGCCAGGCTGGGGAGACTACCAGTATCTATGACATCCAGCCTTCTCCGAGCCCAGCAGTTGATAGCAGATCCAAACTAAAAAGTAAAATATAAAAAAAAAAAAAAAAAAAAAAAAGGAACCACAGGTCCCAGCAGGGAGCCAGGAAAAAAAATAAATAAACCTGAGCTGCCTGTTGCAGAATGGGGGGTTACTACCAGTAAGGACCGCCCCTAGGTGGTGCTGTGCTTTGTTTTCTGCCTAGTCCTACTCCTGAAGGTGGTGATATAACCCTAAGGTCAAGAATGGAAGTGCTGTGTCCGTCAATGAAGGAAAGAGAAAAGTGTATTATTCTGGTATATAATTATATCGAAAAGTAGGAAACTTCACAAGATTAGCATTGACAATTAGGATTTCAAAGTAAACATTGGTACACACAGTCACCCCAGACAGTTATAGCCAGAGATTTGGCATGTAGTAGCACTCTTCAAGAGACAGGGATTCTTTAAGTTTATGTTAGGGCACTAGAGACAGTTTAAACAAAATATGGTTTAACCACTTCCTGCCCGGCGTATTGTAATATGACGTCCGCAGGAACCTCTTGTCCCTCCGGGCGGACGTCATATGACGTCCGGGCATTCTCAGCCGTCTAGGGGGCGTGCGCCCGCCGCATTGCTCGAGACCCGTTGCGTGTGCCCGCGATGTCCGCCGGGCACCTGCGATTGCCTGCAATCACGGCAGGACCGTGGATCTGTGTGTTTGTAAACACACAGATCCATATCCTGTCAGCGGTGAGGAGACCGATGGTGTGTTCCCAGTACAGAGGAACACACATCGGTCTCCTCCCCTTGTGAGTCCCCTCCCCCTAGTTAGAATCACTCACTAGGGAACATATTAACCCCTTGATCGCCCCCTAGTGTTAACCCCTTCTCTGCCAGTCATTTACACAGTAATCAGTGCAGTTTTATAGCACTAATCGCTGTATAAAATGTGAATGGACCCAAAAAAGTGTCAAAAGTGTCCGTGTCCGATACGTCCGTTGCAATGTCACGGTCACAATGAAAATCGCAGATCTCAGCTATTACTAGTAAAAAAAAAAATGCCATAAATCTATCCACCATTTTGTAGATGCTAGAACTTTTGCGCAAACCGATCAAATACGCTTATTGCGATTTTTTTTTACAATATGTAGAAGAATACGTATAGCTCTAAACTGAGGAAAAAAAAAAAAGAAATTGTGATATTTATTAAATCAAAAAGTAAGATAGTTTTTTTTTCAAAATTGGTCGCTCTTTTGTTTATAGCGCAAAAAATAAAAACCGCAGATCAAATACCAAACGAAAGCTCTATTTGTGGGGAAAAATAGGATTTTTGTACTCACCGTAAAATCCTTTTCTCTGACATCCATGGACTGACACGGTGTCTCTTTACACTTTACACGTGGTTATGTCCCTGCTTGCAGGAGAAGACCTAGGCAGAATGTGAGATGTTATACATACATTCTAAAAGCCAGAGCTGAACAGCCCCACCCAAGGGAGCGGTCCCTCCGGACATAACCCTCCCACTGCAGTCAGCAGACCTCAGTTCGTAACAAAGCAGTACAAACTTAAAAGGAAGGGTGGGTGCCGTGTCAGTCCATGGATGTCAGAGAAAAGGATTTTACGGTGAGTACAAAAAATCCTATTTTCTCTTATCCATGGACTGACACGGTGTCTCTACACTTTACACGTGGGATGTCCCAAAGCAGTGTCAAGAGGGATGGGAGCAGTATAAATGGAAAAACCAAAAAACTTCACTCCAAAGAAGGCAGAGCTCCTCAACGGAGGAGTTGCAACTTTAAACAGCGGCCTGCAGCACCCTGCGGCCGAAGGAAGCATCCGAAGATGCAGCCACATCAATCTTATAAAACTTAAAAGGCATGAACAGATGACCAGGTCGCCGCCTTGCACACTTGTGCAACCGACGCTTGATGTCGGAAAACCCAGGAAGCACCAACTGCCCTGGTGGAATGCGCCATAACCGGAAAGGGAGGCGCCCGCCCCTTGAGAGCATAGGCCTGAATGACGGTTTGTCCGATTCCCCTAGAAATCATGGCAGACGAAACCGCTTGGCCCTGTTTTGGACCAGAGACAGTCACAAACAGTGAGTCGGACTTCCGAATAGAAGCAGTAGCAGACAGGTACACCCGTAAGGCTCGTACCACATCCAACACGTGCAGCGCAAACTCTCTGGGATGTGATGGGTGAGGACACAAGGACGGAAGGACAATGTCCTCATTTAGGTGAAAGGTCGAAACCACCTTTGGCAAAAGGGAAGGTCGCGGATGCAACACCGCCTTATCCTTATGGATGATTAAATATGGCGACTTGCAGGACAAGGCCGCCAACTCAGACACTCGTCAAACAGAAGTGATTGCCACTAAAAGGCCACCTTCTGAGACAAGACAAGAGGGGAATATCCCAGATATTCTCAAAAGGAGGTTCCTGGAGGACCGAGAGCACCAAATTCAGATCCCACGGTAGGAGAGGAGGCTTGACAGGAGGGAGCACATGGCGAACCCCAACACAAGGTGCTAACCAAGAAATGACCCGCTAGAGGTCGCAGAAAGAAGACGGCCAAGGCCGAAATCTGATCCTTAAATGGTACTCAAAGCAAGCTTTCGGGTCACTCCAAATTGCAGAGGACGCAGGATTCTGGGGACGGAATACGTCCGAGGACGCCAGTCCAGCGCTTCGCACCTGGCGATATAAGCTTTCCAGGCACGGTGATAGATCTGCCTGGAGGAAGACTTCCATGCCCTTAACATGGTCAAAATGACCGAGTCCGAGAGACCTCGGTCCCTGAACACCTGGCTTTCAACCGCTCTGCCGTTAAAGCCAGAGACTGTAAAGCCAGATGAAACATAGGACCTTGAGACTGAAGGTCCTCCCTCATCGGCAACCGCCTGGGAACGTCCGCGGCGAGACGTATCAGATCAGTGTACCAGTGACGCTGAGGCCAATCTGGAGCAATTAGGATCACCAGAGTTTATATCAGGTGATAAGGACCCTATGGGGCCACCAACGCATCCGAGGCATCGCCCAAGGATCCCTGGATCTGGCCACAACCTCGACACCTTGCGATTGAGTCGAGAGGCCATCAGGTCCACATCCGGCGTGCCCCACCGTCGGCAAAGGAGTTGAAATATGCAAGGACCACTCTCCTTGGTCCGGCGTCTGGCGACTCAGATAGTCCGCCTGCCCATTGGCTATGCCCAGAACGTAAATGGCCTACAGAGCCGGCACGTTTCTTTCGGCCCACTTCAGGATACGGACTACCTCGGAAGCCGCAGCTGAGCTCCGAGTCCCCTGATGGTTTACATATGACACCGCCGTGGCGTTGTCTGACTGGATCCTGATGGAGCGACCCTGTAATCTCTCCGACCCGAGGAGAGACACAGTCTGATGGCCCGTAATTTCCAGAACAGTGATTGGTAAACGGGCTTCGTCCGGAGTCCAAAGCCCTTGAGCCGACAGGACTCCCCAGACTCCACCCCAGCCCGTCAGGCTGGTGTCCGTCGTGAGTACCGTCCATTGGATGGGAGGGGAACAACTTTCCGGTCCGAAGAGCCGAGGATCTCAACCACCATGTCAGGGACGCCCTGACCAGGTGACTCACCTGGATCTGAAGATCCAAGGACAATGGGGATTTGTCCCAGGTGGACAATATCGCCTTCTGCAATGCCCTGGTGTGTGATTGGGCATACGGAACGGCCACGAAGGAGGCCACCATGAGTCCCGGGACTCTCATGCAAAAAACGGATTGATGACCATTTTCGGGACGTCAGCACCCGCACCGCAGACTGAAGTGCCAGCAACTTCTCCAGAGGTAGGATACCTTTTGCCTCCAAGGGGTCCAGAATCAGACCTAGATACTCCAGACACTGAGTCGGGACCAGGACTGACTCCTGAATGTTCAGGAACCACCCGAAGTCCCTGAGTCACACTTTCTTCTAAGTCTGAGCCACTTTCTGCTCTTAGCAGAAGATCGTCCAGATAGCCCATGACAGCAATGCCTCGCTGTATCAGAAAGGCTAGAACCGGAGCAAGCACCTTGGTGAACACCCTTGGTGCCGAGGCTAGGCCGAAAGGAAGAGCCACAATCGATAGTGGACTTCAGTTGACTTGCGCAGATCGGAACATGCAAGTAGGCGTCCTTGAAGTCCAAGGACGCCAGAAGTAAATCCCCTTGGTGGAGTGTAGTGATCAATGTGCGAATGGATTCCAGGCGGAATTTCTGCACCTTCTCGAAGGCATTCAGGGCCTTGAGGTCCAGGATAGGTCGAACCACGTCCTATTTTTGGGACGACAAACAGAATCGAGTAGAATCCCTGAAAAACTCTCCTGTGACGGAACCGGCACAATCACTCCGGACCTGATCAAATCCTGTACAGCCCCCAAGAGGGCTACCCGACGGGTAGGAAGGAGAGGAAGATTCGAGGGAAAGAATCTGTCTGGGGCCAGGATCAAAAAACTATCCTGTATCCTGAGGTGACCACCTCGCACACCCACCAGTCGGAGATTCGGGAGGTCCACCGATTCGGGACCTGCAAAGTCGTCCCCCCACCCCAGAGTCGGGCGGGGCAAGACTTCACGCGGAGGCGGGCTTGGGAGCCGCTTGTTTGGCTTACGCACCCAGGGGCGCTTGTGCCCACCAGCCGCACTGCCGTCAGTCTGGGAGGGCCTACCCGTGGACTCGACTGACGAAAAAAAACCTTTTTTGCTGTAAAGGAAGGACCCTGAATGCGGCGGGCCCCCTTACCCTTGCTAGTCTAAGGAAGAAGAGTGCTTTTACCTCCCATGACATTCTTGACGATGTCATCTAGAGCAGCACAGAAAGGTCTACCACCTTTTAATGGTAGATCCGTCAGGAGCTTCTTAGAGGCTAGGTCAGCAGACCAGCATTTCAACCAGATAAGACGACGCAACACCACCGCCGAGACAGAGGCCCTGGATATTAAAAGGGCCGCATCCAACGTGGCGTCGCACACATAAACCAGGCCCTGCCCAGTTGGTGGGCCAGAGCAACTGTGTCTGGAGGAAGATTATGCTCCTGTACAGCTAGGTGCAACATTTTTTGCCCAGCCTGTAAGTGTCTGAGACACAAGGGTCGCCACTACCACAGGCCGTAGGGCGGGTCCCAACAAGGCAAAACATGGCTCTGCTCACCACCTTCTGACCTCCTGTCAGTGGGGTCCTCAAACGTAGGAGTCCCCTCCCTCGGGAGAGTGATGGCCTTGTTCAACCGGTCGACTGGAGGGTCGACCACTGGGGGAGAAGCCCACATTTTAAGTAGAGCATCTACAAAGGGGCATCTGATATACAAACGCCGCTGGGCCATAAAAATCTTCTGTGGCTTTTCCCAGACCCAATCAATGAGCTAGTCAAAGAAAGTTACCTATGGAAAAACCTCTTTAGAAGGCCTGGCCTTAAAAGAACCAAAGGAGACTGTATCCGTCTGAGGTCCTGCATCCGCAGCATTTAGCTTGAGTGTCCCTCACCGCAGTCATGAGTACACTAACAAGCGCCCTGTCATTTACTGACTCAGAACTGGAGTCTTCCTCATAAGGAATGTCCTGTTCAACACCATAACACATATTCAGAACTAGGGTCCTGAGCGGTAGTGGCTAGGCCCATATCTGAATCAGCGCACACCCCTTGTGTAGATAAAGTGGGGAGAGGGCACCTTTTTTGCTCCCTTGCGCTCGCACACCACTCCCATCCTGGTCAGAAATGATTCCAGGACTGCCCACAACAGGTCCATAGGGACCGCAGGTGCTGAAGCACTGCCCGTTGCCACTGACATGTTAGGGGAAGCTGGTGACACAGACTCCATATTGTCCCCCTCAGACTCCTCAGATAAAAAGTCCACCCACAGGCTGTGCTGACTGAGAAGGGGGCTCCCAGGGGACTCACCAAACTGGATCAGGGACCGCTCAGTTCCGCTGTCTGTACCACGCTGTGTCAGCGCTGGTGAGCTGTGAGGAGACTGAGGAGATTCGCGCTGTTACAGCAGCGCTAGAGGCCAAACTAGTGCTGAAAAGCGCGCGGGCTACAAGAAAATGGCCTCCGCACTTCACTGAGGCGATCTGCGGCAAGATGGCCGCCATGACGCAGATAAAGTGAAACAGCACACACACACACAGCGCCACTCAGGCCCCAAAAAACACACAAAAAGGCCCCAAGGCATATATTGCAGACCAGCATGAGCCCCCCAAGAACAGTGTGACCCCCAAGCACCCCACACAGCCAGCGCCAGTAATGGCGACAGAGCGACAATAAAATCCACGGGGAGACAGGGAAAATCCCCCACAGAGAAACACAGCCTTTTGTACTCACCTGCAGGCAGGAGAGACTACTTACCCGTCCCCCTGAGGGACCCACTGGTGTGTTTCTGACAGGACTATCACAGTGCAGTACTGAGTAGCCGTCGGCCCGGTCCACCACAAAAGATACAGTCAGTCAGGAGCTGTTCAGTCTTGAGAGGACCGTGGGAGCATGAAAGCAAACACGGCCACCCCTGGAGTCATGGGGCATGTCGTGAACTGAGTCTCACGCACACAAGGCGAGGATCAGCACGCTCGATGGTCGGACAGGGACGACTACGAGGATATCTTGTACCCAACCTGTTGCCCAGCCGACAGTTGATAGAAGATTTTCAAAAATAAAATAAAAAAGAATTCCAAAAAGGAATAAAAATAGGTCAGGAGACTGGCTCCTGAGAGAGCCATGTCTTCTCCTTCTGCTAGGCAGAAAAAAAACTGAGGTCTGCTGACTTCAGTGGGAGGGTTATGTCCGGAGGGACCACCCCCTTGGGTGGGGCTGTTCAGCTCTGGCTTTTAGAATGTATGTATAACATCTCACATTCTGCCTAGGTCTTCTCCTGCAAGCAGGGACATAACCACGTGTAAAGTGTAAAGACACCGTGTCAGTCCATGGATGAGAAAACTACGAATTTGGGTACAGTGTTGCATGACCGCGCAATTGTCATTCAAAGTGCGACAGCGAGGAAAACTAAAAATTGGTCTGAGCAGGAAGGGGGTGAAAATGCCCTGTATTGAAGTGGTTAAGAATGAAAAAGGTAAAAAAAAAAAAAATGGTGCAAATAAAAGATTTACAAAAAATAAATAAAATTACAAAAAGGAGCAAAGAGACAATGCAACAGAGCAATAAAAATGAGCTGAAACTGAAAATACTAGCAAATCCTGGTTACAGCAGGAATTCAGTTATTGAGCAAGTTGATATATTGGCTCGCATAACTTGACAGATCTTTCTTTGATGGTACACAAGAGCTGTCCAATGTGGTTGCAGTCCACTTTTCTTTGGCATCTAGAGGGTGCTGACAGAGACTATCTGACCAATTAAGCGGCTGAGGAGTGGTCCTGGGTTGTCAGTGTTTAAGACTGTATCCCAGGTACAGTTTTCTATGAGTAATAATCACTGAATACCTACAGGTTACAGTCTAACATGCATATTATTGTCCAGCAAGAAATTTGATTCAAAATGGATATGAATATAATAGGACTCGGATGCCCGGTTTGCCTAAGAAAGGAATTGGGGCGGTTCTGCTCCTGGTACTCCTAGGGCAACGACATTTGGGCTTAAAATGCTACAAATTAACCAGAGGGAGGTAAATATGTCCTTATTCAGGCTGTGCTGCTATTATTTCACAAGTTAATATACTGAAGTTTTAGAGTTTTGGCCGCTAACCAATCAGGAATGTGTTTTGGTATGGTATTTTTGATAGGGGCAGAGCTGGCAGGTATCTGTTAAAAGCAGGCAAGTCAGACATTTTTATTATGGTTTCCAGAACGAAGTGTGGATTCGGCTAATAGGCATTAGAGGATCTGCATCTGTCCCCTTAATGATCTGATAAGGTAGTTTTGGCATGGCTAACAGTTTGTGTATTGTATGAACTATAAGGAGGAGGGAGGGGGGAGGTGACTGCAGGTATGTCTCTGGTTCAACACAGAAAAAACAAATGATAAAATGTAATGGCTGAATTCTGAACAAAATGGCTGCCACACACATAGCCTGTCACTTGCCCAGTACGTACAACCATTACAATACTTATACATTGGTCTTTATTGGGAGTTCAAAGCAAACTGGAAATAAACTTAAAGGAGTTGTAAAGGTACATTTTTTATTTTCTAAATAGGTTCCTTTAAGCTAGTGCATTGTTGCTTCACTTACCTTTTCCTTTGATTTACCTTCTAAAGGTTTATTTTCTTTGTCAGAATTTCTCACTTCCTGTTTCTCCTCACTGAACTCCACACCATCATCCGAGTGGTGTGGAGTCATCCAGAACAGCTTACTGAACAGCTTACTGAGGATAAACAGGAAGTGAGAAATTCAGACAAAGAAAACAAAGAAAAAAAATATTTAGAAGGGAAATCTAAGGAAAAGGTAAGTGAAGCAACAATGCACTAGCTTAAAGGAACCTATTTAGAAAATAAAAAATGTACCTTTACAACTCCTTTAATATGCTTATGTAACGTATCCAAAAAAACAACAATGTAAGACAGTTAATTTTAAAGTAGTTTTATTTAATAAATAACTTCAGTTAACAGTTTTGTAAAAAGTGAACACCTGCTAAAATAAAAAGGCACTTAAAAACAAGAGATTGTGACGAACATGAAACACAGGCAAAGCAAAATGGTCCAAGGCTAAAATACAATGAAACCATATGGCACAAAATGTCGATCGAGCTCGGACAAGGCTGAATAATGAAATGGTCACAGTGTAAGTAACCTAAAAAGGACAAGTCTGTACATTTTACAGCTTTAGGTGAAATTCTGATGAAATGCAAAGAGACACTGATTAGGAAGACAAGGAAGCACTTGATTTAAAAACAAACATAATCTGACATTACTTAAGGCCTTTAAACAAATAATGCACTGTGAAATTTTTGGATGGGTATTAAAAAAGTATGTACACACTTGTGTAGCGACTGCAGTAACTGAGTGGTGCATCCATCTTGTGTATAGATCACCCTACCCCTAGGAATTCTGGATTAAAGTTAATAAAGTCAGAAACCAGATTCTCCCTTATGCCAGAGGGATAATCAGACTGGTTGTAAAGGCCAAACCATTCTTCCTGTAGTGTGATAAAGGCTGGCACAACTTTAGTGGAAACAAGACGTACTTCGAACTTGAATATGAAGGCCACACCACGGACATTGAAGTCCTAAATTTAAGCACCATTTACACCTCTGACCACATAAATATGCACACAGTTTAGTGTACAAGTTTATTTTAAAATTAAACTAAATTTACCCACCACTCCTAGACCTGCAAACTCATTTTATAACCCCCTTCCCCAAGCCGCTTACTTAGCTGAGGCATTGTCCAAGTAGTGGCCAGTGTTGAAAAGGTTTGGGGGTCGGCCACTGTAGATAAAGTAATTGCTTGGGACAGGTCACAGCTATCTTATAAGTAAGCTGAGGCGGGACTTATTGTACAATAGGCCAGGTGGTCCAAGAAGGGAGGCCAATGTACTTTTACTGTAAGCTTACGTGTCCTTTAAAACAAACCTGTCATAACCTTCTGAAAATGCAATCTGCCCATCTTGCTCATCCCCTGGCTTCATTATTGTGTCAGAGACCTTGTATGCTTGTTCCAGGGTCAGCAAGACAATCGGCAATAAAAGCATTGTCCCTTGACATTTTCTTTTGCCATTATTTTGATGCAGCTATCAGGACAGCAGGATGGAAACTGCAGTGCCACACAAGTGTGCTGTTGCCCTTAAATTGTGGCAGCAATTCCTACAGAGCTGGAATTTACCATTTACAGGAGGCATGCACCAGGACCATTTATGGCATCCATAATTCAATAAATTTTTTGCTCCCTCTCTCATTTGCACTTCGATTCATCCATTATATATCTTACAAAATCTAACCTACATTACACCATCCAAAACTTGCTGATCATGCTAAAATCCGAGGTATGCATCACATTAATATTGGCTAGTCTGTAAATTCCAACCCTGATTTTCCCTGTGAAGCAGAAGTGTAATACTTGCATTGGCAAACCCTGTAATTACAACCCAAGAACAAAAGCAAAAGAAAAAAATTATCTGCTTGCACAGAGGTAGGTGGTCAAAAAGGCACAATGTGACCTTCCATGACGATGAACCTCTACCTGGTCTAAATTGTTTGTTTTTTTAACAGTCCAATGGCACAAGTTACATATTCTTGAAAACCTGACATGATTGATTTTTTTTTAACATAAACTGTACATTGTGAAAATCTGAATGTCAAACACTGTAATGTTTCAGTAAATTTCTGCAGATTCACCCATCAGATATCGGTGGTGGGTTCAGAACAAAAATGCTATTTTGTAAATAGCCTGGCAGACTATACACAAGTCATCGCATTCATTTTCCCTCATATTTAGGATTCACCACTGTCGTTACTGCACTCTTGTAGATGGGATTTTCACCCTGGAAAGAGTAAAAGAGGCAAGCGTTAGGACAAGGTTTTAGTAGAGTGTGTAAAATGTAAAAAAAAAAATTATAACGAGAAACAGATATAAAACCAATCCCACGAAAAAAAAAAAAAAAAAAAAGTTATAATGAAGCCAAACACAAAACTACACACAGTGCATCAACTCACCACACGGTGACTGAAAAACAGAATCAAACACAAAAGCAGAGCTGTTAAACTCATTCCGATAAGGTGCAATATATTTTAGTATAAATCAGTTCTTAAAATAAATGCAAACATTCCCTCAAGTGTAATATCGCGTGCGTCTGTTTAAAATTCAAGGAACTGCAAAACTTTGCTAGCTTATAAAGGATTAAGTCCAACAAGGAGTATGCCGCCTCGTTGACTTGTATCTTTTATTTACCATTAACATTTTTACTGAGCACCAGGAGTATAGCTATACTTCTGCCACTCAAGACACCAGACCTTCACGTCTCCGATGCAGCAACTGCAGAGCCATTTGCAGCCGCTCTGCCCACCCCTTCTCTCCAATCACGGAAGGGAATTGTATTATGTGAACTAATTCTCAAAATACAAGTATTCTGCTAATGGACAGCAGAGGGGTAGGGTGGGCAGAGTAGCTGCTGTATGGCAGAGCACATCTGTCATGTCAGAGTGCTGAAAGTATAGCGATTGCTGCACTCATGATGCTCAGTAAAACTATAGTAAATAATAAAGATAAATAAGGCGGCATACACCTCATTGGACTTCACCCCTCCATAAACCAACACATTTATTTTTAAAGTGCTGACTTTTTTGGAGTTCTGTTTTAGAAAAAAAAAAAAAAAAAAAAGAGAAGGACTGATCTTGAACACAGACAGTTCATATTTAAAGAACCATTGTATAGTGAATAAATATAGCTTGTGTACTGTGTGCAGTAAATACATAAAATACTATTTGAGTACAGGAATTCCTTTATTTCCAATATAATGCTGTCAGGGGTCCTTAAAGAGGAGTTGCACGCGCGCCCCCCCTCCCCCCCTAAAAATGAAGTCAGCAGCTACAAATACTGTAGCTGCTGACTTTTACTATTAGGGCACTTACCTGTCCAGGCATTCAGCAGTGTCCTCACCCAAGCCGACTCTTGAATCGGCTTTTGAGTGCTGGCTAAGGGAAACTAGCTGTGAAGCCTTGCGGCTTCACAGCCGGTTTCCTACCGCGCATGCTGGAATCGTGTTGCGCTCTGAACAGGCCGGCAAACTTCTAGCTCACTTTGCCGTGGCGAACTGAAAGGGCAGTGGGAACAACTTTTATTAGAAAGAGTGGCAGCTGCATTTCAATAATCTTGCCACTTAAGATGTTAATGGCAGAATCACCTGTGTGACATGGTCCACCTATAAATTTGTCTCAACCTCTGTTAGTGTCACTTTTAATGGGCAGTCAGATCTATATGTAGATGTGGAGAAATTATGCATAAAAAACATTTGGATAACCACTTTTTTCCTCTCCTTATACAATAAAAGAGATTGGATTAAAGCTTTAAATTACTATTTAGCCACATGTAAACCACCCGTGTCAGTTCACTTGTATACAGGAACACTTCACACTGCAGTTTCCAGCACACAATGACAGTGTTAAGAGGCAGGACAAGGCGCATGCATGAAGGAAGCAGAAAGAGGAAAGGAAATACAAACTGAGAATTCAGAGAGCGGCTTTGCGTCCATAGTTTGGGTTCTTGAAATTATTAATAGGACTCTTGTAAATAGGATTCTCTTGCTGGAGAGAGGAATCCAGAGAAAAGGTTCACACACATAGTCTGACAGAAGTCTGGACAGTGACTGAAAAGCAGGTGAAATCTGAAATACATCTAATAGGACAGCTTTGTGGAAAGAAACTTCTGGCCAGGAAAGTCTAGCAGCTACCAGAAATATCCCAGCTGTAAGCTAGCTACACTGCCAATCCAATGTATAGGAACAGACAGACAACTACAGAAGCTCAACACAAATGTTCTGGGAGGAAAGACAGATTTGGATCTCCTCCGGTCTTCAGCATGTCTGCCTAGGAGGTAGTTCTACTTATTAGCTCTAGCACGAGTTTATCAATGGGAAATTCCATGAAAAAGTGCAGTTTTGGGGAGGGTGCTGGTTGGTTTAACTACCAACTGGCTTACACATAAACCACTATATAGCAGCTACTGAAATGCTCTTTTTTTTTTGTAATAAAAAAATTAAAGTATGGCACTCAATGAATCCTGCCATAGCAACGCCAGAGATGTATAGCTCTGGTGCCGAGTGATGTACAGTTGAAGCCACTTACAGAATGGCCAGCTTCAGTAGACACACATTATCCAATGCAGTGGCTAGTGATCATAGCACATCAACCATTTTTTATAGCAGCATACAAGCGGTATTGTAGCTACACACAGAAGCAATTCTTCAGCCAGCTACAGATCAACAGAGAAAAATAAAAGGAGGGTTGTAGCTGTTACAATGCTGCTGGTGTGGTGGGGCTCTTAGGGGTACTACAATGAAGACCTTCGCCTGGAGACCCCAACTGTCACTTATCTGCTCCAGGCCAAGCAGCAGGGTCTTCTAAATAGGGAATTCTGGAGAAAAAATGCCATACAGAAGATTTGATGCTTGAATCATATCTTTGATGGGAAACACACACCTTGTGGAACTTTTAGAGATTTACAGTAAGTTCACAAATAAGATGCAATGCTTACATCCTTGCCTTACCCTTTCAAAATTGAGAAAGAAAAAAAAAAAGATTTGATCTCTCTCTCACACACACTCACACACACACACACACACACACACACACACACAGTGTGTGAATATGAATAACACAAAAATATGTTTAACTCATGGTTAGTGTTTGGCTGAAGCCATTTATTATCAAAAAAACGGTTTACTCTTTAAATCATAATCGCAACAGAAACTACCCAAATTGCCCTGATCAAGAGTTTACATACCCTGGTGATTTTGGCCTGAGAACATGCACACAAGTTGACAAAATAGGATTTTTTGTACTCACCGTAAAATCCTTTTCTCTGACATCCATGGACTGACACGGTGTCTCTTTACACTTTACACGTGGGTTATGTCCCTGCTTGCAGGAGAAGACCTAGGCAGAATGTGAGATGTTATACATACATTCTAAAAGCCAGAGCTGAACAGCCCCACCCAGGGGGCGGTCCCTCCGGGCATAACCCTCCCACTACAGTCAGCAGACTTCAGTTCGTAACAAAGCAGTACAAACTTAAAAAGGAAGGGTGGGTGCCGTGTCAGTCCATGGATGTCAGAGAAAAGGATTTTACGGTGAGTACAAAAAAATCCTATTTTCTCTTATCATCCATGGACTGACACGGTGTCTCTTTACACTTTACACGTGGGATGTCCCAAAGCAGTGTCAAGAGGGATGGGAGCAGTATAAATGGAAAAACCAAAAACTTTCACTCCAAGAAGGCAGATCTCCTCAACGGAGGAGTCGCAACTTTAAACAGCGGCCTGCAGCACCCTGCGGCCGAAGGAAGCATCCGAAGATGCAGCCACATCAACCTTATAAAAAACTTAAAAGGTATGAACAGACGACCAGGTCGCCACCTCGCACACTTGTGCAACCGACGCTTGATGTCGGAAAACCCAGGAAGCACCAATTGCCCTGGTGGAATGCGCCGTAACCGGAAAGGGAGGCGCCTGCCCTTTGAGAGCATAGGCTTGAATGACGGTTTGTCTGATTCCCCTAAAAATGATGGCAGACGAAACCGCTTGGCCCTGTTATGGACCAGGGGCAGTCACAAACAGTGAGTCGGACTTCCGAATAGAAGCAGTAGCAGACAGGTACACCCGTAAGGCTCGTACCACATCCAATATGTGCAGCGCAAACTCTCTGGGATGCGATGGGTGAGGACACAAGGACGGAAGGACAATGTCCTCATGTAGGTGAAAGGTAGACACCACCTTTGGCAAAAGGGAAGGTCGCGGATGCAACACCGCCTTATCCTTATGGATGACCAAATATGGCGACTTGCAGGACAAAGCCGCCAACTCAGACACTCGTCAAACAGAAGTGATTGCCACTAAAAGGCCACCTTCTGAGACAAGACGAGAGGAATATCCCGGATATTCCCAAAAAGGAGGTTCCTGGAGGACCTAGAGCACCAAATTCAGATCCCACGGTGGGAGAGAAGGCTTGACAGGAGGGAGCACATGGCGAACCCCCAACACAAGGTGCTAACCAAGAAATGACCCGCTAGAGGTCGCTGAAAGAAGACGGCCAAGGCCGAAATCTGATCCTTGATGGTACTCAAAGCAAGCTTTTGGGTCACTCCACACTGTAGAGGACGCAGGATTCTGGGGACGGAATACGTCCGAGGACGCCAGTCCAGCGCTTTGCATATGGCGATATAAGCTTTCCAGGCACGGTGATAGATCTGCCTGGAGGAAGACTTCCGTGTCCTTAACATGGTCAAAATGACAGAGTCCGAGAGACCTCAGTCCCTCAATACCTGGCTTTTAACAGCTCTGCCGTTAAAGCCAGAGACTGTAAGCCGGATGAAACATAGGACCTTGAGACTGAAGGTCCTCCCTCATCGGCAACCGCCAGGGAACGTCCGCAACGAGACGTACCAGATCAGCGTACCAGTGACGCTGAGGCCAATCCGGAACAATTAGGATCACCGGAGTTTATATCAGGCGATAAGGACCCTATGGGGCCACCAACGCATCCGAGTCATCGCCCAAGGATCCCTGGATCTGGCCACAACCTCGACCCTTGCGACTGAGTCGAGAGGCCATCAGGTCCACATCCGACGTGCCCCCCCGTCAGCAAAGGAGTTGAAATATGCAAGGACCACTCTTCCTGGTCCGGCGTCTGGCGATTGGCGACTCAGATAGTCCGCCCCTACAGAGCCGGCACGTTTCTTCCGGCCCACTTCAGGATACGGATTACCTCGGAAGCCGCAGCTGAGCTCCGAGTCCCCCCGTGATGGTTTACATACGCCACCGCCGTGGCGTTGTCCGACTGGCTCCTGATGGAGCGACCCCGTACTCTCTCCGACCTGAGGAGAGACACAGTCTGATGGCCCGCATTTCCAGAACAGTGAATGGTAAACGGGCTCGTCCGGAGTCCAAGGCCTTGAGCCGACAGGACTCCCTAGACTCCACCCCAGCCCGTCAGGCTGGCGTCCGTCGTGAGTACCGTCCATTGGATGGGAGGGGAACGACTTTCCGCACCGAAGAGCCGAGGGTCCCAACCACCCTGTCAGGGACGCCCTGACCAGGTGAATCACCTGGATCCGAAGATCCAAGGACAACGGGGATTTGTCCCAGGTGGACAAGATCTCCTTCTGCAATGCCCTGGTCTGTGATTGGGCATACGGAACGGCCGCGAAGGAGGCCACCAGGAGTCCCGGGACTCTCATGCAAACAACGGATTGACAACCATGTTCGGGATGTCAGCACCGCACCGCAGACTGAAGTGTCAGCAACTTCTCCAGAGGTAGGATACCTTTGCCTCCAAGGAGTCCAGAACCAGAACTAGAGACTCCAGACACTGAGTCGGGACCAGGACTGACTCCTGAATGTTCAGGAACCACCCGAAGTCCCTGAGGGTCTAATTGACGATAGTCACCTTTCCTCTAAGTCTGAGCCACTTTCTGCTCATAGCAGAAGACCGTCCAGATAGCCCACGACAGCAATACCTCGCTGTAACAGAAGGCTAGAACCGGAGCAAGCACCTTGGTGAACACCCTTGGTGCCGAGGCAAGGCCGAAAGGAAGAGCCACAATCGAGAGTGGACTTCGCTGATCGCAAGGCGCAGAAACTTCTGGTGACTTGCGCAGATCGGAACATGCAAGTAGGCGTCCTTGAAGTCCAAGGACGCCAGAAGAAAATCCCTTTGGTGGAGTGTAGCGATCACCGTGCGAATGGATCCCATGCGGAATTTCTGCACCTTCTCGAAGGCATTCAGGGCCTTGAGGTCCAGGATAGGTCGAACCACGTCCTATTTTTGGGACGACAAACAGATTCGAGCAGAATCCCTGAAAACTCTCCTGTGACGGAACCGGCACAATCACTCCGGACCTGATCAAATCCTGTACAGCCCCCAAGAGGGCTGCCCGACAGGTAGGAAGGAGAGAAAGATTCAAGGGAAAGAATCTGTGTTGGGGCCAGGATCGGAATACTATCCTATAACCTGAGGTGACCACCTCGCACACCCACCAGTCGGAGATTCGGGAGGTCCACCGATCCGTGAACCTGCGAAGTCGTCCCCCCACCCCAGAGTCGGGCGGAGGCAAGACTTCACGCGGAGGCGGGCTTGGGAGCCGCTTGTTTGGCTTACGCACCCAGGGGCACTTGTGCCCACCAGCCGCACTGCCGTCAGTCTGAGAGGGCCTACCTGTGGACTCTGACTGACGAAAAAACCCCTGTTTTGCTGGAAAGGAAGGCCCCTGTTTGCGGCGGGCCTCCTCACCCTTGCTAGTCTAAGGAAGAAGAGTGCGTTTACCTCCCGTGACATCCATGACGATGTCATCCAGAGCAGCACCGAAAGGTCTACCGCCTTTAAAATAGTAGATCCGTCAGGAGCTTCCTAAGGCTAGGTCAGCAGACCAGCATTTCAACCAGATAAGACGACGCTATACCACCGCCGAGACAGAGGCCCTGGATATTAAAGGGGCCGCGTTCAGCGTGGCGTCGCACACAGAAACCAGGCCCTGAACCAGTTGGTGGGCCAGAGCAACTGTGTCTGGAGGAAGAATATGCTCCTGTACAGCTAGGTGCAACATTTTTGCCCAACCTGTAAGTGTTTTAGACACAAGGGTCGCCGCTACCACAGGTCGTATGGCGGATCCCAACAAGGCAAACATGGTTCTGCTCACCACTTCTGACCTCCTGTCAGTGGGGACCTCAAATGCAGGAGTCCCCTCCATCGGGAGAGTGATGGCCTTGTTCAACCGGGCGACTGGAGGGTCGACCACTGGGGGAGAAGCCCACTTTTTAAGTAGGGCATCTTCAAGGGGTACCTGATAGACAAACGCCGCGGGACCATAAAAAAATTCTTCTGCGGCTTTTCCCAGACCTTATCAATGAGCTGGTCAAAGAAAGTACAATGGAAAAAACCCCTTTAGAAGGCCTGGCCTTAAAAGAACCAAAGGAGACAGTATCCGCCTGAGGTTCTGCATCCGCAGCATTTGAGCTTGAGAGTGTCCCTCACCGCAGTCATGAGCACACTAACAAGCGCCCTGTCATTTACTGACTCAGAACTGGAGTTTCCCTCATAAGGAATGTCCTGTTCAAAACCATCCATACATTCAGAACTAGGGTCCTGAGCGATAGTGGCTAGGCCCATATCTGAATCAGCGCACTGCCCTCGAGTAGATAAAGTGGGGAGAGGGCGCCTTTTTGCACCTTGCGCTTGCACACAGCTCCCATCCTGGTCAGATATTGATTCCAGGGCTGCCCACAACAGGTCCATAGGGACCGCAGTGCTGAAACACTGCCTGTTGCCACTGACATTTTTAGGGGAAGCTGGTGACACAGACTCCATTATGTCCCTCTCTGAGACTCTCTCAGATAAAAAGTCCACCCACAGGCTGTGCTGACTGAGGAGGGGGCGCCCAGGGGACTCACCAAACCGGACCAGGGACCGCTCAGTTCGGCTGTCTGTACTGCGCTGTGTCAGCGCTGGTAAGCTGTGAGGAGACTGAGGAGATTCGCGCTGCTATAGCAGCGCTAGAGGCCAAACTAGTGCTGAAAAGCGCGCGGGCTACAAGAAAATGGCCGCCGCACTTCACTGAGGCGATCCGCGGCAAGATGGCCGCCATGACGCAGTTAAAATGAAACAGCACACATGCACAGCACCACTCGGCGCTCAGGCCCCAAAAAATAAAAACCACACAAAAAAGCCCCAAGGCATACATTGCAGACCAGAATGAGCCCCCCAAGAACAGTGTGACCCCCAAGCACCCCACACAGTCAGCGCCAGTAATGGTGACAGAGAGCGACAATAAAATACAGGGGGAGACAGGGAAAATCCCCCACAGAGAAACACACAGCCCTTTGTACTCACCTGCAGGCAGGAGAGACTACTTACCCGTCCCCTGAGGGACACACTGGTGTTTGACAGGACTATCACAGTGCAGTATTGAGTAGCTGTCGGCCCGGTCCACCGCGAAAGATACAGTCAGTCAGGAGCTGTTCAGTCTTGAGAGGACCGTGGGAGCATGAAAGCAAACCCGGCCACCCCTGGAGTCATGGGGCCTGTCGTGAACTGAGTCTCACGCACAGAAGGCGAGGATCAGCACGCTCGATGGTCGGACAGGGAAGACTACGAGGATATCTTGTACCCAACCTGTTGCCCAGCCGACAGTTGATAGAAGATTCTCAAAAATAAAATAAAAAAGAATCCCAAAAAGGAATAAAATAGGTCAGGAGACTGGCTCCTGAGGGAGCCACGTCTTCTCCTTCTGCTAGGCAGAAAAAAACTGAAGTCTGCTGACTGTAGTGGGAGGGTTATGCCCGGAGGGACCGCCCCCTGGGTGGGGCTGTTCAGCTCTGGCTTTTAGAATGTATGTATGTATAACATCTCACATTCTGCCTAGGTCTTCTCCTGCAAGCAGGGACATAACCCACGTGTAAAGTGTAAAGAGACACCGTGTCAGTCCATGGATGATAAGAGAAAAGGGGTTTGAAGGGCTATTAAAAAGGTAACCATCCTCACCTGTGATCTGTTTGTTTGTAATTAGTGTGTGCGTATAAAATGTCAATGAGTTTCTGGACTCCTGACAGACCCTTGCATCTTTCATCCAGTGCTGCACTAAAGTTTCTGGATTCTGAGTCATGGGGAAAGTAAAAAAATTGTCAAAAGGATCTGCGGGAAAAGGTAGTTGAACTGTTAAGAACAGGAAAGGGATATAAAAAGATATCCAAGGAATTGAGAATGCCAATCAGCATTGTTTAAACTCTAACCAAGAAGTGGAAAATGAGGGGTTCTGTTGAAACCAAACCACGGTCAGGTAGACCAACTAAAATTTCAGCTACAACTGCCAGGAAAATTGTTCAGGATGCAAAGGAAAAACCCACAAATAACTTCAGGTGAAATACCGGACTCTCTGAAAACATGTGGTGTGGCTGTTTCAAGATGTACAATAAGGAGGCACTTGAAGAAAGATGGGCTGCATGGTCGAGTCTCCAGAAGAAAGCCATTACTATGAAAATGCCAAAGTATCCCACTTACAATACGCCAAACAGCACAGAGACAAGCCTCAAACCTTCTGGCACAAAGTCATTTGGAGTGATGAGACCAAATTTGAGCTTTTTGGCCAAAACCATAAATGCTTCATTTGGAGAGGAGTCAACAAGGCTTATGAGGAAAGGTACACCATTCCTACTGTGAAACACGGGGAGGTGGATCGCTGATGTTTGGGGGATGTGTGAGCTACAAAAAGGCACAGGAAATTTGGTCAAAATTGATGGCAAGATGAATGCAATATGTTATCAAAAAATACTGGAGGAACATTTGCATTCAGCCAGGAAACTGCACATGGGATGTACTTGGACATTCCAACACGACAATGATCCAAAACACAAGGCCAAGTCGACCCGTCGTTGGCTACAGCAGAATAAAGTGAAGGTTCTGGAGTGGAAATCTCAGTCTCCTGGCCTCAATATCATTGAGCCACTCTGGGGAGATCTCAAAAAAGTGCATTTCATGCAAGACAGCCCAAGAATTTACAGGAACTGGATGGAGGCTTTTTTGCCAAGCGGAATGGGCAGCTTTACCATCTGAGAAGATAAAGAGCCTCATCCACAAATACCACAAAAGACTAAGCTGTCATTGATGTTAAAGGGTGCAATACACAGTATTAAGAACCGAGGTATGTAAACTTTTGATCAGAGTCATCTGGGTCGTTTCTGTTTTGACTAGGATTTAAAAAGAGTAAACACAGTTGATTGATAATAAATGGCTTCAGCCAAACACTACCCATGAGTGAAAGAAATGTTTGTGTCATTCATATTCTCAGAAAAATGGACAAGAAATCAAATTATGGCAGGGTATGTAAACTTATTAGCACAACTGTATATATCCCCATTTCAGGCTTCCATCTTCACCCAATCTTCCTTTCCGGTTCGCAGGCTGCTTCTGCTTGAATGGCTGAGCAGGGATGATGTCACTTCCTCACAGCTCCAAAGGAACGGCACGGGTATGCCGTTCTTTCAGAGCGCATACGGCGGTGACATCACAGCTGCTGCTCGCTAGAATATTTATCTATAGATATTAATTTTAACTACAGGTAAGCTTTATTATAAGCTTACCTGTGGGTAGAAATCAAAATGTGGGTTTACTACCACTTTAACAGATAACAGAAAATAGAGACACATTAGTAAGTACTGCAGAGGTGGCTAGAAAAAGAGGTCTATAATAAAATATAATATATGATGGAAAGGAAGAGATGAGAAAACGGATGAACCTTTAATAGTAAAGTTTTTTACTTTTAGTAATTTCAAATCCACGATGAAGTCATTGTGCTCGCCAGAAAATCACACACAGGATAGCTCCATACACATCCCTAGTGTACTCACCAGAAAAATCACACAAAAGAAGAATTTCATACCCATCCCCAAGGAACACACCAGAAAACCATAAGCACGAGAACACCATACACATCCCCAGTGTGCTCACCAGAAATATACACACAGGATAAAAGCTAGTTACACACTATGCTGGTTTCCCAGCAGCAAGTTTTGCACAGGCACAGCAGCCCATTCATTTGAATGCGTTGCTGTACTTATGGATAATGCAGGGAAAAGGTCCCTGCACCTATTCCAAAATTGTAGCTGCAGGGAAACCGCATGCAGCTCCAAGCATGGTAAACTGTGCTGCGGTTTCCAGTGTGTGGGTACCACTAAGAATTAATGGCACCCCCACTGTCTGTTAACAGTAGCATGTTTTTGATGTGGGTGCAAAAAAGTGTGCATTTACACAGTGCCACATATAGTGTGAACCTAGCCTGTTTTCATACATATCCCCAGTGAACTCACTAGAAAAAGTATGCACAGGATTTTCCATGTACATTCCCAGTATCCTTACTAGAAATGCACACACAGGATAGTTCCACACATCCCCACTGTGCTCATTAGAAGAGCACACACTATTGCCTATAGTGCTCCAAACCTAGACACACACAGGAAAACCCACTGCACACCAATGTGAAATGGGAACGGATTGCCCCATCACAATGGAGTCATTATTCTTAGAAGAAACAGTATTGTCTGTGGGGTAAACCATTACAGTGTGACCAGGAAGAACATGTACCAGGAAACTACTGGCATGTAATATCCAACAGTGCAGTACAATAGAAACCCACCACCCCCCTCCTCATGGCAAAAATACTTACAGCATCCCATTTGGCATTCATCTTCTCCTTTTCAAATTTGGCAAACTCTCTTCTGTCGTGAATAATCATAAGAAGCTTCCAGATAAGCAACAATGCCAATCCAATAAGTACAATTCCAGCCACCACACCAGCAACGATGGGAACTATTTCAGGGCCACTGGGACACTCTAAAAAAATAAAATAGGAAAGGATTAGATGTATCCTCATTTGCTGATAACTTTAGATGGGAATGCTGGGGAACAAAAATATCTCTGCTAAGCCTACATTACCTGGGTCTTTCACAACATGCACATGAACCTCAGAGTTGGAATTTACAGAGTAGGTATAATAGAACCAGCAATCGTCTTCATCCTTCTCTTTGCAGTGTGTGAGAGCGTCTTCCTGTCCTGGCTGAGGTAACTTGTCACGGCTGTCCACCATAGTAAGGTTGAAATGTGCACACTGGGTATCACACCCTTCTTTTTTCTCTCCTTTATGAAACGCTCTGCACTGAACACATTCCCTGTGGGAAAAAAAACAAACAAATAAACAAGCTTTAGCAAAAAGCACTGTAAAAAATAGATAAGCCGAGTTAAAATAACTCATGAAGTGAAAGAAAAAAAGATAGATGTGCTAATCCATAAAAGACCAGTATTTGTCATTCTACGGTGTGCACGAAGGATCAGAGTTGAAATGTGGATGGTGAAGGTTCACTTGTAAAACCCTCCCTCCCTCACCCATGTCTGCCTTAGAAGCATGGCTGTGCAGTTCTAAAGCCTAGGCTTCCCAATTTAAACAGAACTCTGAATCCAAGATGTATAGGTGACTTAGTGGTGACAACAGAAGCTTCCTAGTTACAACTACAGAACTGTGGTGTCAGTTATATTATAGTAGTGTAGTTCAGCCTTTTTCAACTAGAGTGCCTTGAGGTTTCTTCAGGGGCGTCTTGGCAAAATGGCTAAAAATGTATCAAAAGTGTTATACAAGCCAGCAGGTGGATCAAGCCTGCCATTTAGATACACAAAGCCACAGGTTCTCATTATGCACCGTTAGGATTTTCTAGACACTGGCATCCTAACCACCAATGACGTCATCAGTTAATGAGGATGTCTGTCGCCTCCACAGCATCCTTGCTTGACCCTCCTGTGCCCCTCTCCCTCAAGCACTGAGGCGACATTAGCAGACTGATGGAGAGAAATTGAGGGAGAAGAGAAAAATTGGAATACTGGTCAGTACTAGTGTGTAAAAAAGTGCATTTGCTTTGGAAGGATAAATCACCTCTAACATTGGGTGTCCTACGTGTGGATGTTGCTGCATTGTGTAAAGCTATTAGAATAGTTTTTTACATTTGAGAATGGCGTGCTTCTAGACTCAATTTTAAAGGGTGCCTTGAGATTGTCTATAATTTTCAAGGGTACCTCGAATGAAAAAAACTTTGAGTAACACTGGAGTTGATGTGAAGGCCACAGAGAAGTAGGCAATTGCAGGCAAATGGCAAACTTGCCACTAAAAATGCTTAGTTATGCACATGGGGCATGAAATTTACTTCTGGACCAGAGATTTGCTTCAGAGATAAAAAGCAGTATAAACAATGATTTGACTATACTAAATTTAATTTGCACATTCACTGTGAAGGAGAAATGTGCTCTTCCTTAATACTCACTTGTGTTCCGCACAAACACCAACACAGGTCTGGCACATCTCGCACGTCTGTCCCTGAAATTTGGGGTCTGTACATTTGCACCTTCCACATTCACACGTTCCTCTTCCATTACATAGCTGACCATTAGATGCAATGCACGTCGATTTATCTTCCGAGCAATCACAAGCACTACCAGAAAAGTTGGGGAAACACTCGCAAACTCTGCATTTGCAGACTCCATTACCTGTAACAAAAAAAAGACATGTTTGTTTAGGGAAGAATCCAGTTTGAAAAAACGACACACGTAATTACCGTATTCGCCACTTATTAGAAACACCTTTCCATTTCTGTCTGCAGCTACCCATTATTGTTCCTGCTTGTTTAGGAGAATTTATTTTTCCAAAGTGAATCTCTACATCCTGCAAGGCAAAAATGTCAGGCTGTCTGGTTGCAGAGTCTTTGAGAAACAGCCCAACTACAGACAAGTGCATGCTCATAAAGGAATAGGACTTTTCAATTTCCACTCTGGAGCATGAGCAATAACAAAAAACACAAATATAGGATTTTTGTACTCCTAAAATCCTTTTCTAGGAGTCCATTGAGGAACACAAAGTCTTTAACCTTCAAGTTAATTCTGCCTACAGGAGTGAACAATTTTTTTTTATGCCAGCACAGGATAAGTCCTACTTTTACAAGGTCTCAAGGCTACACAGTACTAGTAGCATAACCATAAACAGAGGGGTTGGGCTACAGAAGAAGTGCAACTTTTAAAATGCCTCAAAACAGTCAAACTGAGGGGTGGGCAACACAGCCAACAGACCCAAGGGAGAAAAAAAAAAAACTAGGGGGTTACCTGCAGCTCAACCCTAAAGGACCTTGTACTTAAGGGGCTGGCAACAGATCAGGATGAACCTTCGACTTAGTAGAACATGTGAACCATGAAACGGTTACCCAATGATGAAAAGACCATAAAGCACTCAGATTGAGCAGAGTATGCCTTTACCATAAATGGGAGGAGCCTGATCCTTGGAGACCATAGGCTTGGATGATGGCCTGTCTGAGCCATCTTGAGACGGTTTAACGAAAGCTGGTGGACCCTTTTGGGGTCCATCCAGGATAATGAAACTGAATCAGTCTGACAGAAGTCGTTTGTGAGAGATAGTCTTCAACACCACCTTGCCCCTATGTAAAACTAGAAAGGGTTCCTTGCAGGATAAGGACACCAATTTAAACACTCATCACAGAGAAGAATGATGGGATAATACAAGCGATTTTATTTATCCCCCCCCCTTTTTTTTTTAAAATACATTCCATTCAAAACGAGGTTGATGTCCCCTTGTCGGGATCTTGTATTCTTATAATGGGACTCTCTTCCGTCAGAATAAACTGATTCAGGGCTGCAGCAGATTGGCTGCAGCCGCTGATTGGCAAAGGTTTTCCAACATGTCCATTTGATAGACGTCGATCTAACAACCTGTTGAAACAGCTTATTTTCTTTAACTTTATATTCTTTATTATTTTTCTCAATGCAAAACATCTGTTTAAAATATACATTAGGGCTGGGCGATTTTCCCCAAAAAAAAAATCTGCGATTTTTTTATAAAAAAAAAACTCGATTTACGATTCGATTTTTTTTTTATTATATTAAAGTGCATCAACAAACAAAATTGCAAAGGCAAACCCTTTCTCTAACTACAAAGTCAGTGTGCAACAAACACACAATATAATCCAGCGCTCATGGAACATACATTATTAACTATTGAAAACTCTTGAAACTCTGTGTGTGATTCCTTCTGTCCCAGCCTTGCTGCGATCCTGGCTCTGCACCCTTTTGGGTTGGAGGGCCCTCCACACGCTGGTCTGCCTGTTGTCCATCATTCAAGGTACTGTGCTCACACGGAGATCATGCCACAGGCTTTGTTTTGACTTTTTTAACCCCTCCTTGCTCCACGGATGTCACTGCAAGTTTAACAAGTTTGTCACCACTGGCAACTGGAGAGTTAAGATTAATTTGCCCTCTGCACATTTGGGATTGGATCCCTCTCTTTATTGTGATAAATGGACTAAGCTTTTTTATCAATTCTTCAAGAGTTTTCAATAGTTAATAATGTATGTTCCATGAGCGCTGGATTATATTGTGTGCATGTTGTGTATTTTGTACTTCTGGGTACGGATTTTTTCTTGCTGCGCTGGATCCTGTTTTTTCCCCCTTTTTGGATACTATGTACTTCCCAAAATATTTGGGATTTTTTTCTTATTATTATTATCATCCATTATATTTTTTTCTTTATCCACCAATTTAGCGCTTGTGACCTTTTGTTGTTTTTTGCAGTGTGCAATAAAGATTGTTCAACATCCAAATTATTAATACTGTATTTGGATTTAGCTAATAAAACAACAAAAAATCCTGGAGGTTACTCTTAGTTGAATTGAACTGTGTCCATGCCTCACTGTACCCGTGTCTCACTGTGCCCGTGTCTCACTGTGCCCGTGCTTCAATCACTGTGCCCGTACCTGATGCAGATTTTCATGATGTACAGATTTTACTGCTACACCGGTGGCCATTCCAGTATTCAAAAGCCGCGCCTCCTCCTCGTCTGTGATAGGCGGAACACTCAATTTCCCAGCATTCAGTGTTCTGCCTATCATGGTCATCCTCATAACACAGACGAGGATGAGAGGATGTCCGTGATAGGCTGAATACTGCCTGCTGTGAAATTGAGTGTTCCGCCTATCACAGACGACGAGGACTCTGGAGGCGCGGCTTTTGAACACTGCAATGGCCGCCATCTGTCTGCATGACACGCTGATCAGGTAGGCAGACGGCGGCTGCAGCGAGTGGATGTAATTGGGGTAACGCTGCCCAGTGCCATTCCGGATACGCCCCCTGCAGTCCTGCTATGGAAACTTTGAAGGGGAAAAAAAAATAAAAAAAAAATCTAAAAAAAAAATCGATTTTCTTCAAAACTGAATCGATTTGAGCTCAAAACTCGATTCAAGATTAAAATCGATTTTTTTCTCAGCCCTAATATACATTATACATACAACATATTTATATAACATTCGTCATACCCGCTTTACCCATTCCCTTCCCACCCCCTCCCCCCCCCCCCCAGCTTGCTTATTCTTCACACACGAGTTCTACCACCAAAAATTTTTACTCTCCGAGCAGGTTAGTCTTCTTCATCTACTGCCTCTGGCTCTCCTCCTCTCTTTACTCCTCTTATCTTATCAGGCTAATTACTAAATGCTGATCTAATCTCTTCTCCTTACTCTAGGGCGGACACTCCATTCTTCTCAACCAGGACTCCCACAGGTGTTTTAAATTTGTTAAAGTTACCTTGTCTAGTTAGGACTGCCTTTTCCTACCACACTGTCGCATTTATTACATTAACCCATTCTACCAATGTCGGTGCTGTCTGTGATTGCCAGTTTTGTGCCATCAATTTTCTGGCCTGAAACAGGCACCTCAGCACCACTTCCGTAATGCATTTTTGCATATGCCTCTTCTCTATACAACCCAATAGGCACACCCTGGCCTCCAGTTCCAGAGTAATCCCAAAGGTTGTATTTATGATGTCCAGTACCTTAACTCAGTATCTATGTAACTTCAGGCATTTCCACATCATGTGTAGGAGGTCCCCTGTGTCTTGACATCTAGGGCACTTGTCGTCCAATCTCCTTCAAAACATATGTAATCTCTTTGGGGTGTAATAAACTCTATGCACAAAGAATATATGCGATACTCTCTGCGACTGGGAAAGTGACACCATTGTCCCCAGCTTCAGTGTCCGTTCTCATTGTTCGGTTGTTATAGGGCCTATGTCCTCCCCCCATTTTCCTTTATTTTTTCCCACATTCTCCACAGGTATAGAGCCACCGCTAATCTGTGTGTATAAATCTGAGATAAGGCCTTTAGATATTCCTGACTTAATTAGCCGTTGAAGGTGGGGGATTTTTTGCCATCTCACCGGGTGTATTTTGAATTGGGCTTGGAGTGCATGTCTTATCTGCAAATACGTTTAGAACAGGGAATTTGGAATGGCATACTCTTAGTTCTAAAAAGGATTTCAGTGTGTTGCCTTCGTATAGTTGCGCCAGTCTAGTTATGCCCCGCTTTTCCGATTCCTTTAACTTTACCATATACGTCATCCAGAGTTGTGCTTTCCTAGGGTTTGTAAATTTAGTGTTGGACTCACCTCCACAAATCAATCCATTGGAACGATCACAATTGAAATTGTCGCAGTCACAGTATTTCCCGGAGTACACCTCATTGGGATTTTCCCTCTTCTTACACACACACTGGCCACAGATACAGTCGCCATTGTTACTGCAGATCTCTGAGCTGTTCTCCTTTCTGCACTGAGCATCCATGTCTTCACTGCTCACTTGCTCTGTGCTGCATTCGCACTGTTTACCAATACGACCCTCATTGCATCTGAGAATAGATGAATTTAGTGTGAAAAGTCAACATAGAAATAAAAGAAGTCCTCTTATTTTTAGTGTAATTGTCAGCCAAACAGCAGCTACATCTAAATCAGATGCAGACAATGTTTGGGTATCTTGGCAGCTGGCAAAGCTTAAAGGAGTTGTAAAAGCAGTTTTTTTTTATCTTATTGCATTCTATGCATTAAGATGGAAAGCCTTGTGTGAAGCAGCCTCTCCAGCACCCCCTAATACTTACCTGAGCCTCATCTCCGTCAAGGGATGTCCATGAGTCCCTTGGTCGTCCCGGACTCTCCCTCCAGATTGGCTAAGACACAGCAGCGGCGCTATTGGCTACTGCTGCTGTCTAAGTCAGTTAGCCACAGTCAGGAGAGGGCGAGGCCCAAACTGCAGCTCTGTGTGTCTGAATAGACATACGGAACTACAGCTCGACTCGGCTGCCACCATGACAAGCTGCTTGCTGTGGGGGCACTCGATAGAAGGGAGGGGCCAGGAGAGCCGAAGAGGGACCCGAGAAGAGGAGGATCCAGGCTGCCCTGTGCAAAACCAACTGCACACAAGAGGTCAGTAGAATGTTTATTTTTGTTTTGTTTTTTAAAATGAGACTTTACAATCACTTTAATTTAAAATGCAGTATCTGCAGTGGGAGATTTATCCATCTGCACTGTGTGGCATGGATGAAGGAATCAGTTAGATATGTTTGCAGACTGAACAGAAAAAACAAACTGTATGGCCAGCTTTACCATTTATCAGTTGTCACATTAGTGAGGCAAAGTAAATAAGTATCAATATCTACGCATTTGCTGCTATTCTTGCAAAGCTACTGCAGTGCACACAGTGCAAGACTGAATATTACAGTAAGTTTAGAACAAATCCAGGAGCCATTAAGTGGTCTGTGGACAGAATACAGCTTCAGTACATCAAATAAACCCTCAAAATAATCCCCCTCAGTAGTCAGCAAGCAGTAAGGGAAACCACAAAAGCTATTTAAAGTGGAGAAGTTAGACTGCTATGGAAACCTGAAAATAACAAAAATAAAAAACCTCCTGGTAACAAGTGACATTAGGTCAAACAGATAATTAAACTGCTGTAATTATTCTCTTAAAAGTGGTTTCCAAGCCACTCTGTTGTCTCCACACAATCCTCTTTTTAATAATGCTGTGTGCTCCAGTGTCTTTTTTTCTTTTTATAACACACAAAGTAATTCTATACCCGATTTCAGAGCACCACTCACGTGACCTCTCCCGTCTCTCAATTTGACAGCTACAGCGGGAGTGGCCGAAATCCCCCGCTGACGTCAGCCAGGAGGAGGAGGAAAGAGGCCAGTCTCGTGAG
This sequence comes from Rana muscosa, assembly GCA_029206835.1. NCBI lineage: Eukaryota > Metazoa > Chordata > Amphibia > Anura > Ranidae > Rana > Rana muscosa. Next base: position 238,433,405 of record CM055122.1, on the reverse strand, counting down.
CGCCACTCTGCAATCAGGTATAGAACGGCATTAAAAAAAAAAAAAAAAAAGAAACAGACACTGAGCACACAGTATTAAAACAGAGGATTATATAAACATTTAAAAGTAATTTCAGCAGCAGGAGAGGAGGGGCAGGCACTGTCACTAGCTGATAGGCAGAGGGGGAGGGAGGAGGACAGAGGTGACAGCAAATGATGGAGGCACGTAAACTGACCACAGAGTCAGGCCTCAGCAGTCATGATAAACCGTGGTCAGTTTACAGGGGGGTGGGCAGATCCAGACAGGATCAACCAGGTATTTCAGGTGATACAAGGGGCCAAATTTTACAGCACAAGCACTGTGCTGTTATGCATGCTTTAAAAGGAACAGGATCCATTTTTGTAATACTTTTTTTAGGGTAACAAATGCTTTAGGATCATTTGCATTTTAATAAAGCAACGCGTAGGACAATGTGCACAGTATAGTAAGTATTGAGGCTGATGGTAAAGTAACAGTGTGTAGAATATTTTTCTGGTGGTTCTTGAGCATTACTTGAACGCTACCATGTACTTTAAAGATCTCAGACCATGTGAGTGAATCTCGTAAAGAGTAAAGAGATGGTGTGCCACAGAAAAACGTGGTCAACAGAAAATATAAAAGACTGCCTGGACTATTTGCAGGGGTGGTTAGTGATGAGATATGATGTGTAATGCGTTTTATTTTTGACACTTTCAGGTGAATGAGTAGAGGTACAATGTACCCCACATAGGGGGGTTCCCCTTAAAAATAGGATTTTTGTACTCACCGTAAAATCCTTTTCTCTGAAGTTCATTGACGGACACAGCACTTAATCTTGACCTTAGGGTTATTATTGCCACCTTCAGGAGAGGACTAGGCAGAACAAATTTAAAAAACTGCACAGTACCGCCCAGGGGGAGGTCCTACTGGCTATAACCCCTCACACTGCATCCAACAGCTCAGTTTGTCAAAAAGCAGTACAAACAGAAAGAGGGGTGGGTGCCGTGTCCGTCAATGAACTTCAGAGAAAAGGATTTTACGGTGAGTAGAAAAATCCTATTTTCTTTCGTTCATTGACGGACACAGCACTTAAATCTTTACCTTAGGGATGTCCCCAAGCAGTGTCAAAAAAAATCGAGGGGTGGGAACAGCAAGCAAACAAACTCCACCCATAACAACCAGAGCTCCTCAACGGAGGAGTTGCAACCTTAACCAGCCGCCTGCAAAACTTTGCGGCCGAAGGAAGCATCCGCAGATGCACTCACATCAACCTTGTAAAATTTAGTGAAAGTGTGAACGGATGACCAGGTCGCCGCCTTACACACCTGGGAAACGGATGCTTGATGTCAGGAAGCCCAGGAGGCACCAATTGCCCTGATCGAATGTGCCGTGACAGGAAAGGGAGGCGCCCGCCCTTTTAAAGGCATAGGCTTGGATCACGATCTGTCTAATCCGAGAAATGGTGGCCGACGAGACCACCAAGCCCTTCTTTGGACCAGTTACCGACACAGAGTGGGTCTGATCTCCGAAACGGAGCCGTAGCAGACAGATACACCCACAGAGCCCGGACCACGTCTAAGGAATGCAAAGCAACCTTCTTAGGATGCGACGGCCAAGGATGGAAGCACAATGTCCTCATTTAGATGAAATGCCGAAACAACCTTAGGAAGAAATGAAGGATGCGGGCAAAGCACCGCCTTATCCTTGTGGAGGATCAAGAAGGGGGACTTGCAAGACAAGGCCCCCAACTCAGAAACCCTCCAGAAAGGCTACCTTCTGAGAGAGTGTCACTAAGGGGATCTCCCTAATGTTTTCAAACAGCAGTTTCTGAAAAACCGAGAGCACCAGATTCAAATCCCACAGAGGCAGGGGTGGCCGAACCAGGGGGGCCACATGTCGAACCCCTTGCACAAATGTACTCACCAAAGAATGAGCCACCAAGGGTCGCTGAAAAAAGGACAGCCAAGGCCGATATCTGCCCCTAATGGTGCTTAAGGCAAGGTTTTGATCCACTCCTCGCTGTAAAAACCAGCAGAATCCTGGAAACCGAATACGTACGTGGACGTCACCCCATCGCCTCACACAGAGAAGTAGGTCTTCCATGATGATAAATCTTCTGAGAAGATGACTTCCGCGCCCTCGTCATAGTGAAGATTACCGAGTCAGACAGACCTTGGTCCCTTAGCACCTGACTTTCAACAGCCACGCCGTTAAAGCGAGCGACTGTAAAGCAGGATAAATAGGGCCCTGCGACAGAAGGTCCTCTCGCATCGGCAGCCGCCAAGGAACATCCGCTACCATTCGCACTATGTCGGCATACCAGGGACGCCGAGGACAATCACCGGAATCCCCTCGGTCTCCACTCTATGAAGCAGACGAGGGAGACGTTTTATCGGGGGGAAAATTAATCAGCCGATAATGCCCCCATGGAGTCACCAAGGCGTCCGCCCAAGGGTCCTTGGACCTGGCCACGAACCTCAGTACCTTTCGATTGAGTCGAGAGGCCAGGAGAGCCACATCTGGCATGCCCCATCTCAGGCAAAGGAAAGACCTCCGGATGTAGCGACCATTCCCCTTGGTCCAAGGCGACAGATGTCTGCCTGCCAGTTCTCTACGCCCGGAATGTACACGGCCGATAGAGCTGGCACGCGCCACTCTGCCCACCGCAGGGTGTGAGCGACATCCAATGCTGCAACCAAACTCCTCGTTCCTCCTTGATGGTTGACATATGCCACCGCCGTGGTGTTGTCCGACTGGATCCTGACTGGGCATCCCTGCTGCCTCTGTGACCATGTGGAAAGGCACAGCCTGATCGCCCGAAGTTCCAGCACATTGATCGGCAGGCGGGATTTTTCCTGTGTCCAGTGACCCTGTGCCGACTGTACGCCCCAAACCATCAGGCTGGCGTCCGTCGTGATCACCATCCAATGAAAAAAAGGAAGGACCGACTTCCTGGACTGAAGGGCCGGAGACCTCAGCCACCAGACCAGGGATTCCCTGACTAGGTGGCTCACCTGAATCTGAAAATTCCAGAGACAACAGATACTTGTCCCATTTGGACAGAATCTCCTTTTGCAGGACTCGAGTGTTGAATTGAGCATATGGTACCACCTCGAAAGTGGCCACCATGAGACCCAGGACTCTTATGCAAAAACGCAGCGACGACAACTTGCGGGATGTCAACAGCTTCACCACAGCCTGAGGAGTCTGCAGCTTGTCCGAAGGGAGAAAGACCCTCGCCACTGATCCAGAATCAAGCCCAGGTACTCCAGGCGTTGAGTCGGTACTAACACCGACTTCTGGAGGTTCAGAACCCAACCGAACTCCTGAAGAGTCTGGCTGGCTATCGCCACATCCTCCTCGAATTCTGAATCTGAAGCTGCTCTCAGAAAGTCGTCCAGGTAGCCCACGATAGCGATTACTCACTGTCTCAGCAAGGCCAGAATCGGGGCGAGCACCTCGGTGAAAAACCTTGGTGCCGACGCCAGGCCAAAAGGGAGAGCTACAAACTGGTAGTGCTCGTCCCCGACCGCAGAAATCTCTGATGCCCAACGCATATGGGGACATGTAAGTATGCGTCCTTGATGTCCAGGGACACCAGAAAATCCCCCGGATGGAGTGCAGCGACCACAGAGCGAACGGATTCCATCCTGAATCTTTTCACCTTCACAAATCTGTTGAGGGCCTTGAGGTCCAGAATCGGACGGACCCCTTCCTTCTTTGGGACTACAAACAAATTGGAGTAGAATCCCTGAAACCTTTCCTGCGACGGTACCGGCACAATCACACCGTGCAGCAGCAGGTCCTGCACTGCCCCCAACAAGGCAGTCCGGCGAGCTGGAAGAAGGTGAAGGTTTGAGGGGAAAAACTATCTTGTAACCTGATGAAACCACTTCGCAGACCCACTGGTCGGAAAGCAGGGAGGTCCACCGAGTTGCAAAATCCCAAAGGTGACCCCCCCACCTGAGAGTCGGGCGGGGGCAAACCTTCTTGCTGTCGCAGATTTGTTCGCAGGCTTGTTTGGCTTGCGAAACCAGGGACGCTTCTGTCCCTCATTGGACACCTTGTCAAACTGCGGACCAGAAAAACACGCTTTTGAGCGGAAAAGGAAGGTCCAGGCCTATGGCAATGCTCCTTACCCTTCCTGGATTATGTAAGCAACGTACTCTTTCCTCCAGTAACAATTTTTAATAAGGTCATCCAGTGAGGCACCAAAAAGCCTCCTCTCCCTGGAAGGGCAAGAGCCTTCTTAGATGCCTGGTCCGCAGACCAGCATTTTAGCCAAATCAGGCGCCGTAGCACCACAGCAGATACTGAGGCTTTAGAAAGCAAGGGGGCCGTATCCAAGGCCGCATCGCAGATATACTTAAGGCCCTGGACCAACTGGTCTGTCAGTTCTATGCAGACCGGGGAAGATTGTTGCTTTTCCAACTCACGGTGCAACAATTTTGCACATTCAGTAAGTGTCTGACACCAGGGCCGTGGCCAAAACTGGCCGCAATGCTGACCCCACCACCATAAACATGGATCGGGCAACCGCCTCGGCCCTCATATCAGCAGGGTCCTTAAAGGCAGGGGTCCCCTCCACCGGAATCGCAGTTACCTTATTTAACATGGAAACCGGGGGGGTCCACAATAAGGGGAGATGTCCATTTTTTCAGGAAATTCTCCTCAAAAGGGGTAACGCACCGCCATGCGTTTTGGGACCGAAAAGGCCCGCTGCAGGCATTCCCATTGTTTGTAAATAAACTTATCAAAGCAAGTTAGGTAGGGAAACACCTTAGCCGTACGGGCCGGCTTGTGCGACCCAAAAAAGGGACCGACACCTCAGTAGATGCCGTAGCCTCCATTTTCAGGGTATCCCGCACTGCTGTAATAAGTGCTCCTACAAGCGCCCTTTCCTGCGCTGACACGGAGTCATCCTCACTGTCCGAATGGTTTTGGTCCACATCCTCTGAAACGTCAGAACAGGGGTCGTTTGCCACAGCAAGGCCCGAGTCTGAATCAGAGCTTTTCCCAGAGGACGGTGGGGGGAGGGGGCGTTTTTTTACCCCCTCTTGCGCCCGCACGCCGCTTCCACCCTGGCAACAAAGGACTCCAAGACCGCCGACAAAGCGTCCACAGGCACCGCAGGTGCACAGGAACCGCTTGCCACCACAGGTATGTCTGGGGAAGAAGTGTCAGCTTCTGACGCCATGCTGACCCACACTCACCTGACACCCGTTAGGGACCCAAGACAAGGTACACAAAAAGTCCACCCTCCTAGCTGCCACAGACTGAAGGGCCCCCCGCAGGACTCACCACCCCGACCCAGGTACCGCACTGTGCTGCTGCTGTCCGCTCTCCCTCACGAGGTGTTCTGTGTGAATTTGCGCCATTCAGATACCAGGCCCCCAGCGCTAGAGGCAAAAACAGGCCGAGACTACAAGAAAATGGCCGCTCCAGCAAGTAAAAACACCTGAGGGCGCCGGGAAAATGGCCGCCGGACTCCCTGGCCACAAACACTGGGAGAAGGCCACCACGCGGCGCCCCCCCCCCCCCAGCGCATCTCAGCGGGCACCTCCACAATGCTCAAGACATAGGGACCTGACGAGCGGACCAACACACCCAGCGCAGCTCCGTCAGGACTCGGAGCCCCTCCCAGAGGACCCCCTGGGCCAGGTAAGCTCCAGTCACACAGTGGCCCATAGCATGGGGAGGAGGGAAGGGACGGGGAGAGAGGAAAGGAAGAGTAGGGACCCCCTAGTCGACCTCTCAGGGAATGCCCAGTTGCTCCATCCTGCCAAAACAGGTGGAACCATACTTACCCCTCCTGTGGTGCTGGACGCATTCCGGACAAACCCAACACCCGAGCGGTACGGGGTGGCTGTCGGCCATGGCACACTGACATGGACAGCAGTAGCCCGGCCATATGTGTGCCCCGGAGCATATAGCTCGCCGGCCACCCCTGGATCAGACGGGGTATGTCGTGGCCAACCCAGCGCGTAGCCAAGGCCTGCTCACGCTCGATGGCCGGGCTGGGGAGACTACCAGGATCTATATTATCCAGCTTGTCACCCAGATAGAAGATCACAGGAATCAAAAAAAATCTGAAAACAATAAAAAAACTGAGCTGCTGGATGCAGTGTGAGGGGTTATAGCCAGTAGGACTGCCCCCTGGGCGGTACTGTGCAGTTTTGCTGTTTTTTTAACATGTTCTGCCTAGTCCTCTCCTGAAGGTGGAGATATAACCCCAAGGTCAAGATTAAGTGCTGTGTCCGTCAAAGGAAAGAGAAATGCATACTTTTTTTTTTTTATTTGGCGTGGAGCTCCCCTTCAAGATCACAGCACAAGTCGCATGCCAAAGTCGGATCAGTTAGGACAGGGTTCGACAAACCCCAGGTGCCAGGTCGCAATTGCGACTAGAATTAGCGACCCAACGCGGCACAGCTGGGGTATCCTGTGTCTCCGTGCGCCCCCGCCACGCGATCGCATCGGGCCGCGGCTTTGCGGCCTTCTGCAGGCCTATGCTTTCGTCTGTTATCTGGCGCAATCATGTGATGGCCGTTGGTATGACAAGACAACCAGCAATGCTAATGTGCTTACATTGCCTGTTTTCACTGCCATCTCCTTCCCTCTAATTAGAACCCCCAAACATTATATATATTTTTTATTCTAACACCCTAGAGCAGTGGTCATCAACCCTGTCCTCAGGGCCCACTAACAGGCCAAATTTGATGTATAACTTTGGGGAGATGCAGACTAGAATAGCAATCACTGAGCAGCAAATGATTTCACCTGTGATGTATTTCAGTTATCTTGCAAACCTGGACTGTTAGTGGGCCCTGAGGACAGGGTTGATGACCACTGCCCTAGAGAATAAAATGGCGGTCGTTGCAATACTTTGTCACATCGTATTTGCGCAGCGGTCTTACAAGCGCACTTTTTTGGGAAAATATACACTTTTTTTAATTAAAAAAATAAAACAGTAAAGTTAGCCCAATTTTTTTTTATATTGCGAAAGATAATGTTACGCCGAGTAAATACCCAACATGTCACGCTTCAAAATTGCGTCCGCTCGTGGAATGGCGACAAACTTTTACCCTTTAAAATCTCCATAGGCGACGTTTAAAAAAAATTCTACAGGTTGCAGGTTTTGAGTTACAGAGGTCTAGGGCTAGAATTATTGCTCTCGCTCTACCAAATCACATGTGTGGTTTGAACACCGCTTTCATATGCGGGCGTTGCTCACGCATGCGTTCGCTTCTGCACGCGAGCTCAGGGGGGGGATGCACATTCCTGGCTCCTAACTTTTTTAGCTGGCTCCTAGATTCCAAGCAAATTTGTCAAGCCCTGAGTTAGGACAGCGATCTGACTTCAATGATATTCAATGGGCTGAAGTAGGATCAAAGTCAGACCAAAGTAGTGCAGGGAGCATTTTCAAAGTCGGACCAGTTAAGACAGCGCCCATAGGGAAACATTGATTTTCACACTGAGCTCCCAATTTCGGAGCGCTTGTCGTACCAGTGTAAACCCGGCCTAAATAGAAACAGTCTTCCACTGTTTTTTTAGCAATGACATTTGGCCTCAGAAAAGTCATAGAACAGAAGTGCTAAAAAGCATAAATGTTCATTTTCATTAATAAAATAAATTGTGTAAAAAAAAATAAAAAAAAATTTTTTTTAAAAACTTGTGTTATACATAAAAGAACAGATTATCAACTGCAAAGAAGGCAGTCTTGATAAATGCCCATGTCTGACAAAAAGAAAACAAAGATTTTCAGTACAGTTGAATGCTCATTTTTAGGATCTTTATTAGTGCTGTAAATACAAAAAGAATACAAGTTGACCCTGCCTGTAACTTCCTATAGTGAGCTGAGAACGCTGCTTCTGCTGCCCCAAAATCCAAAGCATTTTTCTCCACCACAGAACTAGAATACACCTCTAATCTATGCAGATAACGAGAGGGGGGAGGTGTTCTGTTGTCCAGCCGAGAGATAGCCAGGACTGACGACAATGCTTGAGATTTAAAATGCAGCAAAGGTGTTGTGTTAGAACACAGAGGAATTTAGAAGCACACTAGACCTTGTTCAGACCAGCACCTATTTTTGTCTGTACTTTCAGCATTTTAAAGCAGAGCTTCACCCAAAAGGGGAAACTCTGCTTGTTTGCTTCTCCCCTGCCCCACACCCCCTCCGCTGCCACATCTGGCACCTTCCGGAGGAGGGTGGACGGGTACCTGTTTTTTGACAGGCGCCCGTCCTCACTTCCGGGTGACCTCACTGCGGCGAGGTCCTCCGGAAGTTTGGCCCCCTCTTCCTTCCCCAGCTGCGGTGAGGTTGCCTGGAAGTTTTGCACCCCCCCTCCTCCTTCCCCCACCGCCGGGCCATTCAAAAAAGCACAGCGTTCTTCGCGCACACACAGTAGGGAACCGGCTGTGAAGCCGCAAGGTTTCACTGTCAGTTTCCCTTACAAGGAATGGCAGCTGCAGCACCTAAAAGCCGATTGAAAAAATTGGCTAGGGTGCCGACATCGCGGGATCCCTGGACAGGTAAATGTCCTAATATTAACAGTCAGCAGCTACAGTATTTTTTTTTGGGGGGGGGGGGGGGGAGTCCGATAATGCCTTCCCCATAGTGCCTTTTAACACATATAAATTATTGTGTATGGATCAATCAAGCGTGTAGATAAAAGAAGGAACAGAAAAAAACAATTACCTGCAGGCTCCACATTCAAATGTACCATTCCCATAATGACACTCTGGGCTATCAGGGGTTCCCGACTCTTGACAATCACATTCACAGATAAATTTCAGAAGAATCTCAACCTCCTCAGTAAATCCCAATGGCTTAATTTTAATGGACTCAGTTTGGTCCTTTTTGGGGCATTTGTGAGCAGTTACACTGATCTCAAATTCAACCTAAAAGAAAAAAAACAAACATTCTAACTTATGCCATGTTTCCAAACAATACAAACTGTCCAAAATACCACACTGATGCAGATCATTTAGTGTAAATTAAGTGTATGGTAGATGATGTATATGTCCTGTAATCTGCTGCCTTGAATCCAGCTTCCTCCTTCCCACAGGAAAAAAGTTTTAAGTTACTGTTCACCACATTGATTTATTGTGTGTGAGAGGACAATATGATCGGTGAGGCGTTTTTGCTGTCCATTTCTTTAATAGTTTTTATTGGTATAGAAGTAGCAAGTAGAACATTACACAAGAATCAAAAATGGTACAATGATACAAACATGCACACACACACTTATCAAATGTATTGGGATGCATGCCTTTACACGCACATAGCGTCTTAGTCCGTAGGATTCAATACTGAGTTGGCCCACCCTTTGGAGCTATACCAACTTCAACTCTTCTGGGAAGGCTGTCCACAAGGTTTAGGAGTGTGTCTATGGGAATGTTTGACCATTCTTCCAGGAGTGCATTTGTGAGGTCAGGCACTGATGTTGGACGAGAAGGCCTGGCTCGCAGTCTCCGCACTAATCCATCCCAAAGGTGTTCTATCGGGTTGAGGTCAGGACTCTGTTCAGGCCAGTAAAGTTCCCTAAACCTAAACTTGCTCATCCATGTCTTTATGGACCTTGCTTTGTGTACTGGTCCAAATCATTTGGTGGAGGGGGGATTATGGTGTGGGGTTGTTTCTCAGGGGTTGGGCTTGGTCCCTTAGTTCCAGCAAAGGGAACTCTTAAGACATCAGCATACCAAGACTTTTTGGACAATTTCATGCTCCCAACTTTGTGGGAACAGTTTGGGGATGGCCCTTTTCTGTTCCAACATGACTGCACATAAAGGTCCATAAAGACATGGATGAGCGCGTTTAGGGTGGAGGAACTTGACTGGTCTGCACAGAGTCCTGACCTCAACCGATAGAACACCTTTGGGATGAATTAGAGCTGAGTCTGCGAGCCAGGCCTTCTCGTCTACATAGATGTCTGACCTCACAAATTGGCTTCTGGAAGAAGAGAGCGAGATTTTTTTTTTTTTACACACAAAATGACAGATTGTATTAAGTACACTGGTACAAAGATATTGCTATGCAACAGTCCATCAAGAAGAATAGGAAGTGAGGGGAGGGCAAGCTCCCCATAATGAGTGAATGACACAAGTACCCGTTGCATATCAGGTTGCAGGGGGTGTGGACAGTGGGTATGAAATGACTAGGTAACACGTGAAGCCATAACCACATGCCCTGAACAGAAAAATTATTAAAATAAAAAAAAAAGAGACTGGAGAAGAAAGGCTGGTAGGCCAGCAAAAGAAGGAAAAAAAAAAAAAAAAGAGGGGAAATTAGAAGGGCAGGTAAGAGGGAGGCCGCCAACTCCGCACCAGTGTAGGGGGTTATCCAGGAACTATGGCAGGATTTGTAGAGCTAGGGTTCCAAGAGCATGGAGTCAAAATGTGAAGGGAGGAAAAAGATTCACCCATGCTTGTCAGGTTTTCAGATGCCGCTGGATCTTATGCAATATAGTCGCCGCGATCTTACTAAGGATCATAGCTTGGGTCACCCTATTTTTGGTTTCCAAGAGGCAGTGATGGGGATTTCCAGGCCTTTGCTATAATCTGCTTAGAAGCTGTCAGGATTTGGATGGCAAGCTTCAATTGTGCTTTTGTGAGGTCAGCGATTCAATGCAAGGGCAATGTCAGTATTGCTGTCTATTTTCTAGAGACTGAACAGAGAACATAGAAGAACTGAATGCCTACGATCAAGCAGGTATTATATTAATGTTCAACTCCAGTCAAAAAACTAAATACCGTATTTATCGGCATATAACACACACTTTTTTCCCCTTAAAATCAGGGGGAAATCGTGGGTGCGTGCTATACGCCGATCCCCCGCTGATTGTGAGGAAACGAGCGAGCGGAGCCGAGATACACAAAGCCGAAGTACACTCGACTTTACTCTGCTCCTCTCGCAGTCACGCCCACCTCCACTGATTGCGAGCGCCGCTGACATACAGAAAGCCGAGTGTACTTCGGCTAGTCTCTGCTCCTCTCGCAGTCCCGCCGCTGACTGAGCAAAGCCGAGTCTAGCCGAAGTACTCGGCTTTCTGTATGTCAGCGGCGCTCACTCCTCTCCTAATCAGTGGAGATGGGCGGGACTGTGAGCAGAGCCGAGTCTAGCCGAAGTACACTCGGCTTTCTGTATCTCGGCTCCGCTCGCTCCTCTCCGCTCAGTCAGCACCAATTTTAAATCGGGGCAATTCTGCTGAAAATGCACTGGGCAAGGCTGCAGATGGACACTGATAAGGCTGCATTGATGGGCATTTAAATGTAAATTTTTTTCCTTAAAATTCCTTCCTAAACTTGGGGTGCGTGTTATACTCCGATAAATGCGGTAAATAAGCTGTGTAAATCATAAGAATGGATGGACAGAAATACAAAATCTATTAGCAAGTAAAGAGAGTTCCTACTTATGTATCTCACTGGTATATTCAGCAGTTTGCCTGAAGTTCAGATTTAAGAAAATTAAGTGCATGCAGCATAAGTTTTTAACCTGCAAATTCTTACCTGATCTCCCAGAGAGATATTGGAGCATTTCCTTCCATTCTCTCCTGTTCCAATCACTCCGTTTTTACAGAAGGACTTATAATTGATTGTTACACCTTCTGGCAATTTGCTGTTTTCTAGAATCAGCTCTGAAGACAGTGACTGGATAAAAAAAAATTAAAAAAAATAGAAAAATTTTTTTTTTTTTTACATAAGAAATACCACAAAGCTTTGAAAACAGGAAGCAGACAAGAGCCAAGATGGTTATCAGCCAGAGTCAGAAGTGTGTACTTACATTGTAGGAATCAATAATCAGCTGAATTACATTACTAGAGTTTGAAGACAGAGTTCCCACAGCTGATTTTGGGATGAGGTTTTTCAGCTCCTAGAAATGAGAAGAAACACTTTAAATTACTATTTATACACAAGAACTATACTAATGGGGTAATTGTCCAGGATGCTTAAACATGAAACAAAATAAAAAATATACACCCCAAAAAACACTTTACATACCTTGTAAACAGCCTGAAATTCTACAGTAACAGCAAAGATTGTCTGTATGTTGTTTTCACTGAGCTTCTGGACCAAATGAGCGATTGATGGGTAGTCCTGTGAACGCACATATGTAACAGTATTAAAGTATCTCCTATTTGGGTAACAGTATTGGTTAATAGCATGTAATAATAGGATTCAGTGTGTAATATATAGATATACACACACATATAATTTTTCTCTATCACTAGTCCCATGTGATTACAGGGAATGCTGCAGGGATCAAGAATTCAGACATGCAGATCATAAGATCAGTTCTAGAAGTATCCAACTGTTCTCCCCAACCACAGACCTAAACATCACTGATGTGCGACCATATAATAGGCAGTAAGATTTTGGTAATAAATTTGAGCGCCATAAAGTCTATGGCCAGAACAAACAATCTGCAGTCATCCCCACAACATATTTAAAAAAAAAAAAAAAAAAAAAAAAGGGAAAGGTTGCACTCTGCAGTTGTTCACAGAACAGTAAAACTTAATTTTTTCCTGGTCAATGAGAAGCTTGTGGCCAAATTACATGGTACTACGATTATATGAAATTTAAGTGGGTTTGGGATCCCTGGACTTCTCGTTGCCTCCCAGGGAATTTTGATCGTCAAAGTCCTCAACCTTTTATTCACTGGTCAGATGTTGACAAGAATCATGCACTTGGTTCGGAGTGCTCCCCTACCGCCTCCCCCCCTACTTCCTTCAACTCCCTTTCAATTCTTCTATTGCTTCAGGATAGTTTGTTTCATTCCCCTACATGTACCACGGTCTTAACTAGGGTCATGCGTTATCGATGTCCCCATTGGTCGTTACCACTCTTGCATTCCCCCAGATTCCTTATTTGTGTCTGTGTTACTTGGCCAACAAGTCTTTGTATAGTTGTAAACATGGGCGATTACTCAAAAAGGGTAACCAATGGTCGGACTTTAAAAGGCAAGGAAACAATAGAAATATCAAAAAATATATATTTATTAAAGAAAGGTACAAATTGATTACCACAGTGTTCAAGAATTAAAACCATACAAGATATTACAAAGTATAGATTCGGTCCCTTGTGCGTCTACGCGTTTCGCTGTGAGGCTTCTTCAGGACGAAAAAAAAATAGCAAGAACAGAGAACAAGTCTAACTAACTATCTGAAATTAGATATGTTTAAGTTATAGACCAAACAATATATCAGGTATAGGATTAGGCAGACGTTCCCTGTGTGGGAGATATGCAATATAGGAAATGCCGTATACTGAACACTAGTAAACGTATTGTCCGTAATTCTAAGATCAATAGGGAGAAAGTAGAGGAAGGAATAATACTTTAGAATGCATGTGCCTCCATTGTGGGGACACTCACAGTTAGTGTAGGACCACAGACTCCAGGGGGCCTTGGCGTGGCTCACGCATGCGTTTGCAAATGCGTGCGGACAAACCCCTGTTTTTAACGCATACTGTTAGACAGGTTAATTGGTTGTCAGCTAGCTGGTCGGTAAGTATGCTTGGTTTTTTCCTGGGCATTCCCCAGGCCTTTGTTGTTATCTGCTTTAGCCTTCCAATGCTGCTTACTGTTATGGCCAGCTATAGATGAGGGCAGTGGACATGTTTGTTTTATCACCTTGTTTGTTTTATCACCAAGGAATAATACATGAATCTCTTAAATGTGTGAGATATAGTTCTGTTTGCATAGAGAAAGACAAAAAATACCTACTAGTGAGTAACAACTATATCGCTTGATGGGGGTAGGTATCCATAGAGTGAAGCTTATAGGGTCCACAAACATCAAAGTATAAAACCAGGGGCCCAATAAGGCAAACCAAGCTGGTATAATGACGTGAAGCCTGCCTCGTATATGGATCCAAGCAGAGAAATCTAGAAAGCATATAGTTTGGAATGTTAGAACTATATGCCTTCTAGATTTCTCTGCTTGGATTAATATAAAAAAGACGGGCTTCACTTCATTATACCAGCTTGATTTGCCTTATTGGGCCCCTGGTTTTATACTTTGATGTTTGTGGACCTTATAAGCTTCACTCTGTGGATACCTGCCCCCATCTAGCGATATAGTTGTTACTAGTAGGTATTTTTTGTCTCTCTATGCAAACAGAACTATATCTCACACATGTAAGAGATTCATGTATTATTCCTTCCTCTACTTTCTCCCTATTGATCTTAGAATCACGGACAATACGTCTACTAGTGTTCAGTATACAGCATTTCCTATATTGCATATCTCCCACACAGGGAACGTCTGCCTAATCCTATACCTGACCTTGAGCAGGTATGGATATCTGCTTATATATGATGATATGAGAAAAATGTATGTATGTATGTATGTATGTATGTATGTATGTATGTATGTATGTATGTATGGTTATAGTAATCATATATCTAAAATAATTAATAAACACTGGCCCCTTTTGAGGCGTGCATACTCGCAGATTGAGGTCTTCCAGCAGACTCCCATTAAAGCCTATAGAAGGAATAAAACTTTGCGCGATTCCTTAGTAAAATCTGAATACAAATCCAGAGAACAGGAAGTAAGGACCACTTTCTTGGGAAAGAAAAGGAAAGGATGTTATCCGTGTTTAAATTGTATTCAATGTAGTCTTATGGCTAAGGGTAATCATTTTATTAATCCGACTAATAGGGATAGAATTATGATAAACAATTTCCTCACTTGTCAGTCTTCATATGTTATATACATTCTGATTTGTCCATGCAATATGATCTATGTTGGGGAGACTACTCAGAAAATTAAAGGACAGAATTGCACAACATCGAAGCACTATAAGGCATAAACAACCTGGGTTGCCTGTCTCCAAACACTTTTTGGAGAGGGGACACCGAGACTCTGATCTAAGATTTATGATCTTGGAAGAAATCCCACGAGATAAAACGGGGGGGGTGATTGGATATTACGACTAAAGCAACGGGAGGTCTGGTGGATTAATAGGCTACAGTCTCTGCATCCGAACGGGATGAACAGGGACTATGACCTATATTTATTTTTGTAACATGATGTTGATGATCTTGGATTTTAGATTTTCTTCTATTTATGTATACATATATAGATGTATGTATATCTTTTTTACAGATGATGATTAAATCTAGTCTGGTTTGGATCGGAAAAGAAATCAAGGAAATCATCCCTTTGTTTGAGGAATATTTCACTTCTGTTACAAGGAGATTGGAAGTTCTTTTTGTTATGATTAAGAGATAATTTAGTGATGGGTTGTTGATTTATGTTTTGAAGCAATAGATTCACATTATGTATTATTTTGTGCATTTGTTGCACGGAGTAAATAAGAATTAATTCTGGAAATTAAATTTTCTATTCTTTATTTTTTCATTATTGATGTTGCATTGTAACATATATTGTTGGTTTAAATGCAGGAAAAGAAATTCATGTATACAACTTCTTTGTTCGGTTGCTCATATGGGGTTAATGAGGTTTTTAGAACTTCTATTGGATCGTTTGCTTGGTCTGGAGAGATGGGACACACCTGTGGGTTGACGCCCGCAGGGTGGGGATAAATTGAAATCCTTTCTGGATTGTAGTTTCACATCTAGCCTGATAGCCTGACGAAGAGCAGGGATGCTCGGAACTGTACAGTGGCTGCCATTTACTTAATGCCTTGTCTGCATATGATCGACCAATAAAGAAGAACTTGTTGAAATATAACTGGAGTCAGCGTCCCTCTTATTTTCATTTATTATTGATGGTGGAATTTGGGAGTCCACCCTGACGGCTCTCCACTTTTTTCCAAAAAGAAAGGGAAGTAACCAACCCGAAGTTTTATTTATTTAAATATATTTATATATATATAAATTCCAGTCTATCTGGGATTGTGCCGTTTGCTTCCTTTCCCTAAATGTAATATGTTTAGCCTATTTTTTTTTGTCTGCTTATGTTTACCAGAATCTCAGATATACATGCCGTCTACTATACTTCCTATGGAATTTTCCTCGCATATATAGATTCTCCGATATTCGGATATTTATATATCAGATCCTGTCCATCGCAAAGGTACTTATTCGTATGTCATGGTATCTAGTCGGATGCCCATAGAGCATTTTGAACACATGCTTTTAAGTTGTAATATATGTCTGTATTTTTATATTGTTTGGTCTATAACTTAAACATATCTCATTTCAGATAGTGAGACTTGTTCTCTGTTCTTGCTATTTTTTGTTAGTCCTGAAGAAGCCTCACGGCGAAACGCGTAGACGCACAAGGGACCAAATCTATACTTTGTAATATCTTGTATGGTTTTAATTCTTGAACACTGTGGTAATCAATTTGTACCTTTCTTTAATATATATTTTTTGCTATTTCTATTGTTTCCTTGCTTTTTAAGTCCAAACATTGGTTACCTTTTTGAGTAATCGGCCAGGTTCTCCCCTTAAATATACGGATGTGGCATTGGGAGTGCTTTTCCCTTTTCCTTATTATTCATTTGTATAGTTGTACTTGTAACACTACCTCAAAATATTTTGTACCGCCTTCGGTTTCTTTGAAAAGCACTTTTGTAATGTTTAATTATCTTTGTATATTTATACAAAAACGAATACAAATATTGAATAAGAAAACGTATTTTGAATTGGAATTGCAGCTTTTTATATAGAAATGCAAATAGATTTTGTATCTTATGCTGTGCTATGGGAATAGTGTTTATATGCCTTTAAAATAAATCAGAAGTATTAGCTTTACAATATCTCTTTCAGATACAGAGCAATAAGAAATACATCCAATTTTTATAAGATTTATAATTAAACTCTTACAAATGAAGGATCCAACTCATCGGCACAGTCTAAGAGGAATTAAAATGATCAAAAATCACAAAGACATCTTCAGACTCACATAATAATGGCTCATTGTGTACATATTGTCTTGCATGTGACATTTTCCATCATTTGGCAGAACGATTCCTCCTAATTTGCCATCACCAGCAAAATGGAAGCCAGCATCCGTAGAAAACACCAACAAGCGTGTGACATTCCTCCATCCAATGTGATCCTAAAATGAAGGACATTATTTTCATGCCAGAAAAAAAGCAATGTTTAAATGCTTATAGAAACTTGAAACTGCCACTCTTCTATGTGGGTAGCAATGCCACCATGGCAGTGTGAGAAGGCTAGGCCGAAGGACAGCAAATAGGATTACCAGTGTCATTCTTTTATATAGAAAGGTCTAGATGGATAAGGGCACAGCTTGTCTAAAATTAGTACATATGGCACAAGTTAGAAGGGGATTATGATGTGAAAGTTGTCAGCTTAACATTGAGGGAGGTGGGGGGTGTTCTGTAGCTCTGTAGGGAATTGGGTAAGGCTTAGAGCACATGCAGAGAGGCACGTCAACTTGATAACTGACTATTTCTGGCAGGATCATTAGGTGTTTTCTGCGTTTATCAAACAAAACAGATAAATGCTTTCAATGGTATATTTATCAGACCAAAAAAGGAAGAAAAATTGCAGAACAATGGTAGGGTTCACACACACACACACACAGTAGGAAGGGTTGAAAGCATTTAGAGCACCAGTAAACTTATTCAAAAGATTGAACTAAAAGCATTATGTGTTATATAGTGGTGGGTCACCTTTATATAACATATGTAAGTGCATAAATAGATGGAGTGCACTATACACTTTCTTTAGTACTTACACCACACACAGCGACTTGCATGATGGCATCAAATCCACCTTCTGGAGAATCCAAATTACCAGAAATCTGCTGCTTGCCTACTAGGTCATTGAAAAGGTTTCCATTACTTGTGAGGCTGAGTACATTCTTGTAACTGAACGGACTGGTACAATTCTGTTCGGCGGTGCACGGGTTTATGAGTTTAGCAGGAGTAGTACTAATATATGGCATGACTGTCTTCTCTACAAAAGACCCAAAACCTGAAGCAAAAACAGATAGTATAAAATGTAGTACATTTCAAACAAACATATAAAGGGCAACTTGCACCAAACAAAACAAGCCAAAACCCCACGAATCCAAAAAAAAAAAAGTCAGAAGTTGAGTAAAATCTACATAAAAAAAACAGAAATGCAATTATTTGCAAACCTCATAAACCCATATTTTATTCACAATAGAAAACATAAGTGTTTAAACTGAGAAAAATATACCATTAAAAAAAAGAAAAAACACAAAAAAAAGAAGAAGAGGTAATTTGGAAACTGATGGCAGTAACACACCTCAAAAGATGGAACAGGGCAACAAAAAGCTGGCAAAGTAAGCGGCACTTAAAGTGGAGCTCCACCCTAAATAGCAACTTTTGCTATTTGGAACCCTCCCCCCCTCCGGTGTCACAATTGACACCTTTCAGGGGGGAGGGGGGTGAAGATACCTGTCTAAGACAGGTATTTTCACCCACATCCGGGAGTCCTCTCTCCGGGAATCTGCGGGAGTGACGTCACTTCCCGCAGACTTCCCGTAGTGTTCTGGGAGACACTCGGCTCCCAGAACACAGGAGCACCAATCAGAACGGCGCAGCGCGACTCGCGCATGCGCCGTAGGGAACCGGGCATGAAGCTACAGGGCTTCACTTCCTGGTTCCCTCAGCGAGGATGGCGGAGGGAGCAGCAGAGTGACGAGCGATCGCTCGTCCTCTGCTGCGGACGTCGCTGGACTCCAGGACAGGTAAGTGTCCAAATATTAAAAGCCAGCAGCTGCTGTAGCTGTAGCTGCTGGTTTTTAATATTTTTTTTTCCGGCGGAGCTCCGCTTTAAGGAAGAGCTGAAAGAACATTTTGCATACAATTAGATTAAACAGTTCAGCAACATGATTGGGTAAAAGAAATTCCATCTTAGAGAGTTCAGTCTCTCAGAAGTAAAGGTGGGCAGAGATTCACCAATCTGATGAAAGATGCATCAGATTGTCAAACAAACAATCTCAACGTAACATTGCAACTGAATTTAAATATAGAATCATCATTTGCAGTACATAGTATCAAAAAATTCTGAGAATCTGGAGAAATCTCTGCATGCAAGGGACACGGCTGAAACACAAAATTGGATGCCTGAGATCTTCGGGCCTTCAGATGGCACGGTGTTAAAAACAGGCATGATTCTGTGATGGACATCACTGCATGGGTTCAGGAATACTTTTAAAAATCACCGTCTGAAAACCGTTCTCCATGCCATCTAAAAATGCAGGTTAAAGCTCCATCATGGAAAGAAGAAGCCATATTTGAACATGACCCAGAAACGCTGTCTTCTCTGGGGCAAAGCTCATTTAAAATAGTCTGTTGCAAAGTGGAAAACGGTTCTGTGGTCAGAGAAATCAAAATTAAATTTTTTTTGGCAACCATGGGAGCCGCATTCTCCAGACTAAAAGAGAAAGGGGACCTTCTGGCTTGCTATTAATGATCAGTTAAAAAACCTGCATCCCTGATGTCACAGGGTGCATTATTACGTATGGAATGGGCAGCTTGCATATCTGGAAAGGCCCCATTAATGTTGAAAAATATATCCAGACTTAGAGCAGCAGATGTACCCAGACTGTCTTTTTCAGGGAAGGCCTTGCATATTTCAGCAGGACAAAGATAAACCGCATACTGCACCTATGACAACAGCATGGCTTCATAGAAGAATCAAAGACCTTTTCACCAATTGAAAACATCTTAAAATAAAAATATGACAAATAAGACCAAGGACTGTTAAGTATTCATAATCTTATATCGGGCAAAAAAAAATAAAAAAAAAAATGGGACAACATTCCTCTTGCAAAATTCTAGCAACTGGTCTCCTCAGTTCCAGACATTTACAGAGTGTTGGTAAAAGAAGAGGGGAATGCCACACCATGTCCAAACTTTTTTGGTGTTGCTGCCCTCAATTTTAAAATTACCTTATTTCCTTATTAAAATTATTAATTTTCTCAAATTTAAACATTTGATATGTTTTCTATTTCCTATTGTGAATAAAATATTGGTTTATGAGATTTGCAAATCATTGCATTCTGTTTTTATGTAGATTTTACACAGCATCACAACGGTTTTAAAATTGTGGTTGTATATATGAGAATGTTGAACTCTTCTCATCTCACACACAAAGCATGACTGTTGAAAATTGTAACGTCAAATACTGCAGTTTCTTTGCTCTGTACAGCAAACACAAGTGTACTGTATACCGATTGTTTCAAAATAGCCCTAAGGGCCTGCTCACACTTGTCCCTTTTCCTGCAGTAAAAGGAAATGCATTTCACATAAAGTCCCCATTCATTGGTTTGTGGTTAGAACAGCAGCACTGCCGTTTCTTAAAATATTGGCGCTGCTACATTTTTGTCAATTTACACGCATTAATGAAGGCCCGTTAAAATAGTAGATGTATAGATTTGTTTTTTTAAATCTGTACAGCTATCATTTATTTTAATTGGCCCATATTCTGAATATATATGTATCCCTTTAAATAATATATACAAAATGGATGCATTCAACATAGACAACAAGTATACACGTGCAAAAGAAATATCTCTCTCTCTCTCTCTCTCTCTATATATATCTATATCTATCCATCTGAGTATGCAATATACGTGTGAAAAGACCCCAACACCTAAAACCATGCACTGCAATTACTGCAACAGTTTTTCTGCAACCTTTGAAATATTCCCTGGTACAATGTCACTGCTTGTGTTTAAAAGTTCCTGCATTAATGGGATTCTAAAGGCCAATTTCTGATTTTCTAAAAACATGCCATACCTACCAGCAAATGGAGGTAAGAGCCACTGTGCACAACACTGGATCAAGATTGGGCTCAGGCAAGTATTTAGGAAAGGGGAAGGGGGTGCTACTTGCAGAAGTTTTTCCACCTTAATGCATAGAATGCTATAAAAAGGTAAAAATAACTTTTGCCTTTAGAACCACTTTAAGGTAAAAAAAACACTTAGCTGCTTGCTGTGCCCCCCCCCCCAATACTTACCCGAATCCTGTATCGATCCAGCGATGTGCCCATCTGCTATTCATCTCTCCCCTTGCCCGTCCTCTCACAAGCTTGGCTGAATATTAAAGCATACAGGATGAGAAAGGATAAACGCTTTTGATTTTTAAAGTAAATTTGTTTTATTGTGGCGATTTGTGATTGCATGAATGTGCACCGAGTGACTGCATTTAGCTGCAAACCAAACAAACACATATAATCAAGGGCCGCATACCTATCCTTTGGGGGGTTTATATTAATACTTTAAAACTTTTAACCCTTTTGCTGCCACCAATGTTTGTGTCTCATGCATGCACCAGCACACAGTAAATGTGTGAAAATCTGACGAGCCAACCTGTCAGGTGGAAGTGATCCTTGCACCCCCAGTAGTGCTAATGGAGCACGATCTGTGATCCATTCATTTTAAAAAAGAGGTCAGACATCAGAACACAAAATATTATCATAACTTTAGTCCCCCGTAATTGATTAAAAGAAGAAAGAAAACAAAAAGAAAAAAAAAAAGTCTAGAAAAATTAAGGGTTTGTGCTGATCTCTTCTATAACAAGCCTATGATGCAACTCCTCTTACCTATCCTGAAATCTGAAGTAATTTGTTCCATTTCTCTCATGAGAGCTGTGCCAAGGCTTTTTACATTCTCTAAATCGTCTTTCATGGAATATGACAGGTCCATAAGATAATACAAGTCAATAGGATAATCTTCTGCTCTTCTGAATGTTAAATTAAATGTCTGGGGCTCTCCTATACAAAAGAAACAAAAAATTAGAGCATCACGTGACAAGGCTTCTACACAGAAACTCGCTACGCTCAGAACGCATGCCCGCACCTGATCTCAGTTCAAATTTTAACTGCTGGGGTCTGATCTGTGTAATTTTGGAGGGGTCCATACGTTCTCCTTTGGCCTTATTTGTTATTGGATTGTCCTTTAGCTTTTCCTTGCTTCCTCTGGGATTCTGAATGTCTTCCTCTAGACAGCCCTTAATTTTTAATGCAGCAAGGTCATCACAGCGTGCAGATGTGGGTTCACCTTCTTGCAAAAAATCCTAAAATTAAAAATAAGAGGTAGAAAAAGATTAAAATGCATGAAATTAAATACACATTCTACATAAAATAAAAATGGCTTCTAACTTATGGCAGTTAAAAGCAGTATGAATTATACCAGGGATAAGCAATTAGCGGACCTCCAGCTGTTGCAAAACTACAAGTCCCATCATGCCTCTGCCTCTGGGTGTCATGCTTGCTGCTGTCAGAGTCTCGCTATGCCTCATGGGACTTGTAGTTTGGCAACAGCTGGAGGTCCGCTAATTGCATATCCCTGAATTATACCATTATTTTTCTTGGTTTAACTGGCTCCACTCAGCCTAATGTTGTACATCAAAAGTGATCAGTACAATCAAGAAGGCTACAAGTCAGTCACTAACTAAACCAGAAACAGACACATTTCAGCCATGGGTTAAATATACAGAAGACTTAAAAACCAAAATAAAAGCTTAAAAGCGGAGTTCCACCCAAAAGTAGAACTTCTGCTTTAAGTACTCCTTGCCCCCTTACATGCCACATTTGGCATGTCATTTTTTTGGAGTGGGTACTTACTTTAGAGAGGGACTTCCGTCCAGTCCTCATTCAGTCTTCAGGCGGCCTAGGCGACTCTTCCTCTACCCCTAGGCAGCCCCTCCCTCTAGGCCAGTGTCTCTCAACTCCAGTCCTCAAGGCGCCCCAACAGGTCATGTTTTCAGGCTTTCCATTATTTTGCACAGGTGATTTAATCAGTTACACTGCCTTAGTAATTACCAAGGCCGTTTCCTCTGAGGGAAATCCTGAAAACATGACCTGTTAGGGCACCTTGAGGACTGGAGTTGAGAAACACTGCTCTAAGCGAACTTCTGAGACACATGACAGGTCCCAGAAGATCACCTGCCCACTCCAAGGGCGCAGCGCGACTCACGCATGCGCAGTGTGCGCCCAGCAGTGAAGCCACAAGCTGTCACGGCCGGGTGCCCAAAGTTCCAATGACGGCGCCGTGGAGGAGCGGGGCTCTGTGCGGCCGTATCGCTGGACCGTGGGACAGGTGAGTGTCTGTTTATAAAAAGTATAGCTGCTGACTTTTAATAAACTAAAAATAGCCTGGAAGTCCGCTTTAACCGCTTAAGGACCGCCGCCTGTACATATACGTTGGCAGAGCGGCACGGACAGGCATAACCATGTACCTGTACGTCCCCTTTAAGATGCCACCGTGTGGCCGCGCGGCGTCGTGATCCTGGCGCCTTCTTTGTGAGTCGCGGACTCTATCGCAATGGGGACACCCGCGATCGTCTCGCGGGGAGATGCTTACGTAAACAAGCATCGCTCTGCCTAGTGACAATGACACTGATCTCCACTCCGTGTAGTCGGAGCGGAGATCAGTGTCATGTCACACACAGCCCACCCCCCCTACAGTTAGAAATACTCATCAGGGCACACTTAACCCCTACAGCGCCACCTACTGGTTAACTCCTTCACTGCCAGTGTCATTTTCACAGTAATCAGTGCATTTTTATAGCACCGATCGCTGTAAAAATGACAATGGTCCCGAAAACGTGTCAAAAGTGTCCGATGTGTCCGCCATAATGTCGCAGTCATGATAAAAATCACTGATCGCCGCCATAACTAGTAAAAAAAATATGAATAAAAATGCCATAAAACAGGCCCCTATTTTGTAGACGCTATAACTTTTGCACAAACCAAACGCTTATTGCGGGTTTTTTTTTAACCAAAAATATGTAGAATACGTATCGGCCTAAACTGTGGGAAAAAAAATTTTTTTTTTATATATTTTTTGGGGATATTTATTATAGCAAAAAGTAAAAAAATATTGATTTTTTTTCCAAATTGTCGCTGTATTTTTGTTTATAGCGCAAAAAATAAAAACCGCAGAGATGATTAAATACCATCAAAAGAAAGCCTTTTTGTGGGGGGGGGGGGGAAGGACGCAAATTTTGTTTGGGTACAACATTGCATGACCGCGCAATTACCAGATAAAGCAGCGCAGTGCGAAATTGTAAAAAGGCCTTTGGTACTTAGGCTGACAAATGGTCCGGGGATAAAGTGGTTAAATAACCATTTGGAAATGTGTCCGTATACTGTACATGGGATTTCAATGATCAATATAGTGAGGAGGAAAAAAAAAAAAAAAAACGTACTCACGTCAGCATACACGCGACAGACGGTCAGAAACGTTTCAATAACCTTTCCCTGCGATACCAGTCATGGCCTTGTGTATTAGTCAGCCAAAATAATATTGTCAAAAAGGGCCAACAACTGCCATGTTCATTAGAACATAAAAAAAAAAAAGTGGAAATTTGGTAATTTGCATTATTTCAACATTGTTGTTGTGGATATCTTTATACAATTTTACCAAATGCTACAGTGTATATACTGTGAGGCACTATATTAATTGTATACCCCAAGGATTCCCTCTTGCTTATAGTAACTTCATAATGGTTTCATAATTTTATCCGAGACCATTGTGCTTTGATATATAAAATGGATACAAGCTAAAATTTTAGTTATTGAAAGATAATCGATTTGCTTGGGGAAAAAAAAAAAAAAAAAAATGCAGAATTATAGGTACCGTAACTGTTATAGGTCAGAGATCATCAGTCTTTTTACATTTTTGTTGACCGGGTCAATTTTAACAAACGTCCTGTACACTATACCTTCTAGACTGTCACGTTATTCCCAGGCCCCCCTGTAAATACTGTACAACAACCAAGATCCCTCATATGCCTAAAACGGCCACCTTTGCCAGAATTACAGATATAAAGCTGATGTAAAGACAGACAATCATTCAAGACATTCCCTCCTTGAATAAATGTTGGTTTTATAGCAATGCCCACAACCTAGAAGAAGAGGTGGTAGCCCTTAACAATATGCATTATTATTATTTGTATTTTCAAAATGAGTCCATACACATCCACTATAAAATGGCCATGTAATTATGTCATAAAATCGTTTTACAGTACTGTGTTTTTCTGCCCATTTGTAACATCCTCCATGATCTCCCGAACCTCTAGAGAAGGCCGAGAGCAATAGAAAAGACTTTTCCAAGTTAAAATACATAGTATGTATGTCGTTTTTTAGGTTAGTGTCACTTTGATGTTTTGTTTTTCTAAATACCCCTACAACAAATTCAATAGTAAATATGTAGTTGCACAATTATATATGCCTTTTGGATACCACAAACAGTTAATCATCCAAACTTACCACTTTTGTGCACCACCCACAATTTGGTCCAGCTTGTATACATTCACCACAAGATTTGGCATTCGCTTTTAAACACTCCGTTCCACCTAAAAAAAAAAAAAAATATTAGTTACCCTGACATCATCAGTCTAAGCCAATTCAATTTCAGTCTCATGCCAATTTAAGGCAAGAGCTTTCCAAAAGCAACACTTTAACCAGTCTCCCTCTAAAGCAATTTAAAAAAAGTTAACACTTTTAAAAATGTGCATTTTTGGATATAAAAATTACTTAAAATAATAGATTGTTTTTTTTTTTTTAATCTCGCACAATAGTTAAGCAACTGTTTATCAAGTCTACATTTTCACGAAAAAACACACTAAAATAAATTTTACTGCGCACAAACAAAATTTAATTCCCAATTTTCTTGTACAAAATTAAAGAGGAGATGGTGTTAACAGAGGCCAAATGTGCCAAGCCTCAAAACTGTGTGCATACACAAAATTTCCCCGATCTTACTGCCAGAGTTCTGTGAACAGGAAAACTACACGTACCTAGAACCTTTGCAGCTGCCAGCTTGTAGTTCTAAATGCACTACCAGGGCACGGTTGAGCGCTCTAGGTAGTTCATGGATGTTCTCCGTCAGTGTGTAACTCCCTGCCTGTATGAGGTACAGGCAGACAGCTTTTTGCACGGCACCTGTGATCTGCCGATAGCGAGTGCAATGCTTTACATGCTCCTAATGAAAATAAATAAATGCACATTTACCTGCAAAAAGGGTTTTTTTTTTTTTTAAAGTGAATCTTCCCTTTAGCCCTGGTTCACACTGATGCAATGCATTTCCCCACATCGCAAAGCATCCATGAGATCTGCTGTGGTTGCCAATGTTATGCAACACCTTGAAACAGATTGCAAAATGCAGTGCGACTGCCAGAATCATGTTGCATGAGTGTTTTTACACCCATGTCATGCAATTCAGGTGCAGGAAAAAAAAAAAAAAAAAAAAAAAAAAAGGGGGGTACTGTGCCATTTTGGCAGATATTGCATGTGATGTGCACAGGAATACGATGCGATTCCTGTGCGAATCACATGTAGTTCTCCGCATGCACCAGTGTGAACCTAGGCTTAACCACTTAAGCCCCAGACCATTACGCAGCCTAATGACCAGAGGTGATTTCACAATTTGGCACTGCGCTGCTTTAACTGGAAATTGTGCGGACATGCAATGTTGTACCCAAACAAAATTTGCATCTTTTTCTTCACACAAATAGAGCTTTCTTTTAATGGTACTTGATTGCCTCTGCGATTTTTTTTTTTTGCGATATAAATGGAAAAAGACTGAAAATTTTGAAAAAAATAAGATAATTTTCTACTTTTTGTTATAAGAAAAATCGAATAAACTAAATTTTAGTCATACATTTAGGCCAAAATGTATTCAGCCACATGTCTTTAGTAAAAAAAAATGTTAATAAGCGTATATTTATTGGTTTGCGCAAAAGTTATAGCGTCTACAAATTAGGGAACATTTTCTGGAATTTACACAGCTTTTAATTTATGACTGCCTATCTCATTTCTTGAGGTGCTAAAATGGCAGGGCAGTACAACCCCCCCCCCCCAAATGACCCCATTTTGGAAAGTAGACACCCCAAGGAAATTGCTGAGAGGCATGTTGAGCCCATTGAATTTTTATTTATTTTTGTCCCAAGTGATTGAATGACTAAAAAATAAATAAAAAAATTACAAAAAGTTGTCACTAAATGATATATTGCTCACACATGCCATGGTTATATGTGGAATTGCACCCCGAAATACATTTTACTGCTTCTCCTGAGTACGGGGATACCACATGTGTGGGACTTTTTGGGAGCCTAGCCGCGTACGGGACCCCAAAAACCAAGCACCGCCTTCAGGATTTCTAAGGGCGCAAATTTTTGATTTCACTCCTCACTACCTATCACAGTTTCGAAGGCCATAAAATGCCAATAGCACAAAACCCCCCCAAATGACCCCATTTTGGAAAGTAGACACCCCAAGCTATTTGCTGAGAGGCATGGGGAGTATTTTACAGCTCTCATTTGTTTTTAAAAATGAAGAAAGAACATTTTTTTTTTTTTTTTTAATTTTCAAAACTTTGTGACAAAAAGCGAGATCTGCAAAATACTCACCATACCTCTCAGCAAATAGCTTGGGGTGTCTACTTTCCAAAATGGGGTCATTTGGGGGGGTTTTGTGCCATCTGGGCATTCCATGGCCTCCGAAACTGTGATAGGCAGTGAGGAGTGAAATCAAAAATTTACACCCTTAGAAAGCCTGAAGGCGGTGCTTGGTTTTTGGGGTCCCGTACGTGGCTAGGCTCCCAAAAAGTCTCACACATGTGGTATCCCCGTACTCAGGAGAAGCAACAGAATGTGTTTTGGGGTGCAATTCCACATATAACCATGGCATGTTTGAGCAATATATCATTTAGTGACAACTTTGTGCAAAAAAATAAATAAATAGTATTTTTTCCGCAACTTGTGTCAACATATAAAATATTCCATGGACTCGACATGCCTCTCAGTATATAGCTTGGGGTGTCTACTTTCCAAAATGGGGTCATTTGGGGGGGTTTTGAACTGTCCTGGCATTTTATACACAACATTAGGAAGCTTACATCCACTCTTCTAACCACTTGAAGACAAAGCCCTGACACTTTTTGTTTACATGAAAACTTTTTTTTTTGCAAGAAAAATAGGATTTTTTACTCACCGTAAAATCCTTTTCTCTGAGTCCATGGACCGACACAGCTTCTCTATTGACAAAGTGGGTATTATCCGTTAATTAGGAGTGACTAGGCAGAAAAACTTGTAAAAAGTGTTGCATCACACCTTCTACAGTACCGCCCAGGGGGCGGACCCTCTGGGTATACCCTCTCAGTCTGCACATCGCAGATCAGTTCGTCAAAAAGCAGTACAAACTTAAAAGGAGGGGTGGGTGCTGTGTCGGTCCATGGACTCAGAGAAAAGGATTTTACGGTGAGTAAAAAATCCTATTTACTCTTTCGTCCATGGACCGACACAGCTTCTCTATTGACAAAGTGGGACGTCCCAAAGCAGTGTCAGAGAAAAAAACGAGGGGTGGTAACAGCATAAAAACAAACTTCACCCCAAAACACAAAACAGCACTCCTCCAACGGAGGAGCTGCAACTCTAAACAGCCGCCTGCAAAACCTTGCGGCCGAAAGAGGCATCCGAAGATGCACCTACATCAATTTTGTAGAATTTTGTGAAAGTGTGAGCGGACGACCAAGTCGCCGCTTTACATAGTTGGGAAACAGACGCTTGGTGTCGGAAAGCCCCAGAGGCACCTATTGCCCTGGTCGAATGCGCCGTGACAGGAAAGGGGGGCGCCTGACCCTTTAAGGCGTAAGCCTGGATTACTATCTGTCGGATCCACCTAGAGATGGTGGCCGATGAGACTGCTTGGCCCTTCTTGGGACCAGCCACCGAAACAAACAGTGAGTCTGACTTCCGGAACAGGGAAGTAGCAGATATGTATACTCTCAAAGCTCGGACAACGTCCAAGGAATGCAACGCCGACTCCTTAGGATTCGACGGCTGAGGACACAAGGATGGAAGTACAATGTCTTCGTTGAGATGAAAAGCCGAAACGACTTTCGGAAGAAAGGAAGGCTGCGGCCGCAGCACCACCTTATCCTTGTGGAAAATCAAAATAGGGAGCCTTGCAGGGCAAGGCTGCCAGCTCAGAGACTCGTCTAACTGACGTAACAGCCACCAAAAAGACCACTTTCTGAGAAAGTGTCAACAGGGGAATATCTCTAATATTCTCAAACGGTGCCGTCTGAAGCACCGAGAGGACCAGGTTCAAGTCCCACGGAGGTAATGGGGGGCGGACCGGAGGGGCCACATGTCGAACCTCCTGCCCAAATGTACTCACGAGAGAGTGAGTCGCCAGGGGTCGCTGAAAAAAGACAGCCAGGGCAGATATCTGTCCCTTAATCGTACTTAGGGCAAGCCTTTGGTCTACCCCATGCTGTAAAAACAGCAGGATTCTGGAAACCAAATAGGTACGCGGATGCCATTTCATTTCCTCACATATGGAGATGTAGGCCCTCCAAGTGCGGTGATAGACCTTCCTAGAGGACGGTTTCCGAGCACTTCTCATAGTAGAGATTACTGAGTCTGACAGGCCCCGATCTCTCAGTACCTGGTTCTCAACAGCCATGCCGTTAAAGCCAATGACTGTAAAGCAGGATGGAATATGGGACCTTGCGATAGCAGGTCCTTCCGTAGTGGTAGGCGCCAGGGGACGTCTGCTACCAGACGTACTAGATCGGCGTACCAAGGACGCTGAGGCCAATCTGGAGCGATTAGGATCATTGGAATTCCCTCTGCCTCCACTCTGCGGAGCAGAAGAGGAAGAAGCCTTAAGGGAGGGAAGGCATAGATTAGCCGATACTGACCCCACGATGCTACCAACACGTCCGTTGCGTCTGCCCATGGGTCTCTTGACCGGGCCACAAACCTCAATACCTTCCGATTGAGTCGGGAAGCCAGAAGATCTACGTCTGGTGTGCCCCATCTTTGGCAGAGGAGTTGGAACACCTCCGGGTGTAAGGACCATTCTCCCTGGTCCAGCATCTGGCGGCTCAGGTAGTCCGCCTGCCAGTTTTCCACACCCGGAATGTACACGGCCGACAGTGCCGGTACGCTCCTCTCTGCCCACTTCAGGATGCGAGCGATCTCCGATGCTGCAGCTGAGCTTCTTGTTCCTCCTTGATGATTGACATATGCCACTGCTGTGGCGTTGTCTGACTGGATCCTGACTGGACGCCCTTGCAGTCTCTGAGACCATTTGAAGAGGCACAGCTTGATCGCCCGGATCTCCAGGACATTGATCGTCAGGAGGGCTTCCTCTGGGGTCCAGCGACCTTGCGCCGACTGGACACCCCAGACTCCCCCCCCAACCTGTAAGGCTGGCGTCCGTCGTGATCACTATCCAGTAAACCGGAAGAAATGACTTCCCGGCCATTAGAGCCGGTGCTGTCAGCCACCATACCAGGGATCTCCTGACTAGGTGGCTCACTCGGATTTGATAATCCAGAGATGAAGGGCATCTGTTCCATCTGGACAGAACTTCCTTCTGTAACACTCGAGTGTGGTATTGAGCATATGGGACCGCCTCGAAGGAGGCTACCATGAGGCCCAACACTCGCATGTAAAAACGGAGTGACGACCAATTCCTGGAAGTCAGCTGCCGTACTGCAGCCCGGAGGGTCTGCAACTTCTCCACAGGGAGGAATACCTTTGCCTCTGAGGAATCCAGAATCAACCCCAGGTACACTAGGCGTTGAGTGGGCACCAATACTGACTTTTGCGTGTTTAGTATCCAACCACAGTCTCGAAGAGTCTGACAGGTAATGGACACGCTTACCTCTAATTCTGAGCTTGAAGGGGCCTTCAGCAGAAGGTCGTCCAAGTAACCTGTGATAGCGATACCCCGCTGTCTTAGAAGTGCCAGAATCGGAGCGAGCACCTTGGTGAACGTCCTGGGTGCTGAGGCAAGGCCAAACGGGAGGGCCACAAACTGGTAGTGGTTCTTCCCGATAGCAAATCGCAGAAACCTCTGGTGTCTGGAGTATATGGGGACATGCAGGTATGCGTCCTTGATGTCCAAGGAGGCCAGAAAGTCCCCCGGATGGAGAGCCGTGACTACGGATCGAACCGACTCCATCCGAAATCTTTGTACCTTCACAAAGCAATTGAGGGCTCTGAGATCCAAGATTGGACGAACCCCCTCCTTCTTTGGCACAATGAACAGATTTGAGTAAAAACCCTGACCCCGTTCCTGTTCTGGAACTGGAATAACTACCCCGTGTTCCAGTAGACCCTGGACCGCCCCATACAGGGCCTCCCGACGGGTCGGTAGTAGCTGGAGATTGGAGGTGATGAATCTGTCTGGTGGACAAGAGAGAAATTCTATCTTGTAGCCTGAGGAGATTACTTCGCAAACCCACCTGTCGGAGACTAGAGCAGTCCACTGAGTCGCGAATTCGTGAAGACGTCCCTCCACCCGAGAGCTGGGTGGGGGCGGACCTTCATGTGGACGCAGATTTGTCCGCAGGCTTGTTGGGTCTGCGGGACCAAGGACGCTTTTGTCCTTGGGCAGGCGCTTTGTCGGCCTGGGGTCTTTTCCCTGTCGCCCTAGGGGGACGAAAAAACCACTTGTGTGCAGTAAAGGAGGGCCCTTGCCCTTGGCGTGGCCCCTTACCCTTGCTAATTTGGGGAAGCAAAGTGCTTTTACTTCCTGTGGCATCCTTGATGATGTCATCCAGAGAAGCCCCAAAAAGTCTGTCGCCCCTAAAAGGCAGATCCAACAGGGCTTTCTTGGAAGTCTGGTCCGCAGACCAGCCTTTTAGCCAGATCAGGCGGCGTATTGCTACTGCATAAACCGAAGTTTTAGACAGCAGGGGAATAGTATTCATGTCTGACTCGCAGACAAACCTAAGGCCCTGGACCAACAGGTCGGCCAATGTTATCTCATCAGGAGGAGCATCTCGCTCCTTAACCCCTGGAGTAGCAATCTTGCCCATTCAGTAAGTGTGTGAGACACTAGGGCCCCCGCCAATGCCGGGCGTACTGCCGAGCCTACCACTGAGTATAGGTAGCAAGCGAGTGCTTCAGCCTTCTTATCCACAGGGTCCTAGAAAACAGGAGCCCCTTCTACAGGAATTGTGGTGGCTCTATTAAGTCTGGACACCGGAGGGTCCACTATAGGGGGGAGAGGTCCATTTCTTCAGAAAACTCTCCTCAAAAGGGGTACCGTACCGCAAACCTCTTTGGGGCTGTAAAGACCCTCAGTGGGTTCTCCCATTCCTTGTATAAGAGTTTATCAAAAGACACACAAGGGAACACCTTAGCAGTGCGGGCAGGTCTATGAAACCCAAGTGGACCGGAGTCTCTGCTGCTTCTGCAGTATTTTCCAACTTTAGCGTATCCCGCACTGCAGTAATAAGGTCAGATACCAAAGCCGTCTCGCGTACTGACCTGGACTTGGAGTCCTCCTCACTGTCCGATCGGTCACGGTCTGCAGTCTCTGATGCATCAGAATCTGGGCCATGAGCCGTAGCTGGACCTGGTTCTGCATCAGAAATATCCCCAGAAGCTTGCAGGGGACGGGGCGTTTACTACCCCCTGTATTCCCGTGTGCTGCTTCCACCCTGGCAGCAAACGCCTCTAGGATTGCAGTCATAGCGTTCATAGACACCTCAGGGGCACCAGCTGCTAAATCTGGTGTTTCAGGGGAGAAGACATCTGGCTCAGATGCCATGCTGACCACACGCTGACACTCACAGGGCTCCAGGCAAGATATCAATAGGCCACCCTCCTGCGCTGCAGAGATGCTGGGTTACCCAGAGGACTCACCACCCTGGATAGGTACTGCTATGCTGCGCCTGTGATGCTGTCCCCTTGCTGCTGTGTCAGTCTGCTTCTTTTATCAGCACTTCCTGTGTGAATTTTCACGCCAGTGTAATGCACCCTAGAGGCCGGAGGCTCTCGCAAAATGGTTGCCAAAAACGTCTGTATGGAAGATAATGTGGGCTCTAAGAAAATGGCCGCCGACAGAAGATAGAGGTCAGGCAGCCATAGCCCCCAAAAAGATGGCCGCCGAACGGCAATATCTGCATACAGGGTGGACCAACATGGCCGCCGATCACCTGATAGGGGCCAGTGGGTGTGGCCGAACCACAGGAAGATGGCCGCCAGGCAGTTACAAGAGGCCAAACTTGGCATGGACCACCTCAAAATGGCCGCCGACAGCATGGAGACACAGAAACACAGGTAAGCAAAAATGACATTTCTTTTAAATGTTAGTTACAGCCAGCCCCGCTCCAGTGGGACCCCCTAGGTGACCCCCAGCACCCAGCAACCTTTAGCTAGAAGCCCAGGGAGAGAGGGAAGAAAGGGGCCACAACCACTTACTTGATCTCTCCAGGAATGTCCAGCTAAATCACCCAGCCGAGGCAGGGGAGTTTTACTTACCTATCCTGCATGTATTCTGCTGGAAGACATTCCAAACAGATCATCGTCCGCGCACGGAAGGTGACTGTTGGCCAGGCATGCTGTGATTGGACCCAGAAGGGACGATCATATGTATGCCCTGGAGCATGACGCTCACCGGACAGGCTGCTGCGACTCGGCCGTAAGGTCAGCCGAAGCTGAGCGGTCCGATGCAAGCCTTGGAGCGTAAGCTCACCGGCCAGGCTGCTGCGACTCGGCCGTAAGGTCAGCCGAAGCTGAGCGGTCCGATGCAGGCCCTGGAGCGTAGGCTCACCGGCCACCCGTGGAGCGACGGGCATGTCGTGGAAAACCCAGCGCGTAGCTAGGGTCGGCACACGCTCGATGGCCGAAACTGGGGAGACTACAAGGATCGAGGATCCAGCCTGTCACCCAGTCGGCAGTTGATCGAAGATCGCAGGAAACAACACATGTAGCAAAAAAATAAAATAAATATATATATCTTTTTTCCCCGGACCAATGGGCCCGAAGGGAGCCATGTCCTACTCCTTGCTAGACAGAAAAAAACTGATCTGCGATGTGCAGACTGAGAGGGTATACCCAGAGGGTCCGCCCCCTGGGCGGTACTGTAGAAGGTGTGATGCAACACTTTTTACAAGTTTTTCTGCCTAGTCACTCCTAATTAACGGATAATACCCACTTTGTCAATAGAGAAGCTGTGTCGGTCCATGGACGAAAGAGTAATTATGTTGCACCCCCAAACATTATATATTTTTTAAAGCAAAGGCCCTACAGATTAAAATGGTGGGTGTTGCATTTTTTTCCCCCACACAGTATTTGCGCAGCGATTTTTCAAACACAGTTTTTGGGGGAAAAAAACACTTTTTTTAATTTTAAATGCACTAAAACACACTGTATTGCCCAAATTTTTGATGAAATAAAAAAAGACGATCTTAGGCCGAGTACATAGATACCAAACACGACATGCTTTAAAATTTCACACAAACGCGCATTGGTGACAAACTACATAAATTTTTAAAAGCCTTTACAGGGTACCACGTTAGATTTACAGAGGAGGTCTACTGCTAAAATGACTGCCCTCGATCTGACCTTCGCGGTGATACCTCACATGCACGATGCAATTGCTGTTTACATATGACGCCAGACCGACGCTTGCGTTCGCCATTGCGCAAGAGCAGGGCGGGACAGGGGTGCTTTTTTTTTTTTTAATTAATTTTGCTTTTTTATTTTATTTTTAAACTGTTCTTTCCATATTTTTTTTTTTATAATTTTTATTGTTATCACAGGGAATGTAAATATCCCCTATAATAGCAAAAAGGTAGTGACAGGTACTTTTTTTTGAAAAAACTGGGGTCTATTAGACCCTAGATCTTTCCCCTGCCCTCAAAGCATCTGACCACACCAAGATCGGTGTGATAAAATGCTTTCCCAATGGTGCTTTTTATATCCGGGGGGGGGGGGGGGGGGGGGGCACATTCCCTCCCACTGCTTGTAAAAGCAGTCCAGAGGCTAATTAGCCGCTAGGATTGCTTTTACATGAAAGCCGGCCGCTGGCTGAAAAGAATGATACCAAGATGATACCTAAACCCGCAGGCATCATTCTGGTATAAACATTTAAAGTCCAGCAACATACCAGTACGTTGCTGGTCCTTGTTGGACATGTATTGTAATCTTTTTTCATGCAGCCTGTTGGCTGAACGAAAAAAAGAGATTGATCGGTGGGTATGCCCACCATTAGAATACCTCCCTTCATTCGGCCACTTCTAATTATGGGCATACGTGCACCATTTATATATGCCGAAGCATGGGGGAATCCTCCCGCAAAAGTTATGCCGCACACACATGGTCGGACTTTTCCACGGGCATGCCTCCGTCGGAATTTTGACCGTATGTACGCGGCATTAGGAGCAAAATCGCTCCTCCGCCCCTGCTGCCCCCCTGCTTTGGCATATATGCTCTTTTTTTTTTTTTAACTTTGGTGGTGAAATCACCTCCTACAGCACTGGAGTCGCAGGGATCAGGCCTGTCGCTGCGAACGCTGAAGTTATGTGTGTTGTGTTTTGTAAGTGACAGTGATCGATCGATACTGCACTTGGGTGACCTGGGCTGGACGGAGGGGCAAAACGCAGGTGCTAGCAGATATCTGGGCTTATACCACTAACACCGCATTTTTGGGAACCCTAAACTGCTGGGGACGCTAGTATAGATCTGATCCGATCAGATATTGATCTGTTCAGATACTATACCACTAAGGGGGGTGTATGCTTCACGCGTGGGTGTTAGCGTTATTGGCACTAACCTGACGCTGCCTGGGGTGTGACTCAGACCCTCTCTGACACTAAAACCTAATTGATATCACCAGCCGGGCGATCAGGGGGTTAAACCTTTATTGGGTTATATACGGCGGGTGCCCTGACACTATAAAAAGCAAACTAACCAGCGTCACCCGTAACACTTATATGGTGATCACTGGTGAAAGGGTTAACTAGGGGCAATCAGGGGGTTAAACCTTTATTAGGTAATCTATGGGGGGACCTGACGCTATATAAAAACCTGACGGGGAACCTAAATAACAAAATAACTAACTGGCTAACCAGTGTCACCAGTAAAACTTATACGGTGATCACTGGTGAAAGGGTTAACTAGGGGCAATTAGGGGGTTAAAACCTTTATTAGGTAATATATGGGGGTACCTGACGCTATAAAAACCTGCGGCGAACCTAAAAAAAATAACTGGCTACCTATCGGCATCACCGACACTAAGACAGCGATCAGAAAAACGATCGCTTAGTGACAGCGGTGAAAGGGTTACCTGGGGGGCGATCAAGGGGTTAAACCTTTATTAGGGGGGGGGTTAGGGGGCTACACTGGACCTAAACCTGACACTTTTACAGTCACAAATGTCACTGATTGCAGTGATCAGTAAATAAATGGTCACTGCAATCAGTGACACTGTCACTGGGGGCTGGGGGGTGATCTGGGGGGGCGATCGTGTGCCTATGTGTCCTGGTGTCAGTGTGCTGTTTAGTGAACTAACCTGATGTCTTCTCTCATGTGGCGCTCGGTATATGTGAGCGCTGCATGAGAGATGACATCACCTTCTCCTGCCTGTGTAAACACTACACAGGCAGAGGAAGCTTTTCATTCGCCGGGAGCGATCGCGAGGGGGTGGCCAGAATCGAATGGCGGCCCCTCATCACGGATCGCTCCCGAAGCGATCCCGGCCGCTCACTGTCCTGGAGGGGGGTCCAATTGGACCCCCCACCCATACGAAGGCAGGCACGTACAGGTACGTGATTGTGCCTGTCCGTGCCATTCTGCCGACGTATATATACAGTGAGCGGTCGTTAAGTGGTTAAAGATCCACCCCGAGCAGATAACTGCTGCGTCATCCAATAATCTCATTAAAAAAAAAAAAAATCATACTCACTTTGCTGAGCATTGCTGTATAAAAGTGAACCAAGACACAGCCCCACGAAGATGAGTTTATACGCCATCTGTAAGATAACAGAATGCTTTCATTAGTGGATGCATTGCTGAAAGGTCTCAAACTATCCATACATCAGTAAAATTTGCCAAAGATTTGATCTTTTGGATTAACAACATACTGTATACCAATAACTGTTTAACATGAGGGCTCACCTAAACAATTTCCAAGCTTTTATTATTGGTAAGTAAGCAAGTGTCTCATGGCTCTCTATGATCATCTGCAAGATCCTAAACTGCAAACTTGCATCAAGCATTACAAGAAAAAATAAAAACCAAAACAGGGGAGAAGTGACAGCTTTTCAATACACAGGCTACTGAGAAAGATACATATATATTTAGGCGCAACATGAGAGATTTTGTAAAAAAAGTGACCCTGCGGTGACAGGGTCACTTTAACGTTATACTTTCACAGGATCGATTTTTTTTAGAAATGCAACAGGGTTGCTTTACTAATAGTGCCTCCATAAGCTGTACCTAGAGATAACATTTTCCTTCACCTTTTTTTTAGCAAAAGATTCAAGTGTAACCTAGCAGCGTTATTCAAATGGTGCAATAATACATCAAGCGTTTTACGTTTGTTGTAGCGACACAATTCTTGATTACCAGTTCCCCATTTTTGGTAATCCTAAAACTAGATGTGTTGCAGACCCATGCCAGCCATATAAATAATCTGTGAAAAATTCAGCGCTCCCTGAGTAACACAGCCTGGAAGACCAGCAACGTATCTGAGGAGTGGAGCCATCGCCGGATTCCTGAACTACAATGTTTCCATATATGGGCTGGCCTTTGCCTCTATAACAAACACTCCTCTGGGCTGGTTACACTGACACCATTACATTGAGCTTTCCTCTCGCAGTTCAGAACAACCAGACTTGTGCAGTAACACTACATTCAGATCATAACAAAGAAACAAGCCAGGAGGAAACTATCAGCCAGACACTGCTTAGAGGCCAATGCATCACATACATTTCATTATTTTTTCTTAAAAGCAAAACAAAAAAGTTACTTGGAGCAAAGCTTACAAAAAAAAAAAAAAAACTTAAAAAAGTTTTTGCACATCTAGAAAAATAGAATTTTGTTTTTAGAAAAGTAACAGGGCATCCACAAAGCGCATGGTGGGGCTCCTTTTTTGTTTTTCATTGAACGTCATAGAAAACTGTTATTGCAGCACAATTTACCGTATAACAAAGAATGGAGAGCAATACACAAATATAAAGTTATAAATCCAATAACCAAAGAAGCAAGAGTCCGACTGCTGGCAGAAACACCCATAAAAGTTAGCACCGCATCCCAAAATGTATGTAAACAAAGTAAGGAGCTATATCCTTAGTTTGTATACATAAATCCAATAACATTTTGCTGACAGTTTAGCTTCCTCACCCTGGATCTCAGTTAGGACTATGTTATGCTGCCAAATAAGCAGGGACATTACCCACTGGCGGTTCTGCAGCAGAGATCTATAGCTGCTTATTGTAGAAATATATAGTTAGTTGGTTTATACAGCTACAAATCGCAGTGTGTCATGACTATCAGCAGCTGCATGGGTAGAGCATACTAAGAAGTCGGTGATTCTGCATCTACCATTATCCGCATAGCGACTGAGCCACAAATCACTGGACTTGCTGTGACCGTCCACTGACTGCCATTAAAGGTTTTTTTTTTTTTTTTTTTTAAGAAAGCAGGGTATACACGTAGTTTTTTTTTCATTCAACCCGTGAAAACAACTCGGATACCCACATCCATTCAAATAATGAATGGATGCAGGGATCATCCCCGCTATTCTATTGTATTCTGACAGCGGAGTCCACGCCTGACACAATATACTTTGGCTGCAAGCGCTGTTCAACACAAACCAGTTATAAAACCAAATTCTGATGAACAGAGAGGAGTACACATATACCGTCACTTGGCAGTTCCTTCTGAACAAGTACTGTATTATCCAAGT
Organism: Rana muscosa; assembly: GCA_029206835.1. Lineage (NCBI taxonomy): Eukaryota > Metazoa > Chordata > Amphibia > Anura > Ranidae > Rana > Rana muscosa. Next base: position 238,394,771 of record CM055122.1, on the reverse strand, counting down.
TTTAGACGCTTGGATACCAGGCACTTACACCCCCTTCCTGCCCAAGCCAATGTTCAGCTTTCAGTGCTGTCGCTGTTTAAATGACAATTGGGCGGACATGCTACGCTGTACCCAAACAGAATTTTTATAAATTTTGTTCTCACAAATAGAGATTCCTTTTGGTGGTATTTGATCACCTCGGAGGTTATTTTTTGCTAAACCAAAAAAAAATAAAAATAAAAAAAAAAATAAAAAAAAAAAAAGTTTTCAGTTTCTGTTATAAAATGTTGTAAATAAGTACCGTATAAACTCGAGTATAAGCCGACCCGAATATAAGCCGCGGCACCTAATTTTACCACAAATAACTGGGAAAACGTATTGACTCGAGTATAAGCCTAGGGTATCCATCTGCATGCCTCACTGTGCCCATGACTAGACTGACGTTTAACATGGGAGTCTATGGAAGGGGTGCCAAGCTTTGAAAAAAAAAAAAAACCACGGTGCTCCCGGGCCGTAGGTCCCCCAGACAAAAAAACTTTGCACACTTGCTAAGGAGAAATGGGGCTACATGTGTGCCAAGTTCCGGGTCCAGGGGACCTACGACTGGCCGGTACCGGATCCCCAAATTCACCGGAGAAATTACCGTTTAACATGGGAGTCTATGGAAGGGGTGCCCGGCGTTGGGAGAGAGAAAGAAAAAAAAATAAAACGGTGCTCCCCGGCCGTAGGTCCCCTGGCCAAAAAACTTTGCACACTTGTAGAGAAAGAGTGGGGCTACATGTGTGCCAAGTTTGGGGTCCAGAGGACCTACGACCGGCATCGGGTCACCAAAGTCCAGGAGATCAGGCGCAAAAAGGTTACTTGAGTATAAGCCGAGGGGGGCATTTTCAGCACAAAAAATTGTGCTGAAAAACTCGGCTTATACTCGAGTATATACGGTACGTTTTCTCCTTCGCTGATGGGCATTAATAAGGTGGCACCAATGAGGCGGCATCGAAGGGTACTTATGAGTGGCACTGATTGGCATTTCCCTTGTGGTCTAGGGTGGCATACCTGGTGGTTCAGTGTGATGATCAGGAGAGCAGCTGATCGGCTCTCCTCTACTCGTGTCTGTCAGACGTGAATGAGGAAAAGCTGGTCAACGGCTCTTCCTGTTTACACCGTGATCAGTCGTGATTGGACACGACTGATCACTTAGTAAAGAGCCTCCGTCAGAGGCTCTTTACCGAGATCGGTGTGTCATTCTGCTATAGGCTGGGTGAGAAGCGGTTAAAAGAGTGACGTTTTTTTTTTTAAATCATACTTGCCTAGGTGGATGCAGCATAGGTTCGATGCTGCAGCTTTCCCTCGCTGGCTCTAAGACTGAGAAACAAGCGACTCAACACCGCAGATCGCTCAGTCAACATCTCTCTGCTCTAACCACCCCCCACCCTCAAGCTCACTGGAGCACAGGGCTATGGAGGGGGTGGGAGAGGCTGGCTCAGGCTCTCAGTGACTCTGAGAGGTTGAGCCAGGTGCCCCTCCAGGGTTGTGGGTGGATAGTGGATACTGACCATATTGTCAGGATCTTGCTCCAGCCTGCGGACCTCAGCTGACAGCAGGCTTCAGCCCATTGACTGCTGAAAACTGGTCACAGGAAACTGGTCACCAAACTGTTCGTTTGGCTGTATTTTGCCTTTAAGCTGCATTCACACCTTTTAGCAGAGCATTTTTAAATAGCGGGCAAAATCACTGCGATTATACTTGTGGTTTTAAAACGCCCAATTCTGAATGCAGCCTAAGGGAGGAAGATATAAACCCCTGAACATTTTACATTTGCCATCTGTGCCCCACTGGGGAGATTTCCTTTGACTTCCTATTCCAACAGCCAAAGCAGGAAGCAAGAGAAAATCCAAGCCTGTGATGGCTTTCCCAATGTTCTGTCAGATTAGTGAACAGAAGTGATGTTCCGTCAGCTGATTGACCAAAAATACTCACTTCGCATGCGTTTCACAGTTATCAGGTTTACTAATCTGACAGCGGACATCTAGTTACACCCAGCCAAGTCTTGAATTTCACACTCATTACAGCAATAAAGTGAGCATATATGCTTATATACAGTATTTTGAAACCCGTGAGACAGTTTTTATGTAAAATTTTTAAACCAAGCAGTCAGGTGGCGACCACCATCTTGGTACACCTCGCACTGCTCAGCATACCTATGCTCACTTTATTGCTATAAGGAGTGTGAAATTGAAGACTTAGCTGGGTGCAACAAGATGTCCGCTGCCGCCTTCTGACTGCAGGTGTTCTGTCAGACCTGCTACCGGTAGAACGCATGCGCAGTGAGTATTTGTGGTCCAGAACGTCACTTCCTTTCGCTGATCTGACAGGTTCACTAATCTGACAGAACACCGGAACTTTAGTTCTGTTCTAGTGACAAACTAAAATGTGGTATTTTCTCTTTCACTGATAACAGTAAACAGGACAAATAGAGAAGGTGCATCTACACAGCAACTATACAGACAGCAACATGTGTCCTAATCCCTCTCCACTCCAACCAAAAAATAATTGCCTTTAGCTATACTTTCAATTATTCCCAGCAAGAAACATTATGGAAGAATCTGCAGCTGCTACAAAAGGCTTAAGGCCCCTTTCACGGGGCCTGGTCTGATATACTGTATAAGCAGAGGATCCACAAACAGACCCTGTCCTGCTGAATCTGAATAAAACTAGTTTATTCAATTTTTTATTTTTATCTGCATTTGAAAGCCAGAGCTTTCTGGACCCATATTAGATCTACGGGTGATTGGACCATTTCTGTTTTTTATTTTCAAAACCTAGACAGACTCCGAGGTAATTGGATGTACACAGACCCAAGTTCATTTACATTAAGCTGTCCAGAGACTAACATGGATCAGGTCAACCAGAAATACTTACAGCCAGACCCGATCGACCTGCCCATGTGAGGTAGAAGTAAAATTTATTCTACTTAAACTTCATTTATTTTACGTCACGTTCATTTTCTTCTAAACTGTGTTGCTAATAAATAAAGGTTACTAAAGGTATGTTACAATGCATCTGATGTGCGTTTCTGTATATGTACCGTATTTTTTCTTTCCACCCATTCATTTCCTTCACTATTCATACATACATAAAATGTACAAACCCTTAAATGCATCCTATGCATTAAGGTAAAAAAACTGTCACTGACCAGCCCCCCAGTTTTACTCACCTGAGCCCCTTCATTCACTCGGCGGAGATGCGCTCAACCTCTCTGGCTGGGGTTCTCGGCTCTTGGTTGGATAGATTGATAGCAGCGCAGCCATCGACTCCTGCTGCTGTCAAATCCAATGATGCAGGGCCAAATCCGGCATTCGGTATCTATGGACGCAAATGCTGGACTCGGGAGAGCACCCACAAGGTAACCCCCAGGTAGAGCGCTTCTCCCAGAGGGCTTACCGATGCGAGGAGGAGCCGCGAGGGCTGCTAGGGGACCCCAAAAGACAATTATCGTGGCCACCCTGTGCAAAACGAACTGCACAGTGGAGGTATGTTTTTCTTTTTTTTTTTTTTTTTAAATAAACACCACAAGGGTTTACAACCCCTTTAACACAAGGCACGCTTAGCACCTGAGTGTTCATTAATTTCAATGGCCAGAATAAATTACTATTCTGGCTAACGAAATGAACGAACACTTGGTGTCTTAATACATCTGAAAAACACAGCTTTAGGCCCGTTTTTAATGCTTCTGTCAGGAGAAGAGCATAGTATGCATGAGGCCTAAGGGAAACAAACATACATATGATATACAATGCTTAGTTATAAGGGCTGTTCTGTATCAAAGACTAGTATTCACTTTTAAAATAATACTGCAACGTTATATAAGGGCCATAGTGAGAGTAAATCATGATGCCACATCTACAAGATGCAACCCTGCCCTCACACAGTGCAATCATTACGGCTGCAGAATAAAGGGTCCTTTCACATGGACGGTCCGCCTGGTGGACTCCACTTTGCTCAGCTGATCCCCGCTGAGCAGGCGAATAACGGGTCCCTCTCCGCTCACTGTGCTTAGACGAACCTTTCAAAGCCCTGCTCTCCTCTATGGAGAGATCGGATGAAAACGGGCCGCCTGTTTGTATTCATCTGATCCACCAGACGGATGGAAAAAAAAGGGTCTCTATCCATCTGGATTTCACAGACAGGATTGGATCAGATAACAAGAGATGTCAGCGGACAGTAGAGGTGGCAAACATATTAGCCTGGAAGCTGTAACTAGTGCAACCAGCACCTGCTAATGGGCATTCATTAAACATAAATTAAGGGAGATATGTCGCGCACAAAAAAAAAAAATGAAATAGAACTCAAGTGAGAATTCATGTGACAAAATTACGAAAAATTAATAAATGTGTAAATGAATAATCTTATATACAAATGTACATAAAACCTATCTCTAAATATAATGAACACCTGTGAAGGAAAACATCCAGATACTCATACACAATATGATGAATGAATCAAACTAGCGTACTGAATAATAAGGCCCCTTTCACACTGGGGCGTTTTTCATGCGGTTTAGCGCTAATATTAGCGCTATTATACCACATGAAAAATTCGTGCCTGTAGCCTTCAATGTGAAAGCCCGAAGGCTTTCACACTGAAGCGGTGCGCTAGCAGGACCACTCCAAAAGTCCTGCTAGCCGCTTCTTTACAGCGGTAAAGGAGCGGTGTGTTCACCGCTCCTTTACCGCGGCTGCCCATTGAAATCAATGGGACACCGCGGTAATACCGCCCGCAAACCGCGGCAATAGCCGCGGTTTGCGGGCGGTATTAACCCTTTTTCGGCCGCTAGTGGGGGTTAAATTCACCCCCCTAGCGGCCGCATACCGCGGTAAGAACGACGGTATAGCAGCGCTGAAAATCGCGCTGCTATACCGCCACCGCACCTGCCTGCCCCAGTGTGAAAGGGGCCTAATAGCAATAATTGAAGAATTAATACATGTGAAATAAAGTGATGAGGAAGTCCATGGTTTCAAGAAATTCCAAACACCAAAAGAAAAAAGTTCCAATGCACAAAACGATTGCTTCAAAAAAAAGGAAGAAACGGGAAACTTTAAAGAATGTTGAAAAAGAATAGTGCCCAAGAAAGTCCACAGATGTCAAAGGAAGCTACATCCACCGCGGAGAGTATGAATTTGAGATGGGTACTTTACCATAAAAGGTGGACTTCCACTGTGGCAAGGTCGAATGAGCCTGCAGATATCACCCTCTGCGGGGTACAAGTGTTGATCCCAAAGATGTCACGACTCCAAGATCCTGATGTTCCCTCTAACACTCACTGTGCTGTTTGATCCACTGGGGCTGGTATGATCAATTGTTCCAAAAAAAAACAAACGGACCTTAGTTTCAGGAGCACTGACAGTCAGAATCAGGGAAGTTGACTTAAGATGCGGCCGGGATCTGGGTCACTGGCAGATGGGATCAGGGCTCCCGATAGACCTTCATTAAACATAAGCGTGTCTATGCATTGCTTACAAAGAGGTAAAGCCCTGGAGCCTGTCCGTTAAATGTTACAGGATCCACATTTTGTGTTTTTAGGGGTGGGGCTAATATAACACAAAGAGCCCTGATGCAACCGTTTAGGCCAGGGGTGCTCAACATTTTGAAAAGCAAGGGCTACTTAAGTGATTTGGTAACCAGCCGTCGGCCACAATGATCTATGGCACAGGTGTCAAACACAAGGCCCGCGGACCGAATCCGGCCCTCCAGGCCATTTCATGTGGCCCTCGCACCTCTCGTGCAACTGCAGGCAAGCTCCAGCCCTCCTCTGGTCCTATTCCAGATCCTGTACTTTCTGCTTTCAAGCAATGCATCCAGATTCTTCCCAGCAGCAGCATAAGAAAAAGGGGGGGTGCACTGTTATGTAAGGGAGAGTGTGGGACTGAACTTCTGATGGTGGGGTGGCTCTTGACATCTAATGTAAGGGGAGGGGATGCGCTGGACATCTAATCTTACAGATAGAACTGGCCCTTTTGAGGGAAATGATAATGCTGCTGCGGCCCACGATGAAATTGAGTTTGACACCCTTGATCTATGGGGTTTTATTGCCCCCCAAACCACAAACGTAAATGAGCCCTTACTGTCCCGAGTCCCCTATAAGGCCGATTTCAAACTGATGTCATGCGGTTTACCCACACCGTGGCTGCAGGGCAGTGCACCTGTGGCTCTCTCGTAGGTTAGCTGCACTGAGCCATATAATTCTATTATATTTTGTGGGTGGTACGCTTTCAGAAAGTGCACCAAACCCCCAGGATGAATAGAAGTCTACGGCTCAGTGCAGCTAACCTATGGTAAAGCCACAGATGCAATTCCCTGTACATCAGTGTGAAAGCAGCACAATAACATTTTTTTTTTTTCAATAAAGGTGCCAATATGCCCAATGCAAAAGCACAGTGTATGTGTAATGGAGATGGTCTTTATGTCATACCGTATTTGCTTAGTGGTCTTACAAACGCAATTTTTTTTTTTTATATAATGTGAAAGATGTTACGCCGAGTAAATAGATACCCCACATTCCATGTATTAAAATTGCTCGTGGAATGGCACCACACTTCGGTACTTAAAAATTTCCATAGGCGACGCTTTAACATTTTTTACAGGTTACCCGTTTAGAGTTACAGAGGAGATCTAGCGCTAGAATTGTTGCTCTCGCTCTAACGTTCGGGGCGATACCTTGCGTGTGATTTGAACACCATTTACATATGTGCGCGCAACCTCGGAGGAATGGGGCGCTTTAAAAAAAATATATATATTTTTTTGATCACTGTTATTCCTATTACAAGAAATGTAAACATTCCTTGTAATAAAAAGCAGGACAGGGCCTCTTCAATGCGAGATCTAGGGGGTCAAAAAGACCTCAGATCTCACATCTTTACACTTAAAAAGAAAAAAAAAAAAAGAGCACAAGCAGTGTGACATAAGTAGAGAAAGGAGTTAAAAGTTTGGAACTCCTGCTTCGGAGCCGCAGGTATGCTGCAGACTAAAAGGTTCTAGTGCTACAACCTCTGCATCCACCTTGACATGCCAATGGCAGACAGGAACGCACAAGGCATTCAAGCGCTGTGCTGGAAAAAGGCACTCCTATTCCTTGCTCCAGCCCTCACCCACCAGCTCTCCTTCAGCATCTGTGAGCTCAGAGACATCGGAGAAAGAGCAGAAGGGACATGCAGCCAGGGTAGATTTGATTTAAACCTAGGTTCAGACTAGTGTGATCTCAGACATCGCATGTGATTCGCACCTGCAATGTCTGAACTCGCACAGAAAAAAGGTGCAGGGATTTGTTTCTCCCTGCACTGGAATCGGATCGCATGGGTGTTCTCACCTATGCGATCCGATTCCTGTACGAATGCACAGTTCGCACTGTGAACCGTTCTGGGGATGTCATTTAGAGGTCGACCGATATTTAAGAAATCGGGGCGGGCAATATATGATGCCGATTTTTTTTTTGGCAGGTGGCACAGCCGATAGTGTAACTGTCTCAAACTGAATGCTCTCTGCAGCGCCACGGTGGAGAGGGAGAGAGATTCAGCGTGATGGTCAGAGGTGGGCGGGACCCAGCAGCTATCCAGCCAATGATTGGGCTGTTTAAGGGGTGGAGCTACATACATGCAGCGGCCTGTCCAGATCCCATACAATTGGCTGGTGTTGGATAGCTGGGTCTGGGGGTCGGTCTCTCTCTCTCCTGCTCTGCCAACAGAGTGTGGAGAAGGAACCCCACGTTCCTTCTCCACACTCTGCTGGCAGAGGTGCGGCCAGTGTTCAATATCGGCCTAATTTGAATAATAATCGGCCGATGACTATTACTCCAAAATGGCCAAATATCGGCCGATATATCGGTCGACCTCTAGTGTCATCAACATTGTATTGACACCCGCAGCAATTCACAGAGGGCAGTGTGTACTGGCTGCGGGAGAGAAGCAATGCATGAACGGTGCTGGATTTGCACTGGTTCCTGCATTGCACTAGTCTGAACCTAGGCTAAATCAAATTGATCGAAATCACAAGTAAAAAGGCTCGATTTAAATCGTAATTTTAAAGAGCAAATGTCATCTCTGTCCTGCAGCGGCTCCTCCTCTGACCCGCTGTTGACTTACCGACAGCCCCATTCACTTTAATGGGACAGCTGGTAATGCGGCAGTGACACAACAAGGTGAGGAACATGGCGGCAGCAGGCGAGTGGATGCCCGCCAACATGTGCCGCCATGATGGATCTGAAATGACAGGTGCTCTTTAAATGTTACCTCAGCTTGCAGAGCTTGGATTCATTGAATGAGTTTACCAAAGATGTAAATATTGCAGAATATACAGCCTCATGATACATAACCAAGCTCCATTTCATGCGGAATAAACTAAAATTATTAATGTATCTTAAATAGAAAACTCTTTTTTTTTATCCACCCTGCTTTGAACTCTCCTCCATGTTACAAATGGCCCCTGCCCTCACCTATAACTGGCCTTCACAGCAAGGAGCACATGGAAGGGCAACGCATACAAAACCAAAGAAAATTGCTACCAACAGGTGGTTTAGTTAGCACACATTTGCAAATACAGTACATCAGGATAATTCAGTAGGTAGCAGACTGGTTGGTGGGTAGAGCTGAGAATTTTCTCTGGTTTTGTTTTTAGCCTACGTGTCCATGACACAAACTTTCAGAGGAGTTTAGAGGCATAAGCATTTAGGGGCAGTAATCAAGATAAACAAAAAAAAAAAAAAAACGCATAAGAAAAAAAGGCCGCAAAGGCTGTTTGGCCGCAAAAACGCCAAATAATGCGGGCAACACAGTAACAAGCCTTAATTCTACATTTTTTTTTTTTTTTTTTTACTGTAAAAACGCTTAAAACCGCCAACGCTCAAAAACTTGAATAAAAGCACATTTTTAAACGCCACTTTTTCCTGACAGCAGCGCTAGCGGTTTTAAACATCCTGTGTGTATGAGCCCTACTGATTTCACAGTACTCAGTTGCAAAATGAAAATGCGGTGCTTAACCCTTTCACGCCGAGCGGACGCATATATGCGTCCTCGGCTTTCGGGGTTATACCGGGATGATGCCTGCAGCTGCAGGCATCATCCCGGTACCGTTGTTTAGAGCGGGCGATCGGCTTTCCTGGTATAACCACCGATGCGGCTAAAAGCCGCTCGGTTGTTATACCGGAGGAGCGGGAGGGGACATCCCCCCCCTCCCGCCGCCTCCGCCGCTCTTACCAGGCCTCCCGTCCCACCGGGAGACCCGATCCACGATCCGCCACCTCGGGCGGCTAGGCAGAGAGTGAATCAAAGCCGCGAACGGCTTTGATTTTTTCTCTGCACTGTAACCACGGAAGCAACGTCATGACGTCACATCCGGGTTACTCGGCTGCCAATGGCGCCGAATTTAAAAAAGTACACAGTATTCAGAATCGCCGTTTTCAGCGATCTGAATACTTTGAAGTGCAAAGGAGGGATTGGGGGTCTTTTAGACCTCCGATCTCTCCATAAAGAGTACCTGTCACCACTTGATACTGTCACAAGGGATGTTTACATTCCTTGTGACAGCAATAAAAAGTGATCCAAATTTTTATTTTTTTTTAAAAAACACTATTTTTAATTATAAAAATAAATAAAATAAATAAGAAAAAAATTTTTTTTTAAAGCGCCCCTGTCCCCGCGCGGCAAAGAAACGCATACGGAAGACGCGCCCGCATATGAAAACGGCGTTCAAATCACACATGTGAGGTATCACCGCGATCGTCAGAGCGAGAGCAATAATTATAGCCATAGACCTCCTCTGTACCTCTAACCTAGTAGCTGTAAAAGAAATTTAAGTGTCGCCTATGGAGATTTTAAGGTACCGTAGTTTGTCGCCATTCCACGAGTGCGGGCAATTATAAAGCATGACATGTTTGGTATCTATTTACTCGGCGTAACATCATCTTTCACATTATACAAAAAAATTGGACTAACTTTGCTTTTGAATTTTTTTAAAATTCATGAAAGTTAATTTTTCCAAAAAAGTTGCGTTTAAAACACCGCTGCACAAAAACTGTGTGATATAAAATATTGCAACAATCGCCATTTTATTCTCTAGATTCTCTGCTAAAAAAATATACATAATGTTTGGGGTTTCTAAGTAATTTTCTAGCAAAAAATCCGCATTTTAACTTGTAAACACCAAATGTCAGAAATAGGCTTAGTCATGAAAGGGATAAAACAAAAAAAAAAAAAAAAAAGACCCATGACTCAAAAAATGCATAAAAAAAAACAAAACGCAACTGCAGGGGCAATTTTGACACGTTTTCCATTAATTTCAAAGGGGAAGTGTTTTTTTGGTGCATGGTTTTACCACACCAAACATTCACCAACAATGCACCATGCAGGACTTTTAAAAAAGCAACTGACCCCCAACTTCTACTTTAGCCACGTTTTTTTTTTTTCTTCCTTCCCTACACACTCCAGCATCCAGACCCCTCTGCGTATAATTCAACCCATTTCCTACGTGCACAGACTGTCATGGACACACCCGCTGAAGGGTGCATCATCATGTCGGTCTGGGCTCACATGACATCCATACCGTTCTCCGCAGCACTGAGGATCATCCACCATTGCAGAAGAGGCCCCTCTCTTTACGGAACCAGACATCTGGTATTTAGGTATGTAGCCACTCTACAACTACCAATCCTCACACTGCTGGTACAGGAGTTGATAGGGAGCAGAGAGGTCTCAGCCTCTGGATAACTAAATTCACTTCTTAAAGCGGAGGTCCGGCGTAAAATTAAAAGTCAGCAGCTACAAACACTGTAGCTGCTGACTTAATAAGGAGACTTATCTGTCCAGGGTGCCCGCGATGTCAGCAGCCAAAGCCGAGCAATCGATCGGGTCTCGGCTGCCATCCTCGGTGAGGGAATCAGGAAGTGAAGCGTGGCGGCTTCACTTCGCGGTTCCTTACTGCGCATGTGCGAGTCGCGTGGCGCTATGTGAATGTCTCCTGGGACGGACGCAGCTCCCCATTTCACAGGAGGCAGCGCGAGAAGGAGAAGAAAGAAGACCGACAAGGAAGTGGCAGATTAGGACAACCTGCCTAGTAACAGCCATTTCTGGCTTTTTTTTTTTTTTTTTTAATAGGGTGAACCTCCGCTTTAAACAAGCGGAAGTTGTGAAATTATTTTTAAACTATAAAAATATACATACCAAGAAAATGCTCTACAGATACGAGAGATGCTTCGAAGAGCAGCCTGACAAGGCCTTTACAATGAAACGAACCCAGTAAAAGGAGGCTGCATTGCACATATAAGGGCATTGTTGATTTGAGGCAGAGGTTAGGGCAGGCCAGGCTGACTGAACAAAGACATTCTCAAAGAGTAGGATAGTTGGTAGATATCGATACTGAAACTGCTGAAGGAGTACAAAAGAGGTGCAAAAAAGGATAAATGCACTCAAAAAAAAAAAAAAAAAAAAAAAAAAAAAAAAAGGGAGTTAGACATGTTCCAGGGAATAGATTTCAAATTCCTCATTTTATTATCAGAAACCAAATGACAAATGTAATGTTGGAAAGTGAGCAGATGTTGGAATAAATTCTGCTTGTGTATGACCAGAGTTGGGCCTCATTCACATGGGGCAATTCCATCCATGCCCCATGCAGGGCTGTTTACTAGCACAGAGATTTACAGGTGTTGTGTCTATCCCTGTTCTGGTGCTCCCAAGCTTGAGCATGGAGCGCGCCTATACTCTACATCGATAGTGCGCACGCTCGGAAACGCGTTGCATCACTTCCGGTGACATCACACGCCGCTGTGGTCTACGTGCGTTCCAGCCTTCCTTCCTGGACTTATCCCTACACAGAGCCAGTGGACGGCTCCTACAGGGGAAAGGAGCAGCGCAAAACCCCAGACCAGCGTGCCTAGAGACTTACCGCTACAGGACCATCCTGACACCCATTACCTCCATGTGAGCATTTTTAAACTTTGCTGTATAAAATACCACACTGTCTGCACTTAGAAGGCGCCCCTTTCTTCTGTTTTTTCCTACATGTTTTGGAGTGTGCTTCTGCTTCCTTCAAGAGGCCAGGCCTGAGCTGTGGACTGTCTACTATTCCTGCTGGATATTTCCATCCGCTTTTTCTTTGCGTGACTCTCCCCTTTCTTTGCCCATTGTCCCAGCCAAAGACTCATGTTGTCCAGTACCACTGATCAGTTTTTGCGCTATTGTAGCGGACAATAGAAGCCCCATAGTAACCCTATGCGTGACATCACTTCCCAGCCATTGTCGGCTGTCTTCTGTACACAGCATTCGCCTCTAGAGACTGGACTGGAGCAGCTTTAGAAAAGGTATTCTTTACAGGGTTAGACAGGTTAGTCTTAGATTGTGGCAGCAAGTAGATTTAGGAGGTTTTAGCTTGAATTCCCACTTTAAAGCGGATTTAATCTTTCCATCCATTTAAACCTTCTGCCCTTATTGTTTTAACTTTGGATAGTAAAACATTTTTTTCTGCCAGTAAATACCTTATACAGCCCACTTCCTGTTTCTTGTCTGGTAAAAAGCCTAGGCTTATGACATCAAGTACAGCTCTCTCTCTCACTCTCATGATTTTCCCAGGAAGGGAGTGGGTGAGTCATATAAGAGCTGAAGGTGTGACTGTGTGTCTGTATAAATCCAGGAAGTGAACATTCAGCAGCTCCAGCTGCCCACAGTTAAAATGGATGCAGCCAGACTCAGTGGAGGGAGATTTCTGCAGCATATTTGGCAAGTACAGAATCACAGTATATATAAAATATACAAAGTGCTTGGAGGGAAGCTTCAGAATGGCAAAGATGCTTTTATTAGAAATTATGCGGAGTAGACTGCAGTTCGTCCAAGACCTTTGCACTGCAACAAATAGCTCCACAGCACTGGAGGACTCCTCTCCTGCCCCACAAAGCTGCTGGCTAGGAAATTCCCTGGTTGACAGCTGAAAGTAAACAAAGGGGCAGCGATGGTGCCTCGTGACATTACCAAAATGTGGGCCAAATTTGGCCAACGTCAGCCATCATCCCTGGCCCTGTGCTTGCTTACTTAGCTGTCGGACAGGGAATATTCAGGCTAGCAGTGGAATAGGGCCGGGGATTTACACCAACTTAACGTTGGTTTTAATTACTGCCAGTTTGCTTGTCTATGAACTTGCAGTAATTCTTTAAATTTGTTGTAGCCACAGCTTTTAAAAATGGCGGTAAGAACTACCCGAATCTGGTACCAAAGCTGGCAGAAAGCTTTTTTTTTTGAATTAGGTGCAAGCCATACCGCCAGAAAAGTATTATATTCTTTACTGAATTCCCCCCACTGTGTATCAAATTATCACCTCTGATTTTAATTATTTTACTAAATTCTGCAAGCAATATTTTAGTCCTTTTGGATCCTTTATTTATGCTGAATTGTTTTAGTGCACACTTATGTATATGCATGGGATTCGCTGTTCACAGCACAGGGCTCTGAAGGAACGGCACGAGTATGCCATTCCGTTAGAGCGCATGCACCAGTGACGTCACCGGCGGCTTAACAAGTAAATATCTCCTATTCGGTGCATGGTTTAGGACAGTGGTCTCCAAACTGCGGCCCGAGGGCCGGATGCGGCCCTTTGCTTGCCTTTATCCGGCCCTTGGGGCAGTATCCCTCCCACTGATACGAGACACTATTCTGACATCTGACACCGACAGTGGAGAACTATTTCTCCCACTGACACCACTAATGGGCCACTATTCCTCCCTACGATACCAAAGATGGGGCACTATTTCTCCCCCTAAATACCATATGTTTAGTCCCACTGATGCCAGTTCAATTTCCACCCCCCGCTGGCCAAAGCCCAACCGTTCAAGAGTCTGATGGGACAATAAACCGGCCCTTTGTTTAGAATGTTTGGAGACCCCTGGTTTAGGAGATACAGTACCTATTAGGTAAGCTTTTAATATAGGCTTACCCATCGGTAAAAATCAGCCATGGGAGTTTACTCCCACTTTAATTAATTATCTCTTGCATTCAAATCAAAAGTAAGGGAAAAACTGCAACAGAGACACACTAAAAAGAGCTCCCACTCTTCTTAGGCCTCATACACACTGGACGTTTTTACAGCTGCTGTTTTTTGGCTTCAGATGTTTTTTTCTGCAATCAAAACTCCCCATCATGTTCTCTTATGTATCCATGCACACATAGCCTGTTATCAGCAGTTTCTAGGAGGGGCGTTTTCTGGCTGGAAAAACAAAACAAAAAAACTAGTGGGTACTGAGGGGAGATTTTCAGCTGTATTCTGCATTTATCAGTGTTTTTAAATCATACGTTTTTACAGGAGTATAGTTTTGCTAAAAAAAAAAAAAAAAAAAAAGTCACTGAAAAACCACACTCTACAGCAGGGGTGCCCAACCTTTTGAAGAGAGAGGACCACTTAAGTGACTTGGTAACCGGTCGCGGGCCACAATAAGCGGAGCGGGTGGATTGCAGGTCCGTGTCTGCTCTGCCCACTATACTTTACCCTCCCCAAACTCTCAGGTAATAACAGAAGTCTATGGCTTAGTGCAGGTAACCCGCAGGTGCACTACTCTGCACCTGCGGATCAGTTTGAAAGCAGCCCAGTAACCACTGCAGAACAGATGCGCATATATACACTGCGATTTTAATAATAAAACTGACCTTTAATAACAGTATTCTATTCCATCCCAGAGCAGGAGGTCGCGGGCCACATCAGAGGGCTCCGCGGGCCACTGGTTGGGCACCCCTGCTCTACAGCTAACTTTACTGGCTCTTTTTATTATGTCCAGTGTGCATGAGGCCTTAAAGTGCAGGTATATTATATAGGTCTGCTTTAAAAAAAATAAAAAAAATAATAATAAATAAAAAATAAGTGGAACTTCACTCTCCCAATCAAAATTGATTATTTTTAAGGCCTCATGCCCACTGGCGTTTTTACAGCTGCGTTTTTTGCAGCTTAAAAACGCCTGTCCATGTTATTGTAAATAATTAATTTATTTATTTTTTGGAAAAAATAAAAAAATAAAAAAATAAAACGTCGGAGCTAAAAACGCGACCACGCGTTAGTGCGCGTTTTTTTCTGCCTAATTCTGACGCTGAGGAACGCACTGGCCCTGGGTTTTTTTTTTTACAGCTTACAAACGCCTATGCTCTTTACAGCTCAAAAACGCCTAGGTGGACATGAAGCTATAGACTAACATGGACAGGCGTTTTTAAGCTGTATAAAACGCTCAAAAACGCGGCTGAAAAAACGCCCGTGGGCATGAGGCCTAAACCTCATGCTGCTAGTAATAGTAAACAGATAAGAGAGTATATCATATTGACTGGTTTACATTTTTTTATTTTACATTTAAGTTACTTCCTGGCTTCTTGCCTAGGCAAATGAGGTCATACATCCCAGGAGTCTTCAGGAGGGGAGAGGAGAGGTTTTCTCAGCTAAGCAAACGCTCCTGCATCCATGCTTGAACTAAGGGCAGATGGATTCCAGGACATACATGCTACATAAATCATTTGCCCTTAACAAAATAAAGCACAGAGACATGGATGGATGGATGGATGGGGGAGTTTGCGTTGAATATTAAAAATTAATTAAATAGTGTTTTTGGTTTGTGGTGCTCAGATGCAGCGAAAATCCGCTTTAACTGTATCTGAGCACCACAAACCGAAACACCATTTAATTCATTTGTAATATTCAAAAACTTACCCATTCATCCATGTTTCATAACTTTATTTTGTTGAAGTCACCTTAAAAAACATTCCCCCAGCACAGTGGTTCTCAACCTGGGGGTCAAATGATGATTTTCCAGGGGTCACCGAATCCTGGGCTGTTCCTAAAGCCTTTACCGCTCTCCCAGCCTTTTTGCAGCTGTCCAGCAGGGCTGTTCCTGAAGCCCGCGGCCGACCATTCAGTTCACGGCATGGCGGGGGGGACAGAGACTAGAGGTCAGCGGACTGGTGAGGAATGTGAAATGGGAGGGGCCCCTATCTCCTGATTTTGGCATAGGTGTCACTGCTGCGAGACACCACAGAGCGGAGACACAGTGAGTAACACTACCTGTGATTAGAGTTGCCATTAAAAGTCCCCACTACAGTTCTCAGATCAGATGACCTTGATCAAGAGCACCCAAGTTGGCTGATCAGAACTCCCCCCAGCACTGCCACTGATCCCATTCCCCCACCAAGGAGTAAGAGAAGGAATAAAAATTAAAAAAAAAGGAGGGGGAGTAACAAAGAAAAAGGCAGAGAAAGAATAAGATAAAGAACAGGAGAGGGGGGAGAGAGAGAGGTACATCCTAAAATGTACCATAAGGGGTTTTAATACTGTACTAGTGGAAGGGACTCAGGAAACGCTAAAGGTCCATTGGTTAGCGGTGCAAACAACCCACGCTACGAAAATAATTTTACTGTTACCCAACTTGGGAAATTTTATCAAGGGGTCACAGCACTCGAAAGGTTGAGAACCACTGCCCTAGTATTTCTAGCCGTGGCCATCTTAAATAAAGCAGTTACAGCAAATTTCCTTTTGGGATAAAGGTTTTATATAAATAAAAGCTGACCATTGTTAAATGGTTTGTCTCAACCTTTTAACTACCACTTTTGCTGGACAGCTTGGTCTATTAAAAGGAATCTGAAAAATAACAGACTTACTGGCCGCATCACTGGGTGAAGGTAAACGCTATAAAGCATAGGAAAAGTAAACTAATGCAGCCACCACATCTAAATTGGTAATAACAACATTTATGGTTTGGGGTTTAATATTGCTTTAAAGTGGTTGTAAACCCATAAAAAAAAAACAACTACAAGACATAGGCATAATGAGCTAGTATGCATAGCATACTAGCTCATTATGAATTACTTACCTCACATCGAAGCCCCTGCAGCAGTCCTCGTACCCCCCTCCGGCCGGCGAATTCTCTTCTGGGGGTTACTTCCGGGTATCGAGTCTCCGGCGCTGTGATTTGCTGGAGCCGCTTTCACCGAGTAGGCTCACTGTTTCTAACAGCATGTCAAAGAAGTCCTGCACATTTAAAGTGGTTGTAAACCCATTTTGACAACATGCACCTACAGGTAAGCCTAGATTAAGGCTTACCTGTAGGTGCATGAAATATCTCCTTAACCTACACGGTTAAGGAAATATTTGCTTAAAAACACAGCACCGATGACGTTACACGCATGCGCACTAGCAGGCCGGCATCATTGCCGGTTTTCTGAATGGGAACTTGCCGGCCCGAGCGTGCGTCGTCATCGCCGCTCCGACCAATCACAGCGCCGATGACAGGAAGAAGCTCCGAGCTGATACTAGCTCATTATGCCTTTCTCTTGCAGGGGTATTTTTAAATAAAAAAGTTGTGGAGGGTTTACTTCCTCTTTAACTCCCGCGGCACTGCACACTGATAATGCTCCTCCCGCTGATCATACCAACAAGCCGCTGCTTTACGCGGTGTGCTGACAGCTTTCCTCCATAGATAGCAAGGCAAAGCCAAGAACAGTGCCCTAACACTGCCATGTCCTGATCCTGTCTGACATACTAAGGCAGGCTGCATGATGGGCACTGGTGAGACACAGGCAGGCTGAAAATGATGGGCACTGGTAGGCTGCATTGAACTCCTGCCCCGTGGCCCCAGTCTCTGACCATCTCCTGCCCCGTGGCCCCAGTCTCTGACCATCTCCTGCCCCGTGGCCCCAGTCTCTGACCATCTCCTGCCCCGTGGCCCCAGTCTCTGACCATCTCCTGCCCCGTGGCCCCAGTCTCTGACCATCTCCTGCCCCGTGGCCCCAGTCTCTGACCATCTCCTGCCCCGTGGCCCCAGTCTCTGACCATCTCCTGCCCCGTGGCCCCAGTCTCTGACCATCTCCTGCCCCGTGGCCCCAGTCTCTGACCATCTCCTGCCCCGTGGCCCCAGTCTCTGACCATCTCCTGCCCCATGGCCCCAGTCTCTGACCATCTCCTGTATAATTTTTATTAATTTTTTTAAAAACAGTAATTTTCGGTATCGGTGCAGTTTTGGTTTTGGGCCTAGTGTATTTTTCATTTTCGGTGCCAAAAAACCTATTCGGTGCACCCCTATTAATTTCAATGGGAAGCTGCGTTTTTGGTGCACCGCACCCACAGCGCAGTGGTGTTTAAAGTCCCATGGGATTTAAAAAGGGAAACAATTTTCTTGCAAGGTAAAAATGCAAGAAAAACGTATCAGTGTGAAAGGGGTCTAACTCCATGAGGCTTTGCTCTTATTACCGAATGTTGTAAAGACACTGATCGGCTTCTACACAAAGCATAATTATTCATTTACAATAGAACATTTTACCTTGGTGAAATACAATGCAAGAAACTAAGAAAATATTTTAAAAAAATCTGCTGAATCTATAGGAGAACCACTTGTGTTGAGTAGACAGCCTCACATGGCCTTTCACTCCTCTGAAAACAAAAGCAGAAAAACACACCTTGAGGGAAGAGAAAAAAAGAAAACAGCTCAGACAAGTGCTGACACATCAGCTCCCGAGGCCAGGGCTCAGCCAATCCAACCACAAGCCATGTGCAAAGACCGGCAAGTCTACAGCATTTCTATATGACTAATGCTATTGTGGATTACAGTGGTCCGGTATAGACATCACATAGAATAACCTAGAAATCCGATAGTATGCAGTACTTGTGTAAAATCAAAGGTTTACAACTCATCCCAGCTAAAAATCCATCAAGTGTACAGGAAAAGTGGAGAACAAGCTGTACGTTTACATCTGAAATTTACATCAACAGACTTCTTGGCAAAGCTTGCTTGCAAGAATGGATAGAAAAGACAGGGTAGAAATGTGAATAACAAAGTGACCTAGCAGGTATTTCAGTTTACAGCCATGTGTGCTTTATTTGTAGCAGTCTAGTGTTATAAATAAGCACTATAGGGAGCCCAGCAGGATGAGGCTGACACCCCCAGCCCCCTCCAACACACCACTCCCAGGATGTCCTGTGTTCCCCTCCCATTGCACATTCCTACTGGGAAACTCCCTGCTGCCTCTGGGGGGTGGAAAGGACACTGTACAGTATATGGATATGTCTGACTGTACAGACCAGCCTGGCTCCGAGGCCTGTGTATACACAGAGGGGGACATATGGCCCTTCCATCCAGAGATAACAGCCTCAGCACAATCTCACCCAAGCTCTGGCATGATCGGACTCTGCGGTATCTGTAAACCGTCACCGAGGGATCATACCAAATCCGTGTGTGCTCATTCACAGCTTTCAAGAACAGGATTTTTGGAAATTCATAAAACGATCACCAAGCAACAAAAAACACATTTTTAAAAGCTAAAAGATACTTCAGGAAAAAAAATTGACTTTTTTTTTACTGGTAAAGATGTTTTTTTTTTTTAACCTCACAAGCTATGTAACTAAATATGTGCTACAAATCACATACCTACAAAGTATAAACAAAGTAACATTATACAGGTTTGTATTTTAGCACTGGTTGTGTATGCGGATATATTTATTAAAGCTGCTCGTCAAGTTAAGGTGGATTATAAAAAAAAAAAAAAAAAAAAAAAAAAAAAAGCAGTTTTATAGGATAGTGTGGTAATAGAAGATATAGCAGGGGTAGGCAACCTGGGGCCCTCCAGCTGTTGCAGAACTACAAGTCCCATCATGCCTCTGGGAGTAATTGTAACTGCCAGCCTTGCAATGCCTCATGGGAAATGTAGTTCCACAACAGCTGGAGGGCTGCTGGTTGCCCACTTCTGGGATATAGTATTAGTAGGGTCGTAAGTGAAATGCATCCTTCCTACATTTTGGGAAATTCTCTGAAGATGGAAATATTTTGGCAGCCAATGATAAGATTCTCAACTAGTTGCTCCGATTATTACTGACTCGTGTGATTATTATGTCGTGTCGGCCATAAAAGGATGGTCAGTAACAGACATTTCCTTCTATAGACCCGCGCTCTGTGTACTGCACCCCATACCTAGTTACATCCAATAAACAAACAATGCAGATTTACTAAAGACTGGCAAGAATATTGTAATATAACTGAAATAAAAAAAAAAAAAAATTAAAACACACACACACTTCCATGCTCTGCAGTGTCATAAGAGAGAACAACAAAAGCAGATAATGTCCAGAGATCAGGAGGGAAACCGTCTGGCTTCCACATTTCTTGTGAACTACAATAACCAGCATGCCAAGTGTAGCCATTATAAACCACCAATCACTGGAGAGACTAGGATAAGAGAGTGTCAGTCCTACATGTCACCCCACCCTGACCCTATAACAGATGCTGCACCCGAGTGGTGTACAAGGATTATATATAAACACAGTGGAGGAGGGGGTGTTCAGGACTTCTCATGGTGAAAATAACTTGTTTACAGCCCCTGAGAACGGTTGGCTGAGTTCCTAGGACATGGCAATTAATCATTTACCTATTTTCATTGCTGGACAAATCCAGGGCACCAGTCTGATCATTTCAACCAGCTTCCCAACACATCCTCCCCCATTCCTGGCATGGGTGCCCATCCAAGGCCCGTCCCAGGTAATGGGCGCACTGAGCCTGTCACTGGGTACCTCCCTGGTACAGGAACACGCCGACAGCCCATCCCTGGTATGTTGCCTTCACCCGAATGACCATGTTTTGTGAGAAGCCAACAGACACCTCCATATGTATGACCTGTGAAAGGCCAATTTATCATCCAGTCCGGCCCATCCCCAAACCATTCCAGAGCCGACAACTGTTCCCGACTTCCATCACATATCCCCCATTGGGACTCATCCCTGGAAAGGTGGCACTGCCTTTTCTCTGTAGAATGGATTCTTTGTCCTACAAATAGAATACTAAACCTTACACTGTAAATACATAAACAAGTCATCAGACAGGACAGGGGGAGAAGTGGGCTGTGTGATCAGCTGGGAACAATGGCGGCACATCCTGGTCCCTGGAAATGTTGTCCTCTCCATCCTGTGTGATCAGCTGGGATCATCTCAGGCTCAGTAGGTGATAGTTCCCAGGACAAAGACTGATCACAGAGCACGGAGTGCCCAATAGTTCCAGGGACACGTCTGCTGAGCCCGAGATCCCACAGGATGGAGTGTCCCTGGAAATGTTGTCCTCTCCATCCTGTGTGATCAGCTGGGATCATCTCAGGCTCAGTAGGTGATAGTTCCCGGGACAAAGACTGATCACAGAGCACGGAGTGCCCAATAGTTCCAGGGACACGTCTGCTGAGCCCGAGATCCCAGCTGATCCCACAGGATGGAGTGTCCCTGGAAATGTTGTCCTCTCCATCCTGTGTGATCAGCTGGGATCATCTCAGGCTCAGTGGCTGATAGTTCCCGGGACAAAGACTGATCACAGAGCACGGAGTGCCCAATAGTTCCAGGGACACGTCTGCTGAGCCCGAGATCCCAGCTGATCCCACAGGATGGAGTGTCCCTGGAAATGTTGTCCTCTCCATCCTGTGTGATCAGCTGGGATCATCTCAGGCTCAGTGGCTGATAGTTCCCGGGACAAAGACTGATCACAGAGCGCCCAATAGTTCCAGGGACACGTCTGCCGAGCCCGAGATCCCAGCTGATCCCACAGGATGGAGTGTCCCTGGAAATGTTGTCCTCTCCATCCTGTGTGATCAGCTGGGATCATCTCAGGCTCAGTGGCTGATAGTTCCCGGGACAAAGACTGATCACAGAGCACGGAGTGCCCAATAGTTCCAGGGACACGTCTGCTGAGCCCGAGATCCCAGCTGATCCCACAGGATGGAGTGTCCCTGGAAATGTTGTCCTCTCCATCCTGTGTGATCAGCTGGGATCATCTCAGGCTCAGTGGCTGATAGTTCCCGGGACAAAGACTGATCACAGAGCACGGAGTGCCCAATAGTTCCAGGGACACGTCTGCTGAGCCCGAGATCCCAGCTGATCCCACAGGATGGAGTGTCCCTGGAAATGTTGTCCTCTCCATCCTGTGTGATCAGCTGGGATCATCTCAGGCTCAGTGGCTGATAGTTCCCGGGACAAAGACTGATCACAGAGCACGGAGTGCCCAATAGTTCCAGGGACACGTCTGCTGATCCCGAGATCCCACAGGATGGAGTGTCCCTGGAAGTGCTGATCACTAAGACACTCCGTCCTGTGTGATCAGCAGAAGTGTCCCTGGAACTATTACCCACTAAGGCACTCCATATAGTAACATTGATCCCATAGTACAGGGGTGTCCATGCAGTGCCGTGTAACCAGCTCAGAGCCCAGTCCATGGAGCCCACTAGGGCACTCCGTGCAGTGCGGACGTCCATACACAGCCCGTACTCCCAGTCCCCCGCACGGCAGGCCAGAGTGAAGTATAGCGCTCCGGGTGATGGAAACTGTAGCGCTGTACAAAGGCTCACCTCTATAGGAGCTCCGAGGCGGATCCAGCCGGCCCGGGTCGGCGAGCGGGGTGTCCGGTGTAGTCCTGAGTACTGGGGGTGTCCGGTAGTCGGCTCTCAGCCCGCTCTCCTCCTCACACGGCGCGGTGACGTCCCGATTTTGCGCCCAGCCCTAATCCTCGCGCTCCGCTGGCCGCACCACAGGAAGCGCATTCCAGGCCTGTGACGTCAGCGGTGTGGGCGGGGAGAGGGACACGTGGGTGCGGAGGGAGAGGAAGGGTGACCTCAGGTTGGGAGTCTGCGAGATTGCTGTGCTAACTAATAGAATCGTCCAGTCATAGCCGGGGAGAGAGGGAGAGAGATGTATAAGATAGTCCCGGGGATGCAGCAGTGCGCTCTGATTAGCTAATGGCCACAATGTTGTATTTATTACAGGGATTTATCTAGAGCCAACAAGTTACATACATACTGTATACAGTGACATCACTAGGATTGGTGTCACCCCTCCTCCACCAACTATAGTCCCCCTCTCAGTACAGACCCTCCCCTCTCAGTACAGACCCTCCCCTCTCAGTATAGACCCCTCTCATGCATACCCCCCTCAG
Organism: Rana muscosa; assembly: GCA_029206835.1. Taxonomy (NCBI): domain Eukaryota; kingdom Metazoa; phylum Chordata; class Amphibia; order Anura; family Ranidae; genus Rana; species Rana muscosa. The sequence goes on along the minus strand of CM055122.1, from coordinate 238,371,841 downwards.
TATAGACCCCCCTCAGTATAGACCCCCCTCAGTATAGACCCCCTCAGTATAGACCCCCTCAGTGCATACCCCCCTCAGTATAGACCCCCCTCAGTGCATACCCCCTCAGTATAGACCCCCCTTAGTGCATACCCCCCTCAGTATAGACCCCCCTCAGTGCATACCCCCCTCAGTATAGACCCCCCTTAGTGCATACCCCCCTCAGTATAGACCCCCTCAGTGCATACCCCCCTCAGTATAGACCCCCCTTTGTGCATACCCCCCTCAGTATAGACCCCCTTCAGTGCATACCCCCCTCAGTATAGACCCCCTCAGTGCATACCCCCCTCAGTATAGACCCCCTTAGTGCATACCCCCCTCAGTATAGACCCCCTTCAGTGCATACCCCCCTCAGTATAGACCCCCTCAGTGCATACCCCCCTCAATGCATAGCCCCCTCAGTGCATACCCCCCTCAGTATAGACCCCCCTCGGTGCATACCCCCCTCAGTATAGACCCCCCTCAGTGCAAACCCCCCATATTTACATATTACATTTACTTATAGTAAATAAGGAAGTGTACAGACCTCAGTCAGAGCAGCGCGGACGGATATACACACTCACAGCGATGTGTGTCCCTCGGGCTCCTCCTCTTCCTACGTGGATGTAAACAGAGAGGAGGGGGAGGCGGGCTGAGAGACCCGAGATGCGCAGATCACAGTGTAGGGCAGCGGGCAGTGTCGCTACCAATGGGTGTCACCCCTCTGGCAGGTGTTACCCTGGTGCAGCCGCCCCGTTCCCCCTCTAACGATGCCACTGCCTTGCAGCCTCACTTCCTGGTTCCCTACTGCACGACTCGCGCTGCGCAATCCCACTGGTCCCTGCTGTCTTCTGGGACCTCTGTGTCTCCCAGAAGACAGCGGGGAGGACGAAGGAGGCACCAGACATGGCGTAGATAGCAGAGGCGGCTCTAAGCCCCTGTGAGTGCGAGGCCTTAGGCGACCGCCTAATTTGCCTAATTAAAGAGCCGCCTCTGGTAGATAGCCGCGGGTGGCTCGGCTATCTATGCCCGGAAGTGGGAGCAAAATACCTGTATTAGACAGTTATCTGCCCCCCCTCCCCCCTGAAAGGTGCCAAATGTGACACCGGAGGGGGAGGAATCCGAAAAGCGGAAGTTCTATTTTTGGGTGGAACTCCACTTTAAAGTGGTTGTAAACCACTGGACGTTTATTTTTTTAACCCCGCAAAACAAAGCCATAATGTGCTAGTATGCACTGCATACTAGCACATTATGTTAAACTTAGCTTAAAATTAAGCCCTCCCATGCAGATCTGGAGGCAGCTTCCATCTTCACCCGGCTTGCTTCCAGATTTGCGGACTCTGGCTCTGTGTCTGGTCAGAGCCGCGATGATGTCACTCCCGCGCATGCATGAGGGAGAGGCCAGTCTAGTCACGGGGCTCTGAAGAAACAGCACGGGTGGCCTTTCCTTCAGAGGACATGCACCACTGATGTCACTGACTGCATGTAAACTAAATATCTCCTACACTATGCACGTTTAGGATAGGGTGACCAGACATCCCCGGTTTCCGGGGACAGTCCCCGGATTGAGGACACTGTCCCCGGACCAAGTTTGTCCCCGGTTTTGTCCCCGGATTGGATTTGAACAGGGGCTGGGGCAATTTCAAAGACAGTCAGTGCATAAAAAAATAAACAAAATTCTGAATTGCACACCCCCGCTCCGGTGCTCTTAATAGCTTAGGGGGGTGTATTTTTTTTCCATTATCTGTGCCCCTTTCTGATGATCATGTGCTGGTCGGAGCGGAGGGAATATTTCTTCAGTTTCGGGTGCATGTCCATTCAGCTCCGCTCGCATGTTCTTCTGCCTTGGCTCAAGTCCCGGCCAGCCGCCTGCCTGTTTATCTCCTTGCCTTCCCTGGTGGAGTGATCGTTCTCCGCTCCCCACCCAGTAGTAGCCGGGGCCCGGAGAGTGAGACTTGACAGGCTGTGAGGCGGGCGGCGGCGGCGGCGACGGGCAGAGAGTCACTGATTGCCGCCATTACTAGTAAAAATAAAAAATATGTCCCCGGATTTCATTTAAAAAATCTGGTCACCTTAGTTTAGGAGATAGTTACATTACCTATAGGTAAGCTTTATTATATGCTTTCCAATAGGTAAAAGTCATGCATGGAAGTTAACTTCCACTTTAAAGTGGATCGAAAGGCAGAAGTTTTTTTTTTATCTTAATGCATTCTTTGCATTAAGATAAAAAAGCTTCTGTGTGCAGCAGCCCCCCTAATACTTACCTGAGCCCCATCTCTGTTAAGCAATGTGCACGAGAGTCCTGGATGACCAAAGTCTTGTTTTTTTTTCTCTAAAAATAACAAACAAGTTATACTTACCTCTTTGGCCCCATGCACACGAGACGCAGGTGCAAACTCTGCTGAACACACGTTTTTAAACGCTGAAACCGGCGTTTTTAAACACGCGTTTTGCCGCGTTTGCGGCCGCGTTTGCGGCCGCGTTTAGCGGCGTTTTACTGCGTTTGCGTTTATAAGCGTTTCATCATAGACCCTCCCTAAGCTCAAAAAACAGTACATTTTAACCATTTCAGCCAGTTTGTGAGACCAGAGTGAGTAGCAGCAGCTGAGAGTGCAGCAGTGTACTTGTATTTAGTGTATCACTTGCCACATCACCTGCCACAAGTTGTGGATTGTCCACTTGCCACGTCACCTGCCACGTCACCTGGCCACGTCACCTGCCACAAGTTGTGGATTGTCCACTTGCCACGTCACCTGGCCACATCACGTGCCACGTCACCTGCCACAAGTTGTGGATTGTCCACTTGCCACGTTACCTGGCCACGTCACCTGGCCATGTTACCTGCCACGTCACCTGGCCACGTTACCTGCCACGCCAGCTGGCCACATCACCTGCCACAAGTTGTGGATTGTCCACTTGCCACGTCACCTGCCACGTCACCTGGCCACGTCACCTGCCACAAGTTGTGGATTGTCCACTTGCCGTGTCACCTGGCCACATCACGTGCCACGTCACCTGGCCACGTCACCTGCCACAAGTTGTGAATTGTCCACTTGCCACGTCACCTGCCACGTCACCTGGCCACGTCACCTGCCACAAGTTGTGGATTGTCCACTTGCCACGTCACCTGGCCACGTCACCTAGCCATGTTACCTGCCCACATTACCTGCCACGTCATCTAGCCACGTCACCTGCCACAAGTTGTGGATTGTCCACTTTCCGCGTCACCTGGCCACATCACGTGCCACGTCACCTGCCACAAGTTGTGAATTGTCCACTTGCCACGTCACCTGGCCACGTCACCTGCCACAAGTTGTGGATTGTCCACTTGCCTTGTCACCTGGCCACGTCACCTGGACACAATACCTGCCACGTCACCTGCCACGTCACCTGGCCACGTCACCTGCCACGTCACCTGGCCACGTCACCTGCCACAAGCTGTGGATTGTCCACTTGCCACGTCACCTGGCCACGTCACCTGGCCACATCACCTGACACAAGTTGTTGATTGTCCACTTGCCACGTTGATTGTCCACAATTTAATGCAAGCAATTACAGTTTTCTTTTATATTTTTTAATAGTTTTTCATCATTTTCCATCATTTTTGAGATTTCTAATGTTAAAAAATAGGTCACCTTTAAAAACGCTTATAAACGCAAACGCGGCAAAACGCCGGTACCGCGTTTAGCCGCGTTTAGCAGCGTTTAGCGTCTGAAACGTGGAAAACTTTTGCGTCTGAACCCATTTTTTTGCTTCTGGAAAAACGAGGTTAAACGCAACTGCTTGCAAACGCCAAAAAACGAGTGTGTGCATGGACACATAGGATAACATTGAATGGGTTCAGGAGCAGTTGAAAAAAGCGTCCAACTGCCTCTGAACGCGCGTTCAACAGCAAATAACAGTGTCTCGTGTGCATGGGGCCTTATGTGTAATGGCTTTGCAGGACTCTCCCTCCTGCTGTCAATCAAATTCACCGAGCCAATCAGGGGAGAGAGGGGCGGGGCTAAACTGCAGCTCCATGTCTGAATGAATACACAGAGCTGTGGCTTGGCTCAGTTGCCCCCATAGCAAGCTGCTTACTGTAGGGGCACTCAACAGGAGGAAGGGGCCAGGAGAACCCGAAGAAGAGGAGGATCTGGGCCACATAAAAACTACACTATTAGCTTGGAAAGACATTCTTTCAAAAACCAGACATATGGGGAAAAAAATCGAAATTATCTCTACCTACAGAAGTCATTAACTGATGCAGAATCAGACTCTCAGTAGACGAATGGATTAATAAGGGGTATACTATGTACGAGAACCTACCCTCAAATGTCAAAAATATCAGCATGAGTAAGATTGGCAAGTGTACTCGGTTAAAAGATTTTAATCCTAATAATTTGATCGAATTCCCATCTATTTTATAGGAATACATCTCTCTTCAGAAGGATGATAACAGAAAAGGTATCTCTTTCTTCTATAATATGTTATCTTCACAACCATTTACCAAAAATCCACATATGTTGAAATGGGAGAGAGAACTGGATCAAAGTTTCTCCCCAAATCAGTGGATAAAATCATTCCAAACAATAAACAAATCATCCTCTTGTATTGAACACTGGGATAACTCCCAAAAAATAACTAACAGATGGTATTTAACCCCATACAGATTATCCAAAAATTTTCCATCCACTTCCGACATTTGTTGGAAATGTAACGAGCAAACGGGAAATCTCCTACACACACTTTGGAGTTGCAAAACCCTAAAAAGTTTCTGGAACTCTATTTCATCCTTTATCGCAGACATTACGGGTAACCTTGGCAAGCTTACTCCTGCCTCCGCACTATTAGGTATAGATCTTGATAAATACCCCACAATGTACAGAACTATAATGTTACATATATTGATAGCCTCAAGACTTACAGTAGCCTCTTTATGGAAATCCACAGAAGCCCCAAATCTATCTATGGTCATCACCAGGTTGAACACTCAAGCCCAATTAGAACTAATGTTAGCCTACAAGAATCACTCTATATTCTCCTTTGACAGAAAATGGAAAATAAACAAGTATTTAGTTAACCTCTCGACTAAATCAGAACTTTGGTTTCCTGGTCTTCACAGCTACAAAATTTAATAACATCATCAAAATAAATGGATTTACTTTCAACTGATAATATTGCAAGATCAGAAAGCCCTGACTGTCCCATTGTAGAATGCAAATAGTTCTTTATAAGTTTCACTTACTATGCACTTACTGTTCCCCCGGAGGGCAACAGGATCACAGAGGGACAACAGGCACAAGGAGGGAGGCAGATTCTGTCAAATAGGCACATTGCATATACTAGAGCTGCGTGATTCTGGCTAAAATAAGAATCACAATTTTTTTGCTTAGAATAAAGCTCACGATTCTCTCGGTGTAACATCTACTTTCACATTATACAAAAAAATTGGGCTAACTTTGCTGTTTAATTTTTTTTAATTCATTAAAGTGTATTTAAAAAAAAAAAAATTGTTTGAAAAACCGCTGCGCAAATACGGTGTGACATAAAATATTGCAACAACCACCATTTTATTCTCTAGGGTCTCTACTAAAAAAAATATATCATGTTTGGGTGTTTCAAGTAATTTTCTAGCAGAAAATAATGATTTTTTACTTGTAAGCAACAATTGTCAGAAAAGGTTTGGTCTTTAATTGCTTCAGCCCCGGACCATTTTGGTGGTCAAAGACCAGGCCACTTTTTGCGATTCGGCACTGCGTCACTTTAACTGACAATTGCGCGGTCGTGCGACGTGGCTCCCAAACAAAATTCACGTCCTTTTTTTCCCATAAATAGAGCTTTCTTTTGGTGGTATTTGATCACCTCTGTGGTTTTTATTTTTTGCGCTAAAAACAAAAAAAGAGCGACAATTTAAAAAAAATTCAATATTTTTTACTTTTTACTATAAAACATATCCCCAAAAAATATATATAAAAACATTTTTTTCCACAGTTTAGTCCAATACGTATTCTTCTACATATTTTTGGTAAAAAAAAATCACAATAAGCATTTATTGATTGGTTTGCGCAAAAGTTATAGCTTCTACAAAATAGGGGACTGTTTTATGGCATTATTAATATATTTTTTTTTTTTTACTAGTTATGGTGGCGATCAGCGATTTTTATCGTGACTGCAACATTATGGCAGACACATCGAAAACTTTTGACACCATTTTGGGACCATCGTAATTTTTACAGTAATCAGTGCTATAAAAATGCACTGATTACTGTAAAAATTACACTGGCAGTGAAGGGGTTAACCACTAGGTGGCGCTGCAGGGGTTAAGTCAGTACTAGGGAGTGATTCTTACTGTTAGGGGGCGTGGCTACCCGTGACACGTCACTGATGACTGTTCCCGATCACAGGAAATTTAAAGGGACATACAGGTACACCCATTTGCCTGCCCGTGCCATTCTGTCGACATACATCGTCGTGCGGCGGTCGGCAAGTGGTTAAATGGTTAAACTTCCTTCATCTACACACCGGAGTTCTTTCCTTTGATAAAAGAACGAAGAGATACTTTGTTTCCACTTATTCAAGTGTTTTATTAAAACTTGTCAGACTGCCTGGATTTTGTTTATCCAGCTGTGAGAACTCTCTGCACTTGTTAGAAAGAAAGTGACATGCTGTTTTGAAGATCGCAAGGAAAAAAGATCGCGATTTCGATTCTTCGCGATTAATCGTGCAGCTCTAGCATATACTGTTCAATATGCGTAGTCCAGATTTTGTTTCTTCCTCCTCCCTCCAGGCTCCTCCTTGGCCTTGTCTACTATCTAGAAGAGCTGCACGATTCTGGATAAAATGAGAATCATGATTTTTTTTTGCTTAGAATAAAGATCACGAATCACGGCGTAACATCATCTTTCACATTATGCAAAAAAATTGGGCTAACTTTACTGTTTAGTTTTTTGTATTTTTCCCCCTAAAATTGCATTTGAAAAACAGCTGCGCAAATACAGTGTGACATAAAATATTGCAATGACCGCCATTTTAATCTCTAGGGTCTCTGCTAAAAAAATATATAATGTTTGGAGGGTCTAAGTAATTTTCTAGCAAAAAATACTGATTTTAACTTGTAAGCAACAAGTGTCAGAAAAAGGCTTAGTCTTTAAGTGGTTAAACTGATTTGACCTCATTTACAGACCGAAGTTCATCCCTTTGATCGCTAAAGGAACTTAAGGTTTTTTTTTTTTTTTTTAATAACAAACATGTTATACTCACCTCCTCTGTGCAAGGGTTTTGCACAGAGCGGCCCGATCCTCCTTTTGTGGGGACCCCTGGCAGCACTCTTGGCCTCTCCTTTTCATTGGGTGCCCCCCACGGACAGCCGCTTTTCATGGGGGCACCCGTGCGGGCGTGCTTCTGAGTACTGCTGCTGCGTCCATTGACACAGACAGCAGTACTGGGCCCGCCCCCGGCTCTTGTGTCACTGGATTTAATTGACAGCGCTGCTATCAATCTATCCAATGAGGACCCGAGACAGCGGCTGGAGCTGCTGGGCTCGTCCCTGTCGATGGAATGATCAGGTTCATGTAAGAAAAAGGGGGGCTCTGGGGGGCAGCTGCAGCACAGAAGGTTTTTCACCTTAATGGATAGATAGTTGTAAAGGTAGAAGTTTTTTTTTATCTTTATGCATTCTATGCAATAAGATAAAAAACCGGTGCGTAGTAGCCTCTCCAGCACCCCCTAATTACTTAGCTGAGCCCCATCTCTCTCCAGCGATGTCCACGAGTGTCTTAGCCATCTGGGACTCTCCTCCTGATTGGCTGAGACACAGCAGCGTGTGCCATTGGCTCTAGTAGCTGTCAATAAAAGTCAGTAAGCCAATCGGGAGAGAGGGGGGCAGGGCTGTGTCGAGGCTCCTGTCTGAATGGACACAGGGAGCTGTGACTTGGCTCGGGTACCCCCATAGCAAGCTGGTGGCTGTGGGGGCACTCAACAGGAGGGAGGGGCCAGGAGCAGCGAAGAGGGACCCGAAAAGAGTAGGATCGGGGCTGCTCTGTGCAAAACCAACTGCACAGAGGAGGTAAGTATGACATGTTTGTTATTTTTTATTTTTAAACCAGACTTTACAATCACTTTAAGGCTCTGTTTACACTTGTTCAACTTGTCCTAAGATTTGGGACTGCAAAGTCGCATCACAAGTCATACCCCATGATTTCCAATATCTACCATTCATATCTGTGCGACTTCAAGTCGCAGCGACTTCAAAGTAGTCCCTGCACTACTTTGGTCAGACTTTGATGCGACTTGAGGTCCATAGACCTCAAGAATACACAGGCATTGCTTCAAGTCACATCTAAATCGCTGCAAAAAAATGCGCAACTTTCAGGTCGCAATAGTGAAAACCTAGGCTAATGCCGCGTACACACGACCGTTTTTAATGTAATTGAAAAAAACGTTGTTTTTCTCAACGCGATTCTTCTCAAGCCTGCCTTGCCTACACACGATCATGAAAAAAAATGCTCGAGCAAAGCGCGGTGACGTACGAAATGTAGGACGGCACTATAAAGGGGAAGTTTCATTCGGATGGCGCCACCCTTTGGGCTGCTTTTGCTGATCCTCGTGTTAGTAAAGTTTGGTGAGAGACGAATGGCGCTTTTCAGCCTCGTGCTCTTCACTCCGTTACAGCGTGACGAATGTGCTATCTCCATTACGAACGCTAGTTTTACCAGAACGAGCGCTCCAGTGTCATCACTTGCTTCTGAGCATGCGCGTTTTTTAAAAACAACGAGAAAAATTAGAGCATGTTCCAAATTTTTAATGCCCATTTTTTACGTCGTGAAAAATGCTCTGGAGCCCACACACAATAGTTTTTAATGACCAAATTAAAAAATGGCATTTTTCTCGTCATGAAAAACGGTCGTGTGTACGCGGCATAAAACATTACAACTCCTTTAACTGATTCAATGTTTCTTTTTATCTCTCTTTCAGCACTAAGGCTGTTCTTTTTTTTTATTTTGCCAGCTGTGAGCAGGGACTTCTCTGCACTTGTTACACGAATCATGGAAATTATGGATTAGGATCGCAATATTTTAACGATTAATTGTGCAGCTCTATTATCTAGCCTACCACAGAGCCCTACAGTGAAGACAGAGAAAAGAAGCAGGGCTCTGACCAGGCTAATAATTTATTTTAAGGATTCACTTTTTCCCCCTAGCTAGCCTGCCACAATGCTCCGTCCTGCCGCTGGGGACTGACAGGAGGATAGGCAGTAGGGCACTGAACAGGCTAGCACATCAGGTTCTCTCCTATCTAGCCACAGTGGAAACACCTACAAAATTACCCCATTTTGAGAAGCAAACACACCAGCGAATATTATATGAGGCATGGGCTGGTGACAGGTACTCGGGTACTCTGATGAGCTGGTGACAGGTACTTGGGTACTCTGATATACTGGTGACAGGTACTCAGGTACTCTGAAGGGCTGGTGACAGGTACTTGGGTACTCTGAAGGGCTAGTGACAGGTACTCGGGTTCTCTGATGGGCTGGTGACAGGTACTTGGGTTCTCTAAAGGGCTGGTGACAGGTACTCGGGTACTCTAATGGGCCGGTGACAGGTACTCGGATACTCTGATGGACTGGTGACAGGTATTTTGATACTCTGATTGGCTGGTGACAGGTACTCGGGTACTTTGTTGGGCTGGTGACAGGTACTCAGGTACTCTGTTGGGCTGGTGACAGGTACTCGGGTACTCTGATGGGCTGGTGACATGTACTCGGGTACTTTGTTGGGCTGGTGACAGGAACTCGGATACTCTGTTGGGTTGGTGACAGGTACTCGGGTACTCTGATGGGCTGGTGACAGGAACTTGTGTACTACTCTGATGGGCTGGTGACAGGTACTCGGGTACTCTGTTGGGCTGGTGACAGGTACTCGGGTACTCTGATGGGCTGGTGACAGGAACTTGTGTACTCTGTTGGGCTGGTGACAGGTACTCGGATACTCTGATGGGCTGGTGACAGGTACTCGGGTACTCTGATGGGCTGGAGATAGGTACTCGGGTACTCTGATGGGCTGGTGACAGGTACTAAGCAGGTGGCTAACGGTAACCACCACCATTGTGGGCCGATTTCCCCCCCAAAAATCACCTATTACACACGCCGGGTGCCAGGATGTTCAGGCACCCTAACATGTGAGTGATATTTTTTATTTTTAAATGCTTTTAATAAATGTTTTGGAACGATATTTTTGCGCAATGAGGATTCTTTTGGTTTGTTTATCTGTATGAGGAACTGCACTGCATGAGACGCCAGCAGCGGATCTCTACATTGGTTTCCCCACATGCTTAAGACGCCTTTCACACTGAGGCGCCCATAGCGTCAGCGGTAAAACACCGCTATTTTTACCGCCGACGCTATGGGCGGATTTGCGGCGTAAAACCGACCCACTAGCGGCCGAGAAAGGGTTAAAACCGCCTGCAATGCGTTGCTGAAGCAGCGCATTGCGGGTGGTATAGCCGCGCTGTCCCATTGATTTCAATGGGCAGAAGCGGTGGAGGAGTGGTAAACACACCGCTGCTTCACCGCTCCAAAGATGCGGCTAGCAGGACTTTTTTTACCGTCCTGCTAGCGCAACACTCCAGTGTGAAAGCCCTCAGGCTTTCACACTGGAGTGAATGTAACAGCAGTTTAAGGGCGGATTGCATGCGCTATTTTTAACGCTAAAGTGCCTGCAATACGCTCCAGTGTGAAAGGGGTCTAAAGGACCATAATAGCGATAGTTGGCCAACTCCAGGGGGTGAGTTTACATCTATGTGGGGCACCCAAGTCTGAGCACATAGAAGCACGGATATATCAAATTTGAGCACGAGCACTTTATATCACTATACTACTGGGACTGTTCTATATTTGTGTATATCATTTATACTAAACCTAGGGACTGTTTTCTATATTCTCTATTGCCATTTTGACAATTTGGTACTACAGCTGGATTGGTATTGTGCTTATAAAAGGAGTAGTAAAGGTAAATGTTTTTTCACCTTAATGCATCCTATGCATTAAGGTGAAAAAGCATTTGACAATACCGCCGCTCCCAGCCCCCCCGTTTTACTAACCTGGCCCCTCGAAAGTCCCGCGCTCGCTCCCGTCATCCTCCGAGTTCCTGTGCCTGGCCGTTGATTGGCTACTGTGGATGGATTGAAAGCAGCGCAGCCATTGGCTGGCGCTGCTGTCAATCACATCCAATGACGCGGCACGTCGGGGGCGGGGCCGAGTGATACAGTCGGCGGCTATAATCGCCGCTGTATCACGGGAGCGCGCCCGCAGTAACTCCACACCATGCGAGCTCGCTCGCATTATGGTGTGGAGTCCTTGCAGGGAGGAGCCGAGACAGCCGCCGAGGGACCCCAGAAGCGGAGGATCGGGGCCACTGTGTGCAAAACAAGCTGCACAGTGGAGGTAAGTATAATATGTTTGTTATTTAAAAAAAAAAAAACGGGAACCTGTAGTGTTCCTTTAAGTTTCATATCCATTGGCGCTTGGTTCTTTTATTTTTATCTCCTACTCTGGCTCCCTGAAAACTCATCTCTTCAGTGAAATGTATCCCTCCTCTAACTAATAGATTGTACTTTTTCTTTCTCTATCAGCTCATCCCCTCGCAGTTATTACAGTTACCTTTTGTATCACTTGCCCCTCCTTATTAGATTGTAAGCATTCGTGAGCAGGGCCCTCTGATCCCTCCAGTATTAAATTATATTTAACTTTTTTGCTTTCCTTTATTTAGTAGATCGCTATGAAAAATGTTTGCTGTATATAAATCTTGTACAATAATACAAATAATAATAGATATACTTGAAAACTATCTCCTGGGTGGTTGTGACACCATCTAGCAGACACAATGTAGTTTGATTCACCTATGAACCCCTCTCCAATGTGGCAAATCACAACAAGGCTGTACTGTAATGGAGTTACTTGGTAGGCGGCTCTGACCCCATCGAGCAACAAGGCACATATAATATATTGAGCTCTTTGTTTGGGGATGGTGGAACATGAGACTTGTTTGCAGTGCTGTTGGGAGAACAGTTGAATGTTGAATGCCACACAATTAACGCATGTGGGCACTTGATGCTATTCTGCATTTAGCACCCATGTAAATTCACTCGCCTCAAAAAAAAATAAAAAAAAATAATATGTAGCGGGGTATTCCCCTTTAATACAGAGAGACTACATCTCCCAGTACATCTTGCAGCACCCAGGGCGCATTGCTCCGGAACAGAGACTGCTGGGGCAGACTTTATAAAGGGGAGGTGGGGTTTGTTCTGTCTCTTTTGGACACCCCCTCTCCTAGCAAGAGGATCTCTGTGCTGAACTGCTGTGTGCACAAGGCCTGAAGCCTGGGCCTTGTGCTCTTTTCCAAAGAGCCCCTCTGCCAGCCTAGCAGAGCCTTAGAGACATCTTCTCTTCCTTACTGCAGTACACCAGAAGGATTGAAGACTTGGATGTCGGTGGATTCCTGTTCCTAGACGAATCGGTGGAGGAAACAGACTTGGACTTGCCTGGGTGGTGAGAGCTGTTTAAAGACAGATACTTTATCTTTACTATTCGTTGGGATTACAAAGTTGTTCTTCAAGTGCACCACCGAAAAATTGCTAGCGAATATTGTTTCACTGAACTTCCATTTAGATCAGTCAGGCCTGACTGCATAGGTAGACATTGCTGGGTGTTAGTCTGCCCATGAGGGGAAGTAGCTGTAAAAGGGCAGCGCTAGAGTTGCATAGCAATACTTTATTATTCTGAGTACTCTGTTTATCTTTATTACTGTTTATTGCAGGGATCTGCAACTTGTTATACTGTTGTTTATTACTTGCCCATTAGCCTCAGTAAAATATCTGGGTCAAGTACATTGGTGTCAGTTTCACTTACTTCAATAGAAGTTTTAAAGTATATCACTGTGTGTGTGTTTGCCATAGGACTGCGTCACCTAGAGTTGCGGTCACGCGGTCCTATCTCCCCTTACTAGCTGTGCCACGGGAGGGTAGAGCCGATTGCCAGGGGTTGACAGCGGTTCACTACAGGGCCCAAAACAAAACCAGCGGCTCTCTTAACTGGGGGTAGCGCTACACGTGGGGGCTCGAGTCCGGGATCCTTGTACGTTGCACGCTGCAATCAAGCCGGTCAGAAGTACCAGCATGGACCCGCTAGCAATGTCACAGTGGTGCGCAGCGATTGGCGCCAATCCAACCGCGGCGGTAGTCATTGTACTCCCGGGGGAAAGATGGAAGGAAGAGGAGATAAAACAGCTTGTATTGTTACTGTCTCCGAGCCACAAAGCATGGGTGATGGATTTTAGGCCAGATCCAGTGATCTCGTTTACATACACACTGGTAGAATGGAAAAATGTACCGCAAACGATTATCTGGCTATGCTGGAGGAGGAATTTGGCCAGCTGGAGAAGCCGACTGAACTGATCTACCAGTTCGAACATACCCTCCAACAGCCGGGAGAGAAGTTATCCGAATATGTGCGGAGGCTAAACCGGAAGCTGTGCCAAATTGTCCTAAAGAAGGGAATACTACCGCAGGTCATAGACGCAACCCGAATGAAGCAGATCCTGAGGGGAGCCCTGCGTTCAGATCCAGTTTGGCTCTACTTGAAGACCTCTGAAGGAGTGATGACTTTGAGTTACCCAGATCTTGTACGAATCATAAGAGATGAAGAAGCCCTCTTAAATGAACAGCAAGGGGCTGAGAAGACCACTACCCTCTCCGCGGTGGGAGTCAGATCAGTTACGGCTGCGGAACGGGACTCAGAAGTGGAGATCCTGAAGACTCAGATGTCCAAAATAATGGAGATGGTGACCGGGTCACTGGATGTCAGGTCTGGGATAGACACACTGAAGGTGCAAGTGTCCCAGCTGGCGGAGATGATGAACAAATTGATGGCAGAAAGTACTGGATTGTTCGCCCAAAAGCCCACGAAGCAAGACATCTGTCGAAATTGTGGAGGTGTAGGTCACTACCAGCAAGTGTGTCCAAGTCCACGAATGGAGACAGAAGGCTGGGGGAGGCCTCAGAGAAGTGACCCAAGAATGGAGAGAAGATCCGGGCCTTCAAAAATAACTTTCCCTGAACCTGCGAGGGAACGGTGGAGGACACCTGCAGTTTATGCCGTCTCAGTGAACAATGCCTATCAGCCTTCCAAACAACGCCAGAAACGGCATTTCCAGTGCCGAAAGCTGAAGAGAGCACAAGTCCAAGTATGCCAGCCTGCTGTTACAGGTGTTTCCAAAAGGAGTGCTACCCAATTGGTAGGTCCTCTGCCTGTAGTGCCTGTTCTGATCGAAGGGATCTACACCAGAGCCATCCTTGATACAGGTGCTCAGGTTACCCTAATGACCAGAGACGTTTACAAGAAGTACCTCTCATACCTGCCCCTGGAAGAGATGGGAGACACCAAGATTTAGGGTATCCAAGCAGAAGAGTACTCTTATGATGGATGTGTGCGGATCAAGTTGTCGTGTGATCCATTGAGGGCTGGGGAGCCCCAGAACTTTGAGACACTGGCCATTGTCTGTCCCTGGCTGCCAGGGCCCTCAAGAAGCTCTCTCATCGTTGGGACCAATACCGATCTGGTGAAACGGCTTTTAGCCCCTGCTGTCCCCAGATGTGATCCCATACCCTCACTACCGGAAGAGGTTCCTGCTTCAGTACCAGAGGAAGAACCAAGAGTAGCTGAGACTGTGACTCCCAGGGAGAAGAGAAGGAAGAGAGTCATTCATCCTCCCCGGAAACTAACTCATGATCAGATGGGAGAAAGTTCCGAAGACACGGTCCTAACCTCAAGAAGGACCATGCTCACATCTGGTCCCTCCACTGTACATTTGGTGGAGGGCAACCCCAACTCACTTCCTGGCACATTTAGACAGGTCGCCCCCACTGAAGCGACCTGTGGACAGGACAGCTCCCCATCATATGATGATTGGTGGGAGGCTCCTCTGTCAATCCTATGCAACCGCATTGAAGCTAAAATGTTTTGCAGATCTAAAAATGTTAGATGTCTTTGGGGACCAAAGATTCAAAGTGGGGGGAGTGTGTAGCGCGGTATTCCCCTTTAATACAGAGAGACTACATCTCCCAGTACATCTTGCAGCACCCAGGGTGCATTGCTCCGGAACAGAGACTGCTGGGGGAGACTTTATAAAGGGGAGGTGGAGTTTGTTCTGCCTCTTTTGGACACCCCCTCTCCTAGCAAGAGGATCTCTGTGCTGAACTGCTGTATGCACAAGGCCTGAAGCCTGGGCCTTGTGCTCTTTTCCAAAGAGCCCCTCTGCCAGCCTAGCAGAGCCTTAGAGACATCTTCTCTTCCTTACTGCAGTACACCAGAAGGATTGAAGACTTGGATGTCGGTGGATTCCTGTTCCTAGACGAATCAATGGAGGAAACGGACTTGGACTTGTCCGGGTGGTGAGAGCTGTTTAAAGACAGATACTTTATCTTTACTATTCGTTGGGATTACAAAGTTGTTCTTCAAGTGCACCACCGAAAGATTGCTAGCGAATATTGTTTCACTGAACTTCCATTTAGATCAGTCAGGCCTGACTGCATAGGTAGACATTGCTGGGTGTTAGTCTACCCATGAGGGGAAGTAGCTGTAAAAGGGCAGCGCTAGAGTTGCATAGCAATACTTTATTATTCTGATTACTCTGTTTATCTTTATTACTGTTTATTGCAGGGATCTGCAACTTGTTATACTGTTGTTTATTACTTGCCCATTAGCCTCAGTAAAATATCTGGGTCAAGTACATTGGTGTCAGTTTCACTTACTTTAATAGAAGTTTTAAAGTATATCACTGTGTGTGTTTGCCATAGGACTGCGTCACCTAGAGTTGCGGTCACGCGGTCCTATCTTCCCTTACTAGCTGTGCCACGGGAGGGTAGAGCCGATTGCCAGGGGTTGACATCAGTGCACTACAGGGCCCAAAACAAAACCAGCGGCTCTCTTAACTGGGGGTAGCGCTACAAATATATATATATATATATATATATATATATATATATATATATATATATATATATTTTATTTTTTTCTTCTTTCTTTCTTTTTCTTTCCGGTCCTTGGTCCAAAATTAGGTAAATCCCTTCCTGAACTGTTGTCTCTGGTCGTTGGGACAGGTGCCCTCCTATTGGAATATTTTCCCTATATTTCTTCAGGTAACAACAAAAAATTTGGAACTTTGCATCACTTTCAGTCCCTGTGACAACTGTCACCAGGTCAACCAGAGAGCGTTAACCTCCTTAGTGGGGACACAGACAGCAATAAGGTACTGATCTTTCCCCACCCTATACAAAACTAAATTCATTCTAAAATCTGGCCATACACAGCTCACATTTTAGCTAATTTCTGCTGAATCGGCCACAATTTGAGCTATAGGTGCCCCTGTTGGCACCACCTGGCTTCAATTGGGGAGGGGGGAGGTTGGTTGAACAGTGACTGCATCAAATCAAGGGTGCTGGTTTACTCTATCTGCCTTTAGGCGATCTTTGAAAACGTATCCCGCTTCCACATAACGACTAGACATGTGCAATTCATTTCGGTCTGAATCTAAATTCAGACAAACTGTTGGTAATTCGGAGACTCGGATGTATCCAAATCTCCGAATAACAATATTAACAAACTTAGTTGAAATTTGTTTAGTTTCATTTGGTTTACTCATTTTCTAACTAATTCCTGGGGGGGCAGGATCTGGGGGCCCCCTTGTTAAAGGGGGCTTCCAGATTCTGAAAAGTCAACCCTGCACCTCCACAACCACCGAGCCAGGGTTGTGGAGAAGAGGCGCTGCCCACCCCGCCCCAAAGCATCCCCTCCCATGTTGAGGGCATGTGGCCTGGTATGGTTCAGGGTGAGGGGGGGGCACTCACCCCCTCCTTTCCTGGCCTGTCAGCCTGCATGCTTGGATAAGAGTCTGGTATGGATTTTGGGGGGGACCTCACACCATTTTTAAAGAAAAATTGGCATGGGGTTCCCCTTAAAATCCATACCAAACCTGCTATTGGGCTAAAAATAGTGCCTGAAAACCGAACCTAAACAGCAGCTGCTGTTTCTCCAGTGTGAAAGCCCTCGGGCTTTCACACTGGAGCGGTGCGCTAGCAGGACCGCTCCAAAAGTCCTGCTAGCCGCATCTTTGGAGCGGTGAAGGAGTGGTGTGTTTACCGCTCCTCCACCGCTCCTGCCCATTGAAATCAATGGGACAGCGCGGCTATACCGCCGGCAATGCGCCTCTGCAGAGGCACATTGTCGGCGCTATTAACCCTTTTTCGGCCTCTAGCGGGGGTTAAAACCGCACCGCTAGCGGCCGAATACCGCCGAATCCCACGGTAAAGCGCCGCTAAAAATAGTGGCGCTTTACCGCCATCGTACCTCTAGTGTGAAATGGGCCTAACTCTTTTGTGTCTCCCTGGCAGCAGAATTCTGTCAACTTTCCTGTTTTTCTTTCTTTCTCCCTAATCTGTCCCCCACACAGTCTGCCATTTCTGTTGCTTTCTTTCCCTTTCAGCAACAGTACATCTTAAAACTGGCAGTCTCTAGTGGCTCATATTTTTGGCACAGTGTCAAGAACAGAGAGCTACTAAGCATGTGCAGAGGAGGGCGCGTGCATTGCTGGATTTTAACAACTCCAGCCCCGGAAGGATTTACCCCCTTCCTGACCGGGCCATTTTTTGCGATACGGCACTGCGCTGTTTTAACTGACAATTGCGCAGTCGTGCAATGTTGTACCCAAGCAAAATTGGTGGTAATTGATCACCTCTGCGGTTTTTCTTTTTTGCGCTATAAACAAAAAAAGACAGACTATTTTGAAAAAAAAAGCTATATTTTTTACTTTTTGCTATCATAAATATCCCCAAAAAACATATATAAAAAAACGAATTTCTTCATCAGTTTAGACCAATATGTATTCTTCTACATATTTTTGGTTAAAAAACCCCCGCAATAAGCGTATATTGCAAACATGCATATATATTAATTTCAGTGACACCAAGTGACTGAGTGTGATCCGTGAAAAAAAATATATTATATGTAAATAAATCAGAACAAAACAGTCCTCTATTGTGACCACACACAAATAACAGTCCAAAAGTGTAGAAAAAACTGCAAGGTTGAAAAAAAGAGTCCCACATGGATATGACCCTCTCTGTGAAAGGATAGAGACACCACCACCGATTATAAGGAGGAGGCTTACCAGATGGTATTCACTTGGTAAGGTGTATACCACCCAAGTCAAAACAGGCTTAAATAATCAGTCAGCAAGGTGTATCCAGCTGGTCCTGAATCCGCATATCAGTCGGCACCGCAAATTCCCGTAAACACCAGGAAGTGTGAATACATATAGTCTTGTTGGAGCCAGAGATACGGTAACCACATAACATGCGTAATGGGGAAAAAAACTCACATAGTGTGATACCGTACAAGGAAGTATTTATTTAAAAAAAGATTAAAAAATGTACACTCACATTTGGAAGAACATCATAGGCATATCACAAAATGCAAGAGCGATGTGTGTAAATGGGTCCACCCGACGCGTTTCAACTAAAAAGTCATCATCTGGGGTCACCCCAGATGATGACTTTTTAGTTGAAACGCGTCGGGTGGACCCATTTACACACATCGCTCTTGCATTTTGTGATATGCCTATGATGTTCTTCCAAATGTGAGTGTACATTTTTTAATCTTTTTTTAAATAAATACTTCCTTGTACGGTATCACACTATGTGAGTTTTTTTCCCCATTACGCATTTTATGTGGTTACCGTATCTCTGGCTCCAACAAGACTATATGTATTCACACTTCCTGGTGTTTACGGGAATTTGCGGTGCCGACTGATATGCGGATTCAGGACCAGCTGGATACACCTTGCTGACTGATTATTTAAGCCTGTTTTGACTTGGGTGGTATACACCTTACCAAGTGAATACCATCTGGTAAGCCTCCTCCTTATAATCGGTGGTGGTGTCTCTATCCTTTCACAGAGAGGGTCATATCCATGTGGGACTCTTTTTTTCAACCTTGCAGTTTTTTCTACACTTTTGGACTGTTATTTGTGTGTGGTCACAATAGAGGACTGTTTTGTTCTGATTTATTTACATATAATATATTTTTTTTCACGGATCACACTCAGTCACTTGGTGTCACTGAAATTAATATATATGCATGTTTGCAACATTTGTTATGTTTTGTTAACTGACTCTTTCACAAAAATAAGCGCTACACTTTTTCATATTCACCAGTTTTTGCTTTGTCTCAGCTGTGTTGGCAGCTAATTTTTGTGTTCACTCATTGCACAGCGCAGTATATCCCATATCTAATAAGCGTATATTGATTGGTTTGCGCAAAAGCTATAGCGTCTACAAAATAGGGGATAGATTTATGGCATTTTTATTACTATTATTTTTTTTTTTTACTAGCAATCGCAGCAATCTGCGATTTTTATTAGGACATAGGATGCATTAGGGTGAAAAAACACGAACCTTTACAACCCCTTTAACACTAGGGGGCAATTAAGGGGTTAAATGTGTGTCCTAGGGAGTGTTTCTAACTGGGGGGGTGGGACTGCCTTGGTGAGGAGCCTGATCGTTGTTCATGAGCAGTAAAAACAACAGATCACCCCTGACAGAACAGAGCTCCATTCTCTCCTTCTCAGGAGCAATTGCGGGTAGCCGACTGCCATCACGGCCGCCGGCCACGCGCACGGGCTCCTACGTCACGTGGCGGGTGCACGCCCTATACTCCTTAAAGCGTCCGCCATACAGCTACGGCGATTCGCGCAGGAGTGCCATTCTGACGCTGTCAGTTGGCGGCGGGCGGTCGGCAAGCGGTTAAACAGTATAGGCACTTGTAACAGCAACCAAAGTGTAAACCAAAAAAGGAAAAAAATCCCTGATCACCCCCCCCCTCCCCAGAATCACAATGTTACTATGGTGACTCTGAACTACTCTGATGAAAGTATGTAAAAATTATAGTAAAAAAATAAATAAAAATTATATATCATTTTTTTTTTACATACTATCACAAGTTAGTGTTCCTGATCACCTCCTCACCTGTCATATCATGACGCTGTACTGCACTGGTGACAGTATTTGAAAAAAAAATATATAATGTTATTTAATTTATTCATCTTCCAAAAAATTGTGACAAAAAATGTCAACTTTAAAAAACTTGCCATGCTTCTTACTAAATACCTAAGACTGCCTACTTTCCAAAAAGGAGTCATATGGGGGGAATTTGTACAGTCCTGGCATTTTTAGGTCCTCAAGAAATGAAATATATACTGTATACCATAGTTTTCACACAAACCATTTAATACACACTTATTGGTATTTTTTTTATTTTTACCAAAGACATGTAGCAGAATACATTTTGGCATACATTTATGAAGAAGTTTTTTTTTTTTTACTGGATATGTTTTATAACAGAAAGTAGAAAATATATTTTTTTCAAAATTTGCAGGCTTTTTTTTATATAT
Source organism: Rana muscosa (assembly GCA_029206835.1). Taxonomy (NCBI): domain Eukaryota; kingdom Metazoa; phylum Chordata; class Amphibia; order Anura; family Ranidae; genus Rana; species Rana muscosa. The sequence continues at coordinate 238,351,343 of CM055122.1, read as the reverse complement.
AATAATAAAAAACAAAAAAACAGTGGTGATCAAATACTACCAGAAGAAATTTCTATTTGTGTGAAAAAAAAAAATATACATTTAGTTTGCGTACAGTGTTGCATGATCACGTAATTGTCATTTAAAGTAGCGCAGTGCAGATTAGCAAAAAAAATAAAATGCTTGGTCATGAAGGAGATAAAAACTTCTCAAGCTGGTGGTTAAAGCGGAGTTCCACCCAAAAATGGAATTTCTGCTTTTCCGGTTCCTCCCCCCCTCCGGTGTCACATTTGGCATCTTTCAGGGGGGAGGAGGAGCAGATACCTGTCTAATAAAGGTATTTGCCCCCACTTTCGGGGATAGATCTCCTCCGTCCCCGTCCCCCCCTCGCTGTCTTCTGGGAGACACACAGGTCCCAGAAGACAGCAGGGACCAGTGAGGACGCGCAGCGCGACTCGCGCATGCGCAGTAGGGAACCAGGCTGTGAAGCCGCAAGGCTTCACTTCCTGATTCTCTTACTAGTAATGCCAGCGCCTCCATCCGGGAGCGGAGGAACAGATTGGCTTTGGGTGAGGGCATCACGGGCACCCTGGACAAGTAAGTGTCCTAGTATTAAAAGTCAGCAGCCGCAGTATTTGTAGCTGCTGACTTTAAAAATTTTTTTTGGGCGGAACTCCACTTTAAAGCTGCTAACTTGACTCTCTCATTTTGAAAGAGGGAAACAATCAAACCTTCAGTATGCAGCCCAAAGTAATCACATGCTTCTCATCCTATCTGGGAGGGTTCTACACTTTATTTTGTGAAACATTGTGCAGATTGTTGCTGCTCTACAAATCCTGTATACTCATAATAATGGTGAATGTGTACCAGTACTGCTGCAGTAAGGCCTCTTGCACACTGCAGCTTGAAAAAGCTCAGTAAAGCTTTTTTTTTTACTGAGCTAAAATACAGCCAATTAATTGTAATGTGCCTACGCACACAGGCGCGTTAAAGCGGAGCTCCACCCTAAAGTAGAACTTCAGCTCATCGGATTCCTCCCCCTCTCTGGTGCCACAATTGGCACCTTTCGGGGGGAGGGGGGACAGGATACCTGTCTTTGATAGGTATCCTTTCCCACTTCCGGGAGTCCGGCCGCGGCCGTGACGTCACCGCGGGGCTCCCTCCTCCTCCTCCGGGCGCTGCGCTAATAGGAGAGAGAAGCGGGGCCTCGCGCATGCTCAGTAGGGTTCCCGGCGTGAAGCCGAAAGGCTACACTGCCGGGTTCCCTTAGGCCTTTTTCACACTGGGGCGGGAGGTGCACTGGCAGTATAGCGCCGCTATTTTTAGCAGCGCTATACCGGCGGAATTGCGGCGGTATTCGGCCACTATCGGTGAGGTTTTATCCCCGACTAGCGGCCGAAAAAGGGTTAATACCGCCAGCAATGCGCTTCTGCAGAGGCGCATTGCCGGCGGTATAGTCGCGGTTTCCTATTGCTTTCAATGGGAAGGAGCGGTGGAGGAGCGGTAAACGCACCGCTCCTCTCAACGCTCCAAAGATGCTGCTAGCAGGACTTTTGGAGCGGTCCTGCTAGCACACTGCTCTTGGGGCTTTCACACTGGAGAAACAGCAGCCGCTGTTTAGGGTCGGTTTGCAGGCGCTATTTTAAGCGCAATCGCGCTTGCAAACCGCTCCAGTGTGAAAGGGGCCTTACCTGCAATGGTGGCGGCAGCACCCGACAGCTGATGGAAACTTCAGCTGCGGTGTCGACATCGAGGGACTGCAGGACAGGTAAGTGTCCATTTATTAAATGCCAGCAGCTGCAGTATGTGTAGCTGCTTGCTTTTAATTTTTTTTTTCCCCCCCGGAACACCACTTTAACAAGTGCCGTGTATTCTTCAGCAAAAATAAATAAATAAATCGAAAAATCTGCATTTTTGGTCAATAATTTATGCCTTATGCATGCAAATGCGCACGCTCGGGCACAATTGCACGCAATCTATTAACATATCGTGAACCCGAGAAGAAGTTTGCGCGTATGTGCGCAAAAATGCACGAGATTGCGTAAGCGCATATGCGCGAAAATGTGCACAAATACATACAAAAAAAAAACGGAAAAAAAATAGATGCTGAAACAGGAGTATCGTGTGCAAGAGGCCTAACAGAGCATATAACCTAAGATAATGAAACATTTCTGATTATTTTAACTCTGTCATTCCCCTTTAAAAGAAAACCAGTCTTCAGAGAAGCATTGCAGCTGCCATTGCTGAGGTCTGAAAATTGGCTGCTTATAATGGTGGCTCTTGTTTCAGTACTGTAAAACAAGAATCTGGAAGTATGTAGAAAGAGACATCTGACATTTCTTTGACTTGTTCTGCATTCTTATTTTGGGTCAGCTATTTCCCCAAAGTTCCGATCTACATTTTAATGTATAATTATCATTACTGATGGCGATCCTGCAAAACCACTTCTGATGCAGCAAGGCTGGATAAAAAGTTTGAAAAAACCTTCTCATAACTTGTGATCATGTATAAGTTATTAAGCTTAAGGGCGCTACATTTTAAAAGAGGTGGCAAGCGGCATTAAAGCTGCACGCCTGTGGTTTCCTATTCATTTCACCATTGCGGAGTACCTCATTATAGTTTTGGTTTCGGATACACCACACTAAGAGAACATTGGGAGCATAGTGGTAGCTGAAGTCATTACATTACAAATATTTTTTTTTCTGATCCCCAGACAAACATTAGAAAGCCAATACATTTGAACTTAAAGTGGTTGTAAACCCTGTTACACCACTTGTACCTACAGGTAAGCCTATAACAAGGCTTACCTGTAGGTACCTTGAATATCTCCTAAACCTGCACAGTTTAAAAGATATTCAGTATATATGCTGCTGCCGACGTCATCGGCACATGCGCACTGAAGAAACGGGCCGCTGGTGCCGTGTCTTCAGTAGCTGTGTCGTGACCGGCGGCTCCTGGGCGCATGTGCGGGAGTGACGTCATCGTGGCTCCAGCCAATCACAGCGCCGGAGCCACGAACCCGGAAGTAACTCCGGTGGAAGATGTCCGCACTGTACTCGGAGGGCCGACGCCAATCCAGGGCATCGTTCTAAGGTAAGTATTTCATAATGAGATGCGATGCATACTAGCTCATTATGCCTTTGTCTTGCAGGTTTTTTTTTTTTAAAGTGAACACATATCTCTCTGTTCCTGCAGTGAGGGAACACATTAAGCACACTGAAGGAACACATTTAACCCTTTGATCGCCCCTGATGTTAATCCCTTCCCTGCCAGTGTCATTTATACAGTGACAGTGCATTTTTTTATCACTGATCACTTTATTACTGTCACTGGTCCCCAAAAATTGTCACTTAGGCCCCTTTCACACTAGCGGACCGTATGTCCGCTTTTTCATCCATCCGTTTACGGATGAAAAAGGGACATGCATCCGCTGACACCCAATCTCATCCGGGTCCGCAATCCTCCGATTCTGCAGACGGAGGAAAATCCTCTTTTTCTATCCGTCTGCAGAGCGGATAGGATGAACACGGACAGACGGTCCGTGTTCATCCAATCCCCCCATAGGGGAGAGCGGAGATCTGACAGGGCGGTCCCTGCACAGTGTGCGGGGACCGCCCTGTCATCCGCCGGCTCAGCGGGGATCAGCGGAGGTTCACGGAGCGGATCTTCACGGATCCGTCCCGTGTGAAAGGGGCCTAAGTGTCCAATTTGTCCGCCGCAATGTCGCAGTCCAGCTAAAAATCACTGATCGCTGCAATTAGTAGTGAAAAAAAAAAAAAAAAGTCCCTAAATCTATCCCATAGTTTGTAGATGCTATAACTTTTGCGCAAATCAATATACGCTTATTGGGATTTTTTTTTACCAAAAATGATATAGAAGAATAGATATTGGCCTAGATTGATGAAGAAATTAGATTTTTTACATATTTTTATTGGATATGTTTTGTAGCAGAATGTAAACAATATTGTTTTTTTTTGTTTTCAAAATAACTGCTCTTTTTTTGTTTAGGCCTCATGCCCACGGGCGTTTTTTCAGCGGCGTTTTTGAGCGTTTTTTACAGCTTAAAAACGCCTGTCCATGTTAGTCTATAGCTTCATGCCCACCTAGGCGTTTTTGAGCTGTAAAGAGCATAGGCGTTTGTAAGCTGTAAAAAAAACCCAGGACCAGTGCGTTCCTCAGCGTCAGAATTAGGCAGAAAAAAACGCGAGCGTCAAAAAACGCGCAAAAACGCGCACTAACGCGCAAATACCGCGCACTAACGCGCGGTCGCGTTTTTAGCTCCGATGTTTTTTTTTTTTTTTTTTTTAAAAAACAAAAAACAAAATATTTACAATAACATGGACAGGCGTTTTTAAGCTGCAAAAAACGCAGCTGTAAAAACGCCAGTGGGCATGAGGCCTAATATAGCGCAAAAAATAAAAACCGCAGAGCTGATCAAATACCACCAAAAGAAAGAGCCATTTGTGGGGAAAACAGAACATTGATTTTGTTTGGGTACAACGTCGCACGGTCGCGCAATTTTCAGTTAAAGTAACCCAGTGCCATATCACAAAAAATGGCCTGGTCATTAAGGGGTAAAACCTTCCGGGGCTGAAGTGGTTAACGGGTAACTCTGCTTTCGTGGGGGAAAAAGATAGCAAACAAAGAAAAAAATAGTTCTCCCTGGACTCTATGGGCTCTTTCACACGATCCGTGTCCATGTGCGGGCTCCGCTTTGCCCAGCGGGGATCGCTCCGTCGATTCCCGCTGAGCAGGCAGATGACAAGTCTATTTCTGCACACTGTGCAGGGACCGACCTGTCAGAGCGCCGCTCTCCCCTATGGGGGATCGGATGACGACGGACCGTAGAGTCCGTTGTCATCCGATCCGCCAGAGGGATGGAAAATAGGGTTTTCCTCCGTTACACTTTGGCGGATCGGAGCGGGTCGGATGTCAGCGGGCATGTCACCGATGACATCCGTGGCTCCATAGAGGTACATGGAGCATCCGTTCAGGTCCGCCTAAAAATCTGACAGGCGGACCTGAACGGTCCGTCCGTGTGAAAGGGGCCTATGGGGTTGATTTACTAAAACCGGAGAGTGCAAAATCTTGGGCAGCTGTGCTTGGGAGCCAATCACCTTCTAATATCATCTTGTTCAATTAAGCGGTGACAAAAAAACCTGGGAGCTGATTGACTACTATGCACAGCTGCACCAGATTTTGCACTCCAGTTTTAGTAAATGAACCCCTATGTATGATCTGACTTCTGTAGGGTGACCACATGTCCCGGATTGCCCGGGACAGTCCCACATTTTGCAGGTCTGTCCCGGGCACCTTCATTCCAGGACAATACAGTGTCCCGGAATGAAACTGACACAGCCACCCCCCGGGCCAATCTGATGCCCCCAAAAAAGGCCGCCACCTCACCGCTTTACTCACTGACAGTACTTGTCCTGGCCGAGAATGCCTGGAGGAGCACAATCCCCGCCCCCTGCTTGTGATTGGAGAAATCAGAAATCTCGCCTCTTGTGTCCAATCACTGGGCTGTGATTCGTTACAGCACAAGCTGATTTTTGGGAAGGGGGGGTGTCCCTGAATGGTAGTTTGGAAATGTGGTCACACTAGACTTCGGGTCATCTGTCTGAGGTCTAAAAATATGTTTTCATGTCTGTACCATAAGGAACTCAAGACATAAACTTCACTTCCAATTCTAGAACTGTGTGAGCTTTATACATTCCGTTTGAATTTATCAGTTTGTAACCCTTCTAGAATTGTGTGAGCTGTTTAACTTTTATGATACTTTATTAGTTAGTTGCTCATGTTGTTGAAATAGATTTTCTGTTAGCTATGAGCATAGTGCTTGTGTTAGTCTGTGATGTCTCTTGGCTGAGACAATGTAACTTGGTTTATGTTACGTAGTCCTGAAATAGCTGACTGTTGCTAAGTCCAGTAGCACTCTCTTATGTCTCCTTCCAATTTTGGAGCTTTGCAAAAAGGCAGATCCTGGAATATCCAGAGCCTCTCATACAAGGGGCAGGAATGAGGCCTGTCATTTACAAGGGGCCCATCAAGCTGAAACATTGCAGGTAGTGACTCAGAGGGATGTGAGTCAGCTGCAGGGTCTGGCTGTAATTTGACTCACAAGGATGATTCAATTATATTAGCAGAAAAGCAGGCTGTGTACAGCTCCTTGTCTAGGAAAAGATAACATTCATAAGGATAATGCCTTGCACTCATAGCAAACCTTGTCTGTGGACAGTAATTCTAAAGCTTTAAAAATGAAGATTTATTGCCATTATGAGCCAAAGAATATCACCGTTACATGGTCTCATCTGAAGATCTTTTGATAAGAAACAAGAAAAGTGCGCCTACTAAGTGCAGTTAGGGTGACCATGTGTCCCGGATTGCCCAGGACAGTCCCGCATTTTGCAGGTCTGTCCCGGGCACATTCATTCCAGGACATTACAGTGTCCCGGAACGAAACTGACACAGCCACCCACAGGGCCAATCTGATGCCCCCAAAAAAGGGCGCCACATCACCGCTTTACTCACTGACAGTACTTGTCCTAGCCAGGAATGCCTGGAGGAGCACAATCCCCGCCCCCTGCTTGTGATTGGAGAAATCATAAATCCCGCCTCTTGTGTCCAATAACTGTGCTGTGATTCGTTACAGCACAAGCTGATTTTTGGGAAGGGAGGGTGTCCCTGAATGGTAGTTTGGAAATATGGTCACCCTAAGTGCAGTATGTAAACAAGGATCAATTTATTGATAAAATACAGCCAAATGGCTACTCCCAAAACAGTAATGAGATGCACGCATGTAGTAGGTATGAGCTGTGAGGTCACTCTGTCATCCGTGGCTCCATGCAGTGTATCCTCTCATCAGGCGCTGGGCGGTAGGGATGAGCTCCGGCGTGTTCGCACACTCCACGTGCAGAGCCCGCCAGGAAGTTGGCACAGCGCTGCGCTAATGACAGGTAGGGAGACATTGTGCAGAGATTGGGAAATGTCTCCCTGCCTGTGATTAGCGCAGCGCCGTGCCGACTTCCTTAGCGGGCTCTGCACGTGGAGTGTGTGAACACGCCGGAGCTCATCCCTACTGGACGGTCCGTGCTGAGACGCACACCGTTACGGGGGGAGTTCCGGCTCAGCCGACTTCCACGAGCTTTCATCGAGCCCTACAACGCTCCCCCTGGAACAGCACGGACCGTCCAGCGCCTGATGAGAGGATACACTGCACGGAGCCACGGATGACAGAGTGACCTCACAGCTCATACCCACTCATACCCACTACATGCGTGCATCTCACTACTGTTTTGGGAGTAGCCATTTGGCTGTATTTTATCAATAAATTGATCCTTGTTTACATACTGCACTTAGTAGGCGCACTTTTCTTGTTTCTTATCTGCCATTTCAGAGTCTGCTTCGCTCTCAAGGTGCTGCCAACGGTGTCGATGTAATTTTTATTACATGTATGGACTTTATTCCTTTATATATATATTGGGACAATATCATCACCATTATCATCTTTATTGCCATCACCATAACTAGACTTGTGCACAACGGAAAAATTCGTTCCGTTTCGGTTCGTTTCTTTCCGGTCCTGTTGATTCGTAATCATTCGTAATTTTGCTAGACGGGATTTTTCGTGTTTGGACTCATTCGTATTTTTGCAAGCGACATTTTTCGTTGAATTTTTTGTTGCTTTATAATTCGTACTTTCGGTAGAGTACGTTGTTTTTCGTTGATTCTGGACACAACTCCTACTTTCGTAACTTTTTTTGGGTTCGTACTTTCGGTAGAGTACGTTGTTTTTCGTTGATTCTGGACACAACTCCTACTTTCGTAACTTTTTTTGGGTTCGTTGATTCGTAATTTTCCGTGTCTCTCTCACAACGACGCTGCCTATTATGCCTAATGTGCTTCGAATGGATTTGTACTTTTCTAAATACATTGCGGTTATTTGTAACGATTCGAAATCTCGTATTTTACTTTCGTTTTTAACATGCGGCTATAGGCTCCGCCCCTGTACACCATTTTGAGAGGGTTCAGCACGGTGAGGGAGAAGCAGAGAGCAGAGCAGAGTGTTATTGTGCTTCGAATGGATTCGAAATCTCGTATTTTACTTTCGTTTTTTACATGCGGCTATAACCTCCGCCCCTGTACACCATTTTGAGAGGGAGTTCAGCACGGTGTGGGAGAAGCAGAGAGCAGAGCAGAGTGAGTGTTATTGTGCTTCGTATGGATTCGTACATTCGTAACTTTTTCATAACGAATTATGCCGAAGACATTCGGGCATTCGCTATTTGCGGTATAATTTATTTCGGATTCGGTCTTATTCGTAATTGCTTTGTTCGGAAATTCGAATGCTTCCGAATGTCCGAAAGTTGCTAAATTCGGACGAATTTCAATTCGTTACGAAACGAATTGCACAAGCCTAACCATAACCATTGTGTGTTCATCGCACATTCTGCACTTATTTCAGTGTTCATTTTAGCTTTCATTATCATTATATAATAACACTGTGCTGTGTTTTTTGATCTTTCTCTTGCGCCATCTTTCTGTTTTTATTTAATTTTTTTGTTTTTATGAAGGTCTTTTGATGCATCAGACTTTTACAAATCTGTGAGCACTCTAAAATTCAATATACATATGCTGTAAATTGTTCTGATCTATTCATTTAAACCTGCTCTGTTTCAAACACTTTATACATTGATATAACTTGTTAGACCCAGTCTGGCTGGACAGTATGGTCACCTGCTGACCTGGCAACATCCACAGGCAGTGTAAATTGGTTCTAAAGCCTTAGGCCCCTTTTACACGGACGTTCCGTATGTCCGTTTTTCATCCATCCGTTTTCGGATGAAAAACGGACGTACATATATCCCTATGGGATAGCAGATGTCAGCGGATGAACATCCACTGACATCCGACGACATCAGTCTCCGCTATGGTCCGTTTAGCATGACGGAGGAAAATCCTACTTTTCCATCCGTCTGCGGATTGGAATGGATGAAAACGGACAGACGGTCTGTGTTCCTCCGATCCCCCCATAGAGGAAAGCGGCGAACCGACCGGTCCCTTTCTGCACAGTGTGCAGAGACGGACAAGTCATTCGCCGGCTCAGCGGGGATCAATGGAGCGATCTCCGCTGAGCAAGCGGATATTCACGGAGCGGATCATGACGGGATCCGCCCGTGTGAAAGAGCCCTTAAAGTGGTTCCTAAAGTGGAGTTTCACCCCAAAGTGGAACCTCCACTGACCTGCATCCCCCCCCCCTTTGGTGCCACATTTGGCACTTTTCAGGGAGGAAGGGGTACCTGTTTTTGACACCCTCGGAAGTTCGGCCCCCCTCCTCCTTCCTCTGCCGCTGAGCCAGTTAGAAAGCGCAGCACGCTTTCTGCCAAAAGGCCATGAATGATGGTGGCAGCACCCGAGAGCCGATCCAAAAATCGGCTGGGCAGGTAACTGTCCTTATATTAAAAGTCAGCAGCTACAATATTTGTAGCTGCTGTCTTTTAATTTTCTTTTCCCAGGCTGGAACACCACTTTAAAGGGTAAATTCTCCTTTACAGAAAAATCTGTAAGGTGAACTTACACAGGACCCCCTCCCTTCTCCCCCAGTTGCGCTGACCTTGAGCGTGGCGATCTCCTGTTCTGAGCCCTGCTATAGCCGCTTCACGGGTCCGGGCCCAGCAGCTTTCACTCTTCTTCTTCCTAGCTGACAGGACGGGCTACGTGGGTTCTGATTGGTTGGCGCCGCCCATGTGACAGCGCCGACCAATTAGAATGCTCCTAAATGTACCTCCTGATGAGGTACGTTTTGGAGATTAAGCTGCTGGGATTTCTAAGCCCCAGACCCGTGAGGCAACTAAAGCAGGGCTCAGAACGGGAGATGGCTGCAGTCCAGGTCAGCACGACTGGTGGGGGGTTCTGTGTAAGTTCACCTTACAGATTTTTCTGTAAAAGTAAACTTACCCTTTAACCTCCCTGGTGGTATGTTTATGTCAGGAATTTCGTACCAAAAGCGGTACAGTTTTTTGCATGGAAATTTGGTGTTATGTATTGTAGGCCTGCAATTCTTAGTAATTACTTACTTAAACCTGAGCAAACAAGAGTCTAGTAGACATCCCGGGTATGATAAAGTTTGAAACACAAAATCATAAATTATAATATAATAAATAACTATAAATAATTATAACAAATAGTAATGTAATTATAATAAAAATTATTCAATAATGTAATCAAATCAAAAACACTGAAATTTGCTCAGTTGCAGAATTGTCGCTGTCATTACTTTCAGTGTTTGATGACGAATTTCCCCACAAATCGCTATCACTCAATTCTGCGAGTGATTCTAATTTATTATCACTGTTTTCTAGCTGGTCTAAAACCACTTCTGACATAAAGGGACACTTTTTGGTTGCTATGGACAATCTCCAGTTTCCAGGCAGAAAGAACAGTTTTTATAATATAAAAGTGCATGCAGGACACTGGACAGACCACTAGGGACAAAGGGGATGTGTAATTATTTGATACAATACTGTAATCCGTAAGATTACAGTGTACTGTATGCATATTGTGTTTTACATTTTTTTAATTTGCCCCGTGCGTCGCGCCACTCGGGAACGGAGCTCGGCAGTCACCAGTGTGTGAATCGAGCAAGGAGACAGCTCGCACACACAGCGGGACAGATCGCAGGATCCAGGGACAAGGTAAGTAACTTCCCCTGTATCCTGCAATGCGATCCCGAGTCTGGCTCGGGGTTACCGCTTTTGGTATGTAAACGAGCCAGACTCAGGATTACCGCCAGGGAGGTTAAGGCAGAAGGTTTTTTTTTTATCTTAAAATGTTACTAAACCCAGTAACAGTAAAATAAGTCTGTATGTGCAATAAAGCATGCTTATTATACTCACTGTGGAACCTAAGGGGTTAATCCTGTGCATTGCGTAAAAATACTGTTTGATCCTGTCTTCTCTGTTCCTTCCCTACTTCCACAGTCCCCAATCCATCTCCTGATAGTACAGAGCCTTGGGGGCACTCTGCACATGCTCAGTCAGAGTAGAATGAAAACTGCTACAAGCTTTAACCAGACACTTATAGAGGTCACAAGACTGCTACAGTATATACTGCTGATGAGAAAAGGTATTTAGCAGTTTATATTTACAAAATAATTGCATTTCTATGTTCTCTGCACTGTGGGAGACCAGATATAGTGAATGCAGGGTCCTGGGTTTAGTAACACTTGAAGTTTTTTTTACCTTAGAGCAGGGGTAGACAACCTCTGCCCTCTAGCTGTGGCAAAACTACAAATCCCATCATGCCTCTGCCTCTAGGAGTCATGCCTGTGATTGTCAGGGTCTTGCAATGTCTCATGGGACTTGTAGTTTTACCACAGCTGGAGGTCCGAGGTTGCCTACCCCTGCCCTAGAGCGATATTAAATGCAGATTTTTTTTTTTTTTATAACAAACATGCCATTCTAACCCACTCTGTACAATAGTTTAGCACAGAGCAGCCCTGATTCTACTCTTCTTGGGTCCCATGCTTGCACTCCTGGCCCCTCCCTCCTGGTGAGTACCCCATAGCAATAAGCTTGCTATGGGGGCACCTGAGCAGGCTCGCTCCTGAGCCGCTGCTCTGTCTGTCCATTCATATATGGAGTGCAGCTCAGTCCTGCCCCCCCCTTTACCTTATTTGCTCACTGGCTGTGATTGACACTCCCACTGATGTCTCAGCCAATGAGGAGGAGGAGACCCAGAAGAGCCGCTGCTCTCGTGCACATCGCTGGATCGACATGGGGCTCAGGTAAGTATTAGGGAGTGCTGGGGGGGGGGGGGGTTGCTGCACACAGAAGTTTTTTTTTTTACTTTCATGCATAGAATGCATGAAGATAAAAAACCTTAAGTCTTTACAACCACTTTAAGGTAAAAAACCTTCTGCGTGCAGTCCCTCCCCCCCATATACTTACCTGAGCCCAAACTCAATCCGACGATATGCACAAGAACATTGGCTCCTGCTGCTGTCAGTCCCAGCCGGAGGTAGCTGGGGGACAGGGGTGGTGTTGAGCCACGCTCTGTGTGTCTATGGAAACACAGAGTCGGCGCCCACACAAGTGTCCCCCTAGCAAGAGGCTTGCTAAGGGGGCACTTAGCAGGGCGTAGGGGCCAGGAGCGCTGGTGGGGGACCCGAGAAGAGGAGGATTGAGGCTGCTCTGTGCTATACCATTCTACAGATTAGGTAAGTATACCATGTTTGTTATTAAAAAAAAAAAAGGGGTTTACAATCACTTTAATACCTACACACAGATTGCCCAACATCAAAAATTACATTGCTAACAAATATGTATCTGCAAATACTGTAAATGGGTGGGGAACTGAGCTAAAATAAGCAACTTCTTCTTTGTCCCCAGTTAAACACATAGTTTTCTTTTTTTATTTCCCTTTTTTGCAATGAATAAATGTTTTATGAAGCCTGGGATAGCACTGAAATGTCTGTATTTCAGGTTCCTCCTCTGCAACCTTCAATCTCACAGTCAGGAACATGATTTAGCCCACGTTCACATTGGGCCGATGTCAAATCGCATGTCAAATCAGAGCCTATTGCCGGCAATGGCACCATTTAAATCGGTGCGACGCCGACTTTGTGGTGCCGCACTGATTCCCAGAAGTAGTTCCTGCATTACTTTTGGCAAATTCGGGGGGCGATTTGAATAGACATCTGTGCATAGATGTCTCTTAAATCACCCCCGAAGTTGGACTGAAATGTGGGTTTGAAATTGTGCGAGTTCAGCTGAACCCCCAGATTTCAAACCTGCCCTAAGTGAACCTCCTCTTTTTGGAACCCTCCCCCCCTCCGGTGTCACATTTGGCACCTTTCAGGGGGGAGGGGGGTGCAGATACCTGTGTAATACAGTTATTTGCACCCACTTCCAGGAATAGACTCCCGCAGAGTCACGCACCTTCGCGTCACCCCTGCTGTCTTCTGGGAAACACACTGGTCCCAGGAGACAGCGGGGACCAGTGAGGGCGCGCCACGTGGCTCGCGCATGTGCAGTAGGGAAACAGGCAGTGAAGCCGCAACGCTTCACTTTCTGATTCCGTCACCGAGGATGGTGGCGGGGGCAGCCCAGAGACAAGCGATTGCTTGGCCTCGGCTGCCGACATCGCGGGCGCGCTGGACAGGTAAGTGTCTATTTATTAAAAGTCAGCAGCTGCAGTATTTGTAGCTGCTGGCTTTTAAAAAAAAGAAAAATTTGGGTGGACCTCCGCTTTAAAGTAGGAAGTGTATGCCTCACATATACCATTTAGTGGCTGAATTTTGTATATTTTGCTATAAATTAAAACATAAAAAGGTAACTGAATAATAGTGGTTGTGGATATATTGCCCTCGCAAGCCACGGGTAGCTCGCTCAGCACCTCCGATATTCAGAGAGCCCCTTGTATTTTCTCAATGAATACAAAGTGTTCTCTCTGAATGAGGCATGGAGGAGGGGTAGGTAATGTATCCATCTTTACCTCATCTAATCAGAGAACACCTTGTATTCACTGAAAAAATAAAAGACATTCTCTTAATAGTGGAGATGCGTAGCAAGCTACCCCCCCGTGTTCAGTGTGCAAAGGGGAAGCTGCTGGAGTATCGCAGAGACCAACAATGACTGTATGTAGCACAGCTACTATAATGAATTTTAACATCCCCTGCAGTCCTTTGGATGGGAGATAATAAAGTGGTTTTAAAGGCAGAAAGTTTTTTGTACCTTAATGCATTCTATTCACCTTCTGGGTGCAGCTCCCCCCCAGCCCCTCCTTATACATACCTGAGCCCTAACTCGATCCAGCGATGTGCATGAGAGCAACGGCTCTCCCAGGTCTCTGTTTCCTCCTTGGCTCACACAGCAGTGGAAGCCATTGGCTCCTGCTGCTGTCAACCACAGCCAGTGAGCTAATGAGGAAAGAGCAGGGGGTAGGGCCAAGCCGCGCTCCGTGTGTGAATGGACACTGTCCATTCACAGGAGGGCGGCTCGGGATCAAGCCTGGTCGCATGCCCCCCATTACAAAAAAAAATAATCAAACCTTTAGAACCACTTCAAGAATTAGATGTTCCCAAGCTGGATTAATGTAAATTTAAAAAAGATATTTCCTGGAGTTCAGCTTTAGGTGGAAAATCAGTTTCTTTATGCTTAAAGGGGTTGTAAAAGTTTTTTTTTATTTTCTAAATTTCTTTAAGCTAGTGCATTGTTGGTTCACTTACCTTTTCATTCGATTTCCCTTCTAAATGTTTTTTTTCTTTGTCTGAATTTCTCACTTCCTGTTTCTCCTCAGTAAATTTCACACCATCATCCGAGTGGTGTGGAGTCAGCCAGAACAGCTTACTGAGGAGGAACAGGAAGTGAGAAATTCAGACAAAGAAAACAAAGGAAAAAAAAAACATTTAGAAGGGAAATCGAAGGAAAAGGTAAGTGAACCAACAATGCACTAGCTTAAAGGAATATGATATGATATGACCCATTCAAAGTGTTTTTGGCTGGATTGGACAACAATATAATTTCTATAACTGTAGAAGACACCCATAGATAAACACTCAACAGGGGGGATGAGCAGTTCAACAGATTTAAAAACCTTGACCACATTTTGTTTACTCTAGGTTCAGTTGGGGACCAGAGGTATCCCCTCAACCAGTTCACATAACCATGCTCAAGCGAGCCAGTTTATAAGAAACCCGGTAAATAGACTTCCCTAGTTTGGGCAAAGACCTATCAGACCTCATTTATGGCCAGCTTTACGAAAGTTTTCTCAACCAGATATTTTCAGAGTAACAGAATTAGGAAACAAAACAGGGGAAGCTACAAAAAGACAAAGCAGTCAGAATTATTCAAAGAGGCCAGCTAATAGTGTTTAAGGAGGACTTTTTGTACCTAGTCTTATGCCTCGTACACACAACCGTTTTTTTCCGACTGGAAAACTGCTATGAGAGCTTTTCGTCGGGAATCCCGGCAGTGTGTATGCTCCATTGCAGTTTTTCCGACGGCTCTCTTTTTTCCCGTCAGGCCAAAAATCAGAGCGGGAAATCCGTTAGTCTGTATGGTTTTCTGACGGGCAGAAAACCGCACATGCCCAAAATCAAGTATGAGACGGGAGCGCTCGTTCTGGTAAAACTAGCGTTCGTAATGGAGATAGCACATTCGTCACGCTGTAACGGACTGAAAAGCAAGAGGCTGAAAAGCGCAAATCGTCTCTCACCAAACTTTTACTAACACGAGGATCAGCAAAAGCTGCCCAAAGGGTGGCGCCGTTGGAATGGAACTTCCCCTTTATAGTGCCGTCGTACGTGTTGTACGTCACTGCTGAGCGTGTGTATGCAAGGAAGGCTGAGAGGAATTCTGTCGGGAAAACCGGTCGTGTGTACTAGGCATAAGTGCTGATCAGTAAATTGTGTATGCAGAATTAAATGTCATCTGTTTGCTAGCCTCCGGAGTCCAAAGCACCTAGGTCCACCTCTGCAGCAGCGCAACGCCCACTCTGCCCCCTCCCTATCCAGCCTGGCAGGGCAGCTGTGAAACATCATTTGTGCATGGCAAAAAATGGCTAATTTGGGGAGAGAAGGCCTCATTCTGCTCCTTGGATAGTGACACCCCTGGTAGTGAGGCCAAATGCTTTTAAAGCAATATCAAACCCAAAAACAATAGTTTTCATATTGCCTCTCCTTGGTGCCAGCATTGCAAGTGAGGGCACCCCAGAGAACAAGAAGAAGCACACCGCTCCAGGCAGAATCAGGTGTAAGGTAGATCACAGGTGCAGACCTCAGCTCACCGCCGTGGAAGACGAATAAAACAAGAAATTGGTCGCACACCGGAACTCCAACTTGTCTTGATGTCATCTTTTTTGTCAACAGGGTCAGACAGATACAGGCAATGGTAGACGCCTTTCACAAGCGATATAGAATACCTCCGTTAGGATAAATGGCCCCTGTCAGGGAAAGACATCCATCCGGACGGTCTCCAGAGGCCCACACCGTCACTGGCAATATGCTGTACCAGCTCTTCGGGAGGGTCACATCTCTGGTCCCTTACGCCCTGGATTCAGGCACCCAATTCCGGGGGGCACCCTAGGAATACTTCATCCCTCGCGGGACCCAGTGGAAGGTACTGGGCCCCAGGCCTTCTTGCAAAGTACCTCACCCCAGGCTTAAGGTGCCTGGGATGGAACTCGACTCCACGTGCCCAGGCCAAGGGCACCTGGACACGGAAGAACGGACAGCAGCCCCCAGGCTGAAGGTGCCTGGTGCTCAGGTTCCTCGTGCGCAAGATGTCCGCCCCCCTTTATACCCTCTTCCAGTGAGCACAGCGGGTTCCCCGCCGTACTGCTGATGCGAGAGGACAAAAAAGGGCACGGCCCTACAATGGTGGTTCAACCCCAGCCCAAGGCGACAGCGCCACCCAGGGGCCGCAGGGAACTGGACACCATTGATATCTTCCACGAACAAAGACAACCATAAAACCCTCGTAATTGTTGCATTTGGGCCATGCTACCGCCCAAACACTTCTCTAAATATTGATACCCGCTACACCAGGATGAAGCTCCGAGGGGACATGGCAGTGGCGGAGGGGAACGAGGAGGACTTCGGGGGCTTCGATTTCAGGTAAGTGCCACATAATGAGCTAGTATGCTATGCATACTAGCTCATTATGCCTTTCTATTGCAGGGTCTTATTTTATCCCGTTTTTTTTTGGGGGGGGGGGGGTTACTTCCCCTTTAAAGGAGAATTATACCAAGATAAAGGGTTAATTAAATCCACAAGGGCTTTTTTTACCACTACTATTCCTTTACATTGGCTTTTAAAATTTACCAATGCAGCAATTTAAAATTTGGATAAAAGGTTTAACACTGGGAAACACTTTTTGAAACTATATAGATCAGACCAAAATGAGGGACAAATGAGGAGGAAAGAGGGACTGAGGGTCTTTGCTCCAAATCAGGGACAGTCCCTCGAAATCAGGGACAGTTGGAAGATATGGCTTTTCTTTGCTAGGGTCCCTACATACTTCTACACGTCTGTAATTTTTCTGATACCCATTATCAGATTAAATCACAAGTTAAAGTGCAGGATTTTGCTTCATGCAAGTTCGGCTGGCCAGTTTTGCTCATGTCCTATCTACAGAGATACTTATCTGAAGTGTATTACAATGAACTGTTGTTTGTAATACTTCCTGTGTTTAAAACTGTATTACTACACTTCTTTATCAGAAGCTTCAAGTTCTCAGCAGTATGCCTGTAGAAGAGATGGTCAGAGGACAGCTGTTTCCTGTTGTTTGTTACCAACTGCAATCCTCAATGTACAGAATGAGAAGAGAGGACACAGGATATCGCATAAGCCAATCATATCATCGCTTTTATTACTGATGGTCCCTTTTACTTACAGAGACCTGTGTCTAGCAGAGTGCATATTGCTAAGAGGAAGCAATCACTCTGGTCATTCTCAACTGTAGCATTTCTAATAGTCACTTTGCTGAAGAATAGGGAATACGTATGTAGCGTCACCCACGTAGGAGCTTCTAGTATCCTCTCTTCAGTCAGGCACACAGTATTTTCCACAGCCAGGCACCCACTTATGCTAATTTCTTCAATAATCAGTCTATGGGTTTTTGGTTGTGTAGCACACGGACCTTTTTCCTGCCTGGCTCACTTGCAAGTTAAGGCACACCGTGCTATATGCCCGTACCCTCCTGTTTGAAGAGGTTAAGCGGTGTTCACACATTTTGGGTCCTGCAGCAAGTTACCTCCTTCCACTGGTTCTCTTCCCCAGAGTATGGGGACAAGTCTCTATTTCTCCCCCCAAAGAAGGCCAATGTCCAGAAACACTTTAACTCCAACAGAGAGTTTATTTTCTATTTGTTGTGTAGTAGACAGAGACAGATGGATGAAAGAAAGAATAAGTGTGAGGGATTAGGTCCAGGCACAACTAGTAACTTTGTCGACACTCGATCCCGAGTGGGTTTAGCTCACCCGGATAGTCCTCTCTCACAGCCCTAGCAGCCGTTGTGGAGCTCGAACAGTTCTGTCACCCTATCATCTCCAGAGACGGGTCCAGGTGATCCTCTAACCTATGTAGAGTTTAAAGAACAGGACAATGCCAATGGGCACTCTACAAGTTAGTAGACATGTGCATTTCGTTTCGTTCCGAATCGAAATTCGGACAAATTTTTCATTATTCGGACATTCGGATGCATCCGAATTACCGAATTACAATACTAACGAATTTAACCGAATCCGAATTTTTTCGAATCTAAAAATATTTTTGACCCGACTTTGGGTCCATGTATCTCGGGGTTCCTTGGTGATAGAAACCCCAAATTTGGAGATGTTGTAGTGCTAGTTCTTCTGTGTTTGCATACCAAATTTGGGGTTTCTATCACTAAGTGACCCCGAGATACGTGGACCCAAAGTCGGGTCGCAAAATGTCAAGCACTTTACTGGAGCAGAGAATGACATTTTGCGACCCGATTTTGGGGCCACATATCTCGGGGCCACTTGTAGCTAGAAACCCCAAATTTGGTATGCAAACACAGTAGAACTAGCACTACAACATCTCCAAATTTTGGGTTTCTATCACCAAGTAACCCCAAAATACATGGCCCCAAAGTCGGGTCGCAAAATATTTTCGAATCCGGTTGAAATAGTATCAACATGATTCGAAATTATTTCAACTGCATTTGAAACTATTTCAACCGGATTCGAAAATATTTTGTGACCCGAATTTGGGTCCATGTATCTCGGGGTTACTTGGTGATAGAAACCCCAAATTTGGGGTTACTGTTTTTCTAGTCTATTTTCTATTTTATTATAATCTTTTCTATCCAAAGTTAAAATTAATTAATTAATTAAAAAATTTGAATTCATACTATTCGAAATTCAAATTTATTCTATTCGAAATTCGAATTTCAGAAGATGGTTGTATATTTTTTCTATTTTATTCTTCTAAATTATATTTTTTTTCTATTCTGTTCTAATCTTTTCTATTTGAATTATAAATTTTGGAAGATGGTTAGTTACTTACATCTGTCACATAAAAAAAAAGATGTGAAATGGCTGTCATGGATGTCGATCACAAGGCAAGTACATATGCTGTATGTCATTGTCCGAGTGCCACGCGACCGGCCACGAGTGCCACGTGACCAAGTTGTGGATTGTCCACTTGCCACGTCACCTGCCACAAGTTATGGGGTTCCTACCACCAAGTGACCCCCAGATAGGGGCGATCTGTCAAGTGCTTTTCTGCAGCAGAGAATTAAATTTTGTGACCCGACTTTGAGGCCACGTATCTCGGGGCCACTTATAGCTAGAAATCCCAAAATATTTGGTATGTAAACACATTACAACTGGCACTACAATAACCCCAAATTTGGGGTTTCTATCACCAAGTAACCCTGTTGTAATGCTAGTTCTACTGTGTTTGCATACCAAATTTGGGGTTTCTAGCTATAAGTGGCCCCGAGATACGTGGCCCCAAAGTCGGGTCACAAAATGTCATTCTCTGCTGCAGAAAAGTACTTGAAATATCGCCCATATCTGGGGGTCACTTGGTGCCAGGAGCCCCATAACTTGTGGCAGGTGATGTGGCAAGTAGACAATCCACAACTAGGTCACGTGGCAGGTCACGTGGCACTCGTGGCACTCGTGGCCGTTCACGTGGCACTCGTGGCACCGTGGCCGGTGTCGTGGCACTCGTGGCCGGTGTCGTGGCACTCATGGCAGGTGTTGTGGTAAGTGGACAATGACATACAGCATATGTACTTGCCTTGCGATCGACATCCGTGACAGCCATTTCACATCTTTTTTTTATGTGACAGATGTATATAAGTAAGTAAATAACCTTCTTCCAAAATTTATAATTCAAATAGAAAAGATTAGAACAGAATAGAAAAAAAATATAATTTAGAAGAATAAAATAGAAAGAATATACAACCATCTTCTGAAATTCGAATTTCGAATAGAATAAATTTGAATTTCGAATAGTATGAATTCAAATTTTTTAATTAATTAATTAATTTTAACTTTGGATAGAAAAGATTATAATAAAATAGAAAATAGACTAGAAAAACAATAACCCCAAATTTGGGGTTTCTATCACCAAGTAACCCCGAGATACATGGACCCAAATTCGGGTCACAAAATATTTTCGAATCCGGTTGAAATAGTTTCAAATGCAGTTGAAATAATTTCGAATCATGTTGATACTATTTCAACCGGATTCGAAAATATTTTGCGACCCGAATTTGGGTCCATGTATTTTGGGGTTACTTGGTGATAGAAACCCAAAATTTGGAGATGTTGTAGTGCTAGTTCTTCCGTGTTTGCATACCAAATTTGGGGTTTCTATCACTAAGTGACCCCGAGATACGTGGACCCAAAGTCGGGTCGCAAAATGTCAAGCACTTTACTGGAGCAGAGAATGACATTTTGCGACCCGATTTTGGGGCCACATATCTCGGGGCCACTTGTAGCTAGAAACCCCAAATTTGGTATGCAAACACAGTAGAACTAGCACTACAACATCTCCAAATTTTGGGTTTCTATCACCAAGTAACCCCAAAATACATGGACCCAAAGTCGGGTCGCAAAATATTTTCGAATCCGGTTGAAATAGTATCAACATGATTCGAAATTATTTCAACTGCATTTGAAACTATTTCAACCGGATTCGAAAATATTTTGTGACCCGAATTTGGGTCCATGTATCTTGGGGTTACTTGGTGATAGAAACCCCAAATGTGGGGTTATTGTTTTTTCTAGTCTATTTTCTATTTTATTATAATCTTTTCTATCCAAAGTTAAAATTAATTAATTAATTAAAAAATTTGAATTCATACTATTCGAAATTCAAATTTATTCTATTCGAAATTCGAATTTCAGAAGATGGTTGTATATTCTTTCTATTTTATTCTTCTAAATTATATTTTTTTTCTATTCTGTTCTAATCTTTTCTATTTGAATTATAAATTTTGGAAGAAGGTTATTTACTTACTTATATACATCTGTCACATAAAAAAAAAGATGTGAAATGGCTGTCACGGATGTCGATCGCAAGTCAAGTACATATGCTGTATGTCATTGTCCACTTACCACAACACCTGCCATGAGTGCCACGACACCGGCCACGAGTGCCACGTGAACGGCCACGAGTGCCACGTGACCTGCCACGTGACCTAGTTGTGGATTGTCTACTTGCCACGTCACCTGCCACAAGTTATGGGGCTCCTAGCACCAAGTGACCCCCAGATATGGGCGATATTTCAAGTACTTTTCTGCAGCAGAGAATGACATTTTGTGACCCGACTTTGGGGCCACGTATCTCGGGGCCACTTATAGCTAGAAACCCCAAATTTGGTATGCAAACACAGTAGAACTAGCATTACAACGGGGTTACTTGGTGATAGAAACCCCAAATTTGGGGTTATTGTAGTGCCAGTTGTAATGTGTTTACATACCAAATATTTTGGGATTTCTAGCTATAAGTGGCCCCGAGATACGTGGCCTCAAAGTCGGGTCACAAAATGTAATTCTCTGCTGCAGAAAAGCACTTGACAGATCGCCCCTATCTGGGGGTCACTTGGTGCTAGGAACCCCATAACTTGTGGCAGGTGACAATCCACAACTTGGTCACGTGGCACTCGTGGCCGGTCACGTGGCACTCAGACAATGACATACAGCATATGTACTTGCCTTGCGATCGACATCCATGACAGCCATTTCACATCTTTTTTTTATGTGACAGATGTATATAAGTAAGTAACTAACCATCTTTCAAAATTTATAATTCAAATAGAAAAGATTAGAACAGAATAGAAAAAATATATAATTTAATAGAATAAAATAGAAAGAATATGCAACCATCTTATGAAATTCGAATTTCGAATAGAATACATTTTAATTTCGAACAGTAGGAATTAAAAAAAATGTAATTAATTAATTTTAACTTTGGATAGAATAGATTAGAATAGAAATAGAGAATACACTAGAAAAACAATAGAATAGAATAGAATATAGATACTATCTATTTCATGTTTAATTTTTTTTGCAGATTACTATTTTTTACATAAGATCTCCTGCAGACTATTAGCATTTATTTTATTTTTTTAGCAGATCTCCTGTAGACTATTAACAGCCATTTCACTTCTTTTTTTTTTGCAGATCTCCTGCAGACTGTTAGAATCAATTTTATTTTTTTTTCAAAGTCGGGTCGCAAAATATTTTCGAATCTGCTTTAAATAGTATCAACATGATTCGAAATTATTTCAACCGCATTTAAAACTATTTCAACCGCATTTGAAACTATTTCAACCGGATTCAAAAATATTTTGCGACCCGACTTTGGGTCCACGTATCTCGGGGTTAGTTGGCGATAGAAACCCCAAATTTGGGGATGTTGTAGTGCTAGTTCTCCTGTGTTTGCATACCAATTTTGGGGTTTCTATCACTAAGTGACCCCGAGAAACGTGGACCCAAAATCGGGTCGCAAAATGTCAAACACTTTTCTGCAGCAGAGAATGACATTTTGCAACCCGAATTTTGGGCCACATATCTCGGGGCCACTTGTAGCTAGAAACCCCAAATTTGGTATGCAAACACAGTAGAACTAGCACTATAACATCTCCAAATTTGGGGTTTCTATTACTAAGTGACCCTGAGATACGTGGACCCAAAGTCGGGTCGCAAAATATTTTCGAATCCGGTTGAAATAGTTTCAAATGCGGTTGAAATAATTTCGAATCATGTTGAAATAATTTCGAATCATGTTGAAATAATTTCGAATCCAGTAGAAATATTTTCGAATTCGGTTGAAATATTTTCGAATTCGACCGATTTTCGAATTCGGTCGAAAACAAAACGAAATCCGAAAACTAATTTAACAAATTTAACGAATCTAACTAAACGAAATTAATTAATTAACGAATTAAAACGAAACGAAACGAATTTTTTCCTTTTGCACATGTCTACAAGTTAGCTCTCCGGAGTAAAGAATCCTTCCCTCTGACAGGTCACCAGGCCTCTCCCAAGTGGGACCGATCTTCCCTTGGCTTCCTCTCGGTCAGAGCGGGTACCCTCACCTGGGCACCTTGGGACTCCAATGGGCGAATTGTAGACCCAGTTAAAGGTACTGGGCCTACCTAGAACGCTGCAGCCTCGGGCCAAAGGTGCCTGAGACTCCTCGGCCAGTCATCGCACCCCCCGAGGGGCTCACCCCTCCGGCTCCTCCACTCTGACACTCCTCCTCCCCAACACTCCTCAACTCCCCTCCAAAGATGGCGTCTGCCCCTTATGTACCCTCTCCCGGCATGCACAGCAGGCCACCCACGCCCACTGTACCGCTGCTGAGAGAGGACACCCTAAGGCACAGCAATGCCACCCATGGCTCAACCCTGACCTGATATGGCAGTGCCACCTACAGGCCACAGGGAACCATACAACAGGCAGCATCACATAGGCAGAAGCAAATACCTAGTGTAGCGGGTGTTGGAATTTAGGGGAGGCATCTGGGTGGTAGTGTAACCCAGATGCACTGATTGTTGGGGAATTTGGGACCATTTGTTGTTCATGGAGGACTCTGGTGGTGTGAGGTTCCCTTCGGCCTGTGGGTGGCGCTGTCGCATTGGGCCGGAGTTGAACCCTCACTGCAGTACTGTGCCCTTTTTGTCCTCTTCCGGCGGTTGTACAGTGGGGCAGGGAACCTGCTGTGACGCTGGGGAGAGGGGATAAAAGGGGGCGGACGCCCTGAACACGGGATTCAGAGTCGGAGGTCAGAGTCGCGCCAAGGCACCTTCAGCCTGGGTGCCGGCGTTCCGGAGTTCCGGGCCCAGGTGCCCTTGACCTGGCCGGAGCGGGAGATGGAGTCCATCCCAGGCACCTTTAGCCTGGGGTGAGGTACTATTGAGGAGGCTTGGGGCCCAGTACCTTCGACTGGGTCCCGCAAGGGTGGAGGAATCCGAGGGGGCCCTAAAGCCTTGGGTGCCCGAGTCTGAGATGAGGAGGCCAGTGAGCAGAACTTCTCCGGACAGTCCGGTGCAGCATTCGCCGGTGACGGAGGGGCCTCTGGTAACTCTCTTGGACGGATGTCTTCCCTCTGACAGGGGCTGTGCTTAGCGAAGGTAATTCACTTTCTGTTCTACACAGTCGGTGGCAGCGGCTGTGCGCCATAACCGTTGGTGACACCACAGTGGTTAGTTCTATCTAAGGATTGTGCCTCGACCTACTCCCTACCTATACTGAACTGTTCTTTGGGTCACAACCTGTCTGTGCTAAATGACGATTTATTGCTATTGGAGAATAAATACGAGTTGGACCTTTTCAGTGGTGTGGAACTCCAGTTACTGGGAGCAGAGGGGGTCATTTACAGAAAAGACTTGGCTCTGGGTTATGCACACGACCCGATGGTAAAATTGGTTCTGGCCTTCACCTCTACCCAAAAGAGGACATGGGCCGTGGTGTATCGCATCCCTCCTCCCATACTCCCCCCTAGACGAGACAACAAGCCGAGAAGAAGGGGTGAGAGGGGTGAGGTCGCTACACTAACAATAAAAGCGGTCCGAGCCTAACTACCAGCTCAGACCAACCCCTAAATTTAGGCGCATAACACCCCTGAAAAGTAAAGGGGCGCTACAGTTGTTTTTGATGTTTTATTGAGAACTTGGATAGGGAAGGGAATGTGGTGAGATAGTCTAAATTTAACTAATTACATTGAGGACAGCTTCTTTACGGAACTGTAGAATTCCTACTTGATGCACTTTGCAATCTTGAGCTAGTCCTCTGTGAGAATAATGGACGGTTGCTCTTCAGGACATTAGCCAGTATCCCCTTTCTGCTGAACCAAAGTAGCTGACTTTCCTAGCACAGAGGGGTAGCCTAAATAACTAGGCCCCAAGATCTCTACAGTCTGTACTCACAAGACGTCTGGACAAAATGGTTGCCACCTTCCATTCATCCAGCAGTACCTTTCAGAGTCTCTAACAGATCCTCACAGGCACAGCTGTGGGGTTGCCACCTCATCCTTTTAAAACTGAACACATATTAATTACACAGGTTTTATGGCTGATTAAGGTGGTAATTAAACTCACTTATGGCCTCACCTGCATTAAATTAGGCTACGAACTTGTGTAATTAATATGTGTTCGGTTTTAAAGGGATGAGATGGAAACCCTAAGGTGTTGAGGAGGGCAGAATGCCCCCTTCTCAGCTGGACTATCCTCTCTGGGCAAAGGCCCCTTTCTGTGTGTCTCACCGAATATAAATACCTTTCCCAGCATGCATAGGAGCCCCTATGCCTGTAATTGGCTGGGATGGCATTCATATTCACGCTACTAATCTGCATTAGTCACTCCTGTTCATCCAGCACTTTTTAAAACTGCCTGGATACTGAGAAGCCAATACAGATACAGCACCACTGTGAAACATACAGGACTCCCTAGCTGAACCTATATAGCTTTCCTGTTAGGCAGGAAGACTGCTATGTTTTGCCTCCTGTCTCCTGTTGAGCAGGAGACCACACTATACTAACTATATATATCCTAGCAGCCTGCCTAGGAGGGTGTTACGCTTACAATCGACTTTTAAAAGGAAAACTTTCATTTAAATCTTATGTAATGAGATTTAGGCCCCATTCACACAAGTGCAATTTCTCTTGAGTCTGCCCTACTCCTTGCATCCCGATAACACTTTTTTTAAAACAATGCTTTGAATCCAGCCTTATTCTGGCCAGTCCACTGACATCACAAGTCCTCCCTCTCGTTGCCAAATGGCAGTGGTGGGTGGTTCTAACTGCTATGAGCCCAGGCCAGCATGTTGACCCCCAAAAAACTGAAAGTGGAAGTCTGCATTCAGTTGTGTGCAGCTTTGACCTTGAGCTACTGAACCCTGTAAACAACAATCTTTTTTTCAACATAACAGCTAAGAATAGACAGGTGAGTATGTGACAATGAGCTTATGGCTTCACCTGCTGCATGGTAATAAAATGAAATAAAGCTGTCAGTTTTGCACAAGTAAACCTATCAATCACCTGAAAGCACATCAATAATAACATCAATAATACCATCTCAGCTACTATTTCATAGAGCTGCCTTTATATTCCCACATAAGATAGTTATGTGGCAAAGGGATAGTTTGTTGTGTCTTCCTTGCTTAGTGTTAGAGAATAAACAAGCGGGGATGTAACATAAGCTATGCTGTAAACTACATTACTGATACAGACATTGATTTATGGCTCTAAGCTGCTATGAATGAATAACTTCTGCATTTTTCTCTGGAAATGCAGTTATGCAATATCTCAGTCTACTTCTCTCTTTTCCATAGGATATAATCATGACAATTAATGTAACTCATTTCCTTAGGTGTAGTTCAAGCAATATTTAGAAAATGCTGATCAGTTTATGCGGCTTAGTTTTCTTTTTTTACATTGTAGGTGAAATAAACTTAGATACAAGAAACAAGATATTAAAACTCATGGGCGGCAGCACAACTTGATGGGCGAGTGCTTTTCCCTCTAATGAATGTAGAAGAAAGGATGTTATGGTGACTTGGTGAGTACAGAAAAATACTCTTTTTTTATTTTCTTTGATGGAAGACACAACTCTGCTTAAACTGGTTTTAAAGATATAGCACCCTTGTCCTAAACAGGGCTGCTAGTAAATTTAGTTGTGCTAGGTGGTAACCAGCCTGGCTAATTTGTAGTCTTTGATCCACTGGTTTCCGTCATAAGCTTGAGTTTAATTTGTAGTCTCCCTCTTCTGTCAATAGGTAGCTTTGGCATTAGGATGATAGATTACAATTAATTCAGGTTATAAGTAAATATGTAGTCTCAGCCAATTAGCAGGCGTTTAATTTGGCAGCTTTGCATGCTGGGATAAGCTACTTATTTGGAAGAAGTCAGGTGATCGGGGTTCTTTCCACCCAGGCTGTGGCCTGGTTGGATGTGTGTGGAGCAGCAGCAGAGGGTTAGGCCTGAAGCCTGAGGCCCAACCACGTGTGTAGAGGCTCAACCTGAGGGGAGCCTGATCATTGTCAGAGGTAAAGGAGAAGCAGTTGCCGGAGGGACGACCACTCCTGTTGCCGGAGGTAAGTTTAGAAGGGATGGAGTTCTGAACGAGTGCCAGAGCAGATGCTTCACTAGGGATGGTAATGTAAGTGGGAAAGCTTTAGTAGAGACTCATCTAGGAATACAGCAGGTAGCTGTCGGAAAAGCTTTAAGGAGTACAGCGGGTAGCTGTAAGTAAAACTTGAAGATAAGTACAGCGGGTAGCTGTAAGTCAAGCCTGAGGGATCCAGCGGGAAGCTGTGAGTCCAGGAACCCAGCGGATAGCGTGGGTGAAGCTTGAAGAGTACAGCGGGTAGCTGTGAGTTGAGCTTGAGGGATCCAGCAGATATCTGAGAGTCCAAGAAGTCCAGTCGGATACTGCAAGCTGAGCTTGTAGAATACAGCGGGTAGCTGTGAGTGAAGCTTGAGAAGTCCAGCAGGAAGCTGGGAGCTGAGCTTGAAGATCTACAGTGGGATACTGTGAGTGAAGTTGTTGCTATAGGAGATAGCATTTGCTACAAGATACAGATCGCTGCATTCAGCTTAAAGGCCCTTTTTCTGTATTGCTGTCTACCTGGTTCTATTTTTGTTTGCATCTGCCAAGTTGCTATTGCATTTGCCTAAGGGTGTCCTATGCCCTAACCCTCTCTCCCCTGTTCCTGTTAAGAGAAATAGAACCTCTCCTTGTTCATTTTTAAAATGATGCCCATAGGCGGACCGGAAGTGGCGGGTGGAACGCAAACACACCTGCACTTCCGGCCTGTGGTCCTGCTATGCGCTGTACACTGCGGGTCACGCCCGCAGGAGCGGAAGTGACGTTCTGTTTAGCCGGAAGTGCGGGTTGGAACGCAGGAGGTACCCGAACTTCCTGATCGCGGGATTGTGTGCGTTCCAATGGACGCACGGGAAGAGCCAGGGACACCAGACCAACCGGGACTGTAAAGCAACCACTGCTCGACCACCACCCACGGCGCCCCACGGTGAGAGACATGAGGGTAAGGAGTCATAGCCTCTGACATGACTTGCACTTGCCTCAGTTTCCCCCCCTCCCCCCCACTTTACATCTGGGGAGATCGGGTTGCGGCTTGAGATGTCCACGTGTTGGTGTGCACAACTGTATCCTTTGCCAGTATAAAAGAAAGGGGTGGTGCCGTAATGCTCCCTCTTTGGCCACAATGGATTGTCAGTTAGCTACCTCCTATTGGGATGAGAACATGGGAGTCCCATCCCCATGGGCGGGGCAAGCCGTGATTGAGGGGCGGGGTTCAGTTGATTGATGGTCACCTGAGCTTGGACTTATAGAGGCACGTGTACACATACAGTCATGACCGAAATTGTTGGCACCCCAGAAATTTTTCCAGAAAATCAAGTATTTCTCACAGAAAAGTATTGCAGTAACACATGTTTTGCTATACACATGTTTATTCCCTTTGTGTGTATTGGAACAAAACAAAAAAAGGGAGGAAGAAAAGCAAATTGGACATATTGTCACACAAAACTCCAAAAATGGGGCTGGTCAAAATTCTTGGCACCATTAACTTAATATTTGGTTGCACACCCTTTGGAAAAGATAACTGAAATCAGTCGCTTCCTATAACCATCAATAAGCTTTTTACACCTCTCACCTGGAATTTTGGACCACTCTTTGCAAACTGCTCCAGGTCTCTCTTATTGGAAGGGCGCCTTTTCCCAACAGCAATTTTAAGATCTCTCCACAGGTGCTCAATGGGATTTAGATCTGGACTCATTGCTGGCCACTTTAGAACTCTCCAGCGCTTTGTTGCCATCCATTTCTGGGTGCTTTTTGACGTATGTTTGGGGTCATTGTCCTGCTGGAAGACCCAAGATCTCGGACGCAAACCCAGCTTTCTGACACTGGGCTCTATAGTGCGACCCAAAATCCTTTGGTAATCCTCAGATTTCATGATGCCTTGCACACATCCAAGGCACCCAGTGCCAGAGGCAGCAAAACAACCCCAAAACATCATTGAACCTCCACCATATTTCACTGTAGGTACTGTGTTCTTTTCTTTGTAGGCCTCATTCCGTTTTCGGTAAACAGTAGAATAATGTGCTTTACCAAAAAGCTCTATCTTGGTCTCATCTGTCCACAAGACGTTTTCCCAGAAGGATTTTGGCTTACTCAAGTACATTTTGGCAAACTGTAGTCTTGCTTTTTTATGTCTCTGTGTCAGCAGTGGGGTCCTCCTGGGTCTCCTGCCATAGCGTTTCATTTCATTTAAATGTCGACGGATAGTTGGCGCTGACACTGATGATCCCCGAGCCTGCAGGACAGCTTGAATTTCTTTGGAACTTGTGTTGGGTTGCTTATCCACCATCCGGACTATCCTGCGATGCAACCTTTCATCAATTTTTCTCTTCCGTCCACGCCCAGAGAGATTAGCTACAGTGCCATGGGTTACAAACTTCTTGATAATGTTGCGCACTGTGGACAAAGGCAAATCTAGATCTCTGGAGATGGACTTGTAACCTTGAGATTGTTAATATTTTTCCACAATTTTGGTTCTCAAGTCCTGAGACAGTTCTCTTCTCCTCTTTCTGTTGTCCATGCTTAGTGTGGCACACACAGACACACAATGCAAAGACTAAGTGAACTTCTCTCCTTTTTAAAGGAGCATCACATGCTTGAAACAATCTTATTTATCCACAATTTTGAAAGGGTGTCAAGAATTTGGACCAGGCCATTTTTGGAGTTTTGTGTGACCTTATGTCCAATTTGCTTTTTTTCCTCCCTTTTTTTGTCTTGTTCCAATACACACAAAGGGAAAAAACATGTGTATAGCAAAACATGTGTTACTGCAGTACTTTTCTGTGAGAAATACTTGATGTTCTGGAAAAATCTCTGTGGTTCCAACAATTTCGGCTATGACTGTATATATGGGGGCACACAGGAGAGAGGTACCACGGACCATTTAGGCTCTGAAGAAAGGGGTGCACCCCAGAAACGCGTCAGCCGTTTGAGGTATCGTCTGATCCTCTTGTCATCAAGTCCTGCTTGCCAAGAGATCCAGCTTGATTGTCAGAAAAGCTTTTACCTAAGCTCGTTTGTAAGTAGGACTATTGCTTTTACTCTATTTTTTAATAAAACTTTTATATGTGGTAATGCACTAGGTCGGTGCGCCCTCTTTTCTTTCTTAATCAAATACACTCTAAATGCCCTTATTACTTGTACCACTGTGACAGGATCACATGCTGCAACTTCATAGGTTGGTTAGAAGAGAAATGGTAATATGGGTAGGTGACAGAGTAGAAAAGGCACCAACATCCCTAAAGAATAGAGACAAAGGACGTTTTTTGGGGGGATTTTTGGGGCTGCCGGCAAACCGAGTACTACAAATACTAGGATTTGTAAAAAAATATGACAAACATTTTATTAGTACAGACAATACACGGTTAAAAAGTTAATTGTGCTTATGATATACAATTGCGAGGAAACATCTTGTTTTCAAATAAAGTTGAAAATTGATCACTCAGCATTCTGGTGGAGTGATTATCCCGACATGTTTCGCCACCCAGGGCTTCCTCAGGGGATATTTTTTTAAAAGAAGACACAAAGATGTAGCACTGCATAGAACAAAACATAATTGGAGACATTACATTTACTCTTTATACAACATAATGAATTACAGTATCGGCTGCCATGCCCATTCAACTGTCACTCACCCACATGAAAAGGTTCCTCCGCCTGCGGCTGGGTGCCAAACAGCGAGATGATCGTTACTGGATAGCACAGTGGTGTTTGGGCTAAAGAGTTCCTTCAAAGGCCATTACCATGAGACCCACAATTTGCATGCAGTGGCAAATGGACCACCACCTGTGAGCACACAGTAGGCAAACGTGAAGTTAGAGTTTCCACAATATTTCTGACAGGTGGAACGCCTTAGTCTGGTTGGCCAAGATCAGCCCCAGGTATTCCAAGCAAACTAAATCGGTGGGGACTTTCCAAGATTTAAAATCCACTTGAACTCCTACAGAGTTCAAATCGGGATGGACAGATTGAACTCTAGTTCTGGGTAAGACTTTGCACGCAATAGAAGGCCACCCAGGTACCCCACAACATGTATCCCTCTTTACCTCAGGCAGCTAATACCACGACACTGCAATCTCTCCCAGATACTCTAGTTGGAGTGCAGGAAATGTTCTTCCAAGCTATCATCATGAATCCGATCATTGAGGAGGAGGAGGATAGTCAGTCAACATAACAGGATAGTCACTCAGCATCAGCATCAGTCTTGAAGGGATGTGACATTTGAAAATAAATTATTCTGTTATATCAGCTTCAGGTGCTTGGTAGCTGGTAGTGATCAAAGACTGGTTCATCTTTATGAAGGTCAGTCGATCAACCGAGTCGGTAGACAGGCGCACCCTGTGATCCGTGACAAAGCCTCCAGCAGCACTGAATGTGCGTTCCGAAAGAACGCTGGATACAGGACAGGCCAGTAGCTCAATTGCATACTGTGCAAGCTCTGGCCAGTGATCCATTCCTCAACACCCAGTAGATTTTCGGTGGGAAAGGTGTCCAAGTCTGACCTTGCCCCTAGGTATTCCTGCACCATGTATATCAGACGCTGGCAATGGTTGCTGGAACCGATCATACCTTGGGGCTGCGGACTAAAAAATTGTCTGAACGCATCGGTCAGACGGCCACCTTCTCCACCGCTCCTTCTGCTACTGACCGAAGCCTCAGCAACTCGTTGTCCAGGACCAGGAGTTTGTAACCTCCCAGTCTCTGGGAACGCGTTGCACAGACCTTTCTGCAAGGCCTCCCGGAGATGTCTCATCCTCTGCTCCCTCTGCGACGGAAAGATAAGGTCCACAACCTTACCCTTGTACCGTGGATCAAGGAGAGTGGCCAGCCAGTAATGGTCCCTCTCCTTTATCCGAAGAATACAAGGATCCTTCCGCAGACTTTGCAGGATCAGGGAGGCCATGCAGCGTAGGTTAGCTGAGGCATTCGGTCCGGAGTCCTCTGGGTCACTAAGGAAGACATGATCCGCAGCCACCTCCTCCCAGCCACGTACAAGTCCACGGGTTTGTTGGGACTGTAAATCATCCCTAAAAGACTGCTGCTGTTGATGTTGAGTGCCATGCTCCACCTCCATGCTGACACAATCCTCCTCCTTGTTCTCTTCCTGTGTGATGGGTGGGACAGAAGGAACACTGTCTGGGTAAAGGGGGCCTTGAGAGGCAAGGAAGTCCTCCTCTTCCTGCCTCTGTTCTGCCTCAAGTGCCCTGTCCATTATTCCACGCAGCGTATGCTCCAACAGGTGGACAAGAGGTACAGTGTCACTGATGCATGCACTGTCACTGCTCACCATCCTCGTGGCCTCCTCAAATGGTGCCAGGACAGTGCATGCATCCCTGATCATGCCCCACTGGCGTGGTGAAAAAAACCCGAGCTCCCCTGACCCTGTCCTGGTGCCGTAGTCGCACAGGTACTCATTGATGGCCCTCTGCTATGTGTGCAGCCGCTGCAGCATAGCCAACGTTGAGTTCCACCTGGTGGGCATGTCACATATAAGGCGGTTCTTGGGCAGGTTCAACTCCTTTTGCAGCTCAACCAGCCGAGCACTGGCATTATATGATCTGCGGAAATGCACACAGACTTTCCTGGCCTGCCTCAGGACATCCGGTAAGCCCGGGTACCTGCCCAAGAACCACTGCACCACCAGGTTAAGGATGTGAGCCACACAGGGCCCATGGGTCAGTTGTCCCTGTCGGAGGGCGGAGAGGAGGTTGGTGCCATTGTCGCAAACCACCATTCCTGCCTTAAGCTGGCGTGGCGTCAATCACCTCTTGGCCTGCCCCTGCAGAGTTGACAGAACCTCTGCCCCAGTGTGGCTCCTGTCCCCCAAACACACCAGTGCAAGCACGGCATGGCATCTTTTTGCCTGCGTACTTGCGTAGCCCCTTGAACGCCTACGGAGCACCGCTGGTTCCGAGGACAAAGCACAGGAAGAGGCCATGGAGGAAGAAGAACAGGAGGGGGTGGAGGAGAGAGGTGTGTCACAACCAGTAGTAGCATTTTGGAGGCGTGGCGGCGGAACAACCTCCAACACTACTGCACCTTGTCCTGAATCTTTCCCAGCTGCCAAAAGAGTGACCCAATGGGCCGGGAAAGAAAGGTAACGTCCCTGTCCATGCCTGCTGGACCATGAGTCAGCGGTAATATGCACCTTACCGCTGACCGCCCTGTCCAGCGAGGCATGGACATTGCCTTCTGGCGGTAGAGAGCCGGAATCGCCTTCCGTGAGAAAAAGTGGCGTTT
The DNA here is from genome assembly GCA_029206835.1 of Rana muscosa. Taxonomy (NCBI): domain Eukaryota; kingdom Metazoa; phylum Chordata; class Amphibia; order Anura; family Ranidae; genus Rana; species Rana muscosa. The sequence goes on along the minus strand of CM055122.1, from coordinate 238,318,038 downwards.
GGGAACCTGCCACTGAGGAACCGCACATTGCACAAACTCACGGAAGGGGGCTGAGTCTACCAACTGAAAAGGCAGCAGTTGAAGTGCTAGCAATTTAGCCAAGCTAGCATTCAACTGCTGGGCATGTGGATGGCTGGGAGTGAACTTCTTTCAACGGTCCAGCAGCTGGGGCAGGGAAATTTGCCTGCTAGAATCGGACGTCGGTGTACTGCTAGCAGAGTGCCCGCAAGTACTTGGTTGTGACACACCTAATTCTACACCTTCATTCCTCTCAGTGCAGGTTTCAGAGAGGACTGAAGGTATAGTGGGGTTGGAGATCCCAGCTGATGCGGAGCAAGGAGAGGTCCGCTTTGTTCTTTGGTGTGGGTCTTTAAGGTAGGCTTGCCAACCAGCTGCATGGCAGGTCAACATATGTCTGGTCAAGCATGTGGTGCCCAAGCGGCTGATGTTTTGGCCACGCGAGATACACTTGAGACATATGTTGCAAACAGCAGCGGTGCGATCTGATGCACTCGACTCAAAAAAGGCCCACACCAAAGAACTTTTGGAATAACGGGCAGAGGCAGCGCCCTGCACAGGCGGAGCTCTGCGGTGTGATTCAGTCGGTGTGCTGCCCTTACGCTGGCCCCCGGAGGGCATCCTGCCTCGTTGGAGATGTGCCTCCTCCTCATCCTCCTCCTCCTCCTCTCTCCTATCAGGCACCCACGTGGAGTCAGTGACCTCATCATCCCCTCCCTCCTCATCACTGGAACCAATCTGGCAGTATGCTGCAGCTGCTGGAACATGAATGCCAGACTGGTGTCTTTCTTGAGCATCCCCTCTCTCTGCTCTCACGCTACTATCTTCCTCTAGCTGGGTATCATCTTCAGACCCTTCGAAACGCTGGGCATCCTCCTGGAGCATGTACCCAACACTGTGCTCAAACAGTTTCTGGGACTCCTCAGGAGGACACGGTGCGTCTAGGGAAGGAGAGACTGATGATGACATTGAGGACACTTTGGCAGATGCTTTGCCAGTACCCTGAGCCTGGGTGAAAGAGGATGAGGAGGATGAGGAGGGCTTGGTCATCCACTCTACCAAGTCTTCGGCATGATGCGGCTCAACACGTCCAGCTGCCGAAAATAAGGACAAGCGTGTCCCATGGCCACGTGCTGATGACGATGCACCGCGTCCACGACCAGCACTGTTGTCTCTAGACACAGAGCCTGCTTGCCCTCTTTTTTTGGCTCCTGACTGTCTGCCTCTCCTTGTTTGCCTTCCAGACATTCTAAAGGCCTGCAGGGAGATGGGAAAACCAGCAATAAGGGGTAGCTTCAGGTGTATATTTTGCAAGAAGCACACTACGCCTGCTGTAAGTGCTGCAGATGCCTGCCTGTGTTACACAACAGGAAAACACAGTAATAAGGGCTAGCTTCTGGTGTATATTTTGCAAGAAGCACACTACGCCCGCTGTAAGTGCTGCAGATGCCTGTTAGTGTAACATAAAAGAAAAAAAACTACGAGCAATAAGGGGTAGCTTCAGGTGTATAATGTGCAGGAGGCACACTACGCCTGCTGTAAGTGCTGCAGATGCCTGCCTGTGTTACACAACAGGAAAACACAGCAATAAGGCCTAGCTTCAGGTGTATATTTTGCAAGAAGCACACTACGCCTGCTGTAAGTGCTGCAGATGCCTGCCTGTGTTACACAACAGGAAAACACAGTAATAAGGGCTAGCTTCTGGTGTATATTTTGCAAGAAGCACACTACGCCCGCTGTAAGTGCTGCAGATGCCTGTTAGTGTAACACAAAAGAAAAAAAACTACGAGCAATAAGGGGTAGCTTCAGGTGTATAATGTGCAGGAGGCACACTACGCCCGCTGTAAGTGCTGCAGATGCCTGCCTGTGTTACACAACAGGAAAACACAGCAATAAGGCCTAGCTTCAGGTGTATATTTTGCAGGAGGCACACTACGCCTGCTGTAAGTGCTGCAGATGCCTGCCTGTGTTACACAACAGGAAAAAACAGCAATAAGGGCTAGCTTCAGGTGTATATTTTGCAGAAAGCACACTATGCCTGCTATAACTGCTGCAGATGCCTGCCTGTGTTACACAACAGGAAAACACAGCAATAAGGGCTAGCTTCTGCTGTATATTTTGCAAGAAGCACACTACGCCCGCTGTAAGTGCTGCAGATGCCTGTTAGTGTGACACAAAAGAAAAAAACCTACGAGCAATAAGGGGTAGCTTCAGGTGTATAATGTGCAGGAGGCACACTACGCCCGCTGTAACTGCTGCAGATGCCTGCCTGTGTTACACAACAGGAAAACACAGCAATAAGGCCTAGCTTCAGGTTTATATTTTGCAGGAAGCACACTACGCCTGCTATAACTGCTGCAGATGCCTGCCTGTGTTACACAACAGGAAAACACAGCAATAAGGCCTAGCTTCAGGTGTATATTTTGCAGGAAGCACACTACACCTGCTGTAAGTGCTGCAGATGCCTGCCTGTGTTACACAACAGGAAAACATAGCAATAAGGGCTAGCTTCTGGTGTATATTTTGCAGGAAGCACACTACGCCTGCTATAACTGCTGCAGATGCCTGCCTATGTTACACAACAGGAAAACACAGCAATAAGGGCTAGCTTCAGGTGTATACTGTGCAGGAGGCTTAGCAAAAATAATACTGACACTGTCCCCTGCCTATCCTTCTCTCTCCCTGCACACAAGGTTTAGCAGAATATCACTGACACTGTCCCTGCCTATCCTTCTCTCTCCCTACACACAAGGTAAATGAACAAATATCACTAACACTGTCCCTGCCTATCCTTCTCTCTCCCTGAACCGGAACACACTACACAAGGCCGCCGCGCTGGCGGCCTTTTATAGTATGGGGCGTGTACTAAACCCCCCTGAGCTATAATTGGCCACAGGCATCCTGCCTGTGGCCAATTATGGCTCTCCTCGCTGCCGGCGCTGTGATTGGCCAAGCATGTGGGGTCACAGTGCATGCTTGGCCAATCACAGCGCCGGGATTGCGCTGCGATGGCGCAGTGTATTGTGGGCCGTTCGCGTCAGTCGAATTTGGCGCGAACGGCCCAAAATGTTCGATCTTCGTCGAACGATCGAACAGCCGATGTTCGAGTCGAACGTATGTTCGACTCGAACACCGAGCTCATCCCTAATGCAGAATAGCATGCTTGTCATACTCACTGTGGAACTGAACGGGTTAATATTCTGTATTGTGTAAAAAGGCTCTTTGATCCTGTATGCACAGATCCTCCACCTCCTGCAGGGTCTCTCTGGGCAAGGCCAGATAAGACACAGTCAGAGTGGTCCCCCTGCCCATGCTCATTTTGGTCTCTATTCCTGAAGAGAATAGTTCCTTGTTGAGCTGAGCTATTCAGGTCACATGATGTTGACATCACACATGTAGGCGTGCATACAGATCCTAAATGACAGCCCAGTCCCACCCTTCTCCTCCATGCACAGTAACTACAAAAGAACACAGTGGATGGGATCACCTTGATTCCTGGATGATCTGCCTTCCATAACAGCATGAGGACACATGCTGTAGTAGAAATCTCCTCCTACCTGAACTCTCAGCACTTGGGTGGACTCTTTGATTTATCACGTGACCGTTGTATACAGATCAGCCAAAAAGGTATATAGTGGCAATATCTAATGTAAAAAGAAGATTTATAAGCTGTGAGCCCTGAAGGGGCAGGGGGAACTATTTTCATATTACTGGGTTTAATAACACTTTCATAGCTGTGAGAAACTTGTATATTTTATTACATCAAGGTTTTTGTGTATGAGAGACAACAGCAAGGAGTTTGCAGTGGGTGTGTTTGGGAATTTCCCTCTGACATCACAGGCAGGGGTTCTCTGATTACCAACAGAACGAATTGGGATAGATTGGCACATGAAGAATAACTGAAATCTCGAGGAGGTTGGTTCTGTTACCTGTATGCCTCCCATGTCTCCATTTATAATTTTGACTTTAGGTGACAGAAATTCTCTCCAAAGTAAGAGGAATCCCCAACTGTCACTGGTACAAGTGTTGCCATTGGAAGAGTCCCCCTTTATTCCTGTTCTGGTAATAATCCATAACTTTGGAACCGGGAGTACTAATCCCTTTATACTCTATCCAAATATTAAAAAAAATATTATTACCCAAGATAAACTTTATAGTATGTTTAGCTCATTTTATTTCCAAAGATGCCTAGGGATGAGGAAGTTTTATTTTTACAGATGAGAAAATAAGGTTACGGTAAAGAAGATAGTGCTATAATGTAAGTTCTACATAAATGACTCCAGCAGAAGATAGATAATTCTAACCAGAGTCTAAATGGGGACATTGTTTTCTCTCGGGCAGCATGTCACATGCCTTGGAGAGCTGATACAGAACAAAAGTTTTTTTATTATGATAGCCTTGACAGTTTAATATTTTTGTGCTGGCTAAATTTTACTACACATAGCAATGGCCACTAAAAAGGGAATTTTTTAATTGTCTTCTGATATAAAAGCTTTTGTCACCCAAAGTACAGAGCTATCGAAGTTTGCTGGGACTGACAACGACAGGTTAAAGTAAACCTGCAATAAGTTAGTAGTTAAAGGGGAATTCTCAGCTGTACCTTGTAGATTTCTAACAATAACTTTATTAGAGACTACTACTTAGTAGGGTTAAGAAAATGAACCTGTAATGCGGCGTACACACGATCGTTTTTCATGCCGTTAAAAATGCCATTTTTTTAAAATGGCCATTAAAACCGATCGTGTGTATGCGTCAGAGCATTTTTAACGGCGTGAAAAACGGCCATTAAAAATTTCGAACATGCTCTATATGTATATATATATACAGTGTGTGTATATGTGTATATATATATATATATCAACACATTTTTATGTATACTTTCTAAATGTGGATTAATATGGGAAAAACTGGGCAGATACAGTGAGGTCCATATACAGTATATTTGGACACAGCACCTTTTTTTTTTCCAGGTATTTATTTACCAAAACATATTCAAGCTACAGTTACCATATATAATGGACATGGGCTGAAAGTGTACACTCTTAGGTTTAATTTGAGGGTATGTACATCCAAATCGGAGGAAGGGTTTAGGAATTACAGCTCTTAACAATAGCTATCCCCCCCTTTTCAAGGGACCAAAAGTAATTGGACAATTGAATCAAAAGCTATTTCATGGATAGGTGTGGGCTACTCCTTTGTTATTTCTTCATTAATTAAGCAGGTAAAATGTCTGAAGTTGATTCTAAGTGTGGTATTTGCATTTGGAATCTATTGCTGTGAACCTACATAATGCATTCAAAGGAGCTGTCCATGCAAGTGAAACAGGCCATTGTAAGGCATGAAAAACAAAAACAAATCCACCAGAGAGATAGCAGCAACATTGGGAGTGGTCAAATAACCAGTTTGGTACATTCTGAGGAAAGAACGCACTGGTGAGCTCCAACATAAAAAGGCTTGGACGTCCACAGAAGACAGTGGTGGATGATCGCAGTATCCTCTCTTTAGTAAAGAAAAACCCATTCACAACATCGAGACAAGTGAAGGACACTCTCCAGGAGGTGGGTGTATCATTGTCAAAGTCTACAATCAAGAGAAGACTTCATGAGAGCAAATACAGAGGGCTCACCACAAGGTACAAACCATTCATAAGCCTGAAGAATAGAAAAGCCAGATTAGACTTTGCCAAAAAGCATCTTAAAAAAACAGACAAGTTCTGTAAAAGCATTCTTTGGACGGATGAAACTAAGATTAATCTGTACCAGAATGACGGGAAGAAAAAAGGGTGGAGAAGGCTTGGAACAGCTCATGATCCAAAGCACACAAAGTCATCTGTAAAACATGGTGGAGGCAGTGTGATGGCATGGGCATGCATGGCTTCCAGTGGCACTGGGTCATTGGTGTTTATTGATGATGTGACAGAAGACAGAAGCAGCCGGATGAATTCTGCAGTGTTTAGAGATATACAGTCAGCCCAGATTCAGCCAAATGCAGCAAAGTTGATTGGATGGCACTTCACAGTACAGATGGACAATGATCCAAAACACACTGCAAAAGCATCCCAGGAGCTTTTGAAGGAAAAGAAGTGGAATATTCTGCAATGGCTGAGTCAATCACCTGATCTCAACCGAATTGAGCATGCATTTCACTTGCTGAAGGAAAAACTAAAGGCAAAAAGACCCACAAACAAAGAACAACTGAAGACAGCTGCAATTAGAGCCTGCCAAAGCATCAGAAAGGAGGAAACCCAGTCTTTGGTAATGTCCATGGGTTCCAGACTTCAAGCAGTCATTGCCAGTAAAGGATTCTCAACAAAATATAAACATTTATCATTTTATTTATGATTATATTTATTTGTCCAATTACATTTGAGCCCCTGAAAATGTGGCGGACCGTGTATAAAATGGTTGCAGCTCCTAAAATTTGTACTTGATAGGATTGTTGTGTTTTTTAATTTTTTTTTCTGGTGGCATACACAGCCAAAAGTATGAAAATTGTGCCTGTGTCCAAAATATATATGAACCTCACTGTAACTGATAGAGCATATTAAAAAGATGAATAGAAGCATTAAAAACATTAAGAATACTCTTATGAAATCAGCATTGCAAAACGGCAAGTAACTGAACACACACACACACATACACATGCACAGAAAAAACTTGTTGACCATAAACAAATTGGTTGGATGGGGGATATTTTGAGGATACAGCCTCGTACACACGATCGGATTTTCCGCAGACAAAGCGTCAGATTTTTGTCCGAAAGGGCGTTGGCCAGGAACTTGTCTTGCATACAAACAGCACACAATTGTCGACCAACAAACACAAACGTAGTTATGTACTACGTGGTTTTTCAGCTCTTCAGCGCCACCCTTTGGGCACCTTCTGCTAATGTTGTGTTTGGTGAGCATTGCTTCCGAGCATTGTATTTTGAACTTTTGTCCGACTGACTTGTGTACACACGCTCGGAAAATCCGACAACAGACCGTTGTCCACGGAAAATTATAAAGCCTGCCATCCAACATGTCTGTGGAAAATCCGACAACAATTGTCCAATGGAGCGTACAAACGGTCAGATTTTCCGCCAACAGCCTGTCATCACAAAATCCCAGTCGGAAAATCCGATCGTGTGTACGAGGCTTACTAGTCTGGGACTACTATGGCTTCAGGTGAGCACAGGGAAGGTGGATCTGCATGCATTGCAGCAAATCTGTTCCATACCTTTCAACATTCTGAGATGGGAATAAAAGACACCTATTAGCAAAAGTATGTAGGCATAGGACACACCCCCTGCCACGCCCCCTTAAGGGTACAAAAAAAATGATTGGTTAAACCCACAAGTGCTTTTTTTTTTTTTTACCACTACCATTTCTTTATACTGGCCTTTGGAATTTGGAAATGCTGCAATTTAGAAACTGGATGAAAGGTTTAGCACTATAAAACACTTTTTGATAGATAATTAGTGCATTTTATATATATTTAGCGCCCTGCCCCTATTGGGTAGGGGCTATTGTAAGTTTTAGTTGTCTGAGCTGTAGTTTAGCTCAGAATAATTGTACCAAATTATGGGTCTCTGTTCCAGTTCAGCTGGGTTGCACATTTTCCACCTGCTTGTAGGTGTCGTTGTCACCACAGGTCAAGGTTGGAAATACAGTAGGCTGGATACATTGGGTATTCCTTTCCCAGAAACAGCGCAGTAGGAGTGGTCACGCCGCTGTGCATTCTGGGAAGGGGTACTTAAAGGACAGACACCATTTTCCGGGGTCTTCCGATCCTGACTTGACGGCCCTCCTGGCCTCAGGGATGTGTTTGCTGTTTTCTGCCTTAGGGCCGGCAAACCCAAGGCTCCATTACTGAGAGAAGGCCCCGGAGTTTCTGGGGCCTACTGATCCAGGGATGGTCCTGTGTCGCCTTGCCTGCGGTAAGGGACCGAACAATTGAGGACACAATTGGAGGACGCGTTCCGGACAAAATTTACCTCACAGTGCTGCCAGCTGGCTGAAAGATCCTGGCACTGTGTGTGTTATGTTTTTCAGAACTTTACCGAGTGTGTGGTTACACAAGTCTGTGGCAGAGACTTCGTTTGAACGAGCTCGCACCGGCTGCTATGTCAGTGACGGAGGCCTATCCGGTGGATGCTGGATCCAGTGTGGAAGCTGTTTGTCCTCTTGATTAAAGAAAAGTACCCGTGATCCGCAAAAGTAAGGTGCCTGAATCTCCCCCAACCCTCCATCCCTCTGTCTGGAAGTTTCTTTAATAAAACCCTTGAGAAAAAGACTCAAGCCTCGTACACACGACCGAGTTTCTTGGCAAGAACCAGCAAGAAACTTGCTGGCAGAGCATTCTTGCCGAGTAAATCGGTCGTGTGTACGCGGCTTTCAGTTTTCTCGTCAAGAAAACCGACAAGAATCTCGAACCTGCTCTCTATTTTCTCGTCAGGATTCTCCATTTTCTCGTCGGGTTTCTCGTCGGCCTGTTTCTCGATGAGAAACCCGAGTGTGTGTACACTTACCTGTCGCCGTGGAAACCCGCGCATGCTCGAAATGACTTTGACGCATGTGTTGTAGCTTCCTAGACATAGGTAGGGTGTAGCAAGATGGCGGCGACGGCATCGAATGTGACGAGCGCACGCTCGTCGTAGTCGATGACGTCACTGCGTTCGCTCCATTCAAAGAACCGCGGGTTCTTTGAATTGAGCGTGTGTACACTCGGCCGGAACAAGTTTCTTGTCCAAGAATCTCGTCAAGAAAAACGACAAGTTTTTTCCTGACGAGATTCTCGGCCGTGTGTACGAGGCCTAAGTGTTTAGTGCAGACATTTGTGAGCAACTCTTCAAGGAAGACCCCTAAGACGGACGTGGTGAACAGTAAGGTAACGGCAGACCCAAAATCTTAAACCAGCGGCCCCTGCGGGGGTATTGCTACATATAACAATATAAATCAGACAAATGAGGAGGAAAGAGGGACAGAGGGACTTTGTTCTGAATCAGGGACAGTCCATCGAAGTCAGGGACAGTTGGAAGCTATGCTGTTCTTTTTGCTCTGTATGGGCAGATTTACCTTACACAGAAAGTACAAAATTCACCTAATGACTCCATATGCTGTGTTGGCCCCATAGCAGTCATATGGTTTGCAGTGGCTTTAAGGACATCCTTGTGTACTTATCAACTTTTTGTCCCTATGGACACACTAGTTGGGTACTTTGCTTGTTTTGTTTACAAATTCCATGAATAGGACATGTATTGGATTATGAATTTAGCTTCACCACACTAAGAATGAGCTCATATAAAATATTACAATGACCATGGTGTGAAATAAAACAGCACTCTTGTTCCCCCTGGTAACTAGATGTCAGAAAACAGCAATATATCTGAGATGATCTTTCTTGTGTCTCAGATTTTAGATTGTGTATTCTGCCACATACTAAGCCATTAGAATTGGAACAGTATGTACCCTTGAATTACAACATAAGCAATGCAGAGGACGGTCTAATCATCCTGAAAAATACATTGCCTAATTCTTGCCACGTAGCCAGAAAGATGAAAGGAATCTTATAAAGGGATATATTTAGAAGTGAACTGCTATTCTCAGTGAACCATATGAGCAGAGGACCCGTCATAAAAATAATATGGGGGTTTCCATAACTACAGAAGATCTATTAGATGCTTATGTAGTAGTGAGATTACTGGGACATAGTGCTCTGCCATGTGTATGCTTAAATGTATCTGTCCATAGTACACACATTTGCAAAAATAAACTCTTCAGACTAGGTACCCATTAACGGATTTCACCACTGTGCCAAAATTTGACATTGGACAAAGGGAAACAATGGTCATAAATTAGCTCAGATTAAACATGGCCTATGTGGTTTAGAACACTTTAGTGAGGGTAATCTCGATGTCAGAACAAGGTCCTAACCTTTGATACCTTGGTATCCAAGGTTTAGATGTGTGTCCCCTCCTTCCCTGAGCTGAGATAAGTGGAGCTTGCACATCCATACCTGCAAAGGCAGGACCAGCACAAAGTGAAAAAATGTCTGTATCTGTCTACCAACCCTAGTGGTTGGTAACTACCTTTTCATCCATTGAAAACCAAACAAGGGTGGTGGCGGTATGATTCTGTCAGATTTTAGGTGCTGAAAGTGGTACAATTATTTTGCATGGAAATTTGGCGTTTTATATTGTAGGCCTGTAGGAATAACTCACTTAAATCTGTCCAAACCGGAGTCTAGTAGACATCCCGGGTATGATAAAGTTCAAAAAACAAAATCATAAATTATAATATAATAAACTATAAATAATTATAACAAATAATAATATAATAATAATAATAATAAAAATTATTCAATAATGTAATCAAATCAAAAACACTGAAATGTGCTCAGTTGCAGAATTGTCGCTGTCATTAGATTTAGTGTTTGATGATGAATTTCCCCACAAATCGCTATCGCTCAATTCTGCAAGTGATTCTAATTTTATTATCGCTGTTTTCTAGCTGGTCTAAAACCACTTTTGATGTAAACGGACACTTTTTGGTTGCTATGGACAATCTCCAGTTTCCAGGCAGAAAAAAAAGATTTTATAATATAAAGGTGCATGCAGGACACTGGACAAACCACTAGGGTCAAAGGGGATGTGTTATTATTTGATACAGTACTGTAATCTGTAAGAATACTGTATGTGTATTGTGTGTTTCACTTTTTGAATTTGGCGCCGAACTCCGCCCCCGTGCGCCGCAACGCTCGCAGGGAACAGAGCTCGGCGGCACTCGGCAGTGTGGATCGAGCGAGATGACAGCTCGCAGACACAGCGGGGACACATCGCAGGATCCAGGGAAAAGGTAAGTAACTTCCCCTGTATCCTCCCCTGTATCCTGCGATGCGATCCCGAGTCAGGCTCGGGGTTACCGCTTTAGGTACTGAAATCTCACCCCGAGCCCGACTCGGGAATACTGCCAGGGAGGTTAAACAAGTGTTATGTTGTCATAACCTTCATGGTGAAAAAGAGCCGGGTTTCATTAACATTATGGTAACCAAAAATAGTTTTTCAATGTGGAAATTTAAGATAGTTTATAACTCAACAAGAGTGCAAATTTTATTCTGTGATTGTTCATGTATAACCATTGCATGGTGCAATACCTTCACTGTAAACAGGTAACCTGTACATTTTTTTAAAGTGTTGCCTATGAAGATTTTTAGGTACCGTAGTTTGTCGCCATTTCATGAGTGTGCACAATTTTAAAGCATGACATGTTAGGTATCTATTTACTCGGCGTAACATTATCTTTCACATTATATAAAAAATTTGGTATAATTATTGTGTTTTTTTTTTTATGAATTAACCGCATGCCGACCGATATACGTTGGCAGAATGGCACTTCTGCGCAAACTGATCTACCTGTACGTCAGTCTGCAAAAGTGTACCCGCGGATCCCGCGGACTCGATGTCCGCCGGCGGCCTGCGATCATGGCAAAGAGAGACAGAACGGGGAAATGCCTATGTAAACAAGGCATTTCCCTGTTCTGCCTAGTAACATGACAGAGATCTTCTGTTCCCTGTCATCGGGAACATCAACCTCTGTCATGTCAGTGGTAGCCCATACCCCCTACAGTTAGAACACGCTGAGGGAACACACTTAACCCCTTGATCACCCCATAGTGTTTAACCCTTTCCCTGCCAGTGACATTTATACAGTAATCAGTGGCTATTTTTAGCTTTGATCGCTGTATAAATGTCAACGGCCCCAAAATAGTATCAAAAGTGTCTGTCCGCCGCAATGTCGCAGTCCCAATAAAAATCGCAGATCACCGCCATTACTACAAAATTTTTTTTTTTTATAAAAATGCCATAAATCTATCCCCTATTTTGTAGACGCTATAACTTTCACGCAAACCAATCAATATACACTTATTGTGATTTTATTTTCCCCAAAAATATGTAGAAGAATAGAGATTGGTCCCAGCAATACCAGGATATCTGCATGTAGTGCACTCACCCCCCCCTTCACCTGCCTTTGGCTCCTCGCAGGGAGAGAGGGCACACCACGCCACAAGCCCGTACCCTCCTATGTGAAGAGGTTGAGCGGTGTTGTTGGTGGGTCTCCACAGCCAGAAAGCCAGAATCCTCCAGAGACTGATTCTCACCTCTATAGTTAATAAAGATAAGTCTCTATATTCCCCCAATAACTTCAAGGTCCACACCAGCTGTAGCTCCAACGTAGAGTTTATTTTTCTTCTTAAAGCACAGTCTCTGATAGGAAAGGTTGGAGTGAGAACAGGACAGCATAAGGTGTTGGAGAGAGGTCCAGGCACAAACGTAAAACACTTCACTGCTCAGATTCTCAAGCAGACTCAGCCCATTTGGATAGTCTCCCTAGATAGGGACTAGCAGCCAGAATGGTGCTCTAGCTCAACTGCAGTCTCTGCCACAGACTTGGTAAACTCGGTCTCTGCCACAGACCTGGTGAACTTGGTTCCTCTTTAAAACTTGACCTCTGTTAAGGAGAAGACATCCCTCCAGAGAGTTACCGGGCCCCTTCCTTCACTGTGACTTCTCACCAGTCCCTTGGAAAGGTTCCTCCCCCGGCCTCCTCGTCTAAGATGCAGGTCCCCTCGCAAGGCGGCACCCTGAGATTCCTCGATCCTTGATGGGCCCCAGCCAAATTTGCTGGGCCCAAGGCCTTTGCTGCAGCCCCAGGGCTAAAGGTGCCTGGGACTGATTCACCGACCTCCGCCCCTGGGCCAAAGGTGCCCAGGGCAGACAGGAACACACTCCCTGGGGTAGGACCCCCGACCATGACAGAACCCCGAACAGGCAGCGTCTGCCCCTTTTATATCCTCTCCCAGCATGCACAGCAGGCCTACCACACCCACTGTATGGCTGCCGAGAGGGGACACACAAGGCACAGCACTGTATCAGCGGTTCAACCCTGGCCTACCATGGCAGCGCCACCTGCAGGCCACAGGGAACTGTGCACTGATACTATGCTACATGCATATAAAGCGCTTGTGATTCTTATTTCTATATGTAAGAGTCCACAGCTGTTGGAGAGTGTGTGGGCATACTGGAGGGGAGCACAGCTCTGAGACTTCCCACCAACTTTAATGGACTAGTGCACAGCATCATTAAAGACTGCACCATTGTTTTACTTATGTAGTTTAAAGAAGATGCACTTGGATATTGATTCTGGGATTATTTTTGAACTTTATGTTTGGTAATTTTGTGTTTGAAGAGGCAGTGCTTTGAGAGTGTATATAACCTGTATACCCATGTCTTCGTGTCACATCAAAGCCACCTAGGACATTACAAAGTACAAAAAACAAATGACAGATGACATTTACTATAATAATATATAGGGATCCCTGCTTTAACCCAAATGGAGACTCTATCAGGTAAATCCCCAACCATGGAACGTACTACTAAATCAGTTAGGCAGATAATAAACTTCCACACTGACATATATACTGCTGTGAAACTTGAGCAGATGTCCCTGGTGTTCCAATATATAATGCTGGTAAGAAATATAAAATAAAATAAAATATAAGAAATATAATTAAAAATGTTGAGAAGAAAACTTCAACAATATTTTAGGAAGCATGAATGTGATGTCCTAGTAGAAGTGAAGAGGCAGTAGTCAGAATTGTATACAGTATAATCCTATTCCAGCAGTGCTACACATTGCTGATAGCATTAAAACCAAATATGACAATGAAGATGATGGATGTCCCACAGCCTCCCTTTGTTGCCTAGGTAAGGAGACAACAGCTGATGTCAATGAACACACCAAAAGTACATCTAATTATAATATAATGGAATCCTATGGTTATGTAGTCATATTAAAGCAACTGAACAGTCACTTCTGACATGCAAATTTTAGAGATGGTATTTACCTGCAAAAGCCTCCCATGTGTTGAGATCTAAAAGCCCACTGCTAGATGCCACCGTCTTAGATGTCATGTCAGCAGCCACAACTGACTCAGAGCAGTCTTTCAAGTGACACTCTATAGCAGGAGTTTGAGAGGTGGACATCTACCCGAATAACATAAAAGAGGTCAAAGATCACAAGGATAAGTGGTGCCTTCATTTTTTTAAGGAGCGGGGCATTTTTTTTTAGCCAAAAGTGGTGCTTTAAACTGGTCTCCAACACTGGCCACGTGCTCACCAACCTGTTAATTGTAAACTCAGAAGATTGTAGATGAAGTTTTCAGCACTACTCACTACCTCTGCTGGTTTCTGTGTTTACAAGTGACAGTGCGCCTCTTTGGGTGGCTCAGGCACAGAACCTCCCCTTCCACATCCATATGACACTGAAGAGGAGGTCAGCCGCATCAGCATCGCGACAGTGGATCTTTCTGCAAACTGCGCACCCAATCAGCCCTGAGGACTGCTTCCAGTGCATATTATCTGCTCTACCAGAGCAAATGTTCTCTTTACCATTCTGCACTGGAAAGGGGAGAAGGGGATATGGGTCTGGGGGGAGAGCTCTGTACTGAGGGGAAGGCTCAGGCTCTGAAATGGGGTTTGAAAGTTATTAGCAAGGTAATTTAAGGGTAAACACTGGCATGTGTTACCCACTCCTGAGCTCTGTGCCCTATGCAGTAGGCATGCCTACACCCTATGCCTTGACCTCAACTGTACGCATCTGTTGCACTCTCACTTGTGGCACAGAAGTGAAAGCACAGGGGAATTACCTAAGGTTCTTGTTCGTAAAAATGTAACTGTCAACTAAAATATAACTGGCATTGGTGGCATGCACCACATTGGCCAAGCAGATTGACCTGTTTCATGTCTCTCTGCACCACCCATGCCAATGAAACAAAAACTGGCACAGGGTCTACACCTATTTAACAAAGAGATTGTGAAAGTGGTATGCAATGCAGAGTGCGAGGGTTTGGAGTAACAGAAAGCACAGAAGTCAGGAGTAAGTAACAGAGTGCAGAAATCAAAAGTAGGCAATGCAGAGTGCAGAGGTTAGGAGTAAGTAAAGTAGAGTGCAAGAGTCAAAAGTGTAGCAGGGTGCAGGGGGCAGAAGTAAGTAATGCAGAGTGCATGGGTCAGTAGCAAGTAACCCAGAGTGCTGCGGTCAGGAGTAAATAATGCAGAGTGCAGGAGACAGGAGTTAGAAAAGCAGAGTCCAGGGGTCAGGCGTAAGTAATGAAGAGTGCAGCGTTCAAGAGTATCCCCTGCTTGCTAGTGTTTGCAGTATGCCAGCATTCACATCCCCTCACTAGGGGGTTATTTTTATCCTTCTCCCCCAAACAACATATGCAGTTACCTGTTCTGGGATGCTGATTATCAATGCAAAGGAATAAAAGATAATTTATGGAAAGCAAAAATAAACTAAAAACATTGCTAGTAATTCCTTGATTTTTTCATGCTCTTTCCTTGGTGATCTGGTCTCCTTAAGAAACAACTATGGGCATTAAAGGGGTTGTAAAGCCTCATGTTTTTTCACGTTAATGCATCCTATGCATTAAGGTGAAAAAACACCTTGCACTGTCCGGCCCCCCAGAGTCCCCTTTTTACTTACCTGAGCCCGAATTTCCGTGGGCGCAATCCCGCGTCACTTTCCCCATGGCTTCTCGGCTCTTCATTGGATAGATTGATAGCAGCGCAGCCATTGGCTCCCGCTGCTGTCAATCAAATCCAATGACACGGCCGCTGGGGGGCGGGGCCGAGTCATACACTCGGCGGCTATGTACGCTGAGTGTATGACACGGGAGTGCGCCCACAAGGTAACACCCTCGGGAGAGAGCTTCACAGAGGGGGTTATCTTTTGTGGGGAGGAGCCGCGAGAGCTGCCGTGGGACCCCAGAAGAGGACGATCGGGGCCACTCTGTGCAAAATGAACTGCACAGTGGAGGTAAGTATGACATATTTGTTATTTAAAAAAAAAAAAACGTGAACCTTTAGTACCACTTTAAGGCATGTACATGTGTAACTCTAAATTACCTTGAAACTTCTTTCATCATGTTGGAAAGTTTCAGTAGGTCTAGTGGTTCAGTAATAGATATGCCAGCTTTAAGTAATAATTTCTGTTTCAGGGAGATAATAATGGCTACTTTTTAGTGCTTGCCTAATCTTTTGTGTTTCTGTTCTCTATTCAGTTGTATGGGCCAGCTCTTTCCACATTTTCTAGTCTTTTACTTCTTCCTTTATTTGTTCTGGCTGGTGTTGCCTTGTAACTGGGCATAGGTGGTCCTTTACATGGGCCCGGGTAGACCCACCCTTGAGGGAGGCAAGTGGTGCAGAGTGTGGTGTTGAAGAAGAGCAGATAGCATTGAGCGAGATAGCTCTAAGTCAGCAAGTTTTCCCCTACAGGGGAAAGCATTGGAGAGTGAGGTACCTGATTTTGGAATCATTTGAAAAACAGATGAAATGTGACCTTGGGTGCTTGATTTATATGGGACTGTGCTATGTGAGTATGGTGATCTATCTGCTCTTGTATTGCCCACACAATGAAGACAAATGTTTTTATTGAAAATGTTCTCAGAAAGTTTTTTGCCATTATTATATTTTTGGACATGTAGATTGACTAAGAAGTTCAGTAAATACCAAACACGTGAAGTGAGACTCTATTCTTTTTATGATGCTACTGGGATAGGATGACCTATACTTGTAGGGAGGAGAGGTTGTTTATCAATATGGAGGCTGAAGAATTGGTATTGTACCAGGAGGCTGCCTATTGACGGTTTGTGGAGCAACGTCCCACTGAATCAAAGCCTGGTGCAGAGCCTGAAATTACTTTGTGAATTCGGGCTTCTAAGTAATGTAATATGTATTGTGTCCCCGCAATCTTCTGTATTGTGCAAAGTGAACCTGCTTCATGGAACATTGATTCTGACCACCCCCTATTTGGAAAGTATTGGAAAGTTTGAAACCACTTGCAGGAGTCTGGACGAACCTGCTAAGGGGTGGTGGCTCCTACCATCCACATCACTATCCCTGCCTACAGGCTTTTATGCTGTGTCTAACCATTGTGTTTTTTGGTGGCTTTTTGTCATTACCAATCTGAGCATATTTTGCTTTCTCCAGTAAGTTTGATTGCAGGACATGTCCAAAATAGGTTAGTCTGCGTTTTGTAATCTTGTTATCCAGTGAAATGTCTGGTTTTAGGCACTCCGTTATTTGCTTGTTTGTTATCTTTGATGTCCATGGAATGTGCAGGAGCTTTCTCTAGCCCCATAGTTCAAACACATCAATTTTCTTACTGTCTAGTTTTTTCATGGTTCAACTTTCACAACCGTAGATAACTATGGGGGGCACAATAATTTGTATTTGCAGACTAATCTGCCTAGCTTTTTAAGAAGGACTAAAAGCTAAAAATGTGTACTAGCACCAAAAAATAATGTAAAAAATCCAGTTACAATGTCCTGAATGGGATTTATTCTGGAGTCAATAAATTATCAGCAGATATTTACACCCCCATGTATATATATTGAAGTGTGTATCACTTCATAAAAATGTTTACATCACTGCCCTTCCTGTGAAATCTTCTCATTTTCACTTTATTGAGCATGAACAGACAATAAACATGCAACCTTTGTTAATATTTACCAAGTCATGCCTTTGCCTGCAGAGGGACTGAGATTACTTCCTGTAGTTCAATGTGCCGATTAACACCATGACCAAACAGTGATGAATATGCAAAGAATTCAGTATTTCTATTGTTTTAGTCTAGATAAACTCCAGTAAGGAAGCTGATAGCAGTGTTGAGATATACTATGTAATTTAAGAAATGTTTTACGTGCAAAAATATTTGTGATTTAGTCCAACCAGTCTTTTGATCTATACACCCCGGGCACACTGCATGGAACAGTGGGTGACCTCATTCTTTTCCATTATAGGTAAGCAAATCAACTTTGTCACATTCCAACCCACAACCTACAATGAAGGAGCACCAGTACATTGATAATTCCACTGTACACTTCTCCTGTAAGCAACTTCCCAACCTCACACTGACAATAATCTTCAATGCTTTGAATCACTCAAATTGCTGGGCCGACCTTAAACTGGGACCTAAGCAGGGCAATTTGGGAGACTAAAATTAAGCCAGATTCTAGGAACCTTTAACATTATATATAATGATTTTTATATAATGATTTTTTCATGAATGAACTGGATCGGAGGATGATTTTTTACGATGTTTGGCTCAGATTGGTTCAACTTTAACTAGGCTTTAAGAAGTTACCTAGAGGTTACATTTAAAGCTGACTTTGAAAATAAAATGGCACTTTGAAGTTAATTGCTAGGTGTGGAGCAATATACATTTCTTACTATAATTCTGGAAAAGTATGAGCCTAACCCAAGAGAAGACACTGGTTGGAAACAAAATACCTTTTTTTGGGATAAATGTATATTTTGTGACTATGTAATTGATGTAGGGCCGAAACAACTAATCGATTAATCGACAACTAATCGATTACTATTTTCATAATCGATTAATAGGCCAGTAACATAATGGGGTTCAAAAAACTAAAACTAGCCCTTTGTAGTACAAAAATAGCAAATAATCGCTACTGTTAATATTATAATAATAATATAATAATACGAAAAATCTTCGTACATTCGCTGAATGAAAGAATGTTGTTTGAAATTTTCACTTGCTTTTAAAATTCAGTTTTAAAATGAATGTAATTTCTGAACGAAAACCACATACACGGTCTGAAGTTTCCTATTTCTAAATTTTCCCGTCACTGTGGTTGAAAAAGAACGTCGATTTGACCCCACATATGATTAGAAAATCGAATGAACATTCTTAAAATATTTTTTTTTTTTTAAAGAAAGACATTGTTGTATGGCCAGCATATAATATATTACAGTTCTGTTTGAAAATTTGCAAAACAGTCTAACTTTTTTTTTCTTTAAATAAAAAAATGTGATCTCTGAGTTTGATGATATTTACCATATTCATCCTCTAATAGTATATACCAGGGGTAATGAATTAAAATTCACTGAGGTCCGGTCAGCAAAATTTTCTTCCAGCAGAGGTCCGAACCTCATGTCGTTACCCGTGGCGCTTTTTTGCATGTGCCAAACCGCATGTTGCTGCCGCACTATTAATACCCACATCTCCCCCACTGTAATGCCCACATCTCCCCCCACTGTAATATCCACCTCTCCCCCACTGTAATGTCCACATCTCCCCCTCTGTAATATCCACAGCTCCCCCACTGTAATGTCCACAGCTCCCCCACTGTAATGTCCACAGCTCCCCCACTGTAATGTCCACATCTCCCCCACTGTAATGTCCACATCTCCCCCACTGTAATGTCCACATCTCCCCCACTGTAATGTCCACAGCTCCCCCACTGTAATGTCCACATCTCCCCCCCACTGTAATACTTTAAATCTGCCTAAACAACTATTCACGTTCCATTACTCTTATTTGATTACAAGCCTCTGGGATTTTTGAAACATTTGTTTCTTAAAGATTTTTTTTTTTTGAAAATTAAGGAAGTCATTCAGTTTTTTTGAAGTTGCAGATTTATACCGTAGTGTAATACCTGAAGAATGTTCTACTAAAATCCTCTTCACCCCTCACTATTACAAAAATGCTCCATTTCCATTCTACGATTGTGAAATATTCCATAAACATAAGGCTTTGTAATGACTGTGTCTGGAATGTGTTAAAGGACTTTCAGCCTTGACAATTATAACACCACGTCTTCATCTGATACAAACAATTTGCAAATAGCCTTGCTGATATTATGTATAGACCTTAGGGCTGTGGAAATTAACTATTAATTCCTCGATTAATCGATTAATTTTTTTGATCGATCAAAATTCTTTTGATTGGTACTCACCTCTCCGCCGGCTTCCGGGTCTTCAGGGAGTTCCGTCGGAGATCTGGTGACGTCACGGACACCGGCAGGGCTTGCCGTGTCCATCTGAAGGGCTCCTTTGCTGTGCCTTCATATCTGCATGCCGGCGGGACTTTACGATCTGCCACACGCAAGGGCTGTTACACTTCCCTCTATCAACCTGGGATTCTACAGCCATCCACTGGGAGTTGTGATAGTTCCCTTCACGGGACATCTACATGACTGATGTTAACCCCTCCTCATCTGAGTTCAGCAGTGGTATCATTGTACACATTTTTATACCAGTATCATACTTAGCTACATGTTTTTATGACTGCTTTTGCTACCGTTTGGAATTACTCGCACCATTTTTACAGTTTATGTACCTACATTGATTTTATCTCCAGTGCAATATTTATTTTGTTACCTACTTGAAGACTATAAAAGTTTTAATGCTATTCCCATCGAGCGCTGCCTTTGTGTGTTTTTTGTATCCTGCTATCCATTTTTCCAGTGGTTGGTAGCTGGTAGCCTGCAAGGAGATCAGCTAAAATTAGTTGGATCTGTATGTGCGTTATAATTAATCAAACGTAGTCGATTCATCGATTTTTAAAAAAAGTCGATTAATCGAACAAGAAAATTTTAATCAGTAACAGCCCTAATAGACTTATAACCTATTTTAAGTTATAGTACTTATTGGCAACATTGTACTTCTGATATCCTAACGTATGGGGGCAACAATCGCAGTAAAATCGTGCAAATAGAATCACGGGACGCCCATCGCCCAAAAGAAGCTCATGTATTTCTATTGGGCGACTGGCGTCCCGCGATTCTGTCCATGAGATTTTACTGCGATTGTCGCCTGACGTTTCGTGATTTTCTGCTATTGCAAATTGCGGGCAGAATGCAATTCAGAACGCGGAGATGTGAATGTAGCTTAAATTGCACCTAAACCCAAACCACAAAAATTTTATTTATGGGAGTTTACCAGCCAGGATGTGATGGCTGTATTCGTTTTCTTTTTCCCTTTATTTTTACCTGTCAGTAACACACTTCCTGTCCCAGGGTGACTCACTCGCTGTACTGTAAGAGCCCATTCACACAGGGGCGACTCGTCGGGCGACTCAGCCACCTGACAGGTTGCGTCCCGCTCTGTTCAATAGAACCGTTCTAATAGGAGCGACGCAAGTCGGTCCGACTTAGAAAAAGGTTCTTGTACAACTTTGGGGGCGACTCAGGGCGACTTGCATTGACTTCTATACAGAAGTCATTTTGCAAGTCGCCTCTGAAGTCGTCTTCAGATCGCCTTGCCGAGTCGCCCCCAAAGTCGTGCCGCCCCTGTGTGAACCGGCCCTTAAGTTTAAACAGTTAAGCAGATCCATTGTCAAAGTTTATCACTTCTTCATACCCCTTGAAATTTTGCACATTTTGTCATGTTACAAACAAAAACGTAAATGTATTTTATTGGGATTTTATGTGATAAACCACATAAATGGCACATAATTGTGAAGTGGATGGAAAATGATAAATGGTTTTCAACATTTTTTACAAATAAGTATCTGAAAAGTGTGGCGTGCATTTGTATTCAGCCCCCTTTACTCTGATACCCTTAACTAAAATCTAGTGGAACCAATTGCCTTCAGAAGTCACCTAATTAGTAAATAGAGTCCACCTGTGTGTAATTTAATCTCAGTATAAATACAGTTGTTCTGTGAAGCCCTCAGAGGTTTGTTGGAGAACCTTAGTGAACAAACAGCATCATGAAGACCAAAGAACACATCAGACAGATCAGGGATAAAGTTGTGGAGAAGTTTAAAACAGGGTTAAGTTATAAAAAAATATCCCAACATATTTTGAACATCTCACGGAGCATTGTTCAATCCATCATCCAGAAATGGAAAGATTATGGCACAACTGCAAAACTACCAAGACATGGCCGTCCACCTAAACTGACAGACCAAGGCAAGGAGAGCATTAATCAGAGAAGCATTCATGGTAACTCTGGAGGAGCTGCAGAGATCCACACAGAGGCGGGCTGGGGCGGGGGGCAGAGAGGCATTTTCCCCCTGGGCTGCTCTCATATGCTCTACAAAGGCCGCTGTGTTGCCAGCTCAGAACCGCACATGCGCAGTTTGTGAGCTGGCCGAGTGCGGCATCTCCATCCAGTACTGTGAGCCAGCGATGTCTCAAGGCTGACAGTCTGTGTTACAGAGCACAGCACAGCCCTGCCCAGCCCCTCCCTCCTCCACACTAATGGCTGGCAGAGGCTGGACCTGCTCTCTCTTTCCCCGCCCACACTCCGGGCAGCCCCAGGATGTGTGGGCGGGAAAGTTCAACCTGAGCAGTCGGCTCGAATCCAGTGAGTCTCCTGGAGGCTGTGACCATCCAAGTAAGTGAGCTCCTCCTCTCTCCCTCTCTCTCCAGCTAAAGATTTTATTTTTTTCCCTAGCAGCCTATGACAGTGACACTACCTTGCTTGCCCTAGGTGTTATGAAGTGGGCTCACACTGGCATGCTGTGGTTTGTCTGCAGTGCTGGTGTACTGGCAGTCTTCCTGCATGTTGCCCCTATTCCCATTGAGGTTACACATTTTTACTGTATGTTGTGAAAGTGCACAAAACGTCCTGCATGCTGCATCTTTGGTGCACTTCCAGAAAATGCAGCAAAAATGTGCAACCTAAAATAAGTCTGAGGGACTATGACTGTGGAAATCTGCCAGTAAACCACTGTGAGCCCAAAGACTTGTATTCACTTGCAGCAGGCACTGCCACTCCACTGAAAAGTGACAGGCAGAGGAGGTGATATGAAATTTCATCCCTGCCTGTTTTAACCCCCTAAATGCCAATCCCTCCAAGTAAGGGCACGGTTCATTTTGAACTCCACCTTATTTCCATTACTCTCTGTAGGTATTAGATGTGCTCTCACCTCATTGTTTGCACATCTAACACCTAAAGAGTTCCGGAAATAAGGTGGAGTAAAACGTGAATTTCTACACCTAAGTGGAGCACCCCTTTCAGAAGATTTGAGGATATTATTAAACCCAGAGACTGGGGAACTTAAGAGTCCTTTCACACTGAGCCACCCATAGCATTGGCGGTAAAACTCCGCTATTTTTACTGCCGACCCTATGGGCGGATTGGCGGTGCATTTTGGCCGCTAGCGGGGCGGTTTTACCCCCCGCTAGCGGCCAAGAAAGGGTTAAAACCGCCCGCAATGTGCTGCTGCAGCAGCGCCTTGCCAGTGGTATAGGCGCGCTGTCCCATTGATTTCAAACACACCACTCCTTCACCGCACCAAAGATGTGGCTAACAGGACTTTTTTTACCATCCTGCTAGCGCAACGCTCCAGTGTGAAAGCCCTCGGGCTTTCACACTGGAGACAATGGAGCAGCTGTTTGAGGGCAGATTGTAGGCGCTATTTTTAATGCTCTAGCGCCTGCAATACGCCCTCAGTGTGAAAGGGGTCTAAGCCACCATAGACAGATTTAATTTTCTGCTGAACCAGCAGAATTTTGATCTATCTATGTGCAGAATGTGGTTGTACAGAATTCAATCTATCAACTGACTTCAGTACAGCCAGCGTCTTTCTTTTTTTTTTTTTGGCGATCACTGCTGGCAGCTATGATCATTGTATTCTGATGGCTGGAAAACTTTCACCCCCAGAGAGAGTGACCCCTTCGCACTGCCCCCACAGAGAGTGACAGCTTCGCACTACCCCCACAGAGAGTGACCCCTTTGCACTTCCCCCACAGAGAGTGACCCCTTTGCACTTCCCCCACAGAGAGTGACCCCTTTGCACTTCCCCCACAGAGAGTGACCCCTTTGCACTTCCCCCACAGAGAGTGACCCCTTTGCACTTCCCCCACAGAGAATGACCGCTTTGCACTCCGGCCAATGTGGAGCAGTCTCTCTCTCTGTGCAGGCAGCGTCAAATGGTCTCTCTCTCTGTGCAGGCACTGTCAAATGGTCTCTCTCTCTGTGCAGGCAGTGTCAAGCGGGCTCTCTCTCTGTGCAAGCAGTGTCAAGCGGTCTCGCTCTCTCTGTGCAGGCAGCATCAAATGGTCTCTCTCTCTCTGTGCAGGCAGTGTCAAATGGTCTCTCTCTCTGTGCAGGCAGTGCCAAGTGGCCTCTCTCTCTCTGTGTAGGCAGTGTCAAGCAGTCTCTCTCTGTGCAGGCAGTGTCAAATGGTCTCTCTCTCTCTCTGTGCAGGCAGTGTCAAGCGGTCTCTCTCTCTCTCTCTCTCTCTGTGCAGGCAATGCCAAGTGGCCTCTGTCTCTCTGTGCAGGCAGTGTCAACCGGTCTCTCTATGTGCAGGCAGTGTCAAATGGTCTCTCTCTCTCTGTGCAGGCAGTGTCAAGCGGTCTCTCTCTCTCTCTGTGCAGGCAGTGCCAAGTGGCCTCTCTCTCTCTCTGTGCAGGCAGTGCCAAGTGGCCTCTCTTGTGGTGTAGATGGATGGTGAGCTGATTCGGTGGTTCAATGGGCCACTTGACTGGACTTGCCCCTCAGGCCTAAGGCTGCCAGCCCTCCCCTGGATCCGCAGCTCAGGTGGGAGAATCTGTCCACAGGATAACTATTAAGCCTCGTACACACGACCGGTTTTCTCGTGTGTATGGTTTCTCGTTGAGGAAAACTGCCAGGAATCTTGACGAGAAAAAAAGAGAACCTGCTCTCTATTTTCTTGTCATGATTCTCATTTTTCTCGTCAGGATTCTCGTCGGCCTGTTTCCCGACGAGAAAACCGGTTGTGTGTATGCTTTTCCGAGTCTTAAAAAACCGCGCATGCTCAGAATCAAGTATAAGACGGGAGCGCTCCTTCTGGTAAAACTAGCGTTCGTAATGGAAATAGCACATTCGTCACGCTGTAACGGACTGAAAAGCACGAGGCTGAAAAGCGTGAATCGTCTCTCACAGAACTTTTTACTAACACACGATAACACGAGATCAGCAAAATCAGCCCAAGGGGTGGCGCCATTGGAATTGAGCTTCCCCTTTATACTGCCGTCGTACGTGTTGTACGTCACCGCGCTTTACAACGACGAGATTTTTAATTGACAGTGTGTATGCAAGGAAAGCTTGACAAGAATCCCTTCAAGCTTGATAAGAATCTCGTCGAGAAAACCAACTTTCTTTTTACTACGGGATTCTCGGCCGTGTGTACGAGGCTACAGTCATGCACTCCACAAATCTGGCCTTTATGGAAGACTGGCAAGAGGAAAACCATTGTTGAAAGAAAGCCATAAATCCCATTTGCAGTTTGCGAGATGCCATGTGGGGTACACAGCAAATGTGGAAGAAGGTGCTTTGGTCAGATGAGACTAAAATTGAACTTTTTGGCCTAAAAGCAAAACGCTATGTGTGGCGAAAAACTAACCCTAAACACACCATTCCCACCGTGAAACATGGTGGTGGCAGCATCATATTGTGGGGATGCTTTTCTTCAGCAGGGACAGAGAAGCTTGTTAGAGTTGATGGGAAGATGGATGGAGCCAAATACAGGGCAATCTTAGAAGGAAACCTGTAAAGCCCTGTACACACGATCGGATTTCCGATGGAATCAAATCCGATGGATTTTTCCATCGGAATTCCGATGAAGCTGACTTCCATCAGTCTTGCCTACACACCATCAGACAAAATTCCGACCGTCCCAAACACTGTGACGTACAACACGTACCACTATAAATGGGAAGTTCAAATCCAATGGCGCCACCCTTTGGGCTGCTTTTGCTGATTTTGTGTTACTGCGTGTTAGTAAAAGTCTGGTGAGAGCCGATTCGCGCTTTTCAGTCTCCGTGCTTTTCAGTCCGTTACAGCATGACGAATGTGCAATCTCCATTAGGAGCGCTAGTTTTACCAGAACGAGCGCTCCTGTCTCCTAATTCAGTGTAAGCATGCGTGGGTTTTTTCTCCAATGGAGTTCCACACAGACGATCAGAATTTCCTATTGTTTTTTTTTCCATCGGAAAAATTTAAAACATGTTCTATTTTTTTTCACCGATGGAAATCAGTCCGATGGGGCCCACACACGATTGGTTTTTCCGATGAAAACAGTCCAATAAAATACAAAAACAAAGCTTATGAACTGTTCATTGTCTTGGAGTGTCTGAGAAGTGAATGCCGGGCTGGGCAGGGTGACAGTTGGGCCACATCTTCTAGAAGCCCCTACGAGGGTACCGCTACACTGGTCTCCCACAGTAAACAGAACATGGAAAAGTAAATCGAAACTGCTAAATATCTTTTCTAATCAGCAGTTAGAGCAGTCTTGTGACTTCTATCAGTGTCTGGTTAAAGCTTGTAGGAGGAGTTTTCATTCTTCCCTGATCCTCTCTCTGGACAGTGAGGATCAGAGAAGACAGGATCAAGCAGCCTTTTTACACAATGCAGAGGGCTAACCCCTTAGGTTCCACAGTGAGTATAACAAGCACGCTTTACTGTATATACAGACTGATTTTACTGTTGCGGGTTAAGTAAGTAACACTGTAAAATTATCAGGGCTGTATTTACCATAGTGCAGGGTTCGACAATCCCCGGGTGCCAGGTCGCAAATGCGACTAGAATTAGCGACATGGCGCCTGGGGCAGCACAGCTGAGGTTACCTGTATCTCCGTACGCTCCCCTAGCGATCGCATGATCTCGTCGGGCCACGCCGGCCGGTAATTTAGGCCACGACTTTGCGGCCTTCTGCAGGCCTAGGCTTCATTCTGTAATCTGGCGCCATCTTGTGGTGGCCGTTGGTATGACAAGACAACCAGCAATGCTTGCCTGTTTCACTGCCTGCCCATCTCCTTCCCTTTACTTAGAAGTTAACCCCCAAACATTCTATATATTTTTTTATTCTAACACCCTAGAGAATAAAATGGCGGTCGTTGCAATACTTTCTGTCACACTGTTTTTGCGCAGCGCTCTTACAAGCGCACTTTTTTGAGGAAAAAAATACACTTTTTTAAATAAAAAAATAAGACAACAGTAAAGTTAGCCGAATTTTTTTTTTTATATTGTGAAAGATAATGTTACGCTGAGTAAATTTGATACCCAACATGTCACGCTTCAAAATTGCGTCCGCACGTGGAATGGCGACAAACTTTTACCCTTTAAAATCTCCATAGGCGACATTTAAAAAATTCTACAGGTTGCATGTTTTGAGTTACAGAGGATGTCTAGGGCTAGAATTATTGCTCTCGCTCTACCAATCGCTGCGATACCTCACATGTGTGGTTTAAATACTGCTTTCATATGCGGGAGCTACTCACGTATGCTTTTGCTTCTGCACGCATTGGTCGTTAAAAAAAAAAACCTGGCTCCTAACTTTTTTAGCTGGCCCCTAGATTCCAAGCAAATTTTTCAAGCCCTGCCATAGTGGCACTTGTAGGCCCAGTGCCTAGGCAGAAGGGTTAGAGAGGGCAGCACCAAGCCTCAAACATTTTTAAACTGTGGTATCATTTTCTGTCTTGTTTGTTTCCTCTACCCTCAAATGTATTGTACCTCTGGAAATTTGTGGCTTGTTAAGAGGAGTCAGAAGACGCACTGCAGTTCAGGACTGTCCTATCAGTGTATGTCACGCAGTAAAAATAACAGTCAGCTAAGCAATAACAAATATATTTCTTGATATTGTAGTATGTTAATACTTCCATGATTTATATGACAAATACAGGAAAAAAAATATTTGAGATACTTGTCACTTTCACGGTGACATCAGAGGGAACTGTACAGATGGTTACCACTGTTGTCCAATACAGAGAAAGATAAAGAAGATAACAAAGCTGTTTACCAGATGTAAAGCTTTTAAAGTGTTTAGTGCTTTACCCTTTGATGTGTTCTGTGACGCTGAAGCCCTAGATTGTCGACAGATGATTATTCTCTACCTTCTTCAGACTGATCCATAAGACAGCTGCAAATGGGATTTAGTATCACAAGAAGCAATTGCATCGTACTGTATATAAAAAGTATTCATACCCCTTGAAATTTTCCACATTTTGTTATGTTAAAACCAAAAACGTAAATGTATTTTATTGGGATTTTTTGTGATAGACCAACACAAAGTGGCACATAATTGTGAAGTGGAAGGAAAATAATAAATGGTTTTCAATTTTTTTTTACAAATAAATATGTGAAAAGTGTGGCGTGCATTTGTATTCAGTCCCCCTGTGTAAATACTTTGTAGAACCACCTTTCGCTGCAATTACGGTACATCTGCAAGCCTTTTGGGGATGTTTCTACCAGCTTTGCACATCTAGAGAGTGACATTTTTGCCCATTCTTTGCAAAATAGCTCAAGCTCTGTCAGATTGGATGGAGAGCATCTATGGACAGCAATTTTCAAGTCTTGTCACAGATTTTCAATTGGATTTAGGTCTGGACTTTGACTGGGCCATTCTAACACATGAATATGCTTTGACCTAATCCATTCCATTGTAGCTCTGGCTTTATGTTTAGGGCCGTTGTACTGCTGGAAGGTGAACCTCCGCCCCAGTATCAAGTCTTTTGCAGACTCTAAAGCCTCGTACACACGACCGGTTTTCCCGGCAGGAAAACTGCCAGGAGATCTTTTGGCCGGGAATCACGGCCGTGTTTATTCTTTGCCGACAGGAAAACTACCGGGAATCCCGGCAGGAAAAATAGAGAACCTGCTCTCTATTTTCCCCTCGGGATTCCCGGCAGAGTGTTTCCTGCTGAGAAAACCAGTCGTCTGTATGTTTACCTGTAGAGGAAAAACCCGCGCATGATCGATAACACTTCGACGTATGCGCGGTAGCATACAACGTTAGTGTGTAGCAAGATGGCGGCGATGCTATCGAATGTGACGAGACACCGGCTTGTCGTAGTCGATGACGTCACTGCGTTCTTGCCATTCAAAATGGCGGGTTTTTTAGTGTCCGTGTGTATACACGGCTTTGCAAGTCAAGCTTGCCAGGAATCCTGTCAGGAAAACCGACGTTTTGTTTCCTGACGGGATTCCCGGCCGTGTGTACAGGGCTTAACAGGTTTTCTTCTAAGATTGCCCTGTATTTGGCTCCGTCCATCTTCCCATAAACTCTGACCAGCTTCCCTGTCCCTGCTGAAGAAAAGCATCCACACAACATGATGTTGCCACCACCATGTTTCACGGTGGGGATGGTTGTTCAGGGTGATGTGCAGTGTTAAGTTTTCCGCCACACATAGCATTTTGCTTTTAGGCCTAAAAGCTCAATTTTGGTCGCAACTTACCAGAGCCATGTGTCCCCCACATGGCTTCTCGCAAACTGCAAACGGGACTTCTTATGGCTTTCTTTCTTTCAACAATGGCTTTCTTCTTGCCACTCTTCCATAAAGGCCAGATTTGTGGAATACACGACTAACATTTGCCCCGTGGACAGATTTTCTCACCTGAGCTGTGGATCTCTGCAGCTCCTCCAGAGTTACCATGGGCCTCTTGGCTGCTTCTCTGATGAATGCTCTCCTTACCCAGCCTGTCAGTTTAGGTGGACAGCCATGTCTTGGTAGGTTTGCAGTTGTGCCATACTCTTTCCATTTTCGGATGATGGATTGAAAAGTGCTCCATGAGATGTTCAAAGTTTGAGATTTTTTATAAGCTAACCCTGCTTTAAACTTCTCCACAACTGTATCCCTGACCTGTATGGTGTGTTCCTTGGCCTTCAAGATGCTGTTTGTTCACTGGGGTTCTCCAACAAACCTCTGTGGGCTTACTTTACTTAATTTACTAATTAGGTGACGTCTGAAGGCAATTGGTTCCACTAGATCTTAGTTGGGGGTATCAGAGTAAAGGGGGCTAAATATAAATGCACGCCACACTTTTCAGATATTTATGTAGCGGGTAGGTACTTTTCAGTATGTTGATTCGGGTGGAGACATCAGTGATGTCCAGTTCCCTGCGGCCCAGCAGGTGGCGCTGTCACTTTGGACCGGGGTTGAACCATCGCTGGAGTGTCGTACCCTTTTTGGTCTCTCGCAGTGGTTGTACGGCGGGGCGGGGAACCCGCTGTGCTAGCTGGGAGAGGCTATAAAGGGGGCGGACACCTTCGCCACAAGGTCCGAGTCCCAGGCACCTTTAGCCTGAGGGCTGCTGTCCAGCGGTCGGTGTACAGGCGGCCTAGGCCTGGACACGTGGAGTTCGGGAGTCACCCCAGACACCCTCAGTCTGGGGTGAGGTGCATCGTTCAGTTCCCGGGAGGAACCATCCTAAGGCACCCAACGGATCGGGTGTCTGAATCCAGGCGTAAGGGACCGCGCAGGTGACCTTCCCGTAGATCTGGTGCAGCAGATTGCCAGTGCCGGGATAGGGTCTCCGGAGACCGTCGGGATGGATGTCCTCGCCAAACAGGGGCCATCATCACACGGAAGGTGGTCCATGTTCTGAGGTCAGTGGCAGAGACCGTTACTCTAAGGTCGTGACAGAGACTGTTACTTAGGCCCGTGACAGGGGTTTCAAACAGTTCACCCGGTATGTGGCAGCTACCAACTTCACGGTTGGTGGCAGAGACCGTGCGCCAGGCCTATCCGCACGAGAAAGGGATAGGAGAGTTCATTGTGCCTGGGCCTACTCGTATACACACCCCTGTCTGTCTGTTATGGAAGTTCAACTGAATATGTTCATTCCAGCATTGAAGAAATAAAGGAGTGTTGAACTTTTAATGGTGTGGGGCTCTATTACTGGCAGATACACCTCCACGGAAGAAGCGGAGGCTCCATATGCACGATGCAGACCCGAAGGTAATTTAGAAAAAAGACTTTGCTCAAACCTCACATACACGGAGGGTGAGAGCTTGGCGTAGTGTCCTGCACTCTCTCCTCCAGGGTACCCCTAGACAACAGCCACATACAACCGATACAAGAGAGAGAGAGAGTGAGGCCGCTACATTTATTTGTAAAAATATTTAAAAAACATTTATCATTCCTTCCGCTTCACAATTATGTGCCGCTTTGTGTTGGTCTATCACATAAAATCCCAATAAAATAAATTTACCTTTTTGATTGCACTATGACAAAATGTGGAAAATTTAAAGGGGTATGAATACTTTTTCAAGGCACTGTAATGGCTCATTCGATAGGATAGTAGGCTGATGATGGGAAACATGCAGTTGTCAGTAGCTAGAAATCAGAAGACATTTTTATCTGGTTTGATTGAATTAAAGCATAACCAAACCCCAAAACAAAAATTTTATATATTGTAGCTTAACAATCATTGGATGTGGTGACTGCATTCGTTTTCTTTTTTTTCTTTTTAAGCCCTTACTCCTTTATTTCCATGTGGTGATCGACCAGTAACACATCTCCTATGTTAGGGTGGCTACATTCCCTACTCCACTGTATCAGGTGGGAGCAGCGTTGTCAATCAGTGCAGAGGGTAGCGTTAAAAAAATGCAATACTTTCATTGCAATATATTCAAGAAAACAGGGTTTAACTTTTTAAACATAAATGCAGCTATAAAAGTTGTTAAAAGGCTATATGTTCCAATGTCACAATATACTGATCGCATCCTTTGTTGGATGCGATACATTGATGACATCTTCATTGTATGGACAGGCACCAAGGAGTCGCTGGTTGAATTTATTGGATTGCTAAACATTAATCAATTTAATTTGAATTTCACTTTTAGCTGTAAAACACATACAGCCAATTTTTTGGATCTCACCATTTTTAGAGATGATGATAATGCTTTAGCAACCAACTTGTTTTGTAAAACCACTGCAGGCAACACGCTGCTGCATGCAGCAAGTGCCCATCCCCCATCCCTTATCCGCAGTATCCCTTATGCCCAGTACATTAGATTGCGACGCAATTGCAGATTTTCAGATTTTCAAAAACAAGCAAAGGCATTACAATCACGCCTACGGGCAAGAGGGTATAGCAAGTCAACACTGCGTCAAGCCTACAATAAAGCCGCCAGTCAGACAAGAAACAAACTCGTGTTTAAAACAAGGGTGCAATCTCATACACCCACAGTTAAGCTAATCACCAAATTCTTGTCTCATCACGAGGATGTAGGGGCAATACTTAACACACACTGGCATCTCTTGAGAGAGGACCCCACACTGAACAAATACATTGGTGACAATCCCGAAATAATTTTAAGACGTGCTAACTCGCTCCGGGACCAATTGGTTACCAGCCACTACAGCAAAGATGATGTATCCACCTCTAAAATGCCTAGAGGGACGTCACGCTGTGGCAAATGCTCATTCTGTAAATGGGTGATGCCAAGCCACACCATTACATTGCCCAACGGCGAGATGTTTTCTCCAAAATTTGCTGCCAATTGCTGTACTCAGGGTATAGTCTACTTAATGATCTGCCGATGTGGGGCGTTCTATGTGGGGAAGATGGCTAGGCAATTGAGGCAAAGCAATAATGATCATGTGTACTATTCTGGGAATGGCAAAATGCTTAGCCCTATTAGTCGACATCTCAACCTTTACCATCGTTTTGACACTTCCTCTGTCTCATTTGTTGTCCTGGCCATCGTCCCTAAAAACCCCAGGGGAGGAGAATGGGACAAAATTATCCTCCAAAAGGAGACCATATGGACAGAAAGGCTGAATGCCATTCAGCCACCTGGACTGAATGAGACAAGCCATTTTTGTAGTCTGTCACTGTGCCCAATATTGTCATAAGCTACAGTGTCTGTATTTTGCCCTTTCTTTCCCTTCCTTCCCCTTCTTCCTTCCCCTTCTTCCCAAATTTCCCCTCCTCCCCCCTTCTCCCCTTTTCCCTGTTCCTGCCCTACACCTACATTGCTCTCTTTTGTTATGTGCTCATGTTTTTTGTGTTTCACCCAGGTCACTTTGCGGCTGTAAGGCAAGTCACTACATCATACTCGCCTGTTTGTACCATTTTCATTATCACCACCTTTTGTTTTGCAAGTTCTCTTCTACTACTGGATCCTCTTGGTGGCTATCGGTTCCATATCTGTATAAAATTTCTCTATTTACTGTACCTGTAATGCAAATGTATGTTACCGGAATTATCATGATAGCACTCAAGAGGTCCATGTTAAGATTGCTATAGACAATTTTATTTGTTCAAACGTTTTTTACAAAAACAATTTTCTATAATAAAAACCCATAGTATTTTACCATTTCTATTTGTGTGCCTTTAAATGTCTAATTTCCTAGTTCACAATCCAATTTCTGTATAATATCGGGACGTTGGCACACGGTTACCAGTGTATCCACAGTGTCACCCTGTGAGGATACACAGAAAATTTCTTCTTTCTATATATGTTCCATTTGATGAAAGAAAAAACAATCCTATTGCTGATCTCCAGGAATTAGCTAAAATTCTGTACCCTTGCAGTGGGGCCCCACTGCGGTGCGTGGGTTAAATGCTTGTTAAGGCTAGGGAGAAACTTATTACTTACCCTACCCTGCTCCGGCGCTCTCTCCTTCTGCATCATCACATACAATGCAGGGCTATTAACCCTGCATTGTACATAGAGGAGACAGGAGTGCAACCGTGACCAGAGCACCTTAGAGAGAAGGCAGCGCTGGCCAGTCGCGCAGGTTGAGGGAGCCTGCTGAAGCAAGGAGTACGTGTTACTCCTTATGCCGCGTACACACGACCGTTTTTCATGGCGTGAAAAATTCAATTTTTTAAAGGTCATTAAAAATGATCGTGTGTGGGCTCCAGAGCATTTTTAACAATGTGAAAAATGGGCTAAAAAAAATTAGAACCTGCTCTATTTTTCACGTCGCCTTTCACGTCGTTCTTTTTAACGTCGTGAAAAACGGTAGTGTGTATGCTTTTACGAGGGGAAAAATGCGCATGCTCAGAATCAAGTATGAGACGGGAGCGCTCCTTCTGGTAAAATTGAATGTTCGTAATGGAGATAGCACATTCGTCACGCTGTAACGGACTGAAGAGCATGAGGCTGAAAAGCGCGAATCGGCTCTCACCAACTTTACTAATACGAGGATCAGCAAAAGCAGCCCAAAGGGTGGCACAATCCGAATAGAACTTCCCCTTTATAGTGGCGTTGTACGTGTTGTACGTCACCGCGCTTTGCTCAAGCATTTTTTTTCATGATAGTGTGTAGGCAAGGCAGGCTTGAGAGGAAACATGAAAAATCACGTCGAGAAAAACGTCGTTTTTTTCAATGACATTAAAAACGGCCGTGTGTACGCGGCATTAGAACCACAACCCTAGACCTAATGAGAAATGAATCCTTGCAGTACGGGGATTTTGGTTAATTTCTGGAGTACAGTTTTAAAAAGAATTTATAAAATAACAATGTGTTAGAGGAAACGTTGCCACCCTTAAAGTCACAGCTTTGACTCGTGACAGACACTCTTCCGATATGCAGCGCCTGCGGTGAAGGGCACACTTTATTTTGCTTAGTTCTATGGAAGTAACAGATAACCACAACCCTATCAACCCCACCTCTCTCTGTGAAATATTGCTGGCACACATCTGTTACCATATCTGCAGAAACTCTTCAATTCCTGTGCATGTTTGGACACCTCAGCCAGCTTGTGCAGCTTGTAAAATTAAAAACAGAAGAAGAAGAAGAAGAAAAAAAAAAAAAGCAGCCACGTACTTGTGGATATGCTAGCAATGGGGCTTATTTTGCAGAGGTTTACTGAATTATTGGTAGATTTATCCAATCTTCTATTTAATTCTTGATCATATAAACACAACAGTTATACTTTCTACAAAACATATCTAATGTGCTACACAGTATGTATAATCCCCCTTTCCAATGGTTACATTCTTCCTGCATAAGTGTAGGCTGGTAGCACAGCCACTTAGTTCCGCCTGCATTTTGTGGTAACATTTTATATATAAATTTCAGTGCACCCTCTAGTGGCTGTGTTTAAAACAACGTAGAAAGAACAATTTAAAGCGGAGTTACGCCGAAATGTTTTTTTTAAAGTCAGCAGCTACAAATACTACAGCTGCTGACTTTTAAAATAAGCACACTTACCTGTCCAGGGCGCCCGCGATGTCCTCACCCGAAGCCGGCCCATCCGCCATCTTCAGTAAGGGAATCAGGAAGTAAAGCCTTGCGGCTTCACAGCCTGGTTCCCTACTGCGCATGCGTGAGTCACGCTGCTCATCCTGACTGGTCCCTGCTGTCTTCTGGGACCTGTGTGTCTCCCAGAAGACAGCGGGGGGGATGGAAAAGGGGCCAGACATGGCCTAGATTGCCGCAGATTCTGCGGCGATCTATCGCTGGAAGTGGGAGCAATTACCTGTATTAGGCAGGTATCTGCTCCCCCCTGAAAGGTGCCACATGTGACACCGGAGGGGGGGGGGGGGGGACAGGATAAGCGGAAGTTCCATTTTTGGGTGGAACTCCGCTTTAATATTTCAAAAGCCTACTTCCAGTGTTTTTCCTTTTCCATAAAATGTTTTTAATCATTTGCATTGTGGTCTTGAATTTGCTAGAAAAATGGACTAATCAGTTCCCTAGCATATCTCTTTCTCTCCTTACAAATCAGTCTCCTCTTCTGGGAATGTTCAATCCTAAGGCCCCATTCACACCTGCAAAACCATCTTGCATATGATATCGGCAGATTTAAGGCCATTCACACCTGATCGCGGGCAAAATCGCTGCAATTCCGCCCGCTATTTCAAATGGCTGCAAAACGCAGGACGCGCTTGCGATGGCATTACTTCTTAATGGCACCCCAATCACTTCACGATTTTTCTGCAAATTGTCGCGCGGTAAATCGCGCTGCATTCCCAATGTGCGGCGCTTGTCACTCAAGAATGGAACATGACCTTCTTTTGGGCGACAGTGTTGCTGCATTGTTTTTTTTCCACAATGCAACAATCGTGGCAAAATCGCGGCATGATTGGGGTGCCATTAAAAGTAATTTGAAATCATGGGTTCAATCGCAGCGATTCTGCTCCTGATTAGGTGTAAATGGAGCATTAAATCTGCCGATATCATATCCAAGATGGTGCAGCAGGAGTTTTTCACAGGTAAACATATCTGAAATGTGTTAAATGCATGTTTGTTCTTACGAGAAGTTTGTTGTTAAAATTAATGGTCTAGCAACAGGGAATCTTTAACCACTTGCTTACTGGGCACTTAAACCCCCTTCCTGCCCAGGCCAATTTTCAGCTTTCAGCGCTGTCACGATTTGAATGACAATTGTGCGGTCGTGCGACGTGGCTCCCAAACAAAATTGATGCCCTTTTTTTCCCACAAATAGAGCTTTCTTTTGGTGGTATTTGATCATCTCTGCGGTTTTTATTTTTTGCGCTATAAACAAGAAAAGAGTAACAATTTTGAAAAAAACACAATATTTTTTACTTTTTGCTATAATAAATATCCCAATTTAAAAAAATAAATAAAAAATTTCCTCAGTTTAGGCCGATACGTATTCTTCTACATATTTTTGGTAAAAAAAAAATCGCAATAAGCGTTTATTGATTGGTTTGCGCAAAAGTTATAGCGTCTACAAAATAGGGGATAGTTTTATAGCATTTTTATTAATATTTTTTTTATTATTTATTGCGGCGATCAGCGATTTTTATTGTGACTGCGACATTATGGCGGACACATCGGACACTTTTGACACCATTTTGGGACCATTGTCATTTTTACAGCGATCAGTTCTATAAAAATGCACTGGTTACTGTAAAAATGACACTGGCAAGGAAGGGGTTAACACTAGGGGGCGAGGAAGGGGTTAAATGTGTGCCCTGGGAGTGATTAGTACTGTGTGGGGGAGGGGACCGACTGGGGGAGGTGACCGATCTGTGTCCCTATGTACAAGGGACACAGCATCGGTCTCTTCTCCCTGACAGGACGTGGATCTCTGTGTTTACACACAGAGATCCACATCCTTGTCTGTGTACCGGCCGATCGCGGGTGCCTGGCGGACATTGCGGCCGCCAGGTACGCACATCGACATCTCAGTGACGGGCCGCCGGCGGCGCTCACGCGCCCCCCCCCCAGTGGCCGGAATACCCGAGGCCGTCTGTTGATGGCCTCCCGGATTTGTAGATTCACCTTGAGGCCGTCCTTTGTATATGGCCCGGATCTCAAGAAGTTAAAGGAGAAGTATAGCCAAAGCTCGTTTATGGATCACTATGCCATTCAAACGCAGCCACTGTGCCTGTCAAACGCAGCCACTGTGCCTGTCAAACGCAGCCACTGTGCCCTTCAAACGCAGCCACTGTGCCCATCAAACGCAGCCACTGTGCCCGTCAAACGCAGCCACTGTGCCCGTCAAACGCAGCCACTGTGCCTGTCAAACGCAGCCACTGTGCCTGTCAAACGCAGCCACTGTGCCTGTCAAACGCAGCCACTGTGCCCGTCAAACGCAGCCACTGTGCCCATCAAACGCAGCCACTGTGCCCGTCAAACGCAGCCACTGTGCCCGTCAAACGCAGCCACTGTGCCTGTCAAACGCGGCCGCTGTGCCTGTCAAACGCAGCCGCTGTGCCTGTCAAACGCAGCCACTGTGCCCGTCAAACGCAGCCACTGTGCCAATTAAACGCAGCCACTGCGTCATCAAACGCAACCACTGTCCCATTTCAATCTGTAATTTCTTGTTTTTCAATTTCTTGCTTTTCAAGCTCATGTTTATTGTCCAAACGTTGTGTTAATTTTTAAACACTGATTTTGTTGGAAGTACCAAGAAATATAGCCTTATTGATAATTAGCATTTTTATTCTCGTGCGTGATTGTGTAGACAGGGCCCCAGTGCACTGTATTGCCCGGGGGCCTATAATGCTTTTAAGATGGCACTGATGATGAATATTCATAACCGGATGACCGACCCTCTTGTTCTATTAT
The DNA here is from genome assembly GCA_029206835.1 of Rana muscosa. Taxonomy (NCBI): domain Eukaryota; kingdom Metazoa; phylum Chordata; class Amphibia; order Anura; family Ranidae; genus Rana; species Rana muscosa. The sequence continues at coordinate 238,280,483 of CM055122.1, read as the reverse complement.
CTGGAAGCTTCTCCCAGAAATAGACAAGGGAAATCAATTACTAAGCTTAGAAAACCCTCACCTGACCTAGGCAGATCACTGCTCCACTGACTACAGGGAAGCCAAAAAATAAATAAAAAATTTGCCTAACTGCCTAACGCAAGAAGGGCAAAACACCACATTGCATTGAATTTAACAGAAAATAACAATGGCTGCAAATTGAAAAGGAAAGGTAATTTTTAATAGCATTCAATTACCTCCTATTCCTTCTGTATTGAACTGTATTGTAATTGTACGGTCCCTCTTTTATTATAAAGCGCTGCGTAAACTGTTGGTGCTATATAAATCCTATATAATAATAATAACAATAATATGGCTTATGAAAGTGTTTTAGCCTTTAATCATTTTCATCTCAATTTTTATTTTATTTTTACAATCAGATCACACTGACAGATAGGGGAGACCCTGTGATGAGAAATGCGTTCTGGGAGTAAAAGTATATAACACAATTGGGTGTAGTGCGAGGAAATGTAAACCACTCCCGAAATGATTTCACAACTTTCCAAAAATCTGGGTCATCACTAGACTCAGCTGCCAGGCTTCCTTGAAATCACAGTGAATGTAATATATTGAAAGGGAAGTAGTGTCTTTACAAACATATACACCTCCCCTACACCCCCTCCCAACAAAATAAAAGTTGAGTTCAGGCAGGCGTTTTTATTGCAGAATTGGCATACCATGTCTATTCTGTAATATAAACGTCTTACCTGCCTCTGCCCACAAGCTTGCAGTGCACATTCTTTTCGTACCTCGCTCCCAGGATGAATAAACTCCTACGCACATATGTGGAAGTTACATCATCCCAAGGTCAGCCAAACAAGATGGCCAGCAGATGCCAAACTTGGAATAAGACTGGGGCAAAGATTACCCCACTTTTTTTGAGAACCCCCCCTCCTGGTGATCTACTGTACTGCATGGATTTTAACAAACTTTTTTGCAGATTCCTACCTTCTGTTATTATGAAGAAATAGCTATTAGTTCTTCTGTGTCCATCCATGTGCAAAGTGAATGTGCATGGAAGCAGTGATGGCTGGTGTTTTTTTTTTGGAGGGGGGAGGGGCGTCGGTCAGTCAGTTGGGGCCCCGCACTTACCCCATCTTGCGGGCAGTGCTCCGGGCGGTGGTGGCTTCTCTCCGGTTTGCGGGTGGCTGCTGTCTCGGTTCCCCAGCATCTCCTCCCTCCTCCTCCTGGTGGCCAATCCGATCGGATCTCCTTTCGGCCAATTGCGTGACAGGTCTCATGACGACCCGCTTCCTGATTGGCTGGGGGGAGAATCAGTGTTACAATAGCGAATATTCATTCGCTATTGTCAAACAACTGGGTGGGCTCGGAGCGCAGTGCTCTTGAAGCCTTTTACTAATCACTTGCTTCAAACCCCCCCCCCCCTACATTGGAATCCATGCATCCAGGGCCCTGCATGTAAATCAGGGGGCCGGACGCATGGATAGGGGGCGCAGCGCCCGTGTGCCCCTAATGGACAGGCCGCCACTGCATGGGAGTGATTTTTTCATTATTAATCAGCTGCTGCACATGCAAGGCTCTAATGAGGAAAGTGGCAGGGTCCTTTTAGATGTGATTTCCCTTTAGGAGTATCTCACCAAAAATTAAATTTTTGTTGCAGGGGATGCTAAAAATCTGTATCTTGGTGCAGACTTCTGGGAAAAACAGTGAAACAATCACACGAACAGGAAATAAAATTTCTGGAGGGGTGTTCTATACATCATCTGTGTACAGAACTCCTCCAAGTTGCTATATTGCATTGTGTTTTAATATGATTTGTTTTGCTATGTTTTCCCACTAAAGTGGAGTTACCCTTTAAATCCCTTTAAGGCCCATTCACATGAGTGCAGATATCCATGCATTGTATAAAACAAGTTTATTCTTATACCTGGAAGGTAAAGGTATTGCATACAGTCTCCAGTACAATCAATGACAGGCTGCAGCTTTACACTGGTAACCGGGGGTCTTGAATCATATGTGTTTAGTTGCTGCCTCCATGAGCTAAAAATAGTAAGCATCTCATTTTGAGAGATCTAAAAATAGTAAGCATCTCAAAATTTGATTTTTTTAAAAGTAGAACTGAAAGTAAAACTTTTTTTTTTTTTGGATACTTTTTTGAATCTGTGTCCTCCTTGAGAAGATTTTCCTTATCTTCCTGTCCCATTACCACCACAGTAATTTAGAGAAAATTCAGTCAAAGTAAGGAAAATCATTGGTATTCACTACCATCACCAGAACTGGTGTCCCCATTGGAAGCTATTCTGGTGACCGGCTAAAAATTTGGATTTTTGGGGGGCGATAAGAGTGACCAGGACAATTGGAGAGGGCGAATCTCGGGGGGGGGGGGGGGCACAGTCTGCAAAAGAAAAAAGAAACCTGACAGATGTTCAAATCCCTCTCTACTCTAATTATACCCCCCCCCCCAAAAAAAAATATATTTCCTTCTAGTTATACTTTACGGAAAAATAACAATAAAAAAGGCAATGACAGAGTTCATTTAATTTATTATTCTGTAAAGATCTTTTGCATTGATCCATTTAAAAGTTTTGTAACAAGAGCAGAACACAGAACATCAACAAAGTCTTTGTTTTGTAAAAACAATTCAATTTGCAGCCTTGACGCCATTGTCTTACTGGAAAAGAAATTTTATATATTGAAGCTAAAAGCTTTTGGATCTGTACCAGGCTAGAAGTTCAGTTTAAATGTTAAAAAAATGAAATAATGTTTTTATAGACTGCTTATAAATACAACACCCCTTTGAGCTTTTTGAATCCAAAAAAGGAAAATGTAATTGATTTAAAAGGAACATTATGCTTTTAAGGAAAATAAAACAACATTACTGAAAAAGAATTATGGATCGTATGTTAAAAATTGCTCTTATGGGTCACTGCAGGCAGACTTTTTGTTCAAAACAATTTTATCGGTAGCATTTATAAATGATAATTTGCATTTTTGGGACCTGTGTAGTAACATAGAAGGATACTCCTACTGTTACAGAGTGCTGCAGTTACAGACTTAGCTCCACCTGCTGATAAAATCGAATACTGCATGCAACCCTAAAACAACTTGAGCCCTAATGAGAATTACTGTAATTGTATGGTCTGCCTTTATTTAGCAAGTGCCTTTTAGCCTTTTACAGCAGGACTGGGGCCAGTGGTGTGTATATGGGCCCTAATCCATACGGCCAGCCCCTAATCTACATGTAGGGCCCCAGACACATGGATTTCAACAGGGTTTTTTTTAAGCACATGATTAGAGCCTGAGACTCTAATTGGCTTAAGAAAAGGGTGGGCTCGGGGCGAAGAGCACTGCGCTGGCCTCTGGGTTGCGTTGGTTTGTTGCCCCCCCCCCTAAAATATTGAGCTCCAGCCTCTGCTGACTGGGGCCATAACTAAATAAAACACTTCTTGATGACGTTGTAAAACGTACGTCGAGGCGCATCCCGGTCATATCACTTCCGGGCATCTACTTCCGGTTTATCATTACCATGGCGGTGGAACTAGGGTTGCCACCTATTCAGGATTCACCCGGACAGTCTGGGTTTTGAATAATGTGTCCGGGTTTCAGGCAGACTGAAACCCGGTAACATTATTCCCAATGCACAACACATGGAGCATTGAAGCAGATTGGCTACAGAAGCAAAAGAGCACACTGGGTGCCACTCCTGTAAGTTGAGAACAGGAAACTGAGGCTAACACTCACACAGGCTCCCCAAACTTGGACAATAGAAGATTGGAAAAACGTTGCCTGGTCTGATGAGTCTTGATTTTAGCTGCGACATTCAGATGGTAGTGTCAGAATTTGTCATAAACAACGTGAAAGCATGGATCCATCCTGCCTTGTATCACCAGTTCAGGCTGGTGGTGTAATGGTGTGGGGGATATTTTCTTGGCACACTTTGAGCCCCTTGGTACCAATTGAGCATCGTTTAAACGCCACGGTCTATCTGAGTATTGTTGCTGACCATGTCCATCCCTTTATGACCAATGATGTAAGTAACTGAGTTAGAATAAACAGAGTTACGTAACGCAGTTACTTTAGAGGGTAACGAGTAATCTAACTCATTACTCTTCCCCTCATGGTAACGCAGTTACCATTACTTGGGCGGCGTTACCCCAATTACATCTACTGCCACTAGATGGCAGTAGTGTAATTCCTCCTCTCCTCTATGACCGCGTCTCTCTCATGTCATGGCACTGACGGCAGTCACGCTGCTCCCCGCAGCCCCTCCTCTCTTCTCGTCCATCCCCATTGGCTTGTGACATCATCTGGGATGGACGAGAAGAGAGGAGGGGCCTTTAGTTCTGCTGTAAGCATTCCATACGTTAAGCCACAAAGTTACCCATAAGGACAGTTTTCTATTGAAATATACTCTTGTACATGAAAAAAAGAATAATATGACCAATCACGCTCCAAAATCTGCCTTGAATAGCAGTATTAACAGTAAGTACACCTTTTATGTTTATGTAAGAGATTTTGGTTAGGGCCACAAAATTGTAACTAAGGGCAAAACCTTTTTTTTAATTTTTTTATTATTATTAATGGATAGTGTGGAGATTAGAACACCTGTCAGGATTTATCGCTGTCTGTGTACCAATTAGTGAAATTCACCCTCTCTATTTATCCTGTTTACCATATTCATTAAAAGCAAAAGTAAAAGAAAATCCCTAATTTTGGGTGGACACCAGTACAGTAATAGAGGGGAAATCATCCAATGAGGACGCTAGTGCTGTTGACACTATGGGGTTATCTCACTTTGGAGGGATTTCTTGTCACTTCCTGTTTTGGCTATAGGTAAGGAAGGGAAATCTCCCCTATGGGACACATATGGCAAAGAAAAAATGAGAGGAGTTTTAATCCTCCCTTACTTTATCTGAAATTTAAAAAAAAGCTTTGCCTGTAGCTACATTTTAAGACACTCAGAAAAAGGGACACTTATTAGCACAATGCATACAGGCAACGCTGTATCTTGGCCTAGGCCAACAAGGCCCAGGCCTAGGGCAGCACTTTGCAGGGGGGAAGCATGAAAAGAGTCCCCGCCGGCTTGCGCTACTCTTTTAGTACAGCCCCAGTCTTATGAGGTGGACTGGGCCGCAAGACAAATTGGTCTGGTGCCCCCATAAAGTGGCCGCACTGCTGCCGGTATGATAGGGATGGCGCAGACACAAGGGACACTGACATGGTCACCTATACCTGTCAGTTAGGTAGTAGGACTCTCCTGCAATCCTTTTCTTGTGTCAGTTGTACATATTATGGAATAATAATCCTTCCTTTGCTCACTGCCTGGACCACATACCTTCATCACTGTGCTACATGTTTTCTGCTGCACCACTGGCATGGTTATATCCTCTTAGTCCTCCATAAATTTAGCAGAACTTTGTGCTTAAAGTAGAACTATAGGCAACACTTTTTTTTTCCATTTTGGATAGAGTAAAGGATGGTTATAGCCTCTGTTATTATTTTTTTTGCCATCCGTTAATTTCCCTTCAGTTCCTGTCCCATAGCCAAACAGGAAGTGAGAGGAAATCTCTGCAGATTAAGGGAATCCCCCCCCCCCAAGGCCCTCAGAACTAGTCTCCCTACTGGAAAGTTTCAGGGCAGGTCTTAAACAGGAAGGGGTGTGACCTTGACAGGAAGGGGTGGATCATATTTAAATTAGTAGTTGCACGAGTTTAGTCAGGCCTAGGGCAGCGCAAAACCTAAATACAACTCTGCATACAGGCACAAACACACCCCTGCCACACCTCATGCTTTGTAGCCAAATGACACACCCTTGTCATGCCTTAGCTTGGTTCTTCTAGGCTTCTCTTGTTTTTCATTTTTTGTACTGTATGTGATAGCCCAGCACTGTGTTCCTTCCACCAGGGAAAATCACTTTTTTTTCTGACTCTAGGAGCCTGACGTGCCCCTCACTGCCATAGCAACCAACACACCATCTTCCTTGCCAGGCGAAGGGTTTAAAGCGGAACTAAACCCATCAATTAAATGGTTTTCCAAAACTGTTAACTCACACTAGGGGATGCTACATGTATATGGGGAGAAACATCTGTAGTAGAGGGAGCGATGTATTTATGGGGGTCAATGTATGTGCAGAGAGTGCATTGTCTATATGGGCAGCAATGTGTTAAGAGATTGCAGTGTGTAGGGGGAGCATTGTCTGTAGGGGGAGCAGAGTCTATATGGGCAGCAATGTGTATATGGGGAGCAGCGTTTGTAGGGAGAGCTGTGTCTACAGAGGGAGAAATGTGTCTATGGGGAGCGGTGTATGTAGGGAGAGCAATGTGTATAGGGGGAGCATTGTCTATACAGTGCCTTGAAAAAGTATTCATACCCCTTGAAATTTTCCACATTTTGTCATGTTACAACCAAAAACATAAATGTATTTTATTTGGATTTAGAGAGTGACATTTTTGCCCATTCTTCTTTACAAAATAGCTCAAGCTCTGTCAGATTGGATGGAGAGCGTCTCTGAGCAGCAATTTTCAAGCCACAGATTCTCAATTGGATTTAGGTCTGGACTTTGGGCCATTCTAACACATGAATATGCTTTGATCTAAACCATTCCATTGTAGCTCTTTCTGTATGTTTAGGGTCGTTGTCCTGCTGGAAGGTGAACTTCCGCCCCGGCCTCAAGTCTTTTGCAGACTTTTACAGGTATTGTTCTAAGATTGCCCTGTATTTGGCTCCATCTATCTTCCCATCAACTCTGACCAGCTTCCCTGTCCCTGCTGAAGAAAAGCATCCCCACAACATGATGCTTCCACCACCATGTTTCACGGTGGGGATGGAGTGTTCAGGGTGACATGCAGTGTTAGTTTTCTGCCACACATAGCGTTTTGCTTTTAGGCCAAAAAGTTCAATTTTAGTCTCATCTGGCCAGAGCTCCTTCTTCCACGTGTTTGCTGTCCCCCCCATATGGCTTCTCACAAACTGCAAACGGGACTTCATATGACTTTCTTTCGACAATGGCTTTCTTCTTGCCACTATTCCATAAAGGCCAGATTTGTGGAGTGCACGACTAATAGTTGTCCTGTGGACAGATTCTCCCACCTGAGCTGTAGATCTCTGCAGCTCCTCCAGAGTTCCCATGGGCCTCTTGGCTGCCTCTCTGATTAATGCTCTCCTTGCCTGGCCTGTCAGTTTAGGTGGACGGCCATGTCTTGGTAGGTTTGCAGTTGTGCCATACTCTTTCCATTTTTGGATGATGGATTGAACAGTGCTCCGTGAGATGTTCAAAGCTTGGGATATTTTTTTTATAACAACCCTGCTTTAAACTTCTCCACAACTTTATCCCTGACCTGTCTGGTGTGTTCCTTGGCCTTTATGATGCTGTTTGTTCACTAAGGTTCTCTAACAAACCTCTGAGGACTTCGCAGAACAATTGTATTTAGCCCTGGTTCACACTGGTGCGATTTGACATGCGATTTGACATGTCAAATTGCATGTCAAATCAGCGAAATTTGCCGCAAATTGCGGCCAATGGCACCGTCCTAATCGGTGCGATGCCGCATCTGCGGCGCTGCACCGATTACAAAAAGTAGTTTTTGTACTACTTTTTGCGATTTCAGCCGCGATTTACATTGAAATCGCGGCCGAAATCGGGACTGCCAGCGGGAGTGAAATCGTGCGAGTTCGGCTGAACTCGCAGGCTTCACTCCCGCAGCCCCAGTGTGAACCTGGGCTTTTACTGAGATTACTAATTAGGTGACTTCTGAAGGCAATTGGTTACACTAGATTTTAGTTAGGGGTATCAGATTAAAGACAGCTGAATACAAATGCAAATACAAATGCACTTTTCAGATATTTATTTGTAAAAAAAAATTGAAAAACATTTATAATTTTCCTTCCACTTCACAATTATGTGCCGCTTTGTGTTGGTCTATCCCAATAAAGTACATTTACGTTTTTGGTTGTAACATGACAAAATGTGGAAAATTGGGGTATGAATACTTTTTCAAGGCACTGTATTAGCAGCTGTTACACAGCTGGTAATGTAATTACAGGAACTGCTGGAGAGAGGATTTGGCAGTAACAGCAACTGAGCAATATAAAGAAGAAATGAAAAAATATTAAGGATGGGAGTCCCCTTACTAAACTAATGCAGAAAAGTAAAAAAATGTAAACTGCAGTTCTGCTGTAAATTACTTGACTATATAAGGGCATGTGGACATAAAGGCATTCATATTTTATTATGAAAGCTATACATATTGTTTGTTTATATATTGTTAAAAATATTGTTGTTTATATATTGTTAAATATTAAAAATGTTCACCCTTAGGCCCGGTTCACACAGGGGCGGCACGACTTTGGGGGCGACTCGGCGACGCGATCTCAAGACGACTTGAGGGGCCCGGTTCAGGCGATTTGCATAATGACTTCTGTATAGATGTCAATGCAAGTCGTCCTGAGTCGCCCCCCCAAAAGTAGTACAGGAACCTTTTTCTAAGTCGGAGCAACCTGAGTCGCTCCTATTAGAACGGTTCCATTGTACAGAACGGAACGCGTCTCGTCAGGCGACCGTTTCGCCTGACGAGTCGCCCCTATGTGAACCGGGCCTTAAAGAAGCCTACAAATTGTTGAATGCCAGCTCATTTCATTGCTTAATATAATTCTAACAGAGAACAAGCCAAGGGTAGTATCTCTTCTCTTCTTCTCTCTGGTGGTCTGTGGTGCTCTGCTGTCACTCATGTCTTCAACAAATTCACCCTTCTCTGCTGTTAGGAAGTGATGGTCACTTACACACCAATTAAGATGTTTGTCATGTGGCCAATGTGGTTTACACTCACAGACCATTGCAAAAAAAGTACTGGCATGATGAAAAGGTACAATTTAGCGCTTACATTTTGTAGGGTTCGCTCACACCATGTCAGTTGAACTGCACTGATCTACCATGAACGACAAGCTCAAGGCTCAAACAAATGTATTGAGGGTTCCCAAACAAGCTGTCAAGGCCTGTACTTGTAATATTACCCTGGAAAAATAACATTGTAGGTCCAGTTCACTTCTAGTTTGTTCACATTGTTGTTAAGCAAGCTCTGACGAAAGGGGTGCTCTTGGACCCCTGAAAAATGTTGGTTACGTTTTGGATAATACCCCTGACTTTTATCGGAATAAAGTTGTATCTGGACCTGTTAGCAGTGGTGTGGAGCTTCAATTTCATTTTTTTTAAACTTATTTAAAGGTAGACTGTGATGTAAGAAGGGGCAAGAGTTTTGATATGAAAAGAGGACAGTGATGTAAGTGGGGGGTGGGGGTGAAGTAATCGTTACAATAAATCAAACTAATGTTCCGAAGTGTGTTTACGGATTCCCTCTATTTATTACATATATGTATTAATTTGTGTATACCTATTGTAGTGGGGTCCTCAATTTAGGGGTAGTGTTTGAGTGGTAGTTATGCTCAAACACCTAAATTGTTAGGACATTATCAACCATTTTGTCTGCAGGAAGAGTATCGGTTTACTGTTCCCTGTGGCCTGCAGGTGGCGCTGCCATAGTGGGCCAGAGTTGAACTGCTGATACAGTGCTGTGTCTTGTGTGTCCCCTCTCGGCAACTATAAAGTGGGAGTGGTCGGCCTGCTGTGTATGCTGGGAGAGGATATAAAAGGGGCAGACGCTGCCTGTTCAAGTTCGTTGTCGTCGGGAGTCCTACTCCCAGGGAGTGTGTGTTCCTGTCCACCCTGGGCACCTTTGGCCCAGGGGCGGAGGTCGGTGAATCAGTCCCAGGCACTTTTAGTCCTGGGGCTGCAACTAAAGGCCTTGGGCCCAGCACCTTCGGCTGGGACCCATCAAGGATCGAGGAATCCCAGGGTGCCGTCTTGCGAGGGGACCCGTATCTTAGACGAGTAGGCTGGGGGAGGACCGTTCCGAGGGACTGGTGAGAAGTCACAGTGAAGAAAGGGGTCCGGTAACTCTCTGGAGGGATGTCTTCTCCTTACAAAGAGGCCAAGCTTTAAGAAAACCAAGTTCACCAGGTCTGTGGCAGAGACCAAGTTCACCAGGTCTGTGGCAGAGACCTGTGTGCCAGTTTAAATAGTGATTGGGTGAACAGTTCGAGTACCATTTTGGCTGCTAGTTCCTATCTAGGGAGACTATCCATATGGACTAAGTCTGTTTGAGAAGCCAAGCAGTGAAGTGTATTGCGTTTGTGCCTGGACCTCTCCCACACCTTATGCTGTCCTGTTCTTTCTCCAACCTTTCCTATCAGAGACTGTTGTTTAAAAGAAATAAACTCTATGTTGGAGTTACAGCTGGTGTGGACATTGAAGTCATTGGGGGAAATAGAGACTTGTCTTTATTTGGCTATAGAGATAAGAACCATTCGGAGGGAGTATCTGGCTGTGGAGACCCATCACAAAACCGCTCAACCTCCTCACACAGGAGGGTACGGGCATATAGAGCTGGGTGTGATCTTTCCTCCTGCGAGGAGCCGAAAGACAAGGACGAGAGGGTGGTAAGCGCTATACTATAATTAGCTAGTCTATTAAGACTCTGATAATTATAATAATATAAGGTTATCTATGAAAGTAAATACACTGCTTAGTAAAACAATGTTTCATTTATTTCCCAAGAAAATAGGAATATGCTTACATCAAACACTAACGTAAAGTATAACAGCAGAACATCAAAGATACTTATCACAACGCTTTCCTCGAGATATTGTTTCATCAGCTGGGCTCAGGATGACAAAAGAGCCAGAGCCATGAGGCTCACACAAGCAGGCCAGGATCCAAAAGTGACAATTTGTCTTCTGTGTGTACTTTTTACACATCATTCACACCCACTCGGAACCACCCCCACTTGCCTCCTGTCCAATAAGATATTGCCAAGAGGTAGTCCTTTTAATATATTATATTTCTGTCCGTCCTGCCGTACTGACCTCCTAGAGGCAGCATTGTCCATGTATCATGTTTATGAGCCCTGGGCCATCTTCAGTGTTAGCTAACCCTTGTTCTTTTTGAAGATTTCTTGCATACCAGTCGGCTTGGAGCCAGGCATTTTGCTATGCAGAGTCTCATATGCTACAAAGCTTTGAATGTAACTTGTTACCTTACTTACAACTTGGGGCCATCTGCCTGTATTACCCAGGAAGTGAAATTCCAGAACTATGATATTAAACCATGTTGCCTTCCAACAGGGGGGCTATAATATGGGGAGGGGGGGATGTGAAATTAAAGGAGGACTGTTATGTTAGGGGGTTGGCGGCTGTAGACGGAGACCACTAATGTAAAGAGGGAATGTGATGTAAAGGAGGATGCTGGGTTGTGAAGGGGAGGCTGAGGACACTGATGTGAAGGGGGACTAGGATGTGAAGGAACGACTGTAATGTGAAGGGTGACTGTGATGTGAAGGCGGACTGTAATGTGAAGGGGGACTGTGATATGAAAGGGGTCTGTGATGTAAAAGGGGACTGTGATATGAAAGGGGACTGTGATATGAAAGGGGACTGTGATATGAAAGGGGACTGTGATATGAAAGGGGACTGTGATGTGAAGGGGGACTGTGATATGAAGGGGGACTGTGATATGAAGGGGGACTGTGATGTGAAGGGGGACTGTGATATGAAGGGGGACTGTGATGTGAAAGGGGACTGTGATGAGCAGGGCCCTCTAATTCCTCCTGTATTGTATTGTATTGTAACTGTACTGTCTGCCCTAAAGTTGTAAAACGCTGCGCCAATCGTTGGTGCTATATAAATCCTGTATAATAATAATAATAATAATAATAAAAATAATATAGCACAAACATAGAGAGTTGGACTTCTGCTAGAGGAAAATTGTACTGACCAGACCTTCCTGAATTCTAATTCAATACCTCTGCACTATAGGAACTCTCTATTTTTTTTTTTTCTTTACATGTCCTGGATTTTTCTCTAACAGTGACAAATCCTGAGTCAAGTTTTTTTTTTGCTGTCTGTGTCCTCGCTGCGGGAGATTTCCATATAGCTGTACTCCCTGTAAGGTTAGAATGACTGTGCCTAGGGAACTAGGGGTGGTTTACCTAAAGGTGACCTTTTCAATAAATGTTCTCCTTGCAGCATGTATAATAACAGTTGTTAAAGCGGAGCTCCCGCGGCCAAATCGTTTTTTTTTTTTTTTGTGACATTACATTCTTTTATGCCTATTCAGTCTGTACTCACGTCTCTGCTGTTTAAAATCCACAGCATTGCGATTCCGTGTTGCAAGATAACTTATATTATCGTTTCTTAGACATTTCCATTTTGCTTGTGGGCATAAGAAGCCCACAAGCATATACTTCCTATTTGCGGCAAATGCTGAAGTCCCAGCATTCACCGCGTGTTCTCGCGCATGCTCAGTCTTTCCGGCGAGCAGGGACATAAACATCCGGGTTTTCGATCACAACGTGCGGCGTCGCTGAAAGTTACCGCCCCGTTGTCATGTCAACAGAAAGCACTGTAAACAAAGGAGAGCATATCGCGTCACTTCCTCTTTAGGAAATAACGCGATAGCTTGCAGCAAGGCTCGGCAATGAATACTGGGGGCAATGACAAAAGCTCCCAGGTTACATTGCGGCTAAAGGATGTGACAAAACTCCCGGAGATTTCCCGCAGCAGAAGAGATAGGAAACAGGGTTACAATTCACATTATCTAAGGTACTGTCACGAAAATTAAAAAAACAATGTCCGTTTTGCTATTCCTTACAATATGTGAATTGAATAAGCTAATGTATAAAAATCGGGTGGAGCTCCACTTTAAGATAGAATATCACACTTAGCTTGTGGTTATAGAGTGAACATTGTCTATGTAATGGAATTACTCAGGCTCTGCGTGGTATGTGAAGCCGGTCATTTTAGATTTTTGTTATTTCTCGTAAGACAAATGACCTCTACAGTAAAGTTTATACCACAGAAGGAAGGCAGCAACAAAAGTGCTTTCCTTCACTAAACATTGATGATTTCCTTTTTGAAACTAAAAGGATGCAGCTCTTCAAAGCATTTGCAACCAAGCACAAACATATTTTTTGCAGCTTTTAGGGAGACTTATAATTTTGTTAAAATATCTTGCTTTCAATATTTTTATTAGGTTTTTCATAAGAAAGTACAAGGAATACATAAACATGTGTAGCGCACCCACCCCAGCCTTTACCTGCTTTTCTTATAGTTGGCTCCTCCGCAGGAAAGACTGAGGCACACCGCACCACAAGCCCGTACCCTCCTGGATGGGGAGGTTGAGCGGTGTTAGTTTCTCGGGCCTGCCTGCAGCCAGTGTTTGAAAACCTCCAGAGCTGATCTAGTTTCTGGGGTCGCCAGAAGCAAGTCCTTAGTTCTCCCCAGTAAGCAACTGTCCACACCAACTGAAAAGTCCAACTTCTTATTTATTCATAAGGGCAATAAATAGTCTCTTTGAGAGCAGACAGGTTGAGACAAACACGGGTCAGATAAAGTGGGAGGAGGTCCAGGCACAAACTTAATTTAAGGTTTCTCCTGTTCTGGTTTGTACGAACAGGCTTGGCGCATGGTCCCTGCCACTGACCATGAGGTTGGTCACTGCCACTGACCTGGTGAATAGTTGCAAGTCACTGCCACTGACCTGGTGTGCGTAGAGTCACTGCCACTATGACATAAAGAACCCGCATTTCCTTCTTTGAGTAACTTGGCCCCTTTTTAGGATAAGAACATCCCTCCGGAGAGTTACCAGAGGCCCCCCTCTGTCACCACAACTCTGCACTGAGTCTTCAGAAAGGGTCACCTCCCTGGCCTCCTCGATCCTGGACACGGGTCCCCTCGCAAGGCAGATCCCTGGGAGCCTCGATCCTTAGTGGACCCCAGCCGAAGGTTGCTGGGTTCCAGGCCCTCGCCAAAGTACCTCACCCCAGACTGAAGGTGTCTGGGATGGAAACAGCAGCTCCGTCTCCGGGCCTAGGGCACCCGGAGACAACACACACGCCCAGGCCTAAGGTGCCTGGGCGCGGAACCAACGACGCCCCAGGCCTCCGGGCCTAGGGCACCCGGAGGCGACACACACACACCCAGGCCTAAGGTGCCTGGGCGTGGACCCAACGACGACCCAGGCCTCCGGGCCTAGGGCACCCGGAGGCGACACACACCCAGGCTTAAGGTGCCTGGGCGTGGACCCCGACTGGAAGATGGCCGCCCCTTTTTATACCCTCTCCCGACAGGCACAGCAGGTTCCCCTCCCCGCCGTACTGCTGCCGAGAGGGGACAAGAAAAGGCACAACCCTGTACCACGGTTCAACCCGGGCCTATGGCAACAGCGCCACCTATAGGCCCCAGGGAACTGCACATCAGTACTATCTCCCAGGGACAGAAATAGTCCATGAAACCTAACAATTAGTGCATCTGAGCCTAGTTACCACTCAGATGCTCCCCCTAAATATAGCACCCCGCTACACATGCAATCCTTCCATCGTACAAGAATTGTTAAAATATCTCATGGAGGAACTGTTCATGTTGGTGGCCATATCAGAAATTCATTCTCCAAAGAGGAGAAGCAGAGGAGAGGGTGCTGCGGGAAGTGAGGGAAACAATTATGAATCAAGCAAGTTTCCTAAACTGTCCAGTAGAAGGCTCCTGCAATCAGCCATGTCTGTAGATGTGGAACTGGTCAGGAGACTAACATCTCATGTACATAAGTCTGGGTTCCTTTAGATTGGCACAAATGACAAGATGAGTACTGCCGACCATGATGTAACGAAAAATGCATTAGTTCTTCCACCGTGTAAGTTGCCTATCTTCAGGATCGATGATAAGGCAGTACAGCCAACCCTCCTGTACTGGGCCTGGGCCCCACCAGTTTATAAAGGGGGCCCAGACACCGGCTGAGCAGGAGGGCCGGCTGTACTGTCTTTTTGCAGATACCGATCTTCTCCTGTCTCCCCCTGGAGCCGTGCCAGCTTCTTTTCCTCTTCCTCCTTCCGGCTGCACTACAGGGGGATAGGTCCTAGCACATGCACCCCTTCCATCTACTGGCCCCACTGTGTGCCCCTTTCCTCTGCAGTGCTCCTGGATTTCCTCCTCTTCAGCTGTTGTGGGCACACAGGGGGATGTTTCATGATAGAGAGCAGAGGAAGGGGCTGTTACATATGTAATTTACTGGCTCCTTCCTTTCCTGAATGAACATAGAGAGCGATCGGTAACAATCACTCTGGTGCCCATTCATTGCTGAAACATAGTAAACTGTGTTCACTATGCTTCAGTCTGTGAATGAGCAGGAAGCCTCGGAGCGCTTCCTATTCATTCATCTGTGCAGCTGAGGCTGTAGAGTCAGGGACTGATAAATCCTCAGTCACTTTTGACCAAGGGTAGGGGGCCCTGTCAGGTAAGCTGTATGGGGTCCGGGATTTCTAACAGCAGCCCTGACTATCTTATGCGCCCACAATTATCTGTATATATTATGTGGTGCCCCCTGGTGTCTCTTCTTGGCCCTACAGGTGACTGTACCCGCCTACCCATTGTGTTGTTTGGACCCAGGCACTCTGTATTTGATGAGGACTTTTACCAGAGGCCTTTAACTCTTTATGAGCCCTAATTGAAATCAAAAGAATGGAACAGAGAACAGGATCCAGGACTGTATGGTACCAAATAGTACAGGAACTAATAAGTATAACAAATATTACAAATCTTTAATAATTATTAGACAATAAAATTAGTTGTATAGAACATAGAAGAAGTTACATAAAAACTCCTCCAAGCATTTCAACTTGTATGTCTTCCTCGGGGGGCAGGAGAGACTGTGATGTTACTGGCGTTGAAGTCAGGCTGCTGCAGCTGGGAGGGCTGGCAGAGTCTGCACAGGACTGACTGGGACCAGTAGTCCACCTTGATACAGCTAGCAATAAAGACTTTGTTTTTCTTCTGCTATTGGTTGATACACCAAAGGGGCCTGCGGTCCCTGCCAGCAAATGCCAAATCCCTAAAGTTGGGCTTAATTCAGAGTTGGGCCTAACCATGTGCTAGCTGTGCCAGGAACCAAGTATTGCACAGGAGGGAAAGTAACAGTCTACAAATAAGTGTTGTGCTGGAGAAGTCTGAAACTTTAGAGCATGTGAATAGAGGTTCCAATCAATCATTTCATTGTTTAAATACTATTAATTCTGGGCATCTCATAATCCCTTTACCTCATCCAAGTTTAATCCCTCAATAAAACAACAAAAACAAATCTGATGGACTGTTCATTGTCTGGAGAGTGACTGTAAGTGAATGCCGGGCTGGGCAGGGTGACAGGAGGAACTACTACACTCAGCAGCCCCACGGGGGTACCGCTACATTTGGAGGTCCCACTAAGATCCACCTAGTCACGGGTAATCTGCTATTCATTGCCCCTAGCAATGGAGGCGGGGGGAACTCTGTTTTCTTCTGCCATCATTAAGGATCAAACCCAGGAGATTGACTTGTGTGTTCTGCCTATTGTTCAGTGCTTTAAGTGTCGTTGTCCATAGCAACCAACAAAGACTGTCGTTAGTTACTGTTCCTGCTGCCCAGTTACCCCAACCAGTGCTGGGACAGACACTTGTACCAATCCTGCAACTCAGGAACTGTTCACCATGTGCTGTTACCCGTGGCAACAACGCCGGGTGGCCGCGACTGTGGATTACAAATATGTATACACTGTTGCTATATATTGTAATATATTTGGAATGTATTTATGCTATTGAAAGGTTCACTTTAAGCTGATCATGTATATGTGCATTCTCTGTTATTAGAATGGAAGTAGCTGCAATTTTAGTTGGGATTTGGCACTTGTTTCTGAGGAATATGGACAAGATTCAGGCCAGAGCAGTCCCTTTACTGGTGAATGTAAAACCTACAATAACACATATCTGATTTCATATGGCTAAGTAGAGGCCACCGATTGGGAGGTTTCACTGCACCCTCCTCTTAGCAACCAGTGGGCAGTAAATTAGCGGCGAGATAGTAGGGGTGGCAGTAACAGGTTTGCAGATATGACTGAGATGGGGGCAAGGAAGTAATGGAGGTGTCCAGCAAGAGGGGGCACCATAACAAGGTGCCAAATGGAGAAAGTAACTAACGGTGGGCACAGGAGTCCCTATATCTATAAAAGACTACTCTGTACATCCAGCATCCAGTACAATCCAGCTATATTCTTGTGCAGTTTACCTTATAAACACAAAAACATAAAAGAGTCACGTCAGAAAAAAGACAAAATGGTCCATCGAGTCTGCCCCCCACAATTGGACACAGTATTCTAAATTAGGTCTAACTAAAGATCTATATAAAGCAGGGTTCACCAAACGTTATAAGCAAAGGGCCAGTTTACTGTCCTTCAGGCTTTAGGGGGACCTGACTGTGGGCAATGGGTGTAAATTAAGCCCCATCATTGGTTTTAATGTGAGGAATAGTGCCCCATTGTTGGTATCAATAGGAGGAATAGTGCCCAATCAATGGAATTAGTGGTAGGAATGGTGGCCCTTAATTGTTGTCTTTTGGAGAAATAGTGGCCCAAGGATCGGATATAGGCAAGCAAAGGGCTACATCTGGCCCTTGGGCCGCAGTTTGGAGACCACTGACATAGAGGAATCAGGACCTCCTTTCTCCTGCTGGTGATCCCTCTAGTGATGCATCCTAGAATTCGATTCACTTTTCCCACTACCTGGTCACACTGCTCATTTTGCAATCATCTGAAATAAGTACCCCCCTAAATCTTTTTACTCTGTAGAGCTGGCCAACATTGTACCCGCCAATATTATAACCTAATAAGGCATTGTTTGTGTAGCGGGGTGTCACTTTATAGTGTGTTAAAGACTGTTGTTATCTTGAGAATTGACCCCAGCTCCCTCCGGAGTCTCCTTAGGATATTACAGTGACTATTGTTTAACTGTATGGAACGGTGCAGTGTGGAACTTGTGGTACAGAGAGAAAGGGACTTCATTGCCATGGGTATCAAATAGACTATGGTACCCACAGTGCAACTGTACTCCCAAAGTGCATTGCATCTTCGCACAGCTTTCTGGGGGAGGTTACTTAAAGCAAGGGAGGAGTTACGCTCGCTCTCTCTGGACCTCACCCTCGATCAAGCAGGAAGTCTGTGTTGAGGCCTGCTGCCAGAGCGTTTAGGCCGGAAGCCTGGGCCTACAGCCATCGAGTAGGATCACTCAGCCAAAAGAGGGATCCTTTCCTGTGTGTTCAGCTCTCGCTTCTCAGAGACCGGAGTCGTCCATCTACTGACATCCAGTGCGGCTGAGTGGGGAACCGGAGACTGCAAGTTGTGGAGAGACAGCTGATCGGGACACCGACAGCGGAGCGTACCGGAGAGACAAGGCCTACTTTGGGTGAGAGGGCACCTGCCCGGATTTCATTAACTGCTGTGTAGGCCCGTGACTTTTTGAAGGCCCGCCATTATTAGAGTGGTGCGCCACACGGAAGGCCCTTTAGCGTCTCGTGGTGGCCGCAAGGTTTAAAGTTGGTGTTCGCACCGCCAGAGAGTTCCACATCCATAAACATTGTGGAAGTTCAGTTTGTTTTCTTCTAATCACCCTGTGGATTAGAAATGTTATGTGCACCAACGATTGCTAGCGAAGACTCCTACTATTGAAGGAACTGTACATTGAATTTAGTCAGGCCTGACTAGAACTGTTAGTGACGGGACTCGGTGTAATATTGCTTATGAAGAAAGTGTACATTAACGCTGTGTTTTATTATTGACAAATATATATCATTGACTTTGCAGGGCCCTGCATAAGTCAACTGCACCTCTGTTTAACTCTGCTACCTTTTTTTACCATTGAGTAAACTTGATCTTTGGTTAAACAGAATACTGTGTGGAGTTCTCTGTTACCCTGCTGGGCGAGTGGTTATACCAGGTAACAATTTTATGTACCAGTTTACTGTTGTGTGGTATTATTGTGTTACCAACCATCAGTGGTTCACAATTACAGTACAGACCAGTTGTGCCAAGGGAGGGTTCGAGCCAAGTTTTTTGGGGTTGATAGCTAGGGTACAGGCCCGAAATAAAACCAGCAGCTCTCTTAACTGGGGATAGTGCTACATTTGTGCTAATCAGGAGATTATTTTGAAACTGGAAAAAAGCCAAAGAGGAAAACACAGCTCAGAGGCCATTATTCTCTGGAGCTCCATCGCAATAATTTGCTTTGCAGTGTCATGCTTCACTTCCATTGTGATATCCAGACTCAGGCTAATGAGTTCCTGTCCTCATTGATTGTGATCTGTCACCGGAGGAAGGAAGGTCCAGTTTTCCTTGGCATTTGCTCTGCTCCCAGTATCTCTGACTAAGAAGAAAGCTTAAATGGTCAAGTGGGGGAAAGCAGTAATAACTTTGATATCCCTATTTATGAGGTTGCTGTTGACCCAAATGACCTAATAGCCCTTGTAAAACTGTGCCATGAGTTAAATGTTACACAATGGGTCCATTTATAAAGAGGAGATGAATCTAAATGATACTAATCACTGTCTTTTTGCCTGCTTTCTTAGCCTATAGACATTAGTAAAGCTACAAATGTTGGTTGCAAGAAGTTAAAACTGCACATGGAAGTGATTGAATTGAGTATAGCCAGAGCTATTCAATCAGTGAGGAGCATGAGTTTTGCTGATTGCTATAGATCTGACTCAGTAGGAGGTCTGACAGACCTCTGCAATGAGACCACTGCTTTTCTACTCAGGCTATGGCTATTTTAGAAAGAACATTAACTGACTAAACACCTATTCTTTTGATGTACCTGGAATGTATTTAGTGGATTTAACTGAAGGTTCAATTGGGCTTTAAAGTGTTCCCCATATTCCATTTAGCCCACCGCTACAATGGACAATATGAATGTGTAGAAGTCAGGATGGTGCGGGCAAGTTCTACGGCTACTAGATAGTGTGAGATATTTGCTCAATCAGTACATCCTGGCATTCAGGAAGAGCAGAGGCAATGGCAGTTGCTGCCAGTAAAGGTC
The DNA here is from genome assembly GCA_029206835.1 of Rana muscosa. Classification (NCBI taxonomy): domain Eukaryota; kingdom Metazoa; phylum Chordata; class Amphibia; order Anura; family Ranidae; genus Rana; species Rana muscosa. The sequence continues at coordinate 238,260,549 of CM055122.1, read as the reverse complement.
CCTGCACTTTAAAGCTGCTAGCAACTTTATTTATTTAAAGTGGTTGTAGACCTCAGACATGAAATATGAACAAAATATATCCCTCTATAGTGTGTACTTGTCTTAATTAAGAGCACTAAGTATCATTTCTATCAGCTGACTCATTTCTCCGCTATCAGCATGAAACACTTCTGACAAATCCCCAGCAGATTGACAGCCTCATCTCTCTTCCTGTGTGCTGTGTGAAGGGGGTGTGTCTTTTCCCTCCAATTAGCTCTCAGAACTTCCCTCATAGCTCTGCAGAGTGTGACTTTAGCTCTCCGCCCCTTTTTTTCTTACATCTCAGACAAACAATATCAATTTTGGGACTTTGAATGGATTTAGGGAAGAGAAGAATGTAGCTAACCAGGTACAACTTATGTAGGGGAATTTGTTTTTTCTCTGTTTGTCACCTGAGTCCAGACTCTTCACTAGGTATATGTAAGGGTTTACAACCACTTTGAATTTTCAACATGATAGTTTCTAAAAATTGTTCCTTAGACATTGCTAAGCAGTTGTATGAGCATGCATGATCGATGTCTTCTGGGACAGTTTTCTTAGATGCTGTATTGCTCCGGTTGAAGACTTTTTCTACCATGGAGCATGTATAATCATACACCCATGGAGGGCTGTGTTTACCGGCACGGGGATGCAGAGGTGTTCTGTGCATCCCTGTGCAGGAATTTCCATTGCTATCAGTAAGGATATCCCTCCCCTCACGACAGGGTACTTGGTGTAATCCTAGACTCTGACCTGTCCTTTCAGCGCCAAATCCAATCATTGTCAAAAGCTTGACTTCACCTTCGAAACATCTCTAAAATTCACCCCTTTCTTAACTAATGAAACCACCAAGCTCCTTATTCAGTCCCTTGTTATCTTTCGCCTTGACTATTGCAACTCCCTCCTCATAGGCCTACCCCTCCATAGTCTATCCCCTCTTCAGTCTATCATGAATGCTGCTGCAAGACTCATCTACCTCTTCAGTGTCTGCCACCCCTCTCCGCCAATCCCTACACCGGCTCCCGATCGCCCAGCGAATTAAATTCAAAATACTAACAACATACAAAGCCATTCACAAATCTGCCCCAAACTACATAACCAACCTTGTCTCCAAATATCACTCAAACCATCCTCTCCGCTCCTCTCAAGACCTCCTACTCTCTAGCTCCCTTGTGCCCTCCTCCCATGCTTGTCTCCAGGATTTCTCCAGAGCCTCTCCCATCCTCTGAAACTCTCTACCTCAATCTGTCTGGCCATCTTCCTACTCTGGCTGCCTTAGATTGTAAGCTCTTTTGAGACAGGCCCTCTTGTATTTTATTGTATTGCAACTGTACTGTCTCCCTTCTATTTTGTAAAGCGCTGCCTAAACTGTTGGTGCTATATAAATCCTGTGTAATAATAATAATAAGGATGCAGTGGCTAGCTGCGCGTATACAGCCGCTGCTCACAAAGCGGCATGAGTGCAGGTGCAGGGCCCCGGGCGCAGAATGCATTTGGAGCTGTGTAAACGCATTCACACGGATGTGCTGATAAACACAACCCTCATTGGCCTTAAGGTTATGTTCCCCCCATGTGAACGAGCAAAGAAACAGTGGAGAGGGAAGCACCCCATAGATCCTGGATGGTGACCCAATCTGACCTAAAAATTTCAGATTGAAAGCCTGTCATGTAATGTCTGTGGGAACCTTTAGCGTTATTGCTAGTTTTTTTGTAGGAAGCTGAAGAAGTATTTATTATCCAGCTCAGTTAATGTGCTGTGGCGGAGAATTTAATATGCAGTAGACAATAGACAATATTATGATTGATGGTAACTCAGCAGCAAATTGTCCCTAAACAGGACTTTATGTTGGCACATGCTTGTTAACAATATTTAGGCATGTATTAAAAAAACGTGAGAACAAGGATTGTTCATTAGCGTAATTGTCAATAATTAAAAATGTGGATATTGACCTTTGACAAATACTGAACGTTTTAATTGGGAGCTTCTCGCACTGTAGCAAAACTTTAAACCTAGAGAGTCGGATTCAGTTGTAAGGAGGTGACACGCCAAACCAACACCAGATAATATTTTCCAGAAGCCGCTGCAGTGGAAAATAATGTTCATATTTGGCATGTGCGGCCCATGTGCCTACCAAATGTTTCCTTCCTCTATTTATATTTAACTGCACAGCTGCTGCCACTCTCATCAAAATGTGGATTTCTTGCTCCATCTAGTGGAAAAATGGCTAATGACCATGAAAAGACAAAGAGGTTTCTTAAAGCGGACCTTCCCTTCCAAACGAAAGGTTCACTTATTTTGCAGGCCCCAGCTCCTCCAACCATACTGGCCGGGGAACAATCTAATGAAGTGTTATTTACACTGAAGTAGATTCATTGGAGGACAGGTGAGACATCAGGGTTTAATTAGACCCCTCACGTCTCATCAAAGTAAATCTGTTACCAAGAGAATGCATCATATAGGGAACTTTTTGTCTCCCCTATGTAATAAAATAAACAGTTTCGTAAAGAAAAAAAAAAAGTAAACTAGTTAAACCACTTCAGCTCCGGAAGGTTTTACCCCCAGCCCTTCATGACCAGATTTTGCTATATGGCACTGTGTTACTTTAACTCACAATTGCGCTGCCGTGTGACGCTGTACCCAAATAAAATGTATGTCTTTTTTTTCCCACAAATAGAGATTTCTTCTCTCTTTTGATGGTATTTGATCATCTCTGTGGTTTTTATTGTTTGCGCTGTAAACAAAAAAAGACCGACAATTTAAAAAAATATATATATATTTTTTACTTTCTGCTATAAAAAATATCCAATAATTTTTTTTATAAAATCAAATTTATTCATCAATTTAGGCCAAAATGTATTCTGCTACATATTTTTGGTGAAAAAAATCTCAATAAGCGTATATTGATTGGTTTGCGCAAAAGTTATCGCGTCTACAAACTATGGAAAATATATATATACCGTATATACTCAAGTATAAGCCGACCCGAATATAAGCCGAGGCACCTAATTTTACCACAAAAAACTGGGAAAACGTATTGACTTGAGTATAAGCCGAGGGTGTCCATCTGCATGCCTCACTGTGTTCATGTGCATGCCTCACTGTGCCCATGCCTCACTGTGCCCATGCCTCACTGTGTCCATGCCTCACTGTGCCCATGCCTCACTGTGCCCATGCCTCACTGTGTCAATGACTAGACTTACGTTTACCATGGGAGTATATGGAAGGGGTGCCCAGATTTGAAAAATCCATGTTCCCCAGCCGTAGGTCCTCCAAACAGAAAACTTTTAACACTTGTAGAGGAGAACTGGGGCTACATGTGTGCCAAGTTTCGGGTCCAGGGGATCTACGGCCGGCCGGTACCAGGCCCCCAAAGTTACCAGAGAAATTACTGTTTAACATAGGAGTCTATGGAAGGGGTGCCCGGCTTTAAAAAAATCGGTGCTCCCCGCCCGTAGGTCCCCCGGACAACAAACTTTGCACACTTGTACAAGAAGAGGGGAGCTATATGTGTGCCAAGTTTGGGGGCCAGGGGACCTATGGCCGGCCAGTACCGGGTCCCCAAAGTCCGGGAGATCAGGCGCAAAAAGGTGACTCGAGTATAAGCCGAGGGGGGCATTTTCAGCACAAAAAAATGTGCTGAAAAACTTGGCTTATACTCGAGTATATACGGTACATTTTTATAATTTTTTTAATTTTTTACTAGTCATCAATGACTTATAGCGGGACATCGATATTGCAGTGGACAAATCGGACACCTAACTAACACTTTTGACCCTTTTTTGGGAACCAGTGACACTAATACAGTGGTCAGTGCTAAAAATATGCACTGTCACTGTACTAATGACACTGGCAGGGAAGGGGTTAACATGTAGGGCGATCAAGGGGTTAAATGTGTGCTTAACATGTGTTACTGTGTGTGCTGTTTTTACTAAGCAATGTGCTGTTTTAAAAAAAAATAGCCCATTGATGCTGTCAGACGCAGAGAGTCCTGTGTTTATTTACATATTCATTTGGCACCCCAAAAACACCTTCCCAATGCAACACATGATAACACACTACTGTGCACTGTGGTGCATTTATCACACCAAATTTGGAGCAGGAGCGATTTTGAATCCATTGGGTTAAAGGTAAAGTCCATTAACCATACCTCCCAATTTTTTGAGTTGGGGGAAAAAGGGACACTTATTAGCAGAAATTATATAGGGAAAGGACACATTGGGGGTTATTTACGAAAGGCAAATAGACTTTGAACTACAAGTGCAAACTACAAGTGCAAAGTGCACATGGAAGTGCAGTCACTGTAGATGCACTGGACATGCAAGGAAAATAAAAACCAGCATTTTAGCTTGCACATGATTGGATGATAAAATCAGCAGCGCTTCTCCTCATTTTAGATCTACCCCTCAGATTTACAGCGACTGCACTTCCAAGTGCACTTTCAGTGCAATTTCAAGTGCACTTTCAAGTGCACTTTGCACTTGAAGTGCAAAGTATATTTGCCTTTCGTAAATAACCCCCTATCTGTTACATGGAGAATTAATACACGAGATTAATTGGTCAAACCCACAAGTGCTCTTTTTTACCACTACTATTCACTTATACTGGCTTTTAAAATTTACAAACGCAACAATTTTGAAATTTGATGAAAGGTTTAGTACTTTTGGATAGATAAATAGTGCATTTTCTATAGAGGTCTATGCATCAGACCAATGTAGCACACAGATCCTTTTCCCCCTTACCTTCCTTTCAGGGGATCAGACACACCATGCCACATGCCCGCATCCTCTGGATTAGAGGTCAGACGGTGTTATGTATTTGGGTCCCGCAGCGAGTTGCTTCCTTTCACTGATTCTTCCCTCTAGGTTATAGAGGCAAGTCTTTACCTTTCCCAAAGAAGGTCAATGTCCACACAACGCTTCAACTCCTACAAGAGTTTATTTTCTCTTATTTGCTTGAGTAACCGAAAAGTTGAAGAGAGAAAGGGGTTAGCAGAATAGAATGGATTCAGGCACACTCTTGGCTTCGTCGCCACTCGGTCCCGAGTGGGTACAGCTCACCCGGATAGTCACTCAATAGCACTAGCAGCCGGCATGAAGCTCGAACATTGACTTAGTCCCCTCCAAGGACAAAGTCAAGGAGATCCCTCCTTTAGTAACTACACTCCGCAAGGGCAGTCTGCGATGAAAGGAATCCTTCCCTCTGACAGGTCACCAGGCCTCTCCCGAGACAGCAATACTGTATTACTCGCCTCCTTAATGGGACCGATCCTCCCCCGGTTTCCTCTATGTCAGAGCGGTCGCCCTCACCTGGGCTCCCTGGGTTTCCTTTCTGGTTGTAGACCCAGTTGAAGGTACTGGGCCTACCTGTAACTCCGCAGCCTTGGGCTGAAGGTGCCCAAGACTCCTCAGTCAAAGTTAGGCGCACCCCCCCCTTAGAGGGGCACACTCCTCCGGGCACAGGTCCCTGGGTACTACTCCTCCAGAATAATGGCGTCTGCCCCTTATATATCCTCTCCCGGCATGCACAGCAGGCCAGAACCACCCACCGCACGGCAGCCGAGAGAGGACATCCAATAGCCACTCCATCACCTGTGGTTCAAACCCGGGTATAAGTGACAACACCACCTATACGCCTAAAGGGGAACTGCATGCCAGGTAACACAGCAGCAAGATAGAGTCCAAATAATTAGAAGACCCAAGCCAACTACCACTCAGGTCACCCCTAGATTTAGGCATAACAACCCCCTAAGATAGGGACCCCGCTACACCAAAATGAGGCACAAATGAAGAAGAAAGAGGAACAGAGGGACTTTGTTCCAAAAGAGGGACAATCCCTCCAAATTAGGGACTGTTGGGAGCCCTGCATTAACACACACTTGTTAAATGCACCCTGGTACGAATGGGCCCTAGATAAAGTGCATCTATACCGTACTCAACACTCCATCGACCCATTCTTTTGGCACTCTATTTCTCTTTATTCAACAATACCACCCAAGGTTCCAGTACTGCCATCCTGACACCTTTGGACTAGATTCTGAGTATAATACTAATTTTTAATATTAAAGTGAAACTTTAGTCAGAAAATTAAGTCCTCCTAGATGCCTTAAGGCTGGCCCCTTTTTTTGATATAGCTATGTAAAACACTAAAAATAAGTGTACTGTAAAATCTAGTGTAGCCAGGAGGTTGCTACTGAACGTTGTTATGTATTATTCATTGGTAAAGGGTTTGGCTCCCTCTGGTGATCACTGGACGCTATTAAAGATGTTTCTTTTCCAGGTTTAGAATTGTATTGTGATGCATTGTGGGATGGGTAGTTCTTATGAGAAAGTGACTCTATGGCCATAAGTGAGTGTGAAGACTACAAACCCACAATGCCTTTGTGCTACCAGAATGCAATGCGGGAGCGCACAGCCTGCTGGGTATCCAGATAAAAGGACAAGTAAGGCCCCGGGGAGGTCTCTCTGGGCACGCCCTTTCAACTGCCAGCAGGAGGTCTTTGTGAGTGAATGAGAGTTTAGGCCTGCGGCCTACAGCTGAGCGCTGGATCAATCGCCTCAGAGGGATCCCTGAAGGACGGCCCTGTCTCGTTGGACAGGCGGATCGGCCAGCTCTTCACAGCATTTGAAGCTACCTGCTCAAGATACCCGGGGATCGGCTGCGCGGTGTGTCTGCGCCATTTTGTTCCAGAGACATCCGCAAAGGAGTTCTGGACGGAGCATCCCAGTGGGCTGAGGAGCCGTAGTGGTGAGAAGGCACTTGCCTATCAAGTAGTTGACTGAAATAGTGAGAAGTGTGTCATTTATCCAGACTGTGTTTGCTGACACCTGTAGTTCTACAGATAGGAATCCACTACACCTGCGTGTCTGTACACCCGGATTGACAGAGTTAGCGGTTCTGTTGCAACCACACTATATTCTCACAGTTGTTACTTTCCTTTCACCTGTTGGATTACAAATAAGTGCACCAACACCAGAGCTAGCTGAAGAAGGGCTGAGACACAAGGAAGAGCCACCACTTTGCTATTCTTCAAGTTTACTATATATGGTTACAGCAGTGCTGAACTGTCCTCTAGAGGGAGCCATTTAGTAACATAAATTTCTAGTATTTAATGTGATTGTTTGCATTGATATTGTTTCTTTACCCTTTTGGTGTTTGTGTGTGGGCCTAGGTGGAGAGGTGTCCCAGCACAGGTATTACAGTGTTGAGGATTTTCTCCACTGCACACCTACTTACACTCACCCTCCATGTATGGTAATTGGGTACAGTACAGGGCAGCATTGAATTGAATGTGTTACTTTGCCCTTTATTGAAATCTGTGATTGTTCATTTATGTTTGCATAAGAATTGTGTTTCATTCCTGCTCAGTAAACATTCTTTAAGTGGTTAAGCACATCTGACTAAGAGTATTACTGCTTATTGGAAGTCTATCAGACATGGAACCCAAGTTGTCAGAGGTAAAAGACAATCTGCAGAGTCGGGATGGCCCATGGGGTATAGAGTCAATCAGCAGCCCCCATGGGGGTACCGCTACACTAGAATACATTGTCTTACCCTGCTCTGCACATGCTTAGTTGCTCTCTATGTTTAAGGACTGTGCAGAATTTGTAGAGGCCCAACTTCTGACAGCCTAAAGATTTACTGCTGTTCAAGGACTCTGGGCTTCATCAAACTGACAGCCTCCGGCAAGAATAACAGTAGGCATGCTGGAGGCAATTTTTAGCACACACTAATTTTGGTGGCATAATTATTATAGTGGAATTTATGTTCCTTGCTAAAGAACATTATTTTTATAAAGTTGCTTTGGGTAAAGTTCTACTTTAAAGGGTAAGTTCACCTTTACAGAAAATCTGTAAGGTGAACTTACACTGGACCCCAACCCCATCCCCCCGGTCCCGCTGTACCTGAGGCCAGCGATCACCCGCTAGGAGACATTGAGTCACCGCTTCACCGGTCTGGGAATTTGAAATCCCTGTGGCTTAATCTCCTAAACATACCTCGTAAAGGTATGTAAAGGAGGCATTCTAATTGGTCGGCGCCGTCCCGTGGACGGCGCCGACCAATCAGAACCCGCCTAGCCCGTCCTGTCAGCGGGGGAGAAGAAGAGAGAAAGCCACGGGGACTTAAAATCTCTGGACTGGTAAAGCGGCGACTCGATGTTTCTTATCGGATGATCACCCACCTCAGGTACAGCAGGACCAGGGAAGGGGTTGGGGAGGGGGTCCAGTGTAAGTTCACCTTACAGATTTTCTGTAAGACCCCTTTACATTCAAGACCCTCTGCCTCACTCACAAATGCACACAAAGAATCGCTCCTCAATACCTATGCGAGAAAATAAAACACTACACCCTTAGTCGCGCCCTCCGGTCAACTAACCAAAACCTCCTCCACATCCCCAAGACCCGCTACAAATCTAAAGGAGAACGAAGATTTGCAGTCCAAGGACCACGGCTATGGAACACTCTACCCACGGACATCCGCATGGAAGAAAACCATCGGGCCTTCAGGAAAAAACGTAAGACCCACCTCTTCTGAAGACACAGGATGACACTGGATGCAAAAAGCGCCTTGAGGCGATTTAGTTCGTATTTGTAGCACTATACAAGTTACTCACTCACGCACCCTTTCACAGTGGGGCATTTTTCAGGCGCTTTTGGGCTAAGAATAGCGCCTAAAAAAATGCCTCCCCTGCAGCCCCAGTGTGAGAGCCAGAGTGCTTTTACACTGGGGCAGTGCGCTTGCAAGATATTACAAAAAGTCCTGCATGCAGCATCTTTCGGGTGGTGTGGGAGCGGTGTATACACCGCTCCTCCACCACCCCTGCCATTGAAATCAATGGGCACCGCTGCCGAAGCTTTTGGCAGCAGCATTTTGCGGGCACTTTTAACCCTTTAGTCGGCCGCTAGTGGGGGTTAAAAGCACCCTGCTAGCGGCGGAAAAAGCGCCGCTATTACAGCAGTAAAGCGCCACTAATTTTATCGCTAACACCCCCACTGCCCCAGTGTGAAAGTAGCCTAAAAGGTGAACTTACACTTTAAGTGTTATAAACTGTACACATCCAATCAAACCTAGCACTGCTTCCCACTTACCTCCCATACAATTTGAAGTTGAACAGTTTCTGCTGTGCCCTGTCTTCTGTCTTTAGACACTTACCTGCTGATGTAAACATGCAATGTTGAAAATTTAAATCACACATTGGCAGAAAATAAAGCAATAAAACATATAAAACAATAATCTTTACCTTACACCCTGGCTTCTGTCCACGGTGCCAAGACAACGGTAATGTTAGAGCCTTCCTGCAGGATCCTGGGAAAGATGAAGATCACAAATTTTTGTCCAGACATTATTTTTTCAGATTTGGGATCCTCAGTCGGGGGTATAAAGCAGTAATTCGCAACCCTTTTTTTCAGACAAGGAACCCTTTAAAATGATGATGCACAATCTTAAGACACCCCATTCTAAAATGTAGATAACTAAACAAATAGTTTTATATAGAAAAGGAGTTACCGCTCTGCTGTGACTGCTGAACCTCTCACTGGATTCAAAGCCGTGAGTGCAGGCAATGCATATAAAGATGCGGAAATTGAAGAAAGTTTGGACAGCCGCACTTCAAAAATAGTTCCTTTTATTGTAAAATCAAATCACCAAAATACATGTCACAGCAAAAAAACAGATGCAAGCTGATGCGTTTCACACTGTAGTTCAGTGCTTATTCATAGCTAACTATTTTTGAAGTGCAGCTGTCCAAACTTTCTTCAAATAGTTTTATATAATGCAGCAACATTCACAAGTATAGGACATCCACAGTTAGAGGTGATTTATTCTTAAAGTAAATACTCTTTTGCACCCTTGTACAGACTAGTATTCCAATGTTTCTCTTCTCCCTCAGTTTATCTCCCTCACTAAGCTAATGACGTGACTCCAGTTCTGATGGAGAGGGGCAAACAAGGACGCTTTCAGGAGGCCAACATCCTCCTTATCAACTGACGACATTACTGGTTGTTAGGATTCCAATGACTGGAAGGTTGTAATGGTGCACAATGAAAACCTGTGGCTTTGTGTAGCTAAAAGATAAGCTTGATCCAACCACACTGGATTGTATACATTTATACATATATTGTATACATACAGGGCACCCCTGAAAAAACCTGAAGCCACCCCAGGGTGCCTGGGCACCCTGATTAAAAAATGGGGGTCTAAAGAAAAGTGTTTTTGATGCAAAGTCCACTGTAAAAAAAAAACCAAATAAATACAATTTCCACCAAACCATCATAGTTTTCTTTTAAATTCACAGAAACCACATCATCATAAGGAAATGATCATTCTGGGACAACATTGAAATCCCACAGGAAGAGCTGGAGTCTATAGGACATTCTGGGAGACCAGTTGGACAATATATGCCGTTATATGTCAAATATTTTCTCAGAGATAATATATTACAGGACTGTCAAAATACAGAACATGCAGTGTGTTTAAACTGTAAGCCTCTGATTATGTTGAGATTAAGCAGATGTTTTTATGTGTACATTATCCATTTACAGTATATTAACAACAGTAATTACTCTATGTTGTGTAACATTCTAGATGTCATTTCATAAATGATGAGTCTTGGGAGAGGTAACCAAATACAGAATAGAATTTTTTTTTGTTAATTTGGTCTAGTAAAACACAAGTGCATAAAAAAGAGCAATATATGTTTTAAATGTTTATTCATTGATAAACAAGCACTTAACATACATCATGCATTTTAGACAGATTTTAAATACTACACATACTTACATAAATATAGCATATATATAATGTATGTGTGGTATATGTATTCTTTATTTTAACTGTTCCTTACAGCATTCCTTATGTTTTTATAACCCGTTTAAAGAAAAAAAAATGCTGCGAGGGAGCCTCTCATTACACGGTCTTTGAGAGGTGTCCTGGAACAGGAGCAGGAAAGAGGACAGTTGGGAGGTACGTCCAGAGAAAGTCATTTCAGGAGGGATCCATTCTGGGGTCGGTGAGTGAAAAGCACAGTGGAAAGCTCTGAAAGAGACATGCCAGGAGTTGGATGTGGAGCCAGAGGGAGGGACTGTGAAGTTGTTGTGACGTCTGCCGCTTCAGGCATCATCCCGGTACCGTTTTTTTTAGAGCCGGTGGTTCGCTCTCTTGTAAAAGCAATCATAGCGGCTAACTAGCTGCTGGTTTGATTTTACAAGCAGCAGAAGGAGAGGTCCCGCAGCCTTCTGTGGGTTTTTCAGGCTCTCCCATCCCACCTGGAGACCTGAGCGATCAGCCAGTGCCTCCACCAGCTGATCGGAGAGCCAAAATAAGCCCAGATTGTCTTTGATCGACTCTCCTCTATGGTAACCAGAAAGCGATGACCCGACATCTCCTCCGGTTTAACTGGAGGTCAACGGCGCCATTTTCAAAAATCAAAAGCATTCGAAAACACCGATCCTGGTGTGATCAAAGGCTATTAGGGGCAGAGAAGGGATTTGGGGCCTTATAGACCCCAAATCTCTCTCTCTTACTAAAGAGTCACATGCCTATTGCTGTCACAAGGATGTTTACACTCCTTATGACAGAAATAAAAGTGCTAAAAAAAAATTAAAGCAACAGTGTAACAATAAAAAACGAAAATAAATAAATTATTTAAAAAAAACTAATTTTAAGTGCCCCGTGCTCGTGCGCAAAGGCAAATGCACTTGTCTGTCCCACACGCACATAAACAGCCATCGTCCCATACACCACGAACATTAGAGCTAACACTAGACCTCCTCTGTAAATCTAAAGTGGTAACCTGTTAAGACTTTTAAAGCTTTGCCTGTGGATAGTAAAAGTTACGTGACATGTTTGGTATCTATTTACTCGGCGTAACATCATATTTGATTTTTTACAAAAAATTGGGATATGTATTGTGTTTTTTTGCAGTTAAATAAAAAAAAGTGTATTTTTTCCCAATTTTTTTTTAAAACTGTTGCGCAAATAAAGTGTGACTTAAAAAATTGCAAAACCCAACAATTTATTCTCTAGGGTCTCTGCTTTAAAAAAAAATATATATATATATATATATATATATAATGTTTGGGGGTTATAAGTACATTTAAACAAAAAGTGGCAGAAAATGCCTGGTCTGGAAGTGGGTAAGTACCTTCATGTTTTGGCTTCCTTGGTAGTCCACTGAACAGCACAACTTACAATGGAAGAGGGAAAGCCAGCATTAGGTGGTATTCAGGTCCTGTTAGTCAGGGCTGGGCTCAGCCCTTCCTTCTCTGTGCTGGCAGCTCAGCTGTCAGCTAATTTCCAGCTCCCATCTCTCCACAGTGATCAACCTGTTGATGATCCTGCTCGTCAGCTCTGCCTACTTAAGGACTTCCAGTTCATTTGCTCTTTGCCTTCGCCTGTGTTAACATCACAAGAGACTTTCTCCTGCATTCCAGTTGAAGACCTGCTTGTCTGATGTTCCCTCTGGCTACAGATCCTGCTGGCTGTACTACTACCTTTATCGCTGGCTCTTGGACATTGGCTTGGCCGACTACCCGATCCGATTACTGAACTCTGGCTATGTTTTGACAACGCTTACTCTGTTTACCTTTTTATTTTTATTATTAAACAAGTGTGATTTAACTGTACTTCTGTCTCGGTCTGATTCATGGTTTCTGACACTGTTATAGTACACACTACTTTCAATCCAACACTGAGAGCGTTCTGAGTAATGCTGGCCATACATGTTGAGAATAAAATACGGTTCCTGATGAACTGGTTGAAATTTGCCTCAAGGATGGACCTGTCTGCACCCTTCCGCTAAACATCTATGCAGAAAAATTGTGGTATTAACAGTGCCTGGATCCAAGCAACTATAGATTTGTCCATCCAAACAGTTTAGTGTGGATGGAGGAATCAGATTTTTTTTATCCAGTTTCTCTGGGAACTCTTACTAAAACCAATTTATTGGGGATCAATGGGATCCTAGTTGAGAATGGTTGCTTCAAACAAATACATCAATGCAAGTTCATACTATGAGGATGGAACTGGACTCATCGGTGGACAGCAGCTACAGTATACTAGCTCCTTTTTTTCCCCCTCCCCTTTTCCTTCCCCTCTCTCTTGTTTTGCGTCTAATTACCAGATTACATATATATATATATATATATATATATATATATATATATATGCACTTTTTTGCAGATACAAGTATATGTACCCTACATTGGCTCCTGATGAGTGGAAAGAACCCACGAAACGTGTAGAGCCCCCTTTTTTTGATGTTACGCTATTACTACCATCTGACCATACTTACTTTTACAATCATGATTTATAATGGACTTTTTTATCACTTTGAGAGGTCTAGGTTTCCAACCAACACCACCCACACCACGGTGGTGCAGCATTATGTATGTATATATCTGTACCATGTGTCACTAATGAGCAATACTATTTATTCACTGTATTTTGATATGTCTCAACATGTGTATATGTACCAATAAACATTGATCTTCTTTTTATTACCGTATGGCCGTGTGCTTCATCGAAAGTCCCAAACTCCCCATCTCTTTTGCACTAGCTCCTGTGTATGCCTGATTTAACACAGCCACAAGCAGGGAATTAAATTAGTGCTCCTGACGTCCCTCTGTGAGGAAGGAATAGGATAAAATTCACCCATATTATATCAATGTTGGTATTCAAAAGGCACTTTTCTTTTTTTTTTTTTTTCCAACCTTCTAAATACTTTATAAACAGTCAGTAGAATACATCTGCATGGCGCTAATTCAAACTCTCTGCCTGGGGTCTTTTTTTGCCGCTCGCTGATAATACTGTGTCTCTCCACTCTCTCTGCATGTGCCCCATCTATAGGAGGTATCACTATGACTAGCGGCAGAAGGAAGAGAAGAAAGTGAAGCAGGGGTAGAGAGTTTCAGTTTGCTCAGGAATACTATTAAAATGCACAGGCCAGAGGGATAAAATTCATGAATCTTTAAAGTGAATGCATAGTCTGCAATGTTTTTTAAGATAAACATGTAAATTGATCCAATTTATGTAAATGTTTTTCATATGTGCTAATGGTTTAAAAAAATAAAAATTTCTGTGCATAATCTGTAATTATATACTTAAGTACACGATGGGCATCCATATATACCCATATATACCCCAGACTCTGCTTCCTACTTTGCAGTATTATACAACGGTATAAAACTTAACCTAAGTATTCCTTTACTATGTGATTATTTACTAACTCTTTAGTAAATCAACCTCAGTGAAAACAATTTATTCATTTTGGGGCTGTTAGTTCCTCACAACAGCTCTGAAGAGAGTAATTGCACTGAACCACTGAGAGTCTCATCTAACTGATAGTCATAGTCTTCAAACTCTATATTTAATATAATAACAAAGGAAGAGTAAGCATTTAAAATTATATTATTGATAAGGCTAAACAGACACCCCCAATTTTCTCTCTGAAAAGAAGCTGTCCCCAGGATAAGTGTCCCTGGATGTGTTCCCCTACCTATGTATAAATAGTAGAGCTGCGGAAATTAACGAATAATTCCTTGATTAATCGTTAATCTTTTTGATCGCTCAAAATTCTTTTGACCGGTACTCACCTCTCCGCCGGCTTCCGGGTCTTCAGGGAGTTCCGTCGGAGATCTGGTGACGTCACGGACATCGACGTCACCGGACTCCTCCCCCTTTCCCCAAGTGCCTCCGTCTGCTAACGAAGGGAAGGGGGGAGGAGTCCGGTGACGTCCATTTTTGAGCTATTGCTCAGTGGATTGCCAGTTCAGGACGTCCGACGGCAATTGTGGAAGATGATGGACTACAAACAGTACTACGTATAGCTCTTCAAAACCAGACTTATAATTTACCCAGTCACCGTACAATCGACGCTGTGATTGGTCAGATGTATGACGAGAAGCTAACACAGCATAAGAAAGCTATAGAAAGTATTCACAGTATTGCTCTCGCTACTGACTTTTGGACCTCAAACAACAATGAATCATACTGTGGTATAACGGGACACTGGATGAATTCCGACTGGAAACTGACATCAGTAGCTTTAGGTTGCTTACTTGTTGATGAACGACACACTGCTGAAAACATTGCCAGTTTCTATAAAGAGTTTGCTGCAACATGGAATATCACCGATAAAATATGCTGTATCATAACGGACAATGCACGAAACATGGTTGCTGCTATTGGACAAACGGATTACAGTCACATACCATGTATCGCACATTGTCTTCAACTTAGCATATTAGCAGGTTTGAAGGCAGCTGACTCATCACCTCTTGTGGCAAAATATCGACACTTAGTTGGACATTTCAAGCACAGCTCGGCCAACACATCTGAACTGAAGAGCAGCCATTCCAGTGTCTCTTCGCCGAAAGATGTCATGTTCCACAAATTGCAGCAGGATGTGGCAACTCGTTGGAACAGTACCTACATGATGTTAGCCAGATTGTTGGAAGTCAAAGATGCCATAATGCAGTATCACATCGATCATCCAAAAAAACTACAGGGGACCTAAACTGACAGAGTCAGATTGGGACAAAATGGCCAAATATACGTCGGTCTTAGGTTCACTTGCAGATGCTACGGAATATGTTGGGGGTGAACAATATGCAACATGTTCTGCCGTTCTTCCATTACATGACTTTTTGCGTAGACTGTTAATGGTTAATGATGACGATCCAGGTTATATTGAACGATTCAAAACTGCAACATTGAACGACTTCACAAACAGAATTGAAGGCATTGATGCTTTGACAACGTTGCAAATGGCTGTGGCCTTAGATCCATGTTACTAGAAACTCACCTGTCTAAGAAGAGAGAAACGCAGCAGGACGTCCAACAGACTTAGAAGAAAAAAGCAATGATGAGACAAAAGTACCTGTGCCTAAGGAACAAAAACGTACTCTGTTGCTGAGCGACTCTGAATTGCAGTCCTCAGCTGACGAATCAGATGCAGTACACAGTGCACAGGCCGAACTGACGCTGTACCAAGTAGAAGGTCACCATTTCAGAAACAGAGGATCCTCTCATGTGGTGGAAATTTAATAACTAGGGATGAGCCAAACACCCCAAGGTTCGGTCCGCACCAGAACCTGCGAACGGACCGAAAGTTCGAACTTTAGAACCCTAAAAGTGCTAATTATCAAGGCTAATATGCAAGTTATTGTCCTAAAAAGGGTTTGGGGACCCGGGTCCTGCCCCAGGGGACATGTTTCCGACGGTGCTAGCCTGTTCAGCAGACTCCTCCGGCCAGAGGGTGTGATGTGCAGCCGTCAAAGGTGTCCTGAGCATACAGCAGCATAAGGATTTTAGTTCCGGGAGGCAGAGAGGTTCCTCTGAGGGGAAGGAGACAGGCGGATGGGGGAAAAGCAGCAGTGGAGAGTCAGCATACGGCGTACCTTGCTCACTGTGTCCGGGGGTGATGCTCCGATGAAGATCAGTAACTGATCGAAACGCGTAAGTAATACACACAACTGCAGGACTATCCACCCTTCCAGCCACCTTCTTTATTAATATTGGGGCTTCTTATCCCGAATTTTGAGAAAATTACTTTACTCGCATCTGTACCTTTAAGTGACATCACACCCGGATACAGTGAGCAAGGTACGCCGTATGCTGACTCTCCACCGCTGCTTTTCCACCATCCGCCTGTCTCCTTCCCCTCAGAGGAACCTCTCTGCCTCCCGGAACTAAAATCCTTTGCTGCTGTATGCTCAGGACACCTTTGATGGCTGCACATCACACCCTCTGGCCGGAGGAATCTGCTGAACAGGCTAGCACCGTCGGTGAGTATGAGCTCCAGGACCTCTGGATAGAAGAAAACAGACAGCCGGTAAAAGGGGACAAACTGGTGGGAGAGCATTGTACATGAAATCGGGACTCTTGTGAGATTGTCAGCTACAGATATACACTACCTTCCTTGACACCTTAATCCACCCTTCTAGCGCTGCTCTGTGCGCTCTGGATCAAGCGGTATATAGAGAGGGTGAATCTCCCTAGCGTGGGGCAGAGGTAGCAATAAAAATCGAATAGGTGTTCTAATCCACCTTGACTCTATTCAAAACTAAAGAAAAAGTTTTGCCTTTAGTTATAATTTAAGTCCCAGTGACAATGCTTTTAAGGACAGATAGAGATAGTGAATTTTCCCAGTGGGGACACAAAGTATTTTATTCAAATTGTATTTTGCTATGGTATTCCCCCCAGTCACATAATTTTACTACTAATTAGTGCAGGCCTTACCTGGACACTCCCAGCCTCTCCATGCTCCTGTTTTAGTTACAGTATCTACCCTAGCAGTGATAGACTTGAAAAATAAATGCCTTTTTACTATGCCAAAAAGATAAAGAGATACACATTCTTTGTCATGTACAAAGCTAGACCTGCCTGTTGATCTTGTCAAGTCAGTAAGTTGCCAAACTGTCTGTACAGACTAGGTTTTAAAAGGTATGTCATTTGCATAAAGCTACAAAACACTGAAAAGACAAAATTTGGAAGCCTTTCTACACATTCTGCACTGACTGCTGTGAAGTTTCATGTGAAATTACATGGCCCCTATCTGATCGGTGTGAACACATGGCTCTAAACAGAGTAGGAGCAGCTTATGAATCACACTGCACCCAAACCTTACTAGAAAGAGCCTGCAGTCTGCCGTTATTACACTTGTCAAGTCAAGTGGCCATACTCTCTGTATAGACTGGGAAAAGGATATAAATACGTATTTTGCAAAAAGCAAAATTTAAGATAGAACAAATAAAAATAAAAACCTAGCAGGGTTCTAACCCTTCCACCCTCCACTCTAAACAGTAAAAAAAAAAAATGATTTTAGATATGTGTTAAATTGCAGCTTGTACCTTTTAAGAAAGATTTGAATGTTTTTTTTATTTTGTACAGAGTGAGGAACGATTAGATGCTCAGCCAGGCTTTTTTTTTTTGCCCATGATCCCACTGGGTAAGTTTGTCTTTCTACTGGGGCACAGAACATGGAAGTGAGCAAAATTTCTCCATTAGGACAATAACAGCAGTTTCATGGGTCGAATGAGGAGTGGTATAAAACCTTCATCAGCTCTTTATTGCTGTTTCCCTGTTGAGTAGATTTCCTCTAACTTTCTGTTGTGCCAAGAGGTTGAGGAAAATCCCCAAACAAGGTCAAAAACAGGAATAAAAATCTGGTAGAGGTTCCAACCCTTTCCCACTCTAAGGGTAGATTTAGACATGTGTGTAAATCTCCCTTGCCTCTGAAGCCCGATCCACATTTAGATCGCGCTCCAGAGGCTACTGACGACGCCTCCTCAATGCCTGTTTTAACCTCATTTTTGCCACAATCATTCCGCAACGGCTTTTATTGCATGCGGTATCAGGGTGTTTGTAGTGCTTCTCTATTGACTTGAATGTGTAGTGTGCCTGCCTGCCAATCGCTGCATGTTGGGTGAGCTTTGCCCAGGGTACGAAGCACAGCATCACGCCTGCAGCATGTAAACATCTCCGTCAGCTGCCTATTGCAGCTTAAGTGGGGGGGGGGGTGGTTATCAGGCAGCAGAAACACAGCTTTACCTCACATTTTTGCTGTCTCCCAACCGCAAATCTAAACTAAGTCTAACATACATGTAGCACCCTCTAGTATGCTACAATAGGTTTTTCTTAGTGTAGGAATATTATTTAGGGTTGATTGGCTGGCAGCCAAGCCTGTGTTTAGGGCTGGATGACTCACAGGCAGCATTTCTGAGACTTCCCCCCTACTTCTTGAACTTGTGAGAAACAAACTTCCAGAAGAATGGGAGTGGAGGAGAGGAGGAGCTGCCTGGAGTATTCATGAGGGCCCTGACCAATCCCCGACAGATGGGTTAGCAGGGGGCAGGCCCCCTCAAATACTCTGGGTCAGCACAGCTGGGGCAGTGGAGTTTGGGTGGAAGACTGGAGATGGAGTGTTAGGCTGTCGTTGGGCCTTATGGGTTACCCTCTAGTCTGGGGGGGTGACCTCGGACCTGGGCTTGGGTGCAGAAGAGACCCTCTACAAGACACACAGGGGTGTCCTGACTGGAGGCATGGGAGCAGAAGAAGGACAGCAGGAAGAGAACACTGCCGGGTAAATCTCCAGGGTGGAAGACAGCTGGGTGGCTGGTGAGTGAGACAGTTGAGAGGACTGAGAGGCAGCCTAAGAGGACTGGGTGGAAGCAGTCTGAGATGGATGCAGAGTCAGTCTGGGAGGGAGGACTGTGGAAGTTTAGCCAGGAGGGCTAGAGAATGGGGCAGCTGCAGCCAGGTGGGCTGGCAGTGCCTGAAGAGGTGTTGCTGGGATCAGTAGCCACAGAAAGGACAGCTGGGCACTAGGATTTTGCTACACAACCAAGGGGCCCGCGGTCGCTGCCTGTAAAGGGCATTTGCTACCAATCTGACTGAGCCCTAATGCCAGACCAACAGTGTGCCAGCTGGTCCTGGGAGTTGTAATGCTGCAAGCAAGATTTGTGCAGAAGGCAGAGGAGGCGTGTATATAGACTGTATATAGTTGTGTCCCTGAAGAGTTCTTTTGCTACCAAAGTTAAGTGGGCTTCCCATAATATCCTTATCCCTAGTTTATTCCGCTCAATAAAATATAAAAAACAAAACACTGGACTGTTCTTCTGACTCAAGTGTGCTGTGAAGATGCGGTGTGCCTGGCTGTGCAGGGTGAAGGTTTCATTTACACTTGCGGCTCCTTAGGGGGTGCGCTACATACAAAAAAATCATTTTGGGCTGGAAGTCCACTTGAAATATTTCCATATACACCCCAAGATGCCCCAAAACCCAAAGTGCCCTGATAAGGAAACATCTGCTGGCATGGCATCTATAGAAACCAATCCCCGGTGGCTCCTTCCTGTGCTCTTAAACAAGATTATACATGTCATAACCGTATATGAGTATGTGAAAAGCCATAAGAAAAGTATTTTATGAAAATGTTTATTTCAACTGTATCTTTGGAATGTAGTAGTCATCGTTTGGGATTTAAATTACAGTTCAATTTTATGTGATTATTATGCAATTCAATGTCCAAGAATACAAATGTCATTCAAAGTTAAGGCTTCGCAGTTCATTCCAAAACAACAGTTTACAAGTGTCATATTGTCATATAAAATAAAAATTTCTGTAAAAAAATTTGCACAAAAGTTCATGATGATACAAAACATGAAGCAATAATATACCAGTAAAATGAAATCATTTTACTACAGAAAAAAGTTTTTTTTTTTCTTCCTTAATAGTTTTTGATAAAGAAAAAAATATGTTATTTTACATTTTTAAAAATTATGAAACAATCTAAAACAAATATAAATGAACAATTTTTCTTTAACACTGCCTTTACAAACAAACCCTTCGTTTTATTCCCCAGGCAGAGAGGGTAGTGACGAACTGCTACGCAGCGGTCGCTGCCCTCTTTGGCTACTAAAGGGTTAAATAACCTTATCAACATATAATTTTAAATAGAGATTTCAGTGCAAGATTCCTTTCTCTCGGCTGAGAAGGATTCAGTATCATTTTTCCTGTGCTCAGCTTAACGGCTGAAAAGAAACGATAAGAGCTGAAATTTATCATGGGCAAATATTCTATTTTACAGTTTTTCTTTAGTCAATGATGAAAGTGAAGCAAATTTGGAGCAAAAACAGTTGTGAAGTTTGATGACATGTAGAGAGCAGCAACCCATAGCCATCAGATTGCCCTAATTTATACCACACCCACAAATTCCGTGATAGTTTGCAGAGTGCGTAGAACCAATGGCATCAGTTCCTGCCACTGCCGGAAGCTACAGCTTAATGCCCCTATCACAGTCATGGAGCTACTGCACTTTGCACATTGCCTGCAGAAGTGCTAAATCGAATCCATGTGCACGCTCCAAGCTGGTCTGTGTGGAAGCTTAGACAGGGTTTATTATTTTTTCTCTTCTCTTGTATTACTTTTTAGACTCGGAAATTGGCCTACGCATTGTATCCTGGCAGCATATAATATGCTCAGGCCCTTTATACTGGGTATTTTATGAGGAAGCAATGGAGAGTACAGCCAAGGTGAATATGGGTGAATGGGTTGTCCAATCAAAAGGACATATCCAAAAACCTAAATTCTGCACACTGACACAAGGCCCACAAAATAATCCCTATACAGTTTCACAATAAAAACAAATATGAGGTTCAGAGTCTATTGGTACCAATCATAGTCACAGAACACAAAGATTTCCTTGGTTCTTGGACTCTATGGACTTTACTCGACACATACACCCCATTTGTATAGACTAAATTGCTGAATGAGACATCACTTCCTAGATTCTAATTTAATTTATTGTATAAAGAACAGTACAATAAAATGTATGTTTAGATCTGGTAGGTGATTTCTCATTTAGATATTTTACGCCTATATTACATTTAGGTCTATAGCAGTATGCGATGGGTAAAGTCCACACAGACCGAGAGCCAGGGGATTCTTTGTGTTTCGTGAATATCTTGGGAATCCATCACTTCGTCCATCAATGGTAAGTAAAAGAAAGTAAAAAAGGATGCATACAGTATAAAACAACATCATCAAGCATCATCTAATGATTATTACTGGCCAGCTAAATTGAAAATATCAGGATAGAAATACAGGAACTGCCTTTGTTGACTTGGTTATTTTGTTAAATTTTCTTTGTTACTTAGGAAGTCATTGACCAAGACCAAGCACAGCTTTTCAGATACTCCAATATGCACATTCTTGTTTCAGGTCAATAATACCCCAAATAGTGAAGAAAGGATTGGGAAGGCAGTCCTGGTGTTGGCTTGTTCCAAAACAAGTCAGTAATGGTGACCCTCATATTCCTTTCCCTTTATATGGACCCCTATTCTCATGTTTCCCGCTTCTCTCTTTGTCTACAGAACACAATGTGAAAATGATGTGCCTATATTTTGCTATAGTGTTTTATTTTGTTTCTGCAAAGTTTTATTTTACTTAAAGCTGAACATTTATCACTTGCCCCTCCCTTTCAGATTGTAAGCCCTAATGAGCGGGGCCCTCCTAACAGTATTGTCTTGATTTGCATTGTAACTGTACTGTCTCCCTTCATTTTATAAAACACCACACAAACTGTTGGTGCTATGCAAGTCCTTTACAACAAAAATAATAATTAGCTATGTAAATATAAACTATCTCTGTTGATTCTTGTCCCAATCATGCCTGCTGCTATGTTTGGGAAAACATTTATTTTTGTTCAGCATTTACAGCATTGTAAGAGCAGAACATCCGGTGCTCATACCTACTGTAGTACAGCTCTGATAGAGGGTTGCTCACTCTCCACCTTGTTTGTAGGCTAGTTGTATCCAAGTTGATCGATCAATCAACTTGGGTACAATCAGTCTGCCCATACATGGTTCGAATCTTGGCTGGTCCCTTCTGAACTGGCCAAGAAGTCTTTCCTCTACTGTTCCCCACTGAGATAAGAACTGCCACTCTCTCTTTGTCTTCTCTCCCCTCCGTTGACATAAACATGAATGCTTGGCTGGGCTAAAGGCCTGTCTTTTATGTGGGCTGGAAAAATGGAGTGCTGTACAATAAGATGAATGATAGAGGATGGAGTAGTGCACCTCCAGCCTTACAGATGTCATTGGGTTACACTGGTCTCTATGAGTAGAAGAACGAAAGGACCTGGAAGTCCTGGCCATAAAACTGGCTTACTGTCTCGTTCTTTGAATGTTTTGTAGAGTGATCGCCCACCCTACATTGCTCAAGTACACCTGCTAAGGGGTGATATATCTTAGGATTTTTTTAGATATAATAAATAACACACAATAGGTTTCAAAACATTTTACCCAACATCGAAACCTCCTGCATTCCATTGCTCATTTTGTAACACATGACCTTTAAGGATTATTAAATAACAAAAGTGCTGTGGTATAACTCAAAACAGCAAATCAGACAAACACACCTTCTGCTCAGGACTCTTATCCTATTGGCTGTTCTGTGTTTCGTCAAGCCATGACTTCTACCATTGTTATTAAATAAACTTCAAATACGTTGCCCTACGGTGAAAAATGATACTGTATCTTCTAACATCCAGACAGAAAGCCAAAGTTAGACTTTGTAGGGTTAATGTAAGAAGTTTCCCTTATTGGATTTACACCAGAGGATCATTTCAGTATCGGAAACAGAGCTGTGTTTTGCCTGTTAATCTATGGCAAAAACTTTTACATTGTTTACTCAGAGTTGAGTATAGACTGTTAAATACATTCTACAGAGAAAAAAATGGGATATTGCAGCCTTTTACAAAAAAAAAGTAATGGAGTTAACATTAAAAGAAAATGAAAAAAATCATTCTGTTTCAAAATAAAAACTTTCGGTTGAGTTGATGATTCAGTGGTAGCCCTTGCCTTTGAAAGGCCATCATCACTTTTTTTTTTTTCGGCCGTCATGGTACATAGTTCTAGACAAGGGCGTATAATGATAAATGACTGAAACAAAAGCATTGTTGCAATCAGTGAGAACACAGTCAAAACTAACACAAACACAAAAAGGCACTTGAGAGGACATCCACTAGCCAGTGCCAACAACATTGTCTTAAGGGTAGGCCGTACCCTCTATTGCCCATTGCATTTGATGACGGTGCATGAACCCTATAGACGTTTTAAAGCACTATGCTCCAGAACAACACTGAAACACAACATTAATGGGTAGCGTTGCTTTAAAAATTGCCAGAAAACATCATAGTGGCACAATTTGTTTAGGACTTCCTAAGCCTTTGTTGCTTTATACACAGCACAAACAGATATGCACAAACAGGAGGAGAAATTCGTGCTGCAAGTCCTATGATGCGTGTGGTGGGGGACTTGGTGGACGTGGCATACCATGTGACCATCCACAGAACCCCACTCTGTGTATTTCTGTGACAGTATTCTGGATTCTGCTCACAACAAAGATATCCGCAGCAGAAAAACAAAGCAAAATGGAACGGAGTTTACAAAACCATAAAGTCAATCATAATTGGTCTCAAAACCAGCATCTGATTATCCAAAAAAACAAAACAAAAACAAAAAAACAGAAAAGCCAGCTGTACATGATTCAGATTGTATATGCGTCCATAGTTTTCAGGTATTTTCACCGAAGCTCCTGAGAGAAGTTTGGCTTTACGTCAACCAATGCATTTTATAACCTAGCAGTAAAAGTTCATTGGTCCGCCTCCACCAAAACTGACTTTAGTCTTTCCGCTGAATTTATCTGCAACAATTATCTTTATTTTCGTTTTGCTGCTTCATGCCTCTGAATATGTATTCTGTGTGTTTAGTTTGTCTTTTTTTAACTTGACACCGTCCACAAGTTCGAAATTATAATTTTCCAGGGCGGATAAGTTCCTCTCTGACATGCCATTGTGCCAACAGGCACAGTATAGAACCACGCCACAAATGGCACCAAGTAGGACTCCCAAAGCGCTCATGGCAATGATGGTAATGAGGATGGGGTCCAGGGTCTTTAGTACTCCGCCTGGCTTCTTGGAGATGCTCTCATCAACACGGTCATCGCCAGTGTAATTTGGAGTAATCCCTGTTTGAAAAATAAAGACTGTTAAGAATAATAACAACAATTTCACCAATTTCCTAAATGACACTGTTTTGACGGTGAGCTTAAATAGAAGGCTAGACTTGTACTTGTAAAGTAAGCTCTACAGAAGCTGGCCTTAAAGCTCTCCCAAATTTAGAGTTTAACCCTTTCTTGATCAGGCGTCACTGATGCCTAGATGCTCAGGCTAAATAAGGTGGTTAACTTGACAATAATTCTATGATTAATTTGCATACCTAAATAATTGTTAACATATTTTTAAGGACATAAGGGTTTTTATTTGGTAGTTTTTCTATTTTCATTATTATCTCATAGTGTAACTGTATCTGACAATTACGGTATTAAACAGATATATATTGCTACCTTCAGGCAAAAGTGATATCTGCAGGCCAGCTGTAGTATAAAGGCTTACTTTATCTGTCAAAGCTCCTCCTTGTATATGATTACTATGTACTGAATAACAACCTATAATAAATTGTTCATTTTAGGCAATTTGTCATATGAATAAAAAAATTTAACACCATTATTGAATATGGTTCTTTTTTTTTTGGAGATTAGAATATTAAGCTTTGTCTATTTTTTCTGACAATCTCTATTCTGGTTCCTTTATTATTTATGTTTCTTTATCAGGATATTAAGATGTTTAATTCACACAAAGTTGCATAGAATTAAGAGAAGGTGGCAATACCTGGCTTATCGTTATTATTGTCCTCGGTTCCTGGTCCATGTTCGTATGAATCAGGACCTAAATAACCACAAAAAGACAATCAGCTTTACTGCAAATAAAAGGGCAGCCTATGTTAAAATCAAGCACACCTGAATCATGCTATCAATTCCAGTTTGTTTCATCCCTGCTTTTAGTATTGCTCACTTTGAAATAAAGAATAAAAGCCAACAGCAGATTATTTATCTGCCCTTGTCCCTGCAGCCTATGCTAAAAAAGAAAATTGAATAAGTTACTGGTCCTACCAGGATTGCATCCTCCCTGTGTGTTTTTGCAAGCTGCTGTGATGAGGAGGAAGCCACTGGTAATCATCACTAGAAGGCAGTCTTGTAAGGTGCACTGTACTATTAGGCTTGTACAGAGCCATTTTCCTAAAAGCTCCCTCTACTAGTTGCTTCTAAACACCACAGCAGACTGTTCACAAATGCCATAGGCCAGCCATTCTCAACCAGGAATCTGTGGCGCAATAGGGTTCCTCCAAAATTTGCTAGAGGTTGCTTGAGTTGTGGCTAAATAACCTGCCATTTAATAGTGCCTGCATAGTTCCAGGACCAACACCACTTAGCAAAACCAGCACCATGACCCAATTGTCTTTTTAGTTGTCTGTAAGGATGGCATTCTGACTACCACTGTCAAAGTTGCGTTCTTTCTACAGACACCAATGTATGAATCATTTTACCATTGACCCTCGAGCAATCAATTTTAATAATAGTTCCACGAGACCTGAAAACACGCAACTAGCAACAATATGGCTGCTTTGACAGATGGCACTTTTCTCTTTCTCCAAGTACAGTCAGCAATTCCATTAACATTTTTGTTTTACCTCCCTAAATTGGAGCTGAATTATTATTACAGTAAAGGATTCCCCAAGAAGCTTGAAGCTTGATGAATATTTCGGTTTCCTGGCTATTAGTGGCTTTCTGAGTCCCTGACCTGAAACAAGCATGGAGTAAGTGAAGTCTCAGTGAACTCAGAATCTATGTTTGTTCCAGGCCAACGAAATTACTGAGATCATTCATTCCACATAAATGCCACCAAAAAAGGTCAGCAATGACCTCCATTCTTCCTCATAATGATGCCACTCATAAATGTTTTGTAGCTTAGTAAATACAGCATTAGGTGGATGGTGACTTGCAAGCTCAGCCTGTGTTAAGCAACCTACCTTTGCATTGTTCAGGAAGTATGTGATTAGCAATAATGATATCATCCACAGCAATCCCTCCACTGCTTCCTTTGCCAATCGTGCCCTCAATCACCACCTGAGTAGAAATAAGACGTAATGTTATAGAAACCAAGGATGGAATTCCAACAAAAGCTTTTATATAGCACAGTGGGGTAGAGAATGTGTCAGGTTGTCACTGGGACAGGAAATAAAGGTGAATCTTTTTAATGAGTAGGCAGACAGAAGTTTGCCAAACATATTCTCTCAATGCGGGAACCCAATCCCTGTACAGACAGCAAGACCCCACCATAGAGTAAAAGGAGATTTGTGTCTGCTCTTACCCGATACTGCTTCAGTGACTTGTGTAGTAACACCCGAGCTTCCCTCCAGTTGTCATCCGGGCGCTCGCTGTCACCTGCTGTCCACAACATCTGACCAAAGCCTTCCTGATACTCTAGCTTGATGCTCAAAGAACCAACGTGGGCGCCAGACATGTGGTACCAAAAGGTCATGCACTGGGAGGATTTGGAGGAGTCCACCACAGGACTCAATAGTCGGGCCACTTTACCTCTGTGTCTTTCATCAGCTTCAGAGTAAATAAAATTTCCATCTCCTGAGAAAAAGAAATAAAAGGTGTTTTTAAAGAATTTGTCAGGGAACTAAAAAAAAATATATGCAGTCCGCAATACATGCACATTACCCCACGTTTTATCCCTTCAAAGACCCGGAAAGTACAGAAAAATACCAGTTGATCTGCCAGAAATGCACTTAGCTCCAAACCCCCTCCTGACATGAGCTGACGTGACATTGGGGTTGATTTACTAAAACTGGAGAGTGCAAAATTTGGTGCAGCTCTTCATAGTAATCAAACAGCTTCCAGGTCTTAGCCCCCGTTTACATGGGGCCGATTTGACGTGTCAAATCGCATGCCAAATCGAAGCCTATTGATGGCAATGGCACCGTCCAAATTGGTGCCACGCTGACTTTGCAGGCCACACCGATTCCCAAAAGTAGTTCCTGCACTTCTTTTGGCGGCTTCGGGGGCAATTTCAATAGACATCTGCGCACAGAATTCTCTCAAATCACCCCCGAAGTCGCACTGAAATGCCGGTTTGAAATTGTGCGAGTTCAGCTGAACTCACAAGATTTCAAACCCGCATTCAGTGTGAACCTGGGCTTATTGTCAAAGCTTAATTGCACAAGCTGAAGTTAGAAGCCGATTGGTTTCTATGCAGAGCCGCGCCAGATTTTGCACTCTCCAGTTTTAGTAAATCAATCCCACTGTCTTTTTTTGTGGACTTCAAATGTTGTGTCTTTTGTGGACTTTAATGGTGTCAGCTCTGCCCAGTTATCGTTTGCTAAAGGACTCAAGACTTCATCATATCCTGTTCATTTCTGTGTCATGCTCTCTCCTCCTACCAACATGCTCCATGACAGCACATACACTGACAGGCTTCTTGTACTGCTTCTTCCTCTCACACTCAAGTTTTGCTGTGCAAGGACTGAAAGAGGCTAATCCAGGTCAAATTCAGGTACTTACATTGCTTGCATTCAATAGATAAATGTCATAATAATGTAGGTACTACATTTGTGAATTTTATACCTGTTCAGCTTAAATTCCCAAGCAAGGAAGGGAGACAGAAAGTCTGCAGTAAATAAAAAGGAATTTGTGCTGGTGGCAGATATCACACTTTTTCACGTCACTATAACCTGCCTGTTTATTTTTTTTTGTGCAATGGCATTACACTTGTAGTAAGTTCGATTTTGCAGCAAAACGAGAAAACTTCCTATTAGAAATATGCCATAAATGAGTCATGTGACCTAGATTTCAGTGGTTCTGAGAGCTTTCCTGCGATAACTGCATTGCTCTGCTCCTGATCAGCTGTACGGAACAAAGCAGCAGGCTGTTTAATGCTCAGCTGCAGAGCTGCAGTCAGTTCACTGTCCAAGATGAAGAGAGGCTTGGCCGTTCAACTCGATTAGATCATGTTTTATTAGCGGCCCAATTCATCAAACACAATGTTAATTTTCTGCACGCTGCCCATCAAACAGCAGGGAGGAGAATACAAACAATGCTGTCCGGGACTAAATTGATATAAATTTACCCTTTTAAACATGTACCCTTGTGTAACGCATTCAGAGCTGAGTATGGGACTGCAATCTGTAGCACATCTTACTGAAATAATGTGAACAGGGAAACCTTTCGGTTTGGCTGCTTTTGTTGTTCTTACATAGGTAACACAATTGGATTTATTACAAGTGGTTAAAGCTTAACTCCAGACACAAAATTGTTTAACTTAAATATATTCCTCAATGGCCACAAAATATATCAATCTACTTTGTGTGTACTAAATTAGCCTTGTAAATCCACATAATTCCCTGTGACCCTGTTACTGTGCTGCACGTATCCTGTGCATAAGCAGAGCTGTAGGAGGCTGTCTGCAAAAAACGACAGAAGGGGTGGAGCAGTGGCGGCCCGTCCATACAGGTCGCAGGGACGCCGCCCCCATAATCCATGCGTCTGGCACCTAATCTACATGCAGGGCACCGGACGCATGGATTCCAATGGGGTTTTTTTTTTGAAGCACATGATTAGAGCCCGAAGCTCTAATTGGCTTAAAAAAAGGGTGGACTCGGGGCGCAGAGCACTGTGCCCTGAGCCCACCCAGTTGTGTGATAATAGTGAATTAATATTTGCTATTGTCTTCCTGA
This sequence comes from Rana muscosa, assembly GCA_029206835.1. Taxonomy (NCBI): domain Eukaryota; kingdom Metazoa; phylum Chordata; class Amphibia; order Anura; family Ranidae; genus Rana; species Rana muscosa. The sequence goes on along the minus strand of CM055122.1, from coordinate 238,231,395 downwards.
TTCTCCTCCCGACCAATCTTAGGACTCCCTGGCCAATCGAGTCTCAGGACATACTTCCTGTTCCGCCAGAAGGAGAAACAACCGCCCTGCTCTTCCTTCCTCTGCCACCTAATTTAAGGTTGGGGGGTGGCGTTGGATCGCCGCCTTCCCGCCCACCGTCCAGCTCCCGCAGGGGGTTGGGGTGCTTGCGGCGAACCCCCTGGGGGGGAGTTTACGTGGTGTTAGTTAGCCGCCCCCCTTGAAATATTTGGGAAACTCCTACAGAGGTAAAATTTCACACTGGATTACTGCACAGAGCTGGAAGAAATACACAAAGCGCACAAAGATTCAGGAAAGAATATGCATGATCCTTGTATTTATGCAATGGGGTTGATTTACTAAAACTGGAGAGTGCAAAATCTGGTGCAGCTGTGCATAGAAACCAATCAGCTTCCATTTTTTTTGGGGGGGAAATCTTAATTGAATAAGCTGAGATCAGAAGCCGATTGGCTACCATGTGTGTGCAGCTGCACCATATTTTGCACACCCCTTATTTGTTTATTGTTTACCTAACATTAAGCCTCATTTACATCTTTGTGTTTTATGTGCCTTTTAGGTTTGGTGCATAAAATAAAAATTCTGCTTACGGAGTTCAATTGTAACAAACCTAAAACGCATCCAAAGTGCGCCACAATGTCGATGCAAGTCGGGTTGAAGTCGCACCAAAAGTAGTGCAGGAACCTTTTTCGAAGTCGCAGCGACCTGAGTCGCACCGTTTAGAAAAGTTTCATTACAGTTAATGGGGCGCAACTTGTCATGTGATTTTGAACTCTCAATTCGCATGACAAGTCGTGGCAGTGTGAACCAGGCCTTAAACTTAAAGCGGGGTTCCACCCGCAAATTTTTTTTTTTAAAAGTCTGTAGCTGTTGACTTTTATTAAGGACACTTACCTGCCCCCGAGGCCGATCCCTAGATCCTGGCAGGTCTCGGCGCCGCCATCCTCACTAAGGGAAACAGGCAGTGGAGCCTTGCGGCTTCACTGCCCGTTTCCTACTGCTCATGCGTCAGTCTCTCGGCGCTTTGTGAATGGGCGGCTGATTTCTGGGATACACTCAGTTCCCAGAAGGCAGCGCGCCCCATTCCCCAGAAGACAACGTGAGGAGGACAAGGAAGAAGACCTGCCGCGAACTAGGAAGAGGCAATTAGGAACATCCGTATAGCAACCGCCATTTCTGGTAAGTAAAAAACATTTTTTTTTTCAATTTTTTTGCAGGATTTTGGTGTATTTTTTTTTTTTTAGGGTGGTACTCCACTTTAATGCAGAAAATGAAGCTGACACATGCAATACATTTATTTCCACTAGATGGCACTGTTACAACATCCAATCCAGAACTGTTATAGAATAGGCATTCTGATATTGAAGAGGTCTTTGACCTACCTGTGTGATCCTGCACTGGGCCTGTTTTGCTGTTCACCAAAGTCCACTTGAGGCTCAAGGTGTGATCATGTTCCCACTGGCAGAATGTTTTCCGTAATCCCCAGCCAAATGTACAGTCCAAGTTGCTTTGCAATAAATCTGTGTAAACATAAAAAAACTGCATTGTTTAACAAAAATCCCCCTTTGCTTTGTCTAGCAGTTGTACAGACAAAGGTAAGTAATATACAGATCTTTTTTTCCACAAGGTAGTTGGTATAGGTGGTGTTAAAAGGGATTGGGAGCAGTTTTAGGATTAGCTAGTATCACTCCAGCAGTGGACTGTCCTGTGAAGGCCTTCACGTCCAATGGAGGGATATGGACCCTGCATCAGTCTTGATGACATCGGGATCTTAGACTGCTGGAGAATGAGGGAGCAGGAGTGAGCAGGCGCTGCAAAAACTGGTCTAACAGCGCAGAGAAGCAGAGGATCAGGTAAGTAAATCTATTCCATGCCCTAATGCCTCTTCCATGACTACTAGACCTAAACGAGCATTTAACCCTTGCAGTGCCAGCTTAATATATGTATGGCAGCACTCCTTACACACGCATGTTATGCTTTCTACTTTGCAACGTTACACAAAGTTTGCACTTTACTGCTCATTCTCATAATGCAAGTCAATGGGTCTGCCTATTCGCTGAAACAATGCATTACCTGTATGCCTTATAACATTTCAACAGTTATTAAGTAGGGAGATTGAGAGACTGCAAAAAAAATGCAGAGTTCCCTGTAGTAGACATGGGAGCAGTCGAAAAATTTGTTTTGTTCCGTATTAAAAAAAAATCGTAATTCGTATACGGAATTCAATTCGGATTCGTACGAAATACGAATTTCGTACGACGCGTATAACGACCGATTCGACCGGAACGAACGAATGATTCGACCGGAAATGTACTTCCCCCACCCAATTCCAGCAGCAATCTTTTCTCTCTATAATGTCAAATATTTTCTCTCTATAATGTCGAATATTTTCTCTCTATAATGTCGAATATTTTCTCTCTATAATGTCGAATCTTTTCAATTTGGAGCCGAAATTCGTAAACGAAACTTCGTATTTCGTACAGAATTCGTATCCGTAAAAATTTGTAATTCGGATTCGTACAAATGTACGAATTTCTAAAAATTCGTACGAATTTTCGATTCGTGCGAAACTAATCGCACATGTCTACCCTGTAGTGGCTTAAAGTAGAAGTCAGAAAATGAAGTCCTGATAGGTCACTTCAGGCTGGCCACTTTTGCAGGAATAGCTAGGTAAAACATGGAAAATAAGTGTCTATACTGTTTAAAATCCAACAATCGACCTGCTCTGCACATGCTCAGTAGCTCTCTATTTTTGGCATTGTGCTGAATTTGTAGAGGCCGATCTGCTGACAGCCTAAAGATTTACTGCTGCTCAGGAGCTTTGGGCTTCAACAAAATGGCCGGCGCCAGCAAGAAGAAACAGGAGCAATGCTGGGGGCAATTTACAGAACACACTCATTTTGGTAGTATGATTATTAATGTGGAATGTACAATATATTTCCTTACTAAAGAACATTATTATTTTTTTGTATCAGAATATTACAGGTAAAGTTCCACTTTGTTTTAGATGTAATACAACAGCCAAAAAATGGATTGGAAAGCTTTCAAAATATGAATGATCCAGGGCTATTATCCTTATACTGTCTTCACAACATAGTAAGTCACTAAGCTTAATCAGGCTTAAATCTGAACTTCAGGAATAAGACAAAATCTTCTCTTGCAGTGGATCCCTCCTAGTCACACTGGATGGGTTAAATGCTCATTTAATCAAGGGGAGCAAGGATAAGGTGGAGGAAGAGAGCATACAGTATGATTGCAACTGAGAGAGAGGCATGTGCCCTGGATGATTGGAATGGATGGAAGGAGCCTGCCAGTACAGCTTCTATGAATGGAGGAGAGGGATGGAAGGAGAAAGCATATTCAGAAGTCTTGAGTGCCTATGACAGGTTCAGTTCTTGCATTAACCTCTGCAGCACCGGAAGATTATGGCTGTTGGGGGTATGTCGGCGGCAGAGGCGCTAACACAACCAGCATGTCAGATTTTTGCATGCGCTTATTGCTAGTGGGTGTAGCTGCTAGCAATAATCACTGTGTTTTCCCGGCTAAGATGAGCTCCCATCGGCAATAGCTCTGCGGGAGGGATTCCCACATCGATACTGACTGTGTTGATGGAGGAATCAAGCGATTTGCATTTTTCATGGCCGACCTAAGGCTTTAAAAACGATATTTCCATCACTTTCTATGATTATTGGGAGTCACAATGGTTAGCACTTTCACCTAGCAGCAAAAGGGTCGCTGGTTCAAATAGCAACCACAACACTACCTGCCTGGAGTTTGCATGTTCTCCCTGTGCCTGCTCGCGGGTGCTCTGGTTTCCTCCCACACTCCAAACCCATGCTGGTAGGTTATTTGGCTTCTGTCTAAATTGGTCCTAGTATATGAATGTGAGTTAGGGACCTTAGATTGTAAGCTCCTTGAGGGTAGGGACTGATGTCAATGTATATGTAAAGTGCTGCTAAATTATCGGTGCTATAAGAGTACAGTAAAAACTTGGTTTGAGAGCATTTTGCAAGACAAGCAACATTTTTTAATACATTTTGACTTGATAAACAAGCCATGTCTTGATATACAAGTAGCATCAAGTCACAACAGAGTATACAAGAGAAGAGAGGCGCCTCTAAGTGCCGGTTCACACAGGGGCAACACGACTCTGGGCGCAACTTTGCGAGGCAACTTCAGCGCGACTTCATCGCGACTTGGGACGACTTACAAGGCACCTTGAAGTCGCCTCCAGGACAGGAGACTTTGCCAGTGGCCAATCAAACAATAATCAGCTCTGTGGGAGGGAGGGGTTTGCCTGAGAAAACTATTTTCTCTTCCTGTAAAGTTGCCTCAGTTAAGACACTGATCCGACTTTAGAGGCGACTTCCATTGAAATCAATGGGTACAAGTCGCCTAGAAGTCGCCTTGAAGCAGTACAGGAACCTTTTCTGAAGTCGGAGCGACTTCAGTAGTGTACATTAAGACGGCTCTCATTCACTTGAATGTAATTTGTCATGTCGCGTGACTTGGGGCGACACAAGTTGGATCCCAAGTCGCGGTAGTGTGAACCGGCACTAAGTGTAGCAATATGGTTTCATTTAATGAAGGTACAACATTTAGAAACTCACATGGTTGATGTTTAAAAGAGGCACATCTAAGTATGCAGGCATCCGGGGTAAATCGGTCCACATAGACCGTTCTCAGCACTGCCATGGACGTCATCCCTTCCACGCTGCGCTCCACGAGCGGTTCAAGCCTCACTTTCAGATTGTTCTACTGCAGGGTAGTCTTCCCGGTCACAATTGCAGACTGACAGCGGTGAGAGACGGCGGTGGGGGGGATGGGCTATGTGGACCGATTTACCCCGGATGCCTGTATACTTAGATGTGCCTCTTTTAATCATCAACCATGTGAGTTGCTAAATGTTGTACCTTCATTAAATGTAACTGCATTGCTACACTTAGAGGCGCCTCTCTTCTTCTCTTTTATACTCTGTAGCTCCTGCTGGATTTTGCTTCTAATCCCCTTGTGGAGGCTGCCATTTGTGGATGGACATTTTATGGTTACACAACCTATCACATTACTATAACCTTTTTATATGGACTATAAACTGAAGGACTTAAGAATAAATGGTTGTGGAACGAATCATTTGAGTTTACATTATTTCTTATGGGGAAATTCGCTTTAATATACAAGTGTTTTGGATTACAATCATGCTTCTGGAACGAATTAGGCTCGCAATCCAAGGTTTTAGGGCTCTTTCACACCGAGGTCCGTTCAGGTCCGCCTGTCAGTTTTTTAGGCGGACCTGAAACGGATCCTCCATGTACCCCTATGGAAGCACGGATGTCAGCGGAGACATGTCCGCTGACATCCGCTCCGCCAAAGTGTGACGGAGGAAAACCCTATTTTTCCTTCCGTCGGCGGAGCGGATCGGATGACAACGGACTCTACGGTCCGTCGTCATCCGATTCCCCATAGGGGAGAGCGGCGCTCTGACAGGGCGGTCCCTGCACAGTGTGCGGGGACCGCCCAGTCATCCGTCGGCTCAGCGGGGATCAACGGAGCGATCCCCGCTGAGCAAGCGGAGCTTCACGGGGCGGATCTGCACGGATCCGCCCCGTGTGAAAGGGGCCTTACTGTACCTGCAATAAATAAAATAAATAAATATTGATTGGGTGTTATATAGAAATCATCCACTAGATGTCACTGTGAACCCTTCATCCTCTACAAAGGCTCAATGCCAAGCCGAGTTAGGACCAAGGCACGTGTACAGCAAGGGAGCTGGTATTAGATGACATTATGAGATCCTATAAAATTGTGTGCTTTCTATTCCAAGCTCCCCAACAGCCTTACACAATGTAATTGCATTCTTCGTTTCCTTTTCTTTTTTTCCTAAAGGTTTAGGAAGATGAATTGAAGGATGTGTGAGACAGAAAAAGCTAATCATGTTTATGTTTTTGACTTCTGCCGCCTGCTGCAAAAATCATGTCCCTAACATCCTCTCAATTCCCCGGCTGCTAGTTCTTTGCCCAAGGAAGGAAACACCCGCCTAGCAGAACAAAAAAATATTCTTCAGGAATTCTGCCGCGGCTCACAACAAAGTCATATAAGGTCTTAGAAAGCAGACATCCTTCCCTCGCCGTTACGTATTTTTTTTCTTGATACAATTGCCTTTATTTTCTTTTTCTGTAACAGCGACATCCTCAAAAATAGGTCTCCGACTCTCTCAACGTCCCACCGCCCTGCTGCAGACGGCTGTTGTAAATCCTACAGAGAAGCCGCCGGTAACGGCGTTTATCATATCCGGCGCCCTGCGATATCAATGCGTGAAGTGCAGTTCCTTTGAGTATTGTTGTGCTTGTGCCAGTACAACAAGCCATATACACAAAACGATTAATAAAAATACTTTTTGATGTCCACATTGAAAGGAAGAAAGGACCACAGATGGATGGCGGTTCAGCAGGGACCGGGAAAATTGTGATCCATCTATGGTTCTTTCTACTCGACAGAAGTCAATCTAACCATCAACTTTTGTTGAACATGACTGTTGGAAAATTTTCATTTGATCAGCAGCTGCATCCGATTGGCTGCAGTGCTGATCAATGTATTACGACAGCGGAGCAGTCCCTGTTGTAAGAATATAATAGCACAGGATCCACTTGTGTGTTGAATCCATTTTTTTTTCTATCAGCCCTATGGTTAATCAAAAATAATAATGAATCTTCTGTGGCCAGCCTAACCCTTTGGACTGGAGAAATGGTGTGCGGTAAATAATAGTAACCATTTGGAAGTCAGCTTGTCACAGAGAACTAAAGAAAGATGATAGGTTGGCATTGCCCATCCTATTTTGCATTGATCTTTTTAATTTTGTTATTAAAGTGGAAGCAGCCCAAAACAAATATTTTGGATAGTTTGGATCGATTGGAGTGGGATTAGAACACCTGTCAGGTTTTAATTGCTGTCTGTGTCCCCATTAGGGAGATTCATCCTCTCTATTTGTCCTGTTTACCGTTATCACCAAAAGTAAAAGAAAATCCTGAATTTTTGGATTGTCATCAGATCAGAAATATAGGACAGGGTCCAACAGGGTCGCTAGTTTTTGTGACCCTGGTGACAGCCAGGGATTCCCTTACTTCCTGTTTTGGCTTTGGGATAGGAAGTGAATAGAAATCCTCCCAATGGGACACAGATGGCAAAAAGAAAACTGACAGGGGTTCTAACCTTCACCTACACTATCCAAAATGAAAAACTTTAATTACTGGGGTGAATTCTTATTCTGCAGTGCTGCAGGTCACGGAATTGACACCCGTTAGGGGGAGTGTTATCACTCACTGCAAGTGAAAATGAAAGAAAACCCCAAATTCTCAGTGGTCACTAGAATAGGAATACAGGGGAAATCTTCCTAGTTCTGATGAACCTGGTGACACCCAGGGCTTCCCTTCACTCTTGCTTCCTGTTGTAGCTGTGAGACAGGAAGTGATGGGAATTTCTCCAATGGGACACAATGGCAGGGGTTATAACCCTCCCTTACTCTATTCAAAATGAGAATACAAACTTTTTGGTAGCTTTTAGTAAGTTAAACCACCTGATTCTCATATATCTCTGGGATTCTATTGGTGAGATCTCTGCTCTGAGTTCCTGGGTCTGCACACCTGCTGTGACCATTATAAGGGATCCCCACTGCCCCACTTAGGGCAGCTTCACACTGCCCCAGCGTGGCCCCTCTTCGCTTTGTTTAAAAAACATGCAAAGTTCAATGCCAAAAAAGTACAGGAGCTACTTTGGTGAAAGTAGGGCAGTAAATTAATGGGCTGCCCTATGTAAAAAAAAAAGAGCACAGGAATGCACATTCACAAGACAAGCTTGCCTGAATATGTAAAGCAGAGATTTCCCCTGTGGTTTTTTTTCTGCCACCAGATGTCCTTTGATGGGTTGATGGCCGCCATCATTCAACCCACTCCCTCTTGGCCCAGGTCATCCTGCACATGTCCCATCCTGTGACTGGACAGTGAAAGAAGAAGGAGCACTGTAATGAGCTAATTTTTCAGTTGCTCTGTTTTCTCCTCCTATTAGCATGCTTCTTGTTAGCTCATTAACTAATTGGCTGCTTATGCTGCTTCACACTCAAGCCCTGCTGTACAGGAAATACAACAGAATGATACCAGGTCAGATTAAGGTACTTACACTGCTTGCATTCAAAAATACATTTAGTGATGTATTAATGATTGCAGAGCTGCATTTATTTACATGTTAATTGAAAGCAGTTCTTCATCATCAGGGGGCCGGCTGTCTTTTCTGGGTTCTTCGAGCTAGCCCATTGATGATGTGCAGTGGTGACTGATCCAAAGCTTCCTGGAATGCGTGATGTTAGTATGCCAGGAGAGTTTTGGCTGGGTAGAATTTTGTTCTTGCCTAGGCAAGAAATCCAGAAGTGCAAGGACCCGCTAAGAAAGTACCAGACCCCCCAAAAAAACTATCCAATTGTGTAACAGGGGTGGGGCAGGAGTCAATTCATTGAGAGTCATAGGTGGGGTAAATATCTGCTTTAATGTCTTTTATATCTGCCTAGAGTTGAGCTTTAAAGTGTTACTAAACCCACAACAGTAAAATTAGTCTGTATGTGCAGTAAAGCATGCTTGTTATACTCACTGTGCAACCTAAAGGGTTAATCCTCTGCATTGTGTAAAAAGGCTGTTTGATCCTGTATGCACAGATCCCCTCTTCTTGCATTGCCCCCAAAACATGTCCGGATAAGACAGAGTAAATAGAGTCAGGCTGCACATGCTCAGTTTGGTGTGTATTGCTAGAGTTTTTTTTTTTCTTTGGAGAGTGCATGTGATCGGCACAGGGCCAATCAGCACTTTCCAGACAGAGGGCCAGGGGTCCTGCCTCCTGATAGGACAGCCACTGCAGTATGAAAACTCCTCCTACAAGCTTTAACCAGGCGCTGGTAGAAGTCACAAGACTTCTATATACTGCTGATAAGAAAAGGTATTTAGCAGTTTATATTTACTAAAACTATTGAATTTCCATGTTCTGTGTATTGTGGTAGACCAGATTTAGTGAATGCAGGGTCCTGGGTTTAGTAGCACTTTAAAGTCTCGTTCACATAGGGCGTACTATAGCGTATGCCCATGCAAGGGCCATGTTTACCTGCAAGTGTTCCATGCATCCCCATGCTGGTAGTTCCATTCGTGCCAGTTGGGATGCAGTGGCCACATGGACACACCTGCTGCTCCCAGTTTGACATTTGTGCATGTCCCCAAACGCAGACAGTTTGAGTTCTGGAACCTGCACCCCCATGTGTGCCGCTTGAATGATACTGCCTGCATGGGGATTCACAGAACACTTGTGCAACCCCATGCGGGTAAACACAGCCCTCAGACAAGCATATAGTACGCCCCACATGTAAATGAGGCCTAACATGTAAATAAAAAATACTTCTGAACATTTTTGAATTAGCTATATAATACATAAGAAATCAGAAGTCTTCATTAAAAAATGGAAAGAGAAAAGAAATGGAAAGATTTGGTGATTTTTACTTGCTGAAGGGTAATTATTAATAATAAAGTACAGATGTAGAGGATATTGTGTTGCCTGTGGAAGTCAGCTATGTTCCAATCTACACCAATAAAAGTGACAGTTGGAATATAATTGGGATTGTTGTAGGTAAGGCCGAGTCCTTTCTTCTAGTTTATATCAGTGATTTCCAGGGTCTGGCGGTGCAGCTCCCGTCACATTATCAGTCTCTATTTTTATTCCCCCGTCGCCTGTTTCCATTCCTGGAAAGGCTGCAAATTTCTCATGTCCTGTGACTACTATCAGGTGGAGATGAAGCCGGCGTGTGTGTCTAGTGGCATCTTGTGACTGTGCCAGGGAAATTACTGCTTGGAGGAGCTCTGGGGAAATTCACTGAGATTTCCTCTTTTATAATGCACTCTTTAATAGCTGTGAAGCCATGAATGAAGCCGCCTAGTAGTAATAAGGGATAGTTAATGGCTTCTGCTTTCAGTAAGAGGGGATGATTAGCGGTATAATGTTGCGGTTGTCGTGGCGACAGCAGCACTTGAATTTTGGAGCTCCGCTTTTTAGAGTATCCGCGTTCTGTCGCACTTTCATCCTCCTCCTCGCGTTTATAATAAGTGGGGGTGCAGAAGAGTTCCATCAGGGTGGAAACAAGCGCGGCACGGACGGTCATAAAGAATCAAGAGAGCTGGATGGATAAAACACTACAAAGCAATGTAACCCACAGCAACCAATTATATTTCCGAAACCAGATTAGGAAATGACCATTTCTCTTTGGTTCTATGGAGTACTACTCAGTGCACGTTGCTCCTTGCATTGCTGAATAAGCCTAATGATATTATTATTATTTTTATTATTACACTGACATATCCCATAGGGATAAACAGTAAAGATTCAACCCAGTATATTATTCCCTGGGCCAATATTTATAGTAGCTCAACAAGCCCATGTTCTAACAGCCACTCAATGAATTTTACACATTTTGTTTGTTAGATTTTTCCAGAAAGCTATGCTGTGAATGATAACTGTCACAGTTGCTTGTTCTCTCAGCTGAACTGTCAAACCATCAAATGGCTGGTGTGATAACTGATCACATGTGTAGCACCATGACAACTGCAGATCAAAAAGAGGCTAAGATGGCAGCTTCCTTGGCTGTAAAGGAGAGGGAGAAGAGGGTTTAGTTCCACAACTTAAAGCGGATGTTCACGTCTTGACATGCTTTTACTACTGTCATGTGTTTTACCCCCCAATCTTTCACAAAAGTCTCCGGGGATACCCATGTTGTCATCTCAGCAGAGGTTGGGGCTACATACAACACACCGGGGGTTATTTACTAAAGGCAAATCCACTTTGCACTACAAGTGCAAAGTGCACTTGAAATTACACTATAAGTGCACTAGGAAGTGCACTCGCTGTAGATCCGAGGGGGACATGCAAGGAAAATAAAAAACAGCATTTTAGCTTGCACATGATTGGATGATAAAATCAGCAGAGCTTCCCCTCATTTCAGATCTACCCCTCAGATTTACAGCGACTGCACTTCCAAGTGCACTTTCAGTGCAATTTCAAGTGCCTTGGATTTGCCTTTTGTAAATAACCCCCATTGTGTATGTCCAGGGGTACATCCTACTAGGACCCAGAAGAGACAGCGGGCCACCTGATGATGTTTGAGGATAGTGAAACCCGGAGCATGGTAGCTTTAGGAAGATCACAACGGGACAGCGCTGGATTTGCTGGGCAAGTAAGTGTGCTATTTTATAAGATGCATAAACCGACTATCCTCAGAAGTCTTTGACCATCTTAATTTAATTTAGCAGTGCACACCAGTAGGACATTATGGCAGACCTACCCATCAAGTGAAGCCCTCCAGTGCTGTGCTGTCTCTGCTCCCAGCTCTTTCATCTTCGCCCCTTCTTTCTAATGGGTTTACACGCTTTGTTTGAATGACCAGGTCATGATGACGTCATCCCCGGGCATGCGCGCGGGAGTCCCAATTGAAGCACAGAACTCTCTGCATTCTTGGCACACTCTGGGTGCCCTGAATTTGGAGCACACTGTGCATGTGCAGTGACATAATCGGCTGCAGCCCATGATAATAAGTGTATGAGATATTTGCTGTACCTACAGGTAAGTCTTATTATAAGCTTTCGGGAGTTTAGGAGATATTCACTGTACCTACAAGTAAGACTTACCTATAGGTACAAGTAAAACATGAGAGTTCATTACCATTTTTACACAGGATGTGAACAGTAGTGGCTGGTGGGTTTATTTTGGGGGGTAGCAAACAAACAACCACCCCCCCCCCGAGTGGCACGCACTCTCCCGCTGTTTGCCGGTCGGTCTGGCACTTACCCCATCGTGGCGGGAGGCAGGCAGCATGGTGCACCGGCTTTGCTCAGAGTCCTCTGCTTCATGGCAGCTTCCAGCTCCTCCCCTCCTCCTCCTAGGCGTCCAATAGGATCCTCTGTCCTTTCAGCCAATGTGATTGGGTGACCGATATCAAAACCCGCTTCCTGATTGGCAGGGAGGAGGATCAGTGTTATAACAGTGAATATTGATTCGCTGTTGTAACACACCTGAATGGGCTCGGAGCACACTCTCTGCGACCCGAGCCCAACCTATATTGAAGCCTATTAAAGCCTCTGATTCTAATCGGTGCTTCAAAAAAAAAAACTGCCCTTCGCATTGGAATCCATGTGCCGGTGTCCTGAAAGAGGCCGGATGCATGGATAGGGGAGGCGGCGATGGACAGGGGGGGGGGCGGCGCCCGTGCGCCCTTAATGGACAAGCCACCCCTGGGGGGTGAAGTTCCTCTTTAATTCTGTTTATTAGCTGAGATTCAGTCTACAGAAAACGGAACGTAGACAAACAGAGCGAACTATCTGTCAGAGATGACTCACATCGGATTAGTCAGAACTGTCTTACAAGACACAGATAAAATAATTAATAATGTATAGTGCTGAACTTCATAGCCATACTTTCTCAGAGAACAAAGTGAATAACAGCGGCTTTTGAAAGACACAAAAAAATGGCACATTCTTCACATAATGTTATAATGTGTGTTCTGTCAGTCTAGGAACCCATCGTGCTGATAGGCCACCTGTGATCTGAGCCGTGTTCACTGGCTCAGGGAATGTAGATCATACTATACAAAACAGGTCCCAGGGGTGAGTGTAAGTCACCGATGGTGATCTTTTATTCTCTAAATGTCATACAGTCAGTATAGAACATCAAAAATGTGTTTTACCTGAAGTGACACTATACTCTAGACTAGACTATACTTTTTTTTTAAATCTAGTCACATATTTTTTTAAATCAATAAAGTCTCTTGTTGCTCTCAGCCTCCTCCAAATCTCCAAATTCTCTTTTTTTGCTGCCCACTGGTTCCATTTTGAGTAGGAATGCTTCTTTCCTCCTCCTAAGATGGACTACGAACTATGGGGTGTGTAGTGTACAGTGTAGTGTAGAGGCATGTATGTGACTCACAGGGGTTGATTTACTAAAGGCAAATAGACTGTGCACTTTCCAATATGCACTTGCACTCTGCAAGAGCAATTTCTCTAGAGCTTAATAAATGAGCAAAAGCTCTGCTGACTTCCATCATCCAATCATCTGCGAGCAAAAAAAAATTTTTTTTGCACTTGATTGGGTATTCTTTGCAAGGTGAATCTTTTCCTCATTTACTAAGCTCTGGAGCAACTGAACTTTACACAGTTTTTTCTTGCTGGAGGCTGCCATTTTGCTGAAGCCCAGAGCCACTGAACAGCAGTAAATCATAAAGCGGAACGAAACCCATTAATTTAACGGTTTCAAAAAACATTCCTGGAAAGGCGGGATTGCTAACGGTCACATTTGCTTGTGTCCTCAACCAAAGTGTCAAACGATCAAATGGTTAGTGTCATAATGGATCACATGTGCAGCACCATGGCAGTTGCAGATCAAACAGAAGCAGCTTCCTTGGCTGTAAAGGATAGGAGAGATTAATTCCACTTTAAGGTTGTCAGCAGATCGGCCTCTACAAAATCAGCAGTGCCTAAAAATGGAGAACAACTGAGCATGTGCAGAGCAGGATTGATTTACTAAAAGCCTGTGCACTTTGGAAAGTGCAGTTGCTCCAGAGCTTAGTAAATGAGCAGAAGCTCTACTGACTTCCATCATCCAATCACGTGCAAGCAAAAATGCTGCTTTTTTATTTTCCTGGCATGTTATTGGGTATTCTTTTCAAAGTGAAGCTTTACCTCATTTACTTATCTCTGGAGCCACTGCACTTGCAAAGTGCACAGGCTATTTGCCTTTAGTAAATCACCCCCAGTGTATTACTGGATTTAAAACTGTAAAGACACTTATTTTTAGGCTACATTCCCACCTGCGCGTTTTCAGCTCGAAAAACGCTCATCTCAAAAGTTTCAAAACGCCCAACAAGCAAAACCCCATTCATTTAAATAGCACCTGTTCACCTCTGAGCGTTCTGTCGCCAGAAGCAAAATGCCTGAAGCTCAAAAAAGTACATGAGTATCTTTTTAGGCAGATTACAGGCGTTTTACATTGGTGACCTTTGGACCTCAAAACACCTGTACAAAAACTCCCAAACAGTAGAAAAAACACCCGAAAAAAACACCCGAAAAAAAAACGCCTGAAAACAATACACTCAGGTGTGAATGCAGCCTAAACGCTTTACATACCTGCAAAAGGGGCCAGCATAAAGTGATCTAGCAGGACTCAATTTTCTGACTAAAGTTTCACTTTAACCTTACATTACCACCTGCATTAGGCCTCCTTTAAATGGGCAATTACGTCCTGCTAGCGGATTCCTGCGGCAAAAGCCTTTCGGATTCCTGTGGCTGGAATCACCCAAGTATGTGAACAGTTGTGGCCGCTCAGCCTATACAAAGCAATGAGAGACAGACAGCGGTCCCAGCTGTTCTGATGTAATCGCACATTGAGCGATTAGCTGCGGTTAGGGACAAAGAATTGCCCCTGGGCGCAAACAATTGCATCTGGGGTCGACCAGAACTTACTCTTGTGCCATTCAGAATAAATTTCACTACAATGTTACCACACATTAGCGCAACTAATAGGTGCGGATCTGGCCTTAACCACTTCCATACCGCGTGAATTCCGGCACTCGCTCCAGCACTAATTTTTTTTGCTAGAAAATTACTCAGAACCCCCAAACATTATATACATATATTTTTTTAGCAGACACCCCAGGGAATAAAATGGCGATCATTGGAACTTTTTATGTCACACGGTATTTGCGCAGTAATATTTCAAATGCAATTGTTTTGTAAAAAAAAAAACACTTTCATGAATAAAACAAAAACAAAACAGTATAGTTAGCCCAATTTTTTTTGTATAATGTAACAGATGATGTTATGCCGAGCAAATAGATACCTCACATGTCACACTTTAAAATTGCGCACACTCATGGTATGGCCCCAAACTTCGGTACTTAAAAATCTCCATAGGTGACGCTTTAAATTTTATTACAGGTTACATGTTTAGAGTTACAGAGGAGATCTTTGGCTACAATTATTGCTCTCGCTCTAACGTTTGCGGTGATACCTCACATACCTCACATACCTCACAATCTACGTATGTGTTGGCTTCTGCATGAGAGCTTGCGGGGATGGGGGCGCTTTAATTTTTTTTGTTTATTTTATTGAAAATTTTTTTTTACACTTTCCTTTTAAAAATAATTTTTTTGATCACTTTTATTCCTATTACAAGGAATGTAAACATCTCTTGTGATGGGAATAGTGCGTGATAGGTCCTCTTTATGGAGAGATGTGGGGTCTATAAGGCCCCACATCTCTCCTCCAGGCTGGAAAGACTGAGATAAAAAAAAATCAAGGGTCTCAGGGTTTCCTGCCATGTCCCCAGCTTTGTTTACTTCAGTCAGCCCGGACGTGACAAAATAACGTGGCTCCTGGGCCTTCGAGAGTCATAGAGATTGCCGGGGACCATCTGTCCCTCGGTTTTCTCTATGGCTTCCTTCCAGCGCCGGTGTTGTGATGATAAATGCTACCCGTCGAATAATGCCCGCCCGGTACTGCGCAGGCGCAGCACTTGCGCAGTACGGAGCCGCCAAAAGTGTCCGAACATCCTAATTTACAATCAGCTGTACACGGCGCCTGCGCACAAAAGACAACATTGTGCCACACACTCCCACATGCTCCCGATGCTCATGCAACTCTGCAAGGGGCGGATGTATTCATAATGGGAGCGTGTGAGGGGCGGATGGCAACAGAAGCGGGCGTATTTTGTAATGATGGGCAGTGCTGTTAAGATGGGGGCGGAACTTGTCACGAAACTCAAACACATCTCCTAAACAAATCTATCTTTGCTATTCTTCCTACACGTGTTGCCCTTAACTTAAGGTGACCAGATTTTTTAAATGAAATCTGGGGACATATTTTTTTTTTACTAGTAATGGCGGCAATCAGCAACTCTCTGCCCATCGCCGCTGCCGTCCGCCTCACAGCCTGTCAAGTCTTACTCTCCGGTCCCCCGCTAATACTGGGTGGGGAGCGGATGAAGATCACTCTGCCATGGAAGGCAAGGAAATAAGCAGGCAGGCGGCTGGCCGGGACTTGAGCCAAGGCAGAAGAACATGTGAGCGGAGCTGAATGGGCATGCACCCGAAACTAAAGAAATATTCCCTCCGCTCCGACCAGCACATGATCATCAGAAAGGGGCACAGATAATGGAAAAAAATACACCCTCTAAGTTAGTAAGAGCGGCGGAGAAGGGGTGTGTAATTCAGATTTTTTTCTTTATTCTGCACTGACTGTCTTTGAAATTGCCACAGCCCCTGTTCAAATCCAATCCGGGGACAAAACCGAGGACAGACTTGGTCCGGGGACAGTGTCCTCAATCCGGGGACTGTCCCCGGAAACCGGGGATGTCTGGTCACCCTACCTTAACTCGTGTAGGAAGAATAGCAGACATATATTTGTTTAGGAGATGTGTTTGAGTTTCGTGACGAATTCCGCCCCCATCCTAACAGCACTGGCCATCATTACAAAATACGCCCCCTTCTGTTGCCATCCGCCCCTCACATGCACCCATCATGAAAAAGTCTGCCCCTTGCAGACTTGCACGAGCATTGGGAATGTTTTCCAATGTTCGCCGGCTTTCGGCGGCTCCGTACTACGCAAGCGCTGAGCTTGTGCAGTGCAGGACGGGAATTTTTCGACAGGGGGCATTTCTCATCAGAACACCGGCAGATTCTTTCTCCGGGTCCCCGATTGCACGGGAGAGCCCGGAGAAGCACCGGAGGGTGGTGGTGGGGGGGGGAGATGATTGTTCTTATGGTGCCAGCTGGCTGCAGGCATCATTCAGATATCACCACTGCGGTACGGAAGTGGTTAAAGAATCACTAAATCAAAAATAAAAAGTTCTCTTATTTGAAAAAACTACTAATAACACTGGCCCTGTGCATGTTACAATACACAGACCTACAGACAAGCTGACATTAGTGGCATTTATATGATTTTGTTATGCAGTACATAATGTATTGGCATTGACATGCAATCTGTAGAGACTACACTGGATGTAGGTAGCTACAATGGATCAGTCTTTCTGACAAATGCCACAGATATCAGATTCCCGGTCTGGGCTCAGATACCTGTGATACTGTAAAACTTTTTTCGATTTTTTTTTTCTTTTACTTTTGAATACCTTTTTAGAATAGATTAGACTTTTCTTTAGAAAGAGAGGACAGTGATAAAGGTTAAATAGCGTGCTATAGAAATCCATTCAAATAACATTCAAGTTTTTCGCTTTTTAAATGTCTACCGAATAAATTATTCAGTTCAAAATGTCAACCGGTTATATTTCTAGACATAAGGACATTTCTTCTACACAAGGATATGCACTAGACAAGAGCACATAGTTGTGTTTGGAATCACGTAACTTCTACATTGGTAGCGCAAACATTTACAGAGCAGTCAGTGGCCTGACCTTGTGCTGGGGATAGAATCACATGAGATTCCAGGAACACGCAGGCTACAGCCAGGACAGGCAGCCTGACTTCTCATGGAAAGCTACAAGTGAAATGAAGAGAAGGTTTACGTGTCTAAGGGCTTTCAGAGTTATGTGTCTGACATTGCTAGGTCACTTTGTGAGTTTAAAGTGACTCGATCCCCATGTATTTCAAAGTTATTCAGCATATATAATAAGGTGACCATATACTGTAAATACAAAATATATATACTAGGGATGCACCAATACCGATACCGATACCAGTATCGGTGCCAATACCAAGCATTTGCATGAGTATCGGTACTCATCCAAAAGCTCCCAATACCGAAATTGATACTTTGCTGTGCGATATGCATCAATACAAAATGAAATGGCGCAAATCACATTGTAAAGAATTGCATGCAATTTGAACAGGAATGCGGTGCGATTCCTGTCCAAATTGCATGTGATTTCCCCCACTGCTCCTGTGTGTGTATAGAAAGAAACCCACTAATTCGGGGTACTTTGTCACAGTAAGTGGGCTTAGCACTATATGACCATATAGTGTGACCAAAACCCCGTATTTTTGAATATGTTCAGGTGTTTTTAACTAGCCTTGCAGGATAAATGTCATTTTTGCATGTGTGTGCTGTAATCTGTTTTTGTTTTGTGTGTATAGAAAGGGCACAATCTAGTGGCTATCTGGCCACATGCAAACTAATCTTTATAGGTGTTTTGTTCTGCTGATGATAGCAAATCACGGCTGCTGGAAGTGCTCACAGGGCTGGAGGAGATGTTGGGGTGGTCTGTGACATCACTTCCGCCCTATACCCACGGGGTCCTGAAACTTATCCTCCAGCCCTGTGAGCACCTCCAGTGGCCCTGATTTTCAATCGTCCACGGACCAGGACACCTATTTAAATAATTTTACATGTGGCCAGATATGTACTTGTAGCGGGGTGTTCCCCTTTAATGCAGAGAGACAAGAAGTTCCAGGTGAGAGGTGAGTTGGGAGGAAGTAAAGAGACATTATGGAAGTGAAAGCAGAGGAGAGAGAGACTACATCTCCCAGTACATCTTGCAGCACCCAGGGCGCATTGCTCCAGAACAGAGACTGCTGGGGCAGACTTTATAAAGGGGAGGCGGAGTTTTGGTCGGCCTCTTTGGACACCCCTCTCCTAGCAAGAGGATCTCTGTGCTGAACTGCTGTGTGCACAAGGCCTGAAGCCTGGGCCGTGTGCTCCTTTCCAAAGAGCCCTCTGCCAGCCTAGCAGAGCCTTAGAGACATCTAATCCTCCTTGCTGCAGTACACCAGAAGGATTGAAGACTTGGATGTCGGTGGATTCCTGTTCCTAGACGAATCGATGGAGGAAACGGACTTTGACTTGCCCGGGTGGTGAGAGCTGTTTAAAGACAGATACCTTTATCTTTACTATTCGTTGGGATTACAAAGTTGTTCTTCAAGTGCACCACCGAAAAGATTGCTAGCGAATATTGTTTCACTGAACTTCCATCTAGATCAGTCAGGCCTGACTGCATAGGTAGACATTGCTGGGTGTTAGTCTACCCATGAGGGGAAGTAGCTGTTTAAAGGGCAGCGCTAGAGTTGCATAGCAATACTTTATTATTCTGATTACTCTGTTTATCTTTATTACTGTTTATTGCAGGGATCTGCAACTTGTTATACTGTTGTTTATTACTTGCCCATTAGCCTCAGTAAAATATCTGGGTAAAGTACATTTGGTGTCGGGGGGCGTGGCCTGACATAGCATGGAGTAGGACGTGCATGATTTGAGCTCCGTCCATTACTCCTGTACAGCCCATCCTGACCTTCAGCGTCATCCTGCACCAGCCCAGCGGGACCCCCTGGGGACCCTGAACATCCGTGGCCGCAAATCCACCATCCTCCGCTCGTACGGCGGCCTCCGCAGGGCCGCGATCCCGATCGCGGGTGCCGCATTTAGGAAAGTCCGCGGCTTCGGCCTAGCCCTGGAAGTCGGCGGCTATCTTGCTCCACCCGACCTGCCGCCTGTGCTGCTTCCTGGCCCTCCTGCTCTCAGGTAACAGCCTGCAGGGGCCCACCGAGTCCCCCTGAGGACCCCTCACACCCACAGAGGCAGATACATCAGCCTCTGACTGCGCGGCCGCCGCGTTCAGGAAAGGCCCCGGCTTCGGCCTAGTGCTGGTCGGTGGCCATCTTGCTTCACCCGGCCTGCTGACTAGTGACTCTTCCTGGCCCACCAGCCCTACAGCTCCCTACCATTCGGTATAGACTGAGCTGCCTGCTTTGGAGGGGGGAGGGATCACAGCGGATACCTGCCATGACTCCGCCAAAAACGCCAAAGGCCACCCTGGCGAAATTGGACCAGTACCGCCGCCAGGAGGAGGAAAGAGATGGCGGTGCCGCAGGCGGTGAGCAGGACGCTACGGGAGGCGACACAGCTAAACTGCTCGAGGCGATCACATACTGCCGGACGTCCCTGACGGCGCAAATAGAGGGGGTCAAGGTGGACCTTTCACTCATGCGACAAGACTTCCAGAAACTTCGTGAGCGTGTCACGACTGCCGAAACCCGCATTGGAGAGGTGGAGGACACCGTTACGCCGCTCCAAGTCAGCTCCGATCGAATGCAGCTCCAAATCAATCAGATTCTAAGCAAGCAAGATGATATGGAAAATAGGCTCCGGAGGTGCAACCTCCGTTTCATCGGGCTCCCCGAGGGAGCTGAGGGCAAAGATCCTACCACCTTCTTGGAGAAACTCCTTGTTGACACCTATGGCCGCGAGGCCTTCTCCCCCACCCTGGCGGTGGAGAGGGCTCATCGTATGCCTGCCAGATCTCCTCCTCAGGGGGCTCCCCCCCGCACGTTTATAGCAAAATTCTTGAATTACAAAGATAGAGATGCGGCGCTGCGCATGGCCAGGGAAAAAGGTAACATCCACCTTGGAAACTCCAAGATCGCTATCTTCCCCGACTTTTCTGCCGAGGTGCAGCGCCGCCGCCAAGGCTTCATGGAGGCGAAGAGGAGGCTCCGGATACAACATCTTAAATACTCTATGCTATTTCCAGCTCGTCTTAGAGTCGAAAGGGACGGCCGTGTGTTCTTTTTTGAGGATCCTCAGGAAGTCATTGCCTGGTTGGAGCGTCCGGGGCCCGCCAGAGGGGCGGCGGAGTGACCTGACCGAGCATGTTCATCAGCACTATTGATTGCCTGTCATCATCACCAGCACATTATACGCCGCAGCGGGAGTCTGCAAATCCTGGTATGTTACCCCCCTTTTTTTTTTTTTTGTCTCCCCTTTACTGCCCGCGGCGCATACCCTATTGCTCCTTACCCCTGGGACCCCCTTTTGCCTTCCCCTGCTATAATCCTCTTTCAATTGTAACCTGCAGAGGGGGTCTCCCATACTTAGGGCCCCCACTGACTGGTTGATCCATGTAACTACCCTGGAGACTGTAATTGCGGAGCACAATCAGTCCTACACTCCACATGCCTAACACAGCGAATTTTCGCCCCCCAGCAACCGGAACACGCATCTCTTTATTATGTGACTGCAGAACTTTCTATACCACCGACCCCGCACTGTACTTCTGGTTCACAGTACAAGAAGAGCCTGTTGCTCTTTATTTGCGGGCATTGGATCTTCCACACCTCCCATGTGAGGAGATCGCTGCAGATCTTTTACGTAACAGCAAGATATTTTGGTTTTATCTGCTACCGGTTGTTACTTTCTTTTGGTTTTGGGAACATACCCGCATCAGTTGGGGAAGATGCAGGGTGGGGAGGGGGGAGGGGGAGGTTCGTTTTTTCTTGATGGACTGCAATACAACGAAGTGCATGCTAACATTGATACTGCATAGATGGCAAACCTTGTATTCATGTAATGCTACTGTCCCACGATATGTTTTAATGTTTGACTTATGGCATCGATAAAACTGCTCACTTGGAATGTGCGTGGGCTTGGGGACAAGGTAAAGAGATCTGCAGTTTTCTCATTTCTCAAAAAACAACGAGCCGACATTGTGGTGTTAGTGGAGACACACGTTGAGGGTCGGCTCCAGATGGCACTCCGCCGGCCATGGATTGGGTGGGCATATCATTCATCCCACTCGTCCCACGCCCGCGGAGTCTCAGTTTTGATTGCCAAGACGGTACATTTTGAGCTGTGTGATGTTCAGTCTGACCCACAGGGGCGCTATGTCTTTCTTTCGGTTAAATTGTATGGTGAACCTTTCCTACTGATGGCATTCTATGTACCTCCACCATTTAATTCTACTATAGTCACAGAGGGCTTGCTATATATGACTCGTCATCCTTCG
Organism: Rana muscosa; assembly: GCA_029206835.1. NCBI lineage: Eukaryota > Metazoa > Chordata > Amphibia > Anura > Ranidae > Rana > Rana muscosa. Next base: position 238,209,564 of record CM055122.1, on the reverse strand, counting down.
ATTCAGGCGGTGTGGCTGGGGGATTTTAACGCTACGTTGAACCCTACATTAGACAAACTGTCGCCCTCGCCATTATCTACTACAGCTCCAACCCACACTAGATTCTCCCGACTTATCTCTTCCTTTAATCTCACTGACACCTGGCGTTTTAAATTCCCGCTCACTCGAGCTTACTCCTGTTTCTCAACTACCCATAACACCATGTCCCGTATAGATTTTATATTCATTTCTAGTACCCTTGCCCCAAGATTACTGGAAGCTGAATTTGCCCCCAGATTACTTTCAGACCATAGCCCATATTTCATTAGCCTCTCCATCCCATTAGACAAACCGCCCCGTACGTGGCGCCTGAATCCGTTTTGGCTCACCCTGTTATCGGAGGATGACGAGCTTGGTAACAGTTGGAGAACTTACTTTTTAGAGAATGACGGATCTGCATCCCCAGACGTAGTATGGGAAGCCTTCAAACTGCATGCACGTATGACTCTGACCTCCTTTATCAACAGGCTGAAGGCTAATTCATCAGCCATGCTGGACGGGGCAATGCGGGATCTGTCCTCCTCTGAACAGGGGTACATGTCGAACCCCTCTCCTGATGGAGCTGCCCGACTCAGGTTACAAACCAGGGTGGTTAATCAGCTACAACACGAGACGGCCAGGAAAAAACTTTTCTTTGCCAGACAAAAATTATATGAACATGGGGAGAGAGCGGGTAAACTGTTGGCCTACTTGGCACATAGTGAGGATAGACCCCCTACTGTCATTTCCCTCACTGGTCCTAATGGGGAAAAGATTACGGAACCCCAGGCTGTCACTTCTGAATTTAGGGACTTCTTTTCTCAACTATATACGTCCCAGGTTTCTACCACTGACTCTCAATTGGAAGATCTACTGGCGGAAATCATCTTTCCACAGCTAGACGATGCCCAAATGGCTATGCTAGACGCACCTATTACACTCGACGAAATAACCACAGCGATTGGGAGCTTCGCCAGATCCAAGGCCCCGGGTTCAGATGGGTTGCCCATAGAATTTTACGCCCAATACATCGAGATACTTGCCCCCAAGTTATTGTCCCTCTTCAACCATCTATTTGACAATTTCACCTTACCCCCATCGATGGGCGAGGCGGTAATTATCCTCATACCTAAGCCAGGCAAGGACCCAGGCCTCCCGGAATCTTATAGACCAATATCGCTACTCCAGGTAGACATAAAGATTCTGGCTAAAGTACTTGCCCTACGCCTTAACCAAGTGATTCTAACCCTGATCCATGCTGACCAAGCTGGATTTATGCCGGGGCGTAACACCTCCTTCAACCTCAGAAAATTGTATATTAACTTACAAGCGACACATACTAATGTTGGGTCCCGGGTGGTGGTGGCTTTGGATACTGCCAAGGCCTTTGACTCAGTGGAGTGGCGGTACCTTTGGGGATGCCTCCGTGGCTTTGGTTTTGGACCTAAATTTATTAAGTGGGTTCAATTATTATATCTGGCACCCAGGGGTAAAGTAGTGGCCAACGGGAGGGCCTCCCAGACATTTGACTTATCCAGGGGCACTAGACAGGGCTGCCCACTGTCTCCGCTCCTCTATGCCTTGGCGGCGGAGCCCCTTGCAATCTCCATTAGAGGGGACCCCGAGATTCAGGGTCTCTGCCTTGGTTCCCTGACTGAAAAAATTAGCTTATACGCAGACGACACGCTACTATACCTGGCCGACTCTGCCACATCGCTTCAGAAGGCGTTGCATACAATTGAACACTTTGGTCAGTTCTCTGGCCTTAAAATTAATTGGGAGAAATCTCAAATACTGCCTATGGATAGTTTCCCCTCTCCCAAGCTACAGGCACAGTTACCACTCCAGCGAGTGAACACTATCAAATATCTTGGAGTATTGGTGAATAGAACACCGGCTGACTATATATCCCTGAACATAGAACCCCTTTTCGATCTCATCAAGTCTAGAACCCAGGTATGGGCGAGACTGCCGCTCGGCGTGTGGGGCCGTATTAACATTGTTAAAATGATATTATTTCCGAAAATATTGTATATACTCTGGCACACACCCGTATACTTACCCTTGAAATTTTTCAAGTCAATGGAGGCCATACTCAAGACATTTATTTGGGGTAACAACAGACACAAGCTGGCCTGGAGAGTCCTTAAGAACCCTACTGACCTAGGTGGAACAGCCCTCCCTGACTTAAATCTTTATTACCTTGCGTCCCAACTGTCTCAACTATACCACATAGATAAAACCGACAGACTCAGATTCCTCACCCTCCTCTGTCCACGGTGGGCACAACTGACCACTGACCCACTCACTGCAATTGCAGTGGGACATAGTGGGAATAACTCCAATAGAGACCGTGGGTCCCTATTATACCAATATAGGCGCGTATGGGACATCACCACTAAAACATTAACGACCCCTAAATACAACAACTATACCCCCTTATGGCACAATAGACTACTCTCAGAGTTTCTCTTGATCCCTGACACAGAGATATGGTGCGAATATGGAATATATTATTTGCACCACATAATTTCCGATGGCACACTTAAAAACTTTGAGGACCTCCAAAATGAGTTCCTGCTGCCCAATTCTATGCTTTTTAGATTCTTCCAGGTGCGTCACGCAGCCCAAGCTCAGTTTCCCCAGCCTTTGCCACAATCTACGCCTAATGTTATTATGGCTGTGGTTAAGGGTGTGGACCCGCGAAAGCTGATCTCTGATTTTTATGTCATGCTTCTCACCCCATCATCTACCACGCTAGCTTACAGCCTTAAACCAAGATGGGAAAGAGAGGTGGGCCCACTGGAGGATGAGGAGTGGAGTGAAGCCCTAGACTCGTGCAAGACTGTATCCCCCAAGCTCTCTGACAGGCTGACCCAGTTATACGTGGTGCACCGAGCGTATCTCACCCCCCTAAGAATCGCCCGCTTTAGACGACAGTTTTCTACCTTGTGCACAATGTGTAACCAAACGACGGGCACATTCTTCCATCTACTCTGGGCGTGCCCGGTCCTTCAGGGTCTGTGGAAGCAGATTGTTGACTTCCTCCATGATGACATGGGATCCCCATTGACCCTGGACCCCAAACAATGCTTACTGGGGATATTCCCCGACTCTGAGATGGACAAATTCACTAAAACATTCTTGCATGAAACATTGTTTAATGCTAGAAAAATTATAGCCAGACAGTGGATGAGACCCACTCCCCCCAGCTTCAACGATTGGAAACTAGATATAAATAACACTCTTCCCTACAAAAAGTTCATATACATCAACAGAGGTTGTCCAGATAAGTACTACAAAATCTGGGATCGATGGCTTGAGTCCGCAGACACATGCACTGATGGTCCGTAATACTATACATCCTTCTAGCGTGCAATTCCATGAATAGCGTGGACATAGGGTTTTCCACTTATTGATAGTCACTGAATCCAGTGTTCAATCTGAACAAGTTTTTTGATCTACTGTGCCTATATATATGTATAAGCCACATTTCTTGTTTTATGCATTTCTCCAGTATTGCCTTGTAACTTGCAGAATTATGTTCCAAATGTAAATTGTTCAATAAAAAACTTTTTTTCTCAAAAAAAAGTACATTTGGTGTCAGTTCCGCTTACTTTAATAGGAGTTTTAAAGTATATTCTGTGTATGTTTGTTATAGGACTGCGTCACCAACAGTTGCGGTCACGCGGTCCTATCCCTCTATCACCAGCTGTGCCACGGGAGGTTAGAGCCGATTGCCAGGGGTTGACAGCAGTGCACTACAGGGCCCAAATCAATATCAGCGGCTCTCTTAACTGGGGGTAGCGCTACATACTGTATGTGAAAAAATATATTGGTGCGCTGAGACCAACCCTATTTTGTGGCACAAATCAATAAATGTGTAATAACACAACAAAACCACTAATAAAGTGCTATAAATAAAGTGATACTGTGCTAATTAATGCAAAAAATAAAGTGCAAACTGAATCCTGAATGGATGTTGCTCCGTGCATAAATGAAATAGCAGCAATAGGCTTACATACAGTGCAAAGGTAGCAATAAGCCGTACTCACAAACATCAATAGGCAATAATGTCAAACATAAATACAAATCCGAAAGGAAAAAAGCACAGCTCAGCAGAGCGATCTCCTCATTCAGTGTCTGTGTATGACAGACTACTGCTGACAGCTTCCCTAGGTTCCTCCCTACGCGTTACATCAGAGTCACCTGACTTACTCATGGGACCTCTGAGGTGATTCTGATGTAACGCGTAGGGAGGAACCTAGTAAAGCTGTCAGCAGTAGTCTGTCATACACAGACACTGAATGAGGAGATCGCTCTATGCGCATTTGTCTAATGGTCACATGTGAGTGATACACTAACTTTGTCTGCTTGGATCAATATTTCTTAATATGCTGCACTATGATTGTCCTCTTTTGTTTTAATGTGTTTACTCCACATATGGATTAACAACTAACTAGCACCATTATTCCTGCACGACAGATAAGTGCCTCTGGTGGAAGTCTTTGGAATTACAATCATCACCATAAGTAGACTTTCATGAACTTTTTTCCTTTCGGATTTGTATTTATGTTTGCCATTATTGCCTATTGATGTTTGTGAGTACGGCTTATTGCTACCTTTGCACTGTATGTAAGCCTATTGCTGCTATTTCATTTATGCACGGAGCAACATCCATTCAGGATTCAGTTTGCACTTTATTTTTTGCATTAATTAGCACAGTATCACTTTATTTATAGCACTTTATTAGTGGATTTATTGTATTATTACACATTTATTGATTTGTGCCACAAAATAGGGTTGGTCTCAGCGCACCAATATATTTATTCACATACACGTTCAGGATCACAGATTTCCTTGATTGGTTGCAGCTGTCACTATTTGGTTATCCTATTTGGATGGATTTTATCCACTAATTTTACACATAGTAGCGCATTAGTATTATTTTAAAACAGATATGTACTGTGAGTTTTATAATTTTTTAAACTGCCCCCTAGATGGCGATTTTCCCTTTCTATACACACACAAACACACATGGTTTGATTTACTAAAGGCAAATAGACTGTGCAGTTTGCAAAGTGCACAGTCTATTTGCCTTTAGTAAATCAACCCCTGAGTGCTCTTTATTCAGACAAACACACTTTAGAGGGATATGCTTTTTTCATATTTTATGTCTGAGGTTTACAACCATTTTAATGCCCACTGAGGGAGTGAAGTGGCACAGTCTCTGGAAAGCCAAACTCCTGACCCATGTAAGCCAAACTCCTGACCCATGTATGCTTAACTTTTCTCTGTTCCTCTGCTGAATTTGGGAGCAAAACCTGTGTAAGCTCCATGACAGAGCTTACACAGAGTTGATGACACTCCCACTCAGATGACAACGTTTAAAACTGCTCATGCCTGAGAACTGCATTATGGGGGAAGGTCATATGCTACCCCGTACCAGGAAGTATCAGGTGTTTTGAGAGGGCAACGAAGAAGCAGAGAGTAGGTGAGGATAAATGGGACGGACTAGCAGGAGACCCTAATTGGGCAAAGTAATGGAGTCTTTTTAATGCTGGGGCCTGCTAGCCAAGTATATACAGTATGTGACCACTTTTGTTGAGGTATGTCTTTTTGGGTAAGTCTAATCAGCTAGGACCCAAAAATGTGAGAATTTGGAGAAGAACTGAAGAAGAATAGTACAAAAGGGGTAGTATACTGTAAATCTATATCCACTGTGTAAGTTCCTCTGTTTAGGACCTTATTGGTACAGGAAAATATTTGAGCACCACCTTAAACTGGTAGATGTTTTTCAGGAGGCTCATACTGAACATCCTCATCACATCTGAACCCCTTACACTGGTATATATTAGTTTTTTCTTATGATAAAGTCTCTTGCTAAGTGCTCTGTGATCAGTGAGACATCTGTTTTGTGAACGATGACAGCTGCATAAAACCTAATAGAAGAAAAGTATCTCATAATGTCAATACCGCATTGGAACAGAAGCACCCACGTCTGACTTGGTTAACAAGAATGATAGCTGTCTCTATGCGTCTTATCTTAGGGTTTTTACTGATAAAAATGCAGAAGATTTCGGATACACATAAAAAAAAAAAACAACAGCTGTGGACTAAAGTATGGAACCTTCAGAAGCTGTTAAGTTGAGCATATGCTTGGTTTTAATTTTCTCTTAAAATGAATGTGAGAAGCAGAATTTTGCTTTGCTATAGAACGTATGACTGCAGTAGAAGAGGCAATGTTTTAATCATTGCATACATTATGTGATAGTGAAAACACATCATTGAAGGAGCTGCAATCATCCGGCCATTTTCTAACAATGTCTGGTATGGTAAAAGAGAGAACAAGCTGCGGGATGACGTATGGAGCTGCAGTGGTTCAATTCCTCGATAACCGTTAAATCCATCCATAATATATTTACAGTGCATAAAGCAAATGTCATATAACCTAAAGGCGTCAACTGTTTAATCATACAGATACATAATAAATGTATTAAAAGTGCTCTTGTGATGTCTGAAGAACACATTTGTGGCTTGGAGGTCATATTGGAAGTCTAGATATGTTTACAAAGAGGTGTAATTTTTGGGCTTTTGCCATGTACAGAAATAATGCCTGGCCTTTGCCACAGCTCCTGATACTAGGCTGGCCTTCAGTGGAGTTATGAGACAACGACTGCTAAAACTCCAAGCAAAGAAGGAACACCAAAGCTGGCCATACATATTTAACACCTTGTGATCTGAAAATTTAAGGTGCTGGATGAAAAATTGCCAGCCAACCAACACCTGCATCCAATTAGATGCAACCACTTTTTGGACCTTCTGAAAATCCAAGGCTCTGACTTTAAGAGACGGTTCACACAGGGGCAACGCGACTTTGTGCGCGACTTTGCGAGGCGACTTGGACACGACTTGAGCATGAACCACAGCGCGACTTGGGGCGACTTACAACGCGACTTCAAGTCGCTTCCAGGACAGGCGAATTTGCCAGTGGCCAGTCAAACAATAATCAGCTCTGTGGGAGGGAGGGGTTTGCCTGAGAAAACTATTTTCTCTTCCTATAAAGTTGCTTCAGTTAAGACACTGATCCAACTTTGGAGGCAACTTCCATTGAAATCAATGGGTACAAGTCACCTAGAAGTTGCCTTGAAGTAGTACAGGAACCTTTTCTGAAGTCGAAGCAACTTCAGTAGTGTACATTAAGACGGCTCTCTTTCACTTGAATGTAATTTGACATGTCGCACGACTTGGGGCAACTTGGGGCGACACAAGTCGGATCCCAAGTTGCGGTAGTGTCAACCGGCTCTAAGTGAAATTATGAGTCAGAGAGATGGACAGTGAAAAGGAGACTGCCAAAGGTCCAACTCAAAGCAAGCAAGGAACACTAAAGCTGGGCATACACATCCAAGACCCTGTGAACTGAAAATTGAAGGAGCCAGGTTTAAAACTGTTGGCCGAACAGCACCTGCATCCAGTCAGATGCAGCCACTGGTGTTTGGACAGCCATGGGGGGGGGGAGCTGTCAGAACACAATAGCTGGCAAGGAAGATAAGGAAGATTCCTTTATCTATTGTTCAGCATGGGTGGGGGAATGAATAGATTTCTCTTGATCAGTCCTGTGCGGCTGAATGAGAGAAATCCTAGAGTGTATGTCCAGCTTAATGGTTATTAGAGATAGCAAGAAAGAGTAGGAGCCATGCAGAGCTCCAGAGGTAATCAAACCTTGGGGAGTACAGAATGAAGCAAACATTACAGACCACAGGTAGAGACCCTTAGCAAATGTCACAACTGGAAAGCAACAAAAACAAAGGAGGACCTGAGAACAAGGATCCAAATGAAAAAAGACAAATCAGAAAAATTCTGTAGTTGCTGCTCTATATGAAAGAGTCACCCCATCTGAAAGTGATATTAATGAATAGGAGGAGTGTGGTAGGCTGAGTCAGCCCTTGGCTTCTTATAAGGCTTGGATACTCTGACAACAAAATCCCTCTTGCTTAATTCCCTTTCCTATCCATTGGAAATATGGATAGGAATTTCTCTCCACCTTTGCATGTTCTAGCTCCTTCTGTTAAATTCTCCAAATTGTAATATAAACAAATACATTACTTATTACAGGTACTTATATAACACCATCAATTTACACAGCGCTTTACATATACATTGTACATTCACAACAGTCCTTAAGGAGCTTACAATCGAAGGTCCCTAATGCACATATACTATTGCAAATTTAGACAGAAGCCAATTAAACTAACAGCATGTTTTTGGATTGTGGGAGGAAACTGGAGTACCCAGAGGAAACCCACACAGGCATAAGGAGAATATGCAGACTCCATGCAGGTAGTGCTGTGGTTGGGATTTGAACAAATGACCCTAGTGCTGCCAGGCATAAGTGCAAACCACTTAGCCACTATGAATTCATATTTACCTGTTTATATTATAATATGGAGAATGTAACAGAAGGAGCTAGAAATCCAAAATATAACTATAACTCAACACTGCAATAAAAATAGCTTTTAAAAAATAATGTGACAAGGAAGTGACATCACTGACCCATCCAATGTCCGATACAAGCCGACACTAAGAGTGTTATTGCTAGCTAGCTGTAATGAAGGAAAGAACAGTGTGGCAATGCTGGCACAAGTGGACCCATGGGCATAGACACTGTCACTGTGCCCTGAATGCAGTAGTAAATTATCTTTTTTTTTTTAAACCTGCAAGGCAAAAATATAATGTGTTAGTATGTATCGCATACTAGCACATTATGTGAAACTTGCGAAGATATACTGTACCTATCAGTAAGCCTTATTATAGGTTTACCTATAGGTAAAAATCAACCAAGGGAGTTTACACCCACTTTAAGACTGGCCATACACCAGTAGAATTACCATTTTGGGAACATTTGTTCGATTTTCTAATGGTTAGTGGGCTCAAATCAATTAACCTTTATTTGCCAGTAGCAAAGACAAAATTTGAAGAAGCGGGATGGAAAATGTTCCTCAATGAATGAAATTCTATTGCCCTGTACACACGACTGGTTTTCCCGTCGGAAAAAGTCAGATGAGAGCTTTTGGTTGGGAATCCCGACCGTGTGTATGCTCCATCTGACTTTTTCAACTGAAAAACTGCCGGAAAAAGATAGAGAGCAGGTTCTCTATTTTCCCGACGGAAAAAATTCCTATCGGGAAATCCGTTCGTCTGTATGCTTTTCCGAGGGGAAAAAAAACATGCATGCTCGGAAACAATTCGACGCAAGCTCGGAAGCATTACACGTATTTTTCTCGCCTCGTCGTAGTGTTGTACGTCACCGCGTTCTTAACGCTCGAAAGTTCAGAGAACTTTTGTGTGACTGTGTGTATGCAAGCCAAGCTTGAGCGGAATTCCGTCGGAAAAAACATTCAACTTTTTTCCGACGGGAAAACCGGTTGTGTGTACGGGGCATCACTGTGAATTTGTTTTTCATTCAGGAAAAATTGTACTTATTGTAATAAAGCCTGTTCAATATGTTTGTGATTCTATTCAGATAGCAGGTCTCCTTGAAATTTTAGGACTTTTAAACAAAAATAGTTGGCAAGATGGCAAGAAAGAATGTTCTGATAAATGATTTTTCTGAATTTCTGTAAGAACGTTCAACTAAAGTTAAGTATGACCAGCTTAACGCTCCATCATCTATCAAAATATAAGAAGTAGACTGATCCTTTTAGTGTCGGTTGACCCTACTAGTCTCTGTAAGACTGTGAACTCTTAACTTGCTAATATGTACTCCCCTTGGGTCAATGGTTGCAGCTCCTTGAGAGTAAACCTAGTAAACAGAGTTAAACAAGCTCTCATACAAAAGAGTGACACTAAAGTACAGCTGGTGTAAACACCGGCATTTAATATCTACATGGCATCTGTTCTCTTAAATAAGAGCCTTATTATTTTTCCTGCAAAGTAAGCCATTGATCTTCACTCATATCCCTTCCTTTTTATTTAATTAAGTTTGCAAATAAGAAAGCAATGGATGTAAATGTGTAGTTGTGAATAGACTCGTTAAGGCGGCTTGATGTAAATTGTGTTCTGCTTAGTATTCACACAAACAAGGCGCATTCCTTTGCTCACCATGGAGAATTTACATGCGGATAAAAAGACAAAATATATTTATGGAGAGAACAGGAACAGATGCGGAGGAACGGAGCCCCAGGAGCCATAGGTCTGCGGTACATTGTTCGGTCTCCATCATGGAGACAATATGGCCATGTCACTATTAATGGGAAAAACTGACCTACGTCTAACTAATGTGAGTTGTGTTGTAAAGGGTATGTAGTCCCTAACAATGAACATCTATTATCTGGTCCCTTTTGATCTGCTTAATATACCATTGAAAGCGTTTTGTTACATCTGCTCGATAAGAGCAAAAAAATGCTCGCTGTTCATGCCAGATATCTTGTGAGTTGATAAGGTCCTGAGCTCTCTGCCTGTGCTGCACTCTTATTAGTTACATTGTTCCCAGCTATCCCTGAGGACTACAGAACTCCTCTCAACTGTGTTATGGAGAAGAGGCAAGAAGGAGGTTATTGTTGCCCTATGTTAGTGTGACAACGTTGCTTTTTTATGTATACAGTATGCAGTCCAACATTCCAGGACTGGTAAATGGCAGAATCACCAGGTAAAAATAAAGGATAAAAGGCCTTAAAGTGTCATTAAAGGTTCCACTTAAAAAAAAAAAAAAAAAAATGTCACACTTGCTCTGTGTTTTGCCGATCCTCCTCTTCTCAGATCCCCCACTGGTGCTCATGGCTCCTCCCCCTTGACAAGTTCTCCCAATAGCAAGCCACTTGCTAAGGGGGCACTGGTGCGTGCTCGTTCCCGAGCCCGGCTCTATGCATCCATATGAACCGCCCCCGCTCTCTCCTCATTGGCTCACTGGCTGTGATTGACATCAATGCTTCCCGCTTCTGTTTCAGCCAATGAAGAGAGGGTCTTGTGCACATCCCTGGATCAAGAGGCTTCTCAGGTAAATATTAGGGAGGGCTGTGCGGGGAGCAGCACACAGAAGGTTTTTTTACCTTCATTTTTAACCACTTTGAAAAGAATGAAAACGAATACAGCCACTACATCTGGTAAGCTGCAATATATTAAATTTTTGTTGCTGTATTTTGCTACACTTTGGGGGGCATTCACACCTGGGAATGCACCCGCACTCCACGGTTCCCACGATTAGCTTTGGGAGGCAGACCCTTTGAAAGCAATGGGAGGCTGCCACAGCTAATCACAGCCCCTCACATGTAGTCTCTCCTGCAGCGATCACATGCAAGTGATTGGCCGTGGATGCAGGCAGTCCAGGGCCACATGTGAGTGATCAGGCAGTCTGTGTCCAGGGCTCATCACTTACATGTGATCACTACATGAGTGGTTACATGCGAGTGGCCACGATTAGCTGCGGGAGCAGGCAGCCCCTTATTGCCTTTAATGGGGCTGCATCCCACAGCTAATTGCGGGAACTCTGCTGGGATTTTTGCATCTGATTGGAATGCAGGTGTAAATGCACCCTTAAACCAACAAGCAGAATTGCTGAAATGTTATCTTTGCACATTATCTTTACATAGAGGTCCTTCCAATACCATTCAGGAAAAATGGTCATGTTAAATTTCCCATACATTAATTAAATTAAACATTCACATTGTTTATATTGTATTTGTATAATATACACATCAAATTTATCAGTCATTTAAGTCTAAGGAAGGCTCATTCTTCCCATGTTATTTGAGCAAAGTGTAGGCTGCCATGTCTGATCTTTGATCAAGCTGAGTGCTTTATTGTCTTGCCGAAGTTCTGGCTTCAATATTTTCTATGTCATTGATCCCAGGACAAGTATAGGTGTAGCGCCCTGCTCTTGATGATCAGGCACTATGTTAAATTTAGTGGGTGTCTGAGCTGGTAGTTAGCTCAGACTTTGTATGATGAAGGCTAAATTAGCCTCTGTTCCGGCTATGGCTGTGTTTGGAAGGACTTCCCACTGTTTGCCTGTAGGTGGTGTTACCACACCAGGCCAATGTTGGAACACAAGCAGGCCAAAGTGTATTGGGTATCTTTCCCCGGGAACAGCTCAGTGAGAGTGGTCCCGCTGGGCATGCTGGGGAAGGGTACTTAAGGGGCAGGCGCCATTTTCTCTGGGCTTTTTTTTGCCTCGTGGCCCTCCTGACTCGAGGTATGTGATGCTGGAATTCCAGCAGCGGAGCCATGTTGGCCTGAGGCTGCATCTCTACCAAGTAGGCCCAGTAGTCCTGACTGGGGCCTACACTTTGAAGGTGATCCTGTGCTGTCTGTCCTGCGGGAGGAAGCCACTCAATGGAGGAAACCAGGGGAGGACCTGTCCTGGAGAAGACCAAGCGGAAGGCTGGTATCTTGAGGAAGGCCTGGTGACCTTATTGGAGGATGCACCGTAGCTAATGTTACCTTACAGTGTGCCGGATTGGCTTAAAGGCTCTAAACTGTAAGGCTGGATATCCGGATACTAAAATCCTGTGGCAGAGGATCATTGAGCAGTTCATCTCAATCGTCCTAAAGGTCTGTGGCAGAGACTGTTATTTCTTTATTTGTTCGTGCATCATCCCGGCTGCTAGGTCAAGTGAGAGGGGCCTATCCGGGTGAGCAATACCCACTCGAAGGAGAGTGGTGAGTATGACTTTCAAAGCTTAGAAGTTTCCCCAGTGATCTGCTGTGTGTGCCTGAACCTTCCCCATCCCTTTACATGTGCAAGTTTGTGTGGAAATAAAGCCTGACGAAAAGGTGAATAACTTGTGTGGACATTGAACTTTCTATAGACTCTCATCCCCTAGACAACGAATGGTGAGGTAACGTGCAAGGCCCAAATCTAAACCAGCAGCTCCTACGGGGGTAGTGCTACATAGGGATATGGACATTTCTCCAAATTTCATTGCTTGTTTTAGGTTCAGACATATCGAAGCAAGAAACAGACAGTAAAATAGAATTTTTAAAAGAAGGCCAGCAATAACACCCGCACATTTCTTTAATTGTAGGTGTACTTGATGCCTTTAATGTTTTTTAATGGGATTTATGGACAGGAAGTCAAGTGACTAAGAAACATCTCTCTCAGGACGGGATTTTATTTCTTGGAAGTATTTAGATTGGATAGGTTCCTGAAACCTTTCCTTACAAAGTTGTTTGCCACAAAGCAGTATACTTATAGGAAAAGTCTCAGTTGGAAGCTGACATTCAGCTTTTTGGTTGTACATTAGTTGATGGGTCTATTCAGATTCACTCCAAGCGATGTCACTGCCCTTGGACTAGAAGTCTGACAATGGCAGTCTTCATCTGATGGGTATTTTTCTTTATGACAGCTTCCCAAGGTAACTCCAAGACAAAGCTCTTTTGTGTTTTGGAGTGGAAAATGGATCAAGGGTCTCATCTCTTTATCCCTGTTGGTGAACCTTTTTCTCACTCCCTGTACTGGGGACATCCTGCTAGACCCGACACATGTGGTGACAGAAAGCCAGGAAACATCTCAGAGGAACTAACCCTTACACACTCTCTGCTGTGTATTTATAAAAACATTTCAGAACTGTTCATCCTATCAAACTGCATGTACATTCGTTCTGTGTGAATTGGGGCAAAATTAAGTATTATTAGGTTAGTCTCTTTCCAGGTAGTGTGTTCCTCATTCATGCAGAATAGAATGAATCAGGAAAATACTGTATTATGCCCACTAGATGGAGCTGATGATCATAGGAAATAAATAATTACTTACAATATTCATCAGCTCCATCTAAAGGCCATAGTGCAGTTTTTTTCCAGAATCACTGCATTCTGTATGAATGAGGAACAATCGATCCGGATAGGACATAGCGTAATAACATTTGCTCTTGTCCCTATTTGCATAGGGTGTAGGTGCACGCAATTTCACAGGATGAATAGCTCTGAAACATTTTTTTTTTTTTAATACACCTTTTTGTGTTTATGGTTAATAAATGGCACAGGTTACCTGCTGACAGGTGGTAATAAAAGGCAAAGTGTATGTTTACCTGTTTCTGTTATGTCTTCAGTGGTTGGTGCCTCTGTGCTCTGAATTGTGGTTCCACCTAAAAATACATAAAATACAAAGTTAACATATTCATATAGTGTATAAAATAAAATAAAATGTATTTTTTGCATATATCTGAAATCTTGTTGCTTCCCACATAACATATATGTGCGGTAGCAAAAGAGTAGGCTTTAATTCCGCACATATGCTTCAAGGGGCGTCCAATGCTCTGTGATGAGAGCATGCTCACTGTGAACTCCCAGCACAAAGACCAAACTGTTGTAGACAATCCAAACCACTAACGATCGGTAGCTCCCAATCATGTGATCACCGTGACAGCCAATCACAATAGTCAAATGATTGCAGATCCTTTCCGGCTCCCTGGGTGTAAAGATCCTATTGAGGGGACGCTGGGGCAGGCCAGGAAGGATTTAGGGCAAACTATGTTTTTGATCAATATTATTTCAATTTTTGTTCATAATCTGATCTTGGAGATCGTTTTCTCACTACTTGTCATACATTTTACAGATAAACATTTATTACATGGGACTTCCTTGACTTTTAGTTTGCAGAGCAAAGTCTGCACGCTTGTCAACTTCCTTTGTCTTCACGATCGACTTGAACATATGATAGAGATCTGCATTTAACATTTCTAGATAGAAGATTGTTTTAATTGTCGGTAACCACTCCTTGTGGACTTTTAGGCCATATGCTTATGTTGAATCGTCCAGTTTGCAAAGTTTATTTTTTATCTTTGCAAAAATGTGGAGCTCAGGTCAATCCTTGGGTTTTAAACTAAATCCTATTCACAATCCCATAATGGCCAAAGATGTTATTTTCCTCCTCTACAAACGCACCCCTGATGGTGTAAAAGGTCTAATCTGAGCGTAATAGTCTTTGATGTAAAATCAAACTGGCATCAATTATAATAAGATTCACACTTAGGGCGCTGGAAACAATTACAAGGCCTTGTGTCACTCATATGTTCTCTATTAATTTTATAACTTACATGGACTAAAATATCCCAAATAATCTGAGCCTGACTATCATATTACCTATGAATGGCAGTTTTCTTAAGTTGTTGAAAATATTAACAGGTGTAATATATCTCGGAGCAATCGAAGCAATTATTGGATTATTGGTTTTACAACAGTTCTGGGAAACACTTCTGGGAAACCGGTCTCTTCTACTCCGTTGTCCATCTAGGTTTAACATAATGAACTTTCAAGGCAGCAAAGAAAAGAAGTTTTTAATGAGCCGGTAATTACTGGGTATGAAAAAAAAATAGTCCATTCTTGCAGTACCATGGTGATACTTAATAAGGAACATGTGGCTTAGCTTCACACTATTAAATGGCTCTTATTAAATTCTGGGGAGCTATGTATATTTTCCACTAAGATTGTTCGCTTTAAAGATGTTGATTCCTTAACAATGAAAAGTTAAAATGATTAAAGAATGAAATTCTAAACCATTATTTAGTGGACCGCTGGAGCTCAGCAACTCCACAACAAACTTCAATTGAGTTTTACTGGAAATACAAAGCTTGTTTTAATGAAATGCCTGGAGTAGGCTGATTATAACCATCCTGGGGTCCACAAATATATTTTTTCTAGCATTTAACAAGTTAAAACTTGTAAAAGACCAAGCAGGTGATGTGTTAACAAGGTGTAAACTTTTTATGGTTTGAAGCCAAAAAGGATAACTGGTCAGTACAGTTCCTTCCTAGTTTATAGTAAGGCTTTTTATCAACTTGTGAAGCACATACTGCACTGCAAGCAACCTTAGCAGCTTAGAAAGACGAGGTTCTAAAACAATTTTACAAAAAAACACAATAACCATAAACTTTGACTAAACCAGAGATTACCTGGCCATGTCTGTAGCTACCCATTGCCTTTGCTTTACGGGACTAATCCATGTCTGTAGCTACCCATTCCTTTTGCTTTACAGGCCTAATCCATGTCTGTAACTACCCATTCCTTTTGCTTTACAGGCCTAATCCATGTCTGTAGCTACCCATTCCTTTTGCTTTATAGGCCTAATCCATGTCTGTAGCTACCCATTCCCTTTGCTTTACAGGTCTAAAGCCTGCCTCCACTAGTAGAATTTCAACAAAAAATTTTTTTTGGGGAATGTTTGTTTGATATTCTAATGCAGGGGTCTCCAAAATTTCTAGTAAACTTTCAATTTACTGTCCTTCAAACTTTTGGGGGGCCGGACTGTGGCCAATGGGAGGAAAAGTGCCCCATTGTTGGTGTCAGGTCAATGAGAAGAATAGTGCCCCATCATTGGTATCAATAGGATGAATAGTGTGCAATAGTTGGTGTCAGTTTGAAGACCCAATGTCGGTGTCAGTGGCAGGAACTTTGCCCCGCTGTTGCTGACAGTGGGGGGAAAATGTCCCAAGGGCCGAAAAACAGCAAGCATCTGGCCCCGTGCCGCAGTTTGGAGACCACTGTTCTAATGGTTAGTGGGGTCAAAGCAACGTTTTTTTTTATCAACCATAGTGACATAAAAATTTGAAGGAGCAGAATGAGAAAATGTTCTCAAACAATTCTAACTGTGAAGTTGGTGTTTGTTTGGGGAAAAATTGTACATATTGTAATAGAACCTGTTTACTACATCAAGGATTCCATTCACATAGCAGATCTGGACAACATTTTAAGGGATTTCAAATTATTCAACTCTATGATGGCAAAAAGGAATGTTCCAGGAATGTTCTGATCGGAATTTTTATACGTATTCTATGGCCAGCTTTAGGGATGCACTGATGCCTGAAAGTAACAGGATTGCACAATGACAGGCCTGAAATGTCTGGCCCACTATACACTACATATATCAATCAACCAATCAAATCCCTCTTATATCTTCAGTAAAGCATTAACAACTAAAACAGGATTGATTAGGAGCCATAACAAAAGCTGAATGAGCTCTTCAAGAGGTCCATCCTCTTATTGCCTGGCATACAAAACAATTATACATGGATTTATAAAGTGGATCACAGGCTCACCTGCCAGTTTGTAGTCTTCGCTTGTTCCGCTGTGGCAGGGAATCAGCTCATCATCACATTCGTCTTCAGCTCCCATCTTTGGGGTGGCGGGAGTGGAGGTTGGTGCTGTAAACAGTTATATAAAAAATAAGATTCTGTTCTAGTCATATCACAATCTTCTCAGTTGCGTTTTTTAACATGCAGTACTTTTTTCTGCTCTCTGTGTCTTCCTATTAAAGTGGTTGTAAAATCCATTCATTAAATTTGACCTAAGCACATATATCTGTAGTGTTTACTTGTCTCTCTTCAAAGCTCTAAATGCTGTTTATTTCTGTTGCTTCGTTCTTATTCTTTTCTTCAATCAGCTCTCACACAGTGAAAACACAGACTCCACACCACCTGCTGAAACAGGAACAAATATTTCTAACACAAGCTGCACTTTCCAAAGAGTGCACAAAGGGAAAGACAGCAGATATGTAAAACTGGGCATAGGAGAGGGTTTGCAACCACTTTAAGCAGAATTTTCTTCACTTCCTTTCCTATGGCTACAGCAGGAAATTTTCCAACGTGAGGGGAAGCACATTTTTGCTGTCACTGGAAAGCTGTCCTCATTGTTATTATTATTTTTATAGGTACTTATACAGCGCTGTCAATTTACGCAGTGCTTTACCTATACTATAAACATTCACATCGGTCCCTGCCCTCAAGGAGCTTACAATATAAGGTCCCTAACTCAAATTCATACATACACATACTAGAGCTAATTTAGCCAGGAGACAATTAACCTACCAGGGGTGGAAACCAGAGTACCTGTAGGAAACCCACCCATTGGAAGAATTCCCCTCACCTTCTATTCCGACAACTATACAATTTTGGATTTCAATCATTTGCAGTTCCGATGACAATGGCCATCAAGACAAATATGGAGGGTGATTCCCCTCAGTGGGGACACAGGCAGCAATAAAAACATGACAGTGGTTCAAAACTTTCCAAACTACAACCAAAAAAATCTGTTTTATTTATTTAGATACACTCTGAGGCTGGGTTTACACTGCAGCATGGAGTGGCTCACAGCAGGGGTACGACGCGTCCCTGTTCACCATTTCAGGTCCGAATTAAGTGAGAATTTTTGGCTGAATTCGGACCTGAAACAGACCAACTCGCACAGGAGCCGCTCTGGAGATGTGTGAACCGGCTTTATAGAGAACCGGTCACAATCTCCTGACATGTGAATTGGATGCGGCGAAACCTGCATCCAATTCACAATAGTGTGAACCAAGCCTAAAAGAAAACTCCCATCTGCATCAATCCCAGTGAGCTTGCATAATCATGATATATTTGTTTTTGTCAGGTGCAGAAATGTAAGTGCTGAAGGTTAGACCTCAACTCCCAACAGGAGCTCAGGTATCTGCAATCAGCACTAATCTGGATTTAGAGCCGTCCAATGTCAGATAAGATTTTATTGTGAGCAAAAGCCATTCTGTGCTGCCAACACAAAGAAGCAGCCCTGTGTCGAGGGAAGGTTTTGTCTGCTTCACTTTCTTAAATTAGATTTGGAGCATTGAAAAGAATATTATTAGAATTGCAATAATGATCTTTTCCTGCCTGTTCATATCTGTTTCTTTTTTTTTTTTTTTTTGTTTTAGAAAGTTATAATATTTCTGAAAAGTTTCTTCCTTCAGAAATGACCTAGTACTTTTCTGGAATGTAATCAAGTTTTTTTTTTCCCCTCTATCTCCTCTAAGCTTGTGGGTTCCCAATAGAGATACCATTAAACAGCTCAGAGTAGTTAATGTAATGCCAGATTCTTGTCTTTCCTTTGTAGTGATAAGGCGAGGAGATGCCCTCTAGCTCTGAATATATAATGGGCTTCGGATCTAATACAATTCTAATGCAGCTGATCCAAAAAGCACACACCGCGGTCATGGGAAAATATTCAGCACTTACATTGTAGGAATGTGCTCTTATCACTGTGTTATCAGCCTACATGCTCTTTTTTTTTATTCCCTGTATAAAATTAAAGGTATACTTCAACTGGAAAATATCACATATAAAGGCAAAGTGCTTTTTTGCTGTATGTATGTTGTATATCATTTTTATTTACTGGTACAAAATATATATTTCCACTAAAGCCGCGTACACACCATCGTTTTTCCCGTCATGCAAAAAAACGAAGTTTTTCTCGACGTGATTCCTCTCAAGCCTGCCTTGCATACACACGTTCATGAAAAAAAACACTTGAGAAAAGCGCGTGACATACAACACGTACGCCAACACGTACGATGGCACTATAAAGAGGAAGTTCCATTCGAATGTTAGTAAAGTTTTGTGAGAGACGATTCGCGCTTTTCAGCCTCGTGCTTTTCAGTCCGTTACAGCGTGATGAATGTGCTATCTCCATTACAAACACTAGTTTACCAGAACAAGCGCTCCCGTCTCATACTTGATTCTTAGCATGCGCGCTTTTTCTTCCCCTCAGAAAAGCATACACACGCCCGTTTTTCGCGACGAGAAAAAGAATGACGGGAAAAACGACGAGAAAAAATAGAGCAGGTTCTAATTTTTTTGCGGACAGTTTTGCCCTTAGAGGAAACTGCTATTGAGCATATACACGACCGGTTTTCACGACCAATCTAAAAAATGGCAGTTTTCTCATCATGAAAAACGGTCGTGTGTACGCGGCATAAGACTGCAAAGCATGATGAACTTTCTAAGCACTGACTGCATGCTTGTTGGCAGCCTATGTATAACTGACTAAACCAGACAGTTACATATTTGCTAGGGCAGAATGGGATGGGGGTGTTCTTCCTCAGAGTCATTTACCAGTCCATGTAACCAGATCTCTCAGGCTTCCAAGGTTGGTTTTACAGCAGAGGAAAGTTGTAAAAAAAGGCAGAGGAATCTAGTACTATGTAGCTGGGAGCCTACTACCAGGCTAACAGTAGTATATGACAAATATTCATATGCAATTTTTTTATTAGCTATACATACACTTGAGTAACTCTAAATTTATTCCTGGAATTCTTCAACATATGATTCTGTGTTCAACTTCCCTCTCATGCTCCAGAAGAGGCAGCAGTAGGCGGTGCTGTGAATGTGGCGCCCTGCATTTTAGGAGCTTTCAGAAGATGACGGTGACAGCAATTATAGGTGTTTATCTAGTGCGACAGCCAGTCTTGGGGCAAGGTCATCCAGCACCAAGGGCAAAAGATGCCAAACTGCGCCCCACCCCCTTTCCCTTAGGGTTTGGGTCAGGGCGCCCCCCAACCCTGCAATAAACCATTGCGCCCAGGACAGCCTCCCCTCCTGCCCACCCCTTGTCCCGGCCCTGGGGACAGCCAAGTACATAAGGGGAATGCTAAAGCTACTTTGGTGGTAGGCATTACCTCTTGTGTAAAGTTAAGTGCAGAACATTCATGTTTGGCTGGAGTGCACCTTTAACTGCGTTAGAGACCTTAGTTTTGCTCCCTCTCGAACCACACTGTAATAAGTTTTAGCTGACATTGATTCATTAACCACTTAAGCGCAGGACACAATACGGTCATTTGCTTGAACAGATGCTGGCCCCCAACAATATACATTAGCAATAATGACAGATGCAAATGACCATAATGGACCAGCTACAGGATATGGAAGTCAGAGCATTGTATGGGACATTAATATCCCCTCTATTAAGGACTGTAAATCCTCAAAGATTGGCCATAGGATAGATTATCAATGAAGGGACACAAAAGCATTAGTGATAATGTAACTCAGCTCTCAGGACAATAAATTTGCGTGACAGGCCGATTCTTTGGCAAGCAAGAATAAGGACGTATATACATATCTAATATGTATTAAATATAGACGTGGATGGGATTAGTTACCTTCAATTTCGCAGCCCAGTAGTTCCAGTCGTAAACCAAGACCCGACAGTGAAGCTCTTTCAGGGATTATGCGGATGTAGCGGGTAGTGATAGGGGCAAAGGTCCGTAACTCTGGGGTGTCATAATTTGTATTGCCTTCAAATGTCTAGAAATGGGAAAGAAGGTTTAAGTCAAAGTTCATGAAAAATGTCAACAAGGGACAGATTTATTCTGTCATTCTGGATCATAAATTCACCTTAGTGCATACGTATATACTGACCTGCTATTAAGCCATCATTTAAGTGTCTTCTCTTTTTATTGGTTTAGCAAAGTGTATATAAGCCCAGAAACAAAACTGTATATATTGCAGTCCATAAATGTGGTGTCTACATTAGTTTTCTTTTTCAGGCTTTTGTACTTTATTTTTACCTGATGATTCTGCCAGTAACACATAAGGGTTGGTTTACTAAAGTCAGATTTACTGTGCACTTTTGAACGTGCAGTTGCTCCAGAGCTTGGTAAATGAGCAGAAGCTCTGCTGGAGTCCATCATCCAATCATGTGCAAGCAAAAATGCTGTCTTTTTTTATTTTCCTTGCATGTGATTGGTTGTTCTTTGTAAAGTGAAGCTTTGCCTCATTTACTAAGCTCAGGAGCAGCTGCACTTTCAAAAGTGCACAGTCTATTTGTCTTTAGTAAATCAACCCCATACTGTCCATGGTGACAATGCTTACTCAATGTACTTAATTTATAGAAGAGTATTTTTGACATCCTAGGGCAGGTTGGCAGACCAACTCCCCACTCACCATCTCCATAACATAGGGGGGGGGGTGCTCTGTAGTTCACAATGGTAAATTAGTCAGGGCTGATAACGCTTCATATCATTGCAACAGAGGAAGTTAAGAGCTCACTGAATTCCTGGCAGGATCAAAAGGTATTTTTAGGGCTTATCAAACAGATAAACGAAATCACTTTGGACAATTTATTAAACAAATGAGGAAAATAACTGAAGTTCATCGTTAAGGTTTATGCACTTAATTGTGCTTACATTCATCCCTATTGATTTCCTCAATATATCACTATTTCATCTGCCATAATCTTGCCTGAACCATGATAGGTTCACTTTCTCTGTTACTTTCTATATGCAGGTAAAACAAAATACATTCTTTCCATTAAAATTTGAGATATGCCAAATCCCAGAGCAATCTAGCAAAAGATTTATCTCTGAGATTGTATAAAATTCTCTTTTATTCAAACGATCTCTGAATATTTAAAGGACATCATCTTGGAACATGAATATTTGATACAGATCAAAGCTTTACATGGGAAAGGACCATGTATTTCACTTATAATTTAGTTATCAGTTTCAACTTTCATTATCATCATCAGAAATTTGTATTTTGTTGGATAATGTAGCACAGAATGAATATGAGGACTAGTGGTGTCAGTGAGATTCATGGGCCTTGTGTATCAAAATGTTTGAAAGGAAAAACATATGTTCCCCATAGTGACCAACGGGGTGTTTCATTTCTTTTTTTCCTGTCTAGCAAAAAGTAACCAATAGAATCAGATGCATTGTTATGGGCAACATACACTTATTATTTATACAGCTAATGCAGGAGTACACTATAGTTACATAGTTAGTCAGGTTTAAAAAAGACACAAGTCCATCCAGTTCAACCATAAAAATATATATATATATATATATATATATATATATATATATATAATATCATACAATCCCATATACCCAATTCTATACCCACAGTTGATCCAGAGGAAGGCGAAAAACCCCAGCAGAGCATGATCCAATTTGCTACAGAAGGGGAAAAAATTCCTTCCTGATCCCCCGAGAGGCAATCGTTTTTTCCCCGGATCAACTTTACCTATAAATGTTATATTATGTACATTTAGGAAAGAATCCAGGCCTTTCTTAAAGCAATCTACTGAGCTGGCCAGAACCACCTCAGCAATATTAAAGTCTATGAATACTGGGCCACATGGTTAGATATCCCTGGTCTAGCGTTTGTGAACACTCTTACCCTGCCCCTCTGAATACCTGGATGATTGATTGTACGGTTGTACTTTATGTTGATGGATAAGGTTTTATTTGATTTCATGGGCAAGAAGTAGGCCAGAAGCATCTCAAATACATTCTGAATGTACCATAAAGCAAGACTTAATTTGCCTGTCAACACAAGATTTTGGGCATTCTTTTTTAATTGGAAAAACAGTTGCGAAAAATGGGCCTTTAAACTATAAAGTGGCTGAAAGAAAAATGTCTCACCATAACAAACAATCAATTCCACCTGTTGCTACGGACAAGGCTGACACTTTTATACAGTAGACTACATTTGTCTATAAACATAGACTGGCTACCGATTTCCAGTATATTCCTAAATACCTCAACAAGCCAAGAAACTGAATATAAAAAAAAATGTTTTTATATACAAATTAAATAAGCAGAAATAAATAGCCAAGAGCCACCATTTACAGGGAAGTTATACAACCCTTAATGTTCTGATATGCAAAATAAAAAAATTCAACAATTTAGCCAACAATTTAAGCTTTACTTGTTTTTTGAAAATGTAAAGTATCTCATCAGATTTGGTACACATATGTATATATACTGTATCGTCATTAGCCTTTCCCACCTTTGGTTTGTTTCTGCTGGAATCCATAATCATCTCCCATTCAGTCCCATTATTACTGTAGGCGATCTTGAACTTTCTCATGAAAACTTTGTTCTCCCGATGTTTCCCTCCCTGAATGATAATGCCCCGAATAATCTTTTCTTCCCCAAGGTCAATCTGCAGCCATTCCTTTGTGTAGGGGTGATTGTTAGAAGGTGGCAGAGCCCAGCCAGATCGGCTGGTTACCAAGCGAGCAAACTCTGGGATCCAGTTCCGATCAAATTGGCTAGAGGCCGTAATCTGAGCATCGGTTATGAGTCCTGAAACCATCCCAAGCATTCCCGAGCAGGGGTAATCTGTAAGATGAAAGTCAAAAAATTGTTAATATTAGTACATAAAGCTATATGAATGCACTATTCTTGTCATGGGGCATCTTACTTTTGTTAAAATATAGATATTGCTTTCCAATTATACCATACTATGAGGAAGGACTGTCTATAGAAAGCGAGGCAAGGTTAAAATTTCTATAGGGTTTTGTATTGGGCCTGCCTGGGAGGTCCCCTCACTTCTTCTCACCTGCCTCTCCAAAAAAGCCCCAGACGGCAAATACAGTGAAAGTCACGTTTTTATTGCTCTTGTTGGATTGTGACAATTTTTGGGTAATTTGTGGCAATTTTTAGGCATTTTTAGTAAATTTTTTATTGTTCTTGTTGGGTGGTTGACAATTTTTGGGTAATTTGTGGCAATTTTTAGGCATTTTGCCTACAAATTGGGCAAAAGCTCCCAGGAGGGACCCTGGTGGGAAAAGACTGATATAGAATATACCCCATTCTTTATTTTTCTATTTAAATTCTCTACACAACATTTAAATGATCTACATGTACCATAAACTGTAGATATAATTTTTAGTGGGGTACCCTAAGACCTAAAAACATTATCAAGGGTTTCTTCATGGAAAATAAAGGTAGAGAAAGGCTTGCCATAAATGAACCATTTTGTTCTTCTGTACCTTCTACAATGGTGTAATTTATAGTAATATGGGCTGGTGTCCCAGTATGACACTGGCTTCTGTTACGAGCCAGTGTGGGATTATCTGTCATTTATCACAGCTGAGGATATGGTCCAGGAATCAAACAGTGAAGCGGACTGGTTATTTAATAAGATTTTCAAGCATATATCATGTTCAAATTCCTCTAGAAGCTTTTCCTGTAAATGTTTCTTGTGACACTATTTTATAAATGTCTGTTAGTATTCCTCCACCCACGCAAAGAAAAAAAAAAAGACTATATAAACATTTTCTCTGTGTCATATATATGCCATACTAAATTAAGCTATACAGCTGTGCTCAGGTGTTTATTTCGGCTTAAATGGTAACCTGGGGACAGCAGGCCGTGGGAGTCAGGTGCAATCAGCTCTTAATTGCACACACAGGGGCCTCAAGAACATCAGCAGTGCAGTTTGCTTGGTGCTAAATTGGCTTGCAAACTCAAAACAATAATGTTGCATGTACCGCATGTGAATATGTAATGGTATCAATTAATAACAAAGGTGCAGTCTCAACAGTGTGGAAGCTGAACAAGAAAGTTGCCTTGCAAAGAATAAAACGGTTGCATTTACAATGTTTTTCCAGTGAAAGCCGTACAATTACAAAGGGATTGGCACAAGATAGAGGCAAAGGTCCTCTATTAGATGACCTTTACTTAAGTGAAATCTACACTGTAAATAAAGACTTTTATTATGTGACTGTAACCACTCAAGGTGCTTTGTTTTATTCCAAAATGCTTTTTATTGTTGTGTTCATCTAGTGTTGGCTATTCTTGCTAAGATTTTTACTATTTTTTGAAGAATCTTTTGATATTTTTTTCTTTGTTTCTTTGTTTTTCTTTTCTTTTTTTGTTGTGTGGATTTTTTATTTTTTTAGTTTTTTAGAGTATTGTTTTAGTAGAGTGGAGAAGGATTCACACCTCTGAGATCTATGTTTTATAGCTATTATATTCTAGCAGCATGATAGTTCTATAAACATTTGTCCGTGTGCACCCAGCCTTACAGACATCTCTACAAACTCACCCCAAAGAATACAAGCAACAATAAAAACCTAACAAAGGTGCTTCCTTTAAAATGTGAGGATTTTGTACATCTCTTAGAGAGGGAAGCAGAAGTAGATGTCCCTATATAAAAATATATGGTCGTTTTGTGGGAAATCATCTGACCATCCCATATTAATATAGGTCAGATGTTCTCCAGCCTTATGCCACGTACACACGATCATTTTTCCCGTCGGGAAAAATGTCATTTTTTTTTCGCCGAGAAAAACGATCGTCTGTGGGCTTTATGCCGTTTTTCTCGTTGAGAAAAACGGCAGGAAAAACGACGAGAAAAATTAGAACATGTTCTAAATTTTCTCATCGTTTTTTCCATCATTTTTTTCCGCGGCAGTTTTCCCATAGGGAGACACTGCCGCGGAGCCCACAGACGGTCGTTTTTCTCGACAAAGAAAAAATGACGGGAAAAACGGTCGTGTGTGGGGGAAAATGCTGTTCCCTCGTTTTTCATTTTTTTTCATGTCGTGATTCACGGCGGTGTTTTCACCGCCGTGAATCACGATCGTGTGTACGCGGCATAAGTCCTCATTCACAGTGCAGGTTTAGTGGCATTATTGTCAGGAACATAGGTGAAATAATCAGTAATGGGGTCAAGTAACTAGTTTTCCCACATATAAATCCTGCTTCTTGGGCAATTGACCTATGTTCTGGACTCTGATTACATTTCAGACACAGATTTCAGACTTGCAAGGTTCTTGATAGATCCACATTGATATCCTTACCTGTAATTTTACAGCCATAGACTTCAAATCTTAAAGAGATTCCAGTCTCCCAAGTCACGGGACGGAGTTTAATATACCTTGTTAGCACAGGCTTGGGAAATGCTTGGTATACAACATCAATTGGATTTGTGTTTCCTTGAACAATCTGCATCAACAAAGAATGAGCAATATACATTTAACACAAAAAGTATACAAATTATTGACTCATTAGTTGTCATGTTCTGGACATACTAAAGTGTGTGTTTTGAGCTACAACTGCTATAAAAGCCACTCTACTGGGGGTTTAAAAGGAACTCTTACCTTTGCAAAGGTTTACAGAAACCACTGCCTAATATGAATTATTCAGCCTATATACAAATTCCCAGTGGAAAATTAGTGAGCAAAAAGTCTGCTCCAGGCTGTCCCCTGAGACCCAGCTTTTCTCCACTTAACACTACCATCCTTAGAACAACTTAGATAAGGTCAAGCAAGGCTGTGTATCACAGCACACAGGTTGAAAAACGCCTCTGCCCTTCCCATCACAGTCATGTTTTTCTATTCTGTACATTTCAGAGACCGGGGGTCGTAAGAGGTAGGGATGAAATCTTAGCTCTTGACATTTGATAAAAATTAACATTTTGCATATTAGTTTAGTCTGCTAGAGCTGTAAGCTTTGTGGAAAGGAGTGTGTTTGAAGTAGTTGATGGAGAAGATGATAAATGTACTACTATGATTACCTTTAAGGGTCAGTTCAAAGAGAGTGTCAGGTTTGTTGGTTTCAATTACCAACTACCACTTTCTTTCTCGTACATCACGGGACACAGAGCGACATAGTCATTACTAATGGGTTATATAGTTACCGTCAGGTGCTGGCACTGGCAACTTCCAAAACCGGAAGTACCCTCCCCTATATAAGCCCCTCCCATCCGGGAGCACCTCAGTTTTTTGCCAGTGTCTAAGGTGTTGGCCAAGAAGAAACATGTGTTTTTCACTGAGCTTGCGTACAGGTTCTTTTGGGCCTCAGTAAGCTATTCCGGATCCGACCAAAAAAGCTTCATAGCTAAACGGTCGGTACCCGGGCCTTGCAGAGAAGAGCAAGGTTCTGCCTGTAATGCTTCTCTTAGGAGAGCTGGACCCTGGGATCCAGAGCTCTGGTCATACCCACGACCAAGATGTTTTCTGTGCAGGGTGCTATACAGGTCCAGGGGAGTGGAATCCTTGGGAACCCGGTCCCTGAAGGTTTGATTACAATGCCTGCCGTGATAGGTGAAGTTTGGGCTTTTGTGGACCAAACAAAGTCCTGCGGCGGGGAACAGGTAAGTGGGGGCCCCCAGGAACTTGGTTCTATTGGGGGACCCCCAAGCCTAATTTGTCTTTCTGTCTGTTACCTAACGGTATTCCCGCTAATATCTGTGCATGCCTGTAACTACTAAAAAAAATGTAATAATTTTTAATGGTGGTCAAGAAAAAAAAAAAAAAAAAAGAATGTTTTTTTATATATGTTTAGTATATTAAACTGCGGTACCTGTGTTTGTCCACTAGAGGCCGCTGTGGAATGTTTTTCTTGTCATATAGACTAGTTTCTTCTCAGAGAGCAAAGTCCAGGCAGCTGGTGAGTTCTCCTACAGGAAACTGTTTCCTCTGCCATGTTGCAGTGTTCGTCTATCCCCCGGCCTGCGGCAAAGGGGGCCCTGGCTCCTGTCCCTGGTTTCCATGTTTGAAAATTAGCGCCGAGGCGCACGTGGCCGCGCGCGTGCGCGTGCACGCGCCTCTATATATAGAGGTGGCCGGAAAAAGGGGCGGGGCCTGGGGGATGACGCTCTGTGCGCGCCGCAGCGCTTCTGCGCATGTGCGGGCGTCCCAGCAGGTTTTTAAAAAGCCACATTATTGCAGTAAGCTGGCTATGAAGTACAGAGACAGAGCTGGCAACATTTAAAGGCATACAGCAAGCGGTTGATACAGGCATCCCCTAGAAAGGCACATTAGTAGACACCAACTGTTTATTATAGCAGCATTTATGCTAGACTATTATCAGTAACTGGTGTATTTTCGGCTGGAATACCTCAGCTTTGTGGCTTAGGAATATGCCGTCTAAAAACTCCGGGGCTAGAAATTCCAGGAGGAATAGGGGGTCTCCATCGGGCTCTGAGGATCTTGGGCATGCTTTGGCTGCACCAGTCTCCCCTGAAGAATCAGAGGTTAGTGACCGTAGGGCACCCCCAGGAGTACCTGGTACTGTGGCTGTCCCCAGTTCACCTGCTCCTGTGTATGTAACAGAGGAGGTTTTTTCCTCAGCTCTGGGAGGGCTGGAAGAGAGATTGTCAGCACTAATTGCTGCTTCCCTGTCACAGGAGAAAAGCGCTCGATCTCCGTCTCCTCCCTCAGAGTGCCTGTTAACAGAGCAACAGTCCCATACAGAGAACGACCTACCTGAGGGGGATCAGGATGAGGTTGATTCAGTTGTAGAGGAATCAACAGTGGAGGAGCCGTTCTCAGCATCACATGCTGAGAGGTTATGGGTGCAGTCCCTGACTAATATGGTCCGATCAGCATTTAAAATGCCACTTGCGGAGCCATCCTCCTCTTCTGTCTCCTCGTTGGGGTCGCTAAAAGCTCCCCAGACTGTTTGTTCTTTTCCGATCCATCCTTTACTGGAGGGGCTCATTTACCAGGATTGGGAGCATCCTGACAAAATATTTACTCCCCCCAAGAGATTTCCGGTGGTCTATCCTATGGAGGATAAGTTCGTCAGAAAATGGAAGGTCCCTACAGTGGACGCAGCCATCTCTTGTGTGAATAAATCACTGACATGTCCGGTGGAAAATGTCCAAATGTTCAAGGACCCAATAGATAAAAAATTGGAGTCCTTATTGAAATCTGCTTTTTCTACAGCAGGATTGGTGACACAACCAGCAGTGGCAGCTATAGGGGTCTGCCAAGCAGTGAAGGATCAGTTGAAACAGGTCTTAAGGGACGTGCCAGATCAGCAGGCTCTTGCTCTAGCTGATCTACCTAGAGCCTTATGCTTTGCGGTGGACGCTATAAAGGATTCAATCCATCAGGCCTCCCGCCTTACGCTGTCTGTAGTACATATGCGCAGGCTTCTATGGCTCAAAAACTGGTCTGCTGAAGCTCCCTGTAAAAAATTGCTGGTCAGCTTCCCATTTCATGGGGAGCGCTTATTCGGGGAAGACCTGGACAAGTATATCCAGAGAATTTCCAGCGGTAAAAGTACACTCTTGCCGGTCAAAAATAGAGTTAGAGGTCCCTCTTTTAAGAGGCCGGCTTCTCCAGTCCCTAGGACATCGGCTGTGAAACAGTTCCGACGGCCTCCCCGGTCAAATCCCGGAGGTAAAAATCAGGGACAGTTGCAGGGTAACAAGAAGCCCTGGAGCAGGAGAGGTACAAAACCTCCCCCAAAGTCAAATGCATGAAGGGTTGCCCCCACCCAATCGGGTGGGGGGAAGACTTCAGTTGTTCACAGAAACCTGGCGGGACACGATCCGAGACAGATGGGTGCTCTCCGCAGTAAATCTGGGATACAAATTGGAGTTAAAAAACTCCCCTCCTTCCCGCTTTATAAGGTCGAACGTGCCAAGGGATCCCCAGAAGAGAGGATCCCTCCTGTTGGCACTGGAACAATTATTGCTTCAAGCAGTAATTATAGAGGTCCCCCTGGAAGAATGGGGGTTCGGGTTTTACTCAAACCTCTTTACAGTTCCGAAGCCAAACGGGGACGTGAGGCCCATATTAAATCTAAAAGGGCTAAACAAATTCCTACATATCAGGACTTTCCGGATGGAGTCGATCCGATCGGTAGCCACTGCCCTACAAGGGGAGGAATGGTTAGCCTCGATCGACATCAAAGATGCGTATTTGCACATCCCCATCTTTCCAGCCCACCAAAAATTTCTACGCTTTGCGATAGAAGGGCGCCATTTTCAGTTCAGAGCCTTACCCTTCGGTCTGGCCACAGCACCAAGAGTGTTCACAAAAATTCTGGCCCCATTATTGGCCAATCTAAGAACACGAGGTGTAACGATAATGGCATATCTAGACGACTTGTTGCTGATAGACCACTCAGTGGAAAAACTAGAAGTGGTTGTTCACGAGACAATCAAGTATCTGGAATATCACGGTTGGATTATCAACCGAGACAAGTCAGCCCTAAAACCAGTCAAAAGTCTGGAATACTTGGGGCTAAGGCTGGATTCAGACCAGAGAAAAATTTTCTTGCCTCGAGAAAAGGGGTCGTCTTTGAGAGATTTGATCCACTTAGTGGGTTCAAAAAGACAGCCATCCATACGCCTGTGCATGAGGCTGCTGGGAAAAATGGTGGCATCATTCGAAGCAGTACCCTACGGTCAATTCCATTCAAGGAAGTTGCAAAGGGCCATACTGTCAGCCTGGAACAAAAAAGTTCAGGCTCTGGACGTACCAATGTCCTTGTCCCCTTCCGTTCGCAGAAGCCTCCGTTGGTGGTTGGTTCCCCGGAATCTGGAAAGAGGGAAATCCTTCAGTCCGATTTCTTGGAAGGTGGTCACTACAGATGCCAGCCTTTTAGGCTGGGGAGCAGTACTGGAGCAATGGTCTCTCCAGGGCAGATGGTCGGATGCGGAAAAGGCCCTGCCCATCAATCTCTTAGAGATACGAGCAGCCCGGTATGCCCTAGTAGCATGGACATCCAAACTCCAAGGGTCCCCTGTCAGAGTTCAGTCAGACAATGCCACAGCAGTGGCATATATCAATCGTCAGGGGGGCACCAGGAGTCGTGCAGCCCAAAGGGAAGTAAATTACATCCTGAGATGGGCAGAAAGATATGTCCCAGCCATATCTGCGGTATTCATTCCAGGGGTGGAGAATTGGAAGGCGGACTTTCTAAGTCGCCAACAATTATGCCCAGGGGAATGGTCCCTTCATCCCGAGGTTTTCCGGACAATATGTCAGCGGTGGGGAACACCGGATGTAGATCTGCTAGCATCCAGGTTCAACACGAAAGTGGACAGGTTTGTCTCTTGGACAAGGGATCCCCTAGCGTGCGGCTCGGATGCCCTAGTGTTCCCTTGGGATCAGTTCAAGCTGATATATGCATTCCCACCGCCACAATTGTTACCTCGATTACTCCGCAGAATCAGGGTAGAAAAGAAACCAGTGATTCTGGTGGCTCCAGCGTGGCCCCGAAGAGCATGGTACGCGGAGATTGTAAAAATGTCTGTGGGGAGTCCTTGGACCCTCCCACATCGTCCGGACCTGCTTTCGCAGGGACCGATATACCACCCTTCCTTACCAGCCCTAGGTTTGACGGCCTGGCTATTGAAGCCCACATTCTAAAAAGGAGAGGGCTCTCTAATGCTGTGGTGTCTACCATGATCAATGCCAGGAAACCGGTATCCAGGCAGATCTACTATAGAATCTGGAAGGCGTACATCGCCTGGTGTGAGGCCAGGAAATGGCATCCACGTAAATACGTAATAGGTAGAATTCTGGACTTCCTACAATGGGCTGTAGATAGGAAGCTTGCCTTGAGTACTATCAAAGGTCAGATTTCGGCCTTGTCAATATTTTTTCAAAGGCCCTTGGCTTCGCATTCACTAGTCAAAGCCTCTATACAAGGAGTGATGCGTATTAGTCCTCCGGTTAATATTCCCATATGTCCATGGGATCTAAACTTGGTTCTGTCGGTTCTACAGAAACAACCATTTGAACCATTACAGCATATTTCCTTAGTGCTTCTCACCAGGAAATTGATTTTTCTAGTACCCATTTGTTCGGCTAAAAGAGTATCGGAATTAGCAGCTATGTCCTGTAAGGAGCCATATCTGGTTATCCATAAGGACAGAGTAGTGTTACGTCCTCATCCAGCCTTTCTTCCTAAGGTGGTATCGAGTTTTCATTTGAACCAAGATGTGGTTCTTCCTTCTTTTTTCCCCAAGCCTACTTCGGTAGAGGAAAAGTTATTGCATTCTTTGGATGTAGTAAGAGCAGTTAAAGCTTATCTAAAAGCCACTGCTCAGATTCGCAGAACGGATACTTTGTTTATTCTGCCGGAAGGCCCCAGAAAGGGTCAGGCAGCGTCAAAATCTACTTTAGCCAAGTGGATTTGACAGGTCATAATACAAGCCTATAGCTTGAGAAGTAGACCGCCTCCGTTCAAAGTTAGGGCGCACTCCACGAGGGCAGTTGGAACTTCATGGGCAGTGCATCACCAGGCCTCCCTGGCTCAAGTCTGTAAGGCCGCAACATGGTCTTCAGTACACACGTTTACTAGGTTCTACCAGGTGGACGTTAGAAGTCAGGAGGATGTCGCCTTTGGGCGCAGTGTGTTGCAGGCCGCAAAAGATCCTCATGTCTGATAGCGCTCAGCTTATATATGGTGTATCCCCCCCCCTCATTTGGCATTGCTTTAGGACATCCCATTAGTAATGACTATGTCGCTCTGTGTCCCGTGATGTACGAGAAAGAAAATAGGATTTTTATAACAGCTTACCTGTAAAATCCTTTTCTTGGAGTACATCACGGGACACAGAGCTCCCGCCCCTCTTTGGGTACACTTATTGCTTTGCTACAAAACTGAGGTGCTCCCGGATGGGAGGGGCTTATATAGGGGAGGGTACTTCCGGTTTTGGAAGTTGCCAGTGCCAGCACCTGACGGTAACTATATAACCCATTAGTAATGACTATGTCGCTCTGTGTCCCGTGATGTACTCCAAGAAAAGGATTTTACAGGTAAGCTGTTATAAAAATCCTATTTTTTCCCAAAAATAAGACCGGGTCTTATATTAATCTTGGCTCCAAAAGACGCATTAGGGTTTATTTTCAGGGGTTGTCTTGTTTATTCAAGTACAACAATCTACATAATTGCTGCCGACCTGATCCACGCTTGCTCTTCTTAGCATTTTCCTCATCCACCTGTTGGCTGAGGTTATCATACTTTGCTCGCCATTTTTGGGCCAGTCGGAGCTCTAACTTCATCTTTTTGCAGAAAGCCGTAAGATTCTTGTCTCGAGAGTACTCCACGATTCCTTTCTTGTACTTGATGGAATAGCTCTTTCTTTTTGCACTCATCTTGTCTGGGAATCAAAATATTACTATACGCATCAAGTGTGCATTTGCGTTGTGTCTATACTCTGATTGGTCATTCGGCAATAAGTCTCGAGTCCATCTTGCTGATGTCTTAACTTAGGTTAGGTCTTATTTTCGGGGAAATACGGTAAATTCAGAAAATGCAAGCCAAGTTTGATGTGTGTGTTGGGAAAGCAGGGTCTGGGGAGCTGGGGACTATATTTAGGAGCTTTCAACACAGGAATCTTTGAAAAGCAGAGTATGCTGGTGGTCATTTTACCCCATCAACATCTACCAAAAATTGAAACAATGGTCTTGAGTTGACTTTATTACAGTGCATAAATCTTCTTTTTGTATTGCATTCTAAAAATGTAATGCTGTCTAAAATAATAAAACATTCTATTGGCTTTCTCCTAAGGGACAGTCCATTTTTATTTTGGTCATTAACAGAAGCGAATAGTGGCCTAAAATAACAATTAAACACAAATCATTTTTTATGTATTCCAACTGTGCTTTATAAACATGACCATACTGTGCTTGCTCTTGACAGATTTTTTCCTTTTTTTTTGTAACTAAAATGGTTCCTTTTTTCATCTGTTTAGGGGCCTTTGTGCTTTTATAGCTCCTTTTACTTGCATTCTATATAAGAGTCTCCTAAGTCCTTTTAAATTGAACAGGCCCATTTGGGAAAGCGTATTTCTGCAAGTGACTGTGAACATATTAAACAGAAATGGTACCAATGTTTAATAATGTGTTTTAAGGCATTTAATACCAGTCACGGTATATATTTTTTATGCTTAATAGTTGCTATGGCTTTTAAATTACAGGCATAAAAAAACAGAATGTTGATTCTTACTAGAGGTTTACTTCCATCTTTTAATGTAATCCAGTCTTCTCCATTAGAGCTAATATCAATTTTATAGGATTTCACAAAATACTTCTTCTTGGTTTCCTTTGATACTGCTCCCTGGGTTCCAATGCCAGAAACAAAACGCAGAAGTCCGAGGTCTACCTGCATTAAGAGAACACAAAAAAAAATGGTTATAAGGAGGAGTTGATATACTATAAGGCAAACAATACGTACCTACACAGTAGCCAGTTAGATTAAATACTTCAAAAACTAGAGTACTTTGTAGCCAATCAGAGGTTTAGAAGCTTTCACTACTAGACTAAATGGCTATTCCTAGGGTTGTGTAAACCTGCAGATAATCAGTCCAACCAGGCACTAAAAAAAGGGTTTAGTTAACACTAGCAACTGAGGTCTTTTAATCTCTAGGCCTTGTTCACAAAAGAGCAAGGTGGAGATTTTGGGGCCTTTTTGGGGAGCAATTAAACCTAAAGTCATAACATGTTAGATAGAGTAGGTAATGGTAATCTTCCAATAGTGACACCTCTTCAGAGAAACTGGTCTAAGAGGGGAATTCCTCTTAAAGAGGAACTGCAGTCTGCTCACATAGTTTGTAATAAAAACATCTTTGCCATTCTGAATCTTCCCTCCAACCAACCACTTTGCATATTATTTTATATATACTGTGATTCTGCACTTGCCAAATATGCTGCAGAAATCTCCCTCCACTGAGTCTGGCTGCATCCATTTTAACTGTGGGCAGCTGAAGCTGCGGCCTGTTCATTTCCTGGATTTACACACACACAGAGGCACACCTCCAACCCTGCAGCTCTCATTGGCCCTCTTATGATTAATCCCTTCTCCCTACCTGGCAAACTCTCACGAGAGAGCTGTGCATGATGTCATAAGCCTAGGCCAATGACCAGACAAGAAAGAGGAAGTGGGCTGTATAAGGTATTTACTGGCAGAAAAAGTTAAAACAACAAGGGCAGAAGATTTAGAGTGGAAGTCCATGCAAAAACTAAAATCCCTGTATCTATAGGCACCACAGATCTAACACTATCCTCTCTATCCCTCTATATACCTTTTTGGAAGCCGATCTGACAAGCTCCGACCCAATTTCCAGAGCAAGAAGCTCTGCAGAAGACACGGACGATAATGTCTGTGAAATGAATGGGAAGTGATGTCACCCATAGACTTACTATGGGGCTTCCGTTGTCATCCGTCTCCTCTGCACCCACCTCTACAGTGAAGACGTTGCTGACAGCTCAGTGTGGGATCTGGTCAGAGCGGGTCAGATCAACTTCCAAAAAGCTATGTATACTCATCTTTTCTTTACAGGGATAAAGAGGTTAGTGTTAGATCCCTGGTGCCTATAGATGCAGGGATTTTACTTTTTGGATGGACTTCCACTTTAACAGATGGAAAGATGAAAAAATTACAGAAGGTCCCCTTTAATTACAAAAGATTTCCCTTTACTTCCTGTTGTGTCTTTAGGCCAGAAATAAAGGGACATTTCCTTAATGGTACACAAATAACGATTGTAATTTCTTCATAAAACTAAAAAAGTTCCTGTTTTATAAACTTTAATTAAACTTAATCTGTTCTAGAACATTAATGACTGCCATTGCTGATTTCCTTCTGCAAATGCCACATGCCTTGAAGCCATTCCGATCTTCTGATTTTAATACTTTCTGGGTCACTAATACAGCTATTGAAGTCGGAACAAATTTGGAACTCTTGCATATGTATTCAAGGCCAGTGACACAGAAAGTAGTGAAGCCAATGGATCATTAAAATGAAGAATTTTCAGAAGGAGTGATCTGTAACAGATAAAAGAAGAATATATTGCTTTCTGTTTTCTGTTAATTGGCCTGCAGTGACTGTTATGGATAGTGTAGATATTATTTAGGGCACTGTTGTGCAATGTTAAGCATAGCGAACACTTTGTTGAACACTGTGCACTATTCCATTCAACCAAATACACCATGTTCTTCCTGAAGTTGGTGCTTGTGTAGAAGGAACACTAGAAGAAAAAGAAGAACGGCTGCACATCCAAAGGTTCCAAAGGCCTTTATTAAGATCACTGTGATGACACCAAGGACCCCAGAAAACAGTCACGTAGACACGTTTCACACATACATGATGATTAATTACAAGATGTATGTGTGAAACGTGTCTACGTGACTGATTTCTGGTGTCCTTGTTGTCATCACGATGATCTTAATAAAGGCATTTGAAACCTTTGGATATGCAGCCGTTCTTTTTCTTCAAGTATCCCACGGAGGCGGGCTGGGGCTGGCACTTCTTACTAGGTTCCAATTGGGTTATTATATAAACCTGGAGCAGCGGGTACTTTTTTCTTTGTAGAAGGAACACTAGGCGCCTTCTTTTAATGGTTGTATGAACAAGGCTTTCATGATGAACAAGCACTTAAACAAATCAAAACTGAATGTAACAAATAATCACGATTTGCAAGATACAGCCAGTGCAATCTCACTTATCATTGGCCAGAACAACAGAAGATCATTTCTGATTGGTTGCATGCTTTTTTTTTGCCGTTTATGTAAGCCAGTGTATTGTTGATTTCAGATGATTTACTTCTTTCCTACTGAGCTTGTTACTTAGCAGAAGATGACAAATTGATTCCACTTCATGTTCACTTCATGAGTAAACACATCCTGCTCCCAGCAGTTCTATATTTAGCCCTCATTCATTTTATTTATTTGCACATTAATAAAACGCAATAACATCTTCGCTGGCAGATTACAAGGACCCTCATCTTAATTAGCATTACCATTGTCTCCGATCCTCGTAAAGCGTTCATATGCTAATTCATATTATTGGATACTTTTGTATTTGGAGCCAAGGCTTTGCGTGCTATAGAAATCTAGATGTAAGCCGTCATTATTTTGATTAGGATAAAATGATTAGTTCTGCAGAAAGTTTGCACTGTACAGAGGATGCACCGTGACACTTAAACCTTTTCCTCTCAAGTGATTATAAAGTGTTCTAAGCCCATATTCCATCCTGTGCTCTAACCAAAATGAAGAGCTCTTTAGGCTCTTGTGCTCTCTCTGTGACGTCTCTTAAAGCTTTTCAGCAATTAAGACTGGATAGGCCTAGAACCACTGATTTGCACAGACTGATTATAAAAAAAAAAAACTTAAATGTCTATTCTGACTTATAAACTTTGGAGAGACATGCAACTTTGCATGTAGTGGTACATTTGTTAATAAAGTTAAATCGTTCAAATGCCTGCAATCAGTGGCAGTTGTTCTGTATATCCAATCTAGAAATGTGAAAAATCATCGGTCGCATCACTGCCACATGGAAAACTAATGTCAACACTTCCAAGTGAATTGACTGGCTGCAAAACTCTCTTTATTTTTTGCTTTTTTAAGAAATGTGATAGCAAGAAATATTACGCTAAAATGTCACATGACCACCACCCAGAGCCAATCAGAAGTATGTATTGCATGCTTTTGAATTTATGATTGGAAAGCCTCAATGGCACAGTAAAATTGTTCCATGCTGATTACTGAGCTGCTAAGAGAATCATTAAAGTGGACTTTGTTTGGATCAATATTGTTGAAGTGCGGAAACATTGTGTTAGGCCGGGTTCACACATATGCGAATTGGATGTGGTTTCTCCACATCCAATTTGCATAGCAGGAGAGTGTGAACGGCTCTTAACGGAGCTCCGGGGCGGCCGCAGGCAGCTTTTAAAAAGTGTTCTGTGCATCTTTGGCTCTGATTCAGGTGCGAATTAAGGTAAAAATTTGGACCTGATTCGCACCTTATATGGTGAACAGGGATGCACTGGACCCCTGCTGTGAACCACAGCTGCAGAATATCTGAACGGAGCCTTGGTCTTCAAATTCATCCCTGGGTTTATGTGGAACACTTATATCCTAGGCCCGGGATGCACAAAGTACCTTGACTTGACTTCAAGTTAAGAATATGTCTCTCTCCTTCTGATTTAAAGCCATCTCCTTTGCCATTCAGCCATCGAATGTCAAAGTCTCATAGGGCAGTATAAGCTCTGGGCTTCGACAGCTGAATGACTGGGATGGGGCTTAGTATTGAGATGGAGAGAAGTTGTAGCCCTGTGCTCATCTCAAAGGAGTTTCCAAGGGACACAATGTTTAATATGAAGACTAAAGCTGGCAAAAAACTATTTGAAATTTGGCTGGTTCAGCAGGGACTGGCTGAATTTTGATCCATATATGGTCAATCCTGTTCATGAGCAGCTGCTCTAACAATGAACTTCTCATGAACGGGTTTATTGGAAAATTTTGCATTGATCAGCACATGCAGCCAATCGGCTGAGGCACTGATCTGTGTATTCTGCCAGCTGAGGAGTCCTGCTGTCAGAATACAATGACACAGCGGGGAGATTTCCTGCATCCTCCTCGAATTTGTGGATGGGGGAACCAGTTCAGTTCTTTTCGTTCAGCCCATTGGCTGAACAAGAAAAAAAATTGAGCCATGTAACTACATGGATGGCTTGTCAATAATGTTTTTACTAAAGACAGTTTTTAGGTCAGGTCAGGTTTGTTTACTTAAAGTGGTATTAAATCCAAAACCAAAAACCCAAATTTGAACTGGTGCATTTAGCCCCAGTCTGGATATTGCTATAACACAATTGACGATTTACTAGAACCGGAGAGTGCAGAATCTGGTGTAGCTCTGCATAGAAACCAATCAGCTTCCAGGGTTTATGGCCAAAGTTTAATAGAACAAGCTGAAGTTAGAGGCTGATTTGCTACCATGCACAGCAGCACCAGATTTTGTACTCTCCAGTTTTAGTAAATCAACCCCATGGTCTGTGTAACTCACATTTAGGTATAATGTACTAGTGTGTGTTATCAACAAGTCTACTGTAATGACCAAAAAACTTCAACATAAAGTATTACATGAAAGCATCGTGCTTTTTATATATGAAAATGTCAGCTCATATGTGCAATCAAAAGACATAAGAGACGCCTGTTAGCTCAAACTAATATTGAAATTCTAATATCTGGCAAGACTCCATAAGCTGCTTAAATCATTGAGAAAATCTGCTTGTGAAAAATGTGACTTTGTGTGCCCCTGGCAAATTTTCATGGTTCACATAGCAACCAGAAAATAATTATGCAGAAATTACTGATTTTATTTTCCAGTTAATATTTTTTAATTTTGTGGATGATATCGGAGACTACAATTCCCCTGTGATGGGTCATTTTAAATCCTATTAATGACATCACACCGTCTCATTGGATCATCTTGGCATCTAACTGCGCAGTCGTTGGCATGCCAGCTATGAACTCATTGTTTTAATTAATTGTATTATTTCAAGGTCTCCAGACTTGTAAAATGGAAACGTGTGCTTAAAATCTCACTGGTGGGAAAACAATATTAGTTAACAAAACAAAAATAACTGACCTGCCATATTAAATAAAGCAGCTGTACATACACAAAGCACACTGTTACTATTGATATATTGTGCCATTAAAATTTATCAGAAGACAGTAATTATTCTTTGCTCTCTGGGACCAATACAGTGCAAGCGAAGACGAGGCCTCTGCTGTCTCAGAGCTTATACAACAGAAAACAGCCAGGCACTGATTAGCTAGCTGATGATAATGTATCACAATGTACAAAATATTCTATCCCTTCTGGGACCAATACAGCTTGTAAGCATCTATTATACATATTCGGCAACTTTCTATTCCCATATCCCGTAATGGTGGTCTTTCTGAGCTCACAGACAAAATAGAGCCTGGTGGAAGCAATTTGGGTGCCGAAGATGTTAACATGAAGACACAGGGAGGTTGATTTACTAAAGGTTGGTTGATTTACTGTGCACTGCAAGTGCAGTTGCGCTAGATCTGGCGGGAAGATCTGAAATGAGGGAAAGCTCTGCTGATCTCTTTCATCCAATCATGTGCAAGCAAAAAATTTTTTTTTTTATTTCCCTTGCATGTTCCCCTCAGTACACAGACTATTTTTTTTATTTTTTAGTGCGCAGACTATTTGCCTTTAGTAAATCAACCCCACTGTCTACATGTACCTGCAACCACTAAAACCTGATGTGCCTGGAAATTTTAATCTCTGAAGTTACTTAACTCAATTTGAGTCAAAAACTTTTCATCCACACCTATTTTTTTTAAGCCCCGATGAAGGTGTTTTAAACCCTGAAACACATCGGCTTATTCTGTTGGATTTTTTTGGATGTAATATACACATTTTGACCCTGAAACTTTGTTTTCTCCCAAACTCTTTCAATGTGTACCTGTCATGTAACGTTCAAAATTGCCACTGAAGGTCCAAACACTATGTGCAATGTTTTACTAAGGCCCATTCACACTACTACAGCTAACTGAGAAGTGTTTGATCTGCCATTTCCCAATCAAGTCAAATAAATGGAGGCCACAGCATCTGCTGTCTGTCTATGGCTGGATTTTGGATGGTTATACATACTCATATGTTTTACCAAAAATAAAAAGATGATGAGGCAACTACAGGGATCTAAAATCCATAAATGTTTATTTTCACTCCTCTAAAACATTGACCCTTAGATATTTAAAATGCATACCATTCTGGCAATAAATAGCTCATTGGTAACCATATAATAATACGTTTCACAATATACCGTTGTCCTTCCCACCCTTAAAAAAATTGCTTATATCCTTTTCATTTCAGAACAGGATGTTTTCCAAAGTCCTGCATGGTAGTATCATCAGGGGGGATTCCAATGGTCATTATGACATGTTTTATGAGTTTTAGAGATCCTACCTTCTCAGGCTCTGTGAAACACTTGTGAGAACCTCAGATCGAATCCCAACTGAATAAAATAAAGAATAACAACTTTACCACTCTGCTAGCCCAAGCCAGTTAATCCCCAGTAGGTTGCGCTCAGTTCCTTCGAGAATAAAAATCTAGGTTTATATGCAATGACCTTAAATCAGTGTTTCTCAAACTTTTTTCAGTCAAGGCACCCTCCAAAATTATGGACAGTCTCAAGGCACCCTCCAAAATTATGGACAGTCTTGAGGAGCCCATTCTAAAATGTAAAAACTATTCTGATTATTTACATAAGGCAGCAACATCAATATACGTAGGACACCCAACGTTAAAGGTGAGTTATTCTTCCAAGGCAAATATACTTTTACAAACTGGTACTGACTGCGACTGACTAGTATTCTAATGTTTCCCTTCTCCCTCCCCCTTTTTCTCCATCACTTAGCTATTGAGACCCCAAAGCTAATGGAGAGAGGTGAGTTATTCTTCCAGGGCAAATATACTTTTGAAAACTGGTACTGACTAGTATTCCAATGTTTCCCTTCTCCCTCCCCCTTTTTCTCCATCACTTAGCTATTGAGACCCCAAAGCTGATGGAGAGAGGCAAGGGAGGGTCAAACAAGGATGTTATGCAGGCAACTGACATCTCTCTTATCAAATGATGATGTCATTGGTTGTTAGGAGGTTGGCAGCTAGAAGGTTGTAATGGCGTACAATGAAAACCTGTGGACTTGTGTAACTAAAAGGCAGGTTTCGTCCACCCACCACCATGTATACAATTTTGGGCCAATTTTGCCAAGGCATCCTGGTTAAA
Source organism: Rana muscosa (assembly GCA_029206835.1). NCBI lineage: Eukaryota > Metazoa > Chordata > Amphibia > Anura > Ranidae > Rana > Rana muscosa. The sequence continues at coordinate 238,167,748 of CM055122.1, read as the reverse complement.
AAAGATTGCCTTAAGCCAGTGGTTCTCATCCTCAGTCCTCATGTACCCCCAATGGTCCATGTTTTCAGGTTTTCCTTTACTTTGCACAGCTGCTTTAAATCAATATCAATGACATGGTATTGATAAGAGCTATTTTATCTTAGGGAATTTCCCAAAACATGCCCATTGGGGGTACTTGAGGACTGAGGTTGAGAGACACTGCCTCAAACTATACAACAGATTCACTCATCGTAGAGTATATGTGCCTGGGTGAGACAGAGCAGCCTCAATGTTTTAGAGCAGGGGTCTCCAAACTATGGCCCGAGGGCCAGATGTGGCCATTTGCTAGCCTTTATCCGGCCCTTGGGGCACAATTCCTCCCACTGATATGAGGCACTATTCATCCCATTGACACCAACAATGGGGCACTATATCTTCCACTGATACCAATGATGGGATACTATTCCTACTACTAGTAGGGGCACTATTCCTCCTATTGACCACCAACCCTGAGGTCATATTTATTCTCACTGATGCTGGGCCCATAACATTTTCTGTCGCTGCTGGTCACAATCCAGCCCTCCTAAAGTGTGAAGGACAATTAAAGTGGCCCTTTGTTTGAAAAGTTTGGAGACCCCTATTTTAGAGGAATAAAAATAAAAATGTATGGGATTGTAATTATGGTGTACATTGTATATATGTGAGAGCACCTTTAAAGTCCTATATAAGTTTGGTTTTCTACTCTTCTACAATTTGAGGGATGTTGGTATCCATCTGATTGATCTAGGCAGTCTACATATGGTGTTCTCTGAGAAGGAAAATTGCCTTTTGTTCTCCGATTTTCCACAATACTGGAACATTTCTTAATAAACATTGCCTCTGCTCTTTTTCCAATGGGGGAGATTTACTAAAACTGGTGCACACTGAGGCTCCATACACACTGGCTTAAAAAAAACTTTTCTTCTACAGTAGTTTTGTGTTTTGCCTGTAGAAGCAGCTCAATGTTATCCTATGTGTCCATGCACAGTTGGACGATTACAGGCATATTTTGAGCTCAACGTTTAGAGGCAGGAATAAAACCCTTCTGGTTCTGGAGCCTGAATCTGGTGCAGCTGTGCATGGTAACCACTCAGCTTCTAACATTAGCGTGTTCATTAAGTGCCGGTTCACACTACCGCGACTTGGGATCCGACTTGTGTCGCCACAAGTCACGCGACATGAGAAATTACATGTTAGTCAATGAGAACCGTCTTAATGTACACTACTGAAGTCGCTCCGACTTCAGAAAAGGTTCCTGTACTACTTCAAGGCGACTTCTAGGCGACTTGTACCCATTCATTTCAATGGGAGTCGCCTCCAAGTCGGATCCCCCGTCTTAACTGAAGCAACTTTCCAGGAAGTGAAAATTGTTTTCTAAGGCAAACCCCTCCCTCCCACAGAGCAGATTATTATGTGATTGGCCACTGGCAAAGTCGCCTGTCCTGGAGGCGACTTGAAGTTGCGTTGTAAGTCGCTCCAAGTAGCGCTGAAGTCGCGCTCAAGTTGTCGCCAAGTTGCCTTGAAAAGTCGCGCTGGAAGTCGTGTTGCCCCAGTGTGAACCGGCACTTAAGCTATGACAATAAAACCTGGAAGCTGATTGGTTGCTATGCACAGCTGCAACAGATTCTGTGTGCACCAGTAATGCCTTGTACACACAACCGTTTTTTCCGTCTGAATAAACTCCGAAGGTTTTTTCCGACGGAGTTCAGACAGGATTCCACTCAAACTGTCTTGCATACACACGGTCACACTAAATTGCGACCGTCAAGAGCGCGGTGACGTAAAACACTACGACGAGCCGAGAAAATTAAGTTCTATGCTTCCGAGCATGCGTCAAATTGTTTCTGAACATACATGGTTTTTATTCCGTCGGGTTTGCATACAGACAAACCGATTTTCCGATCGGAAAAATTGAGAACATGTTCTCTATCTAATTCCGTCGGAATTTCCAACGGAAAAGGTCCGATGGGGCATACACATGGACGGAATATCCGATGAAAAGCACCCATCAGACTTTTTCCGTGGGAAATTCCGCTCGTGTGTACAAGGCATAACTCTTCCCCTGCATGCCTACTAGTGATAGTCAAAATGGTCACATTGCTTTGGATTTATTGGCTTGTCTGTGGCTACCCTAACACAGCCCAAGTCTCATGCCGCGTACACACGACCGTTTTTAATGTCATTGAAAAAAAATACGTTTTTCTTGACGTGATTCTTCTCAAGCCTGCCTTGCCTACACACGATCATGAGAAAAAAAATTCTAGAGCAAAGCGCAGTGACTTACGAAATGTAGGACGGCACTATAAAGGGGAAGTTCCATTCGGATGGCGCCACCCTTTGGGCTGCTTTTGCTGATACTTGTGTTAGTAAAATTTGGTGAGAGACGATTCACGCTTTTCAGCCTCGTGCTCTTCAGTCCGTTACAGCGTGACGAATGTGCTATCTCCATTACGAACGCTAGTTTTACCAGAACGGGCGCTCCTGTCTCATCACTTGCTTCTGAGCATGCACGTTTTTTTCACGTCGTTAAAGCCTACACATGGCCGTTTTTCATGACGAGAAAAACGATGATGTGAAAAACGACGAGAAAAATTAGAGCATGTTCCAAATTTTTAATGCCCATTTTTCACGTCGTGAAAAATGCTCTGAAGCCCGCACACGATCGTTTTTAATGACCATTTTAAAAAATTGCATTTTTATCGTCATTAAAAACGGTCGTGTGTACGCGGCATCAGGCTTAGCAATGATAAACAGCTTTGCTCAAAAAGGTTCCAGTTCTAATAAGTCCTTTTTTTAAGTTCTGTAGCTATAAATCTCAGTTCAGTGCCCTGGATTAAACATGTATCTACAACTCATTAAAAATCTCATTCATTTACAGCTTTACTTTAATTACACTTCTTCAGCTCCACACTTCAGTTTCCCAGCACACGTGTCATGTATAGCAATTATTGTCTCAGGGTAAAGATTGCAAAAATTACAGAACCATGAAGAATATTTTCTTACTTGCATGATTCGGGATAACTGACAATTGTTCGTGGAATCCTGCGATCAGACATTGATATGACATAAGAACCGAACCTTGCGTAGCAAGATGAATGGTAGCACATGACCTTGGTTAAAGAAGAGCTCCAGACACAACCAGAACATTCCACAAGTTCTAATGACAGAGGTACATAGCTATGAAGATTTGTATCTTAGCTTCTGTAACTGGGAGATCTGCATCCTTTCCTTTGCTATATTATTGTATCACCTGAAGCCCTCCTCCTAACCATTATGAATGATGTTTCCGGGCCCCAAAAACATCACGGGGGATAATACTGAAATGCAATTTTTTTTTTTCACATTTCATCAGTTGCTTCCTGCTTTCTGGCCTACTCCAAAATGATGTCATACATCCCAGGAGTCTTCAGGAGGGGAGGAGGAGCTTTCTCAGCTAAGCACACCCCCCCTGCCTGCATGCCTGAGCTAAGGACAGATTGACTCCAGGAAGTAAATTCTTTATGAATCATTTGCCCTTACTCAAGATTGCCTATAATTAAAAAAATGAAATTTTAATTTTTTTTTTCAAAGTGATTTCTGAACAAAATAAAGCACGAGACATGAATGGATAGGTGAGTTTGCACTAAATAATAAAATTAATGAAATACAATAGAATTACCGTATTTATCGGCGTATAACACGTACAGGCGTATAACACGCACCCTAACTTTAAAGCCGTGTACACAAGATCGGTTTTACCGATGAAAACAGTCCGATGGATTTTTTTCATCGGACAAACCGATCGTGTATGGGCCCCATCGGTCTTTTTTCCATCGGTGTCAAAAAATAGAACATGTTTTTAATTTTTCCGATGGATAAAAAAAACGATAGCAAATTCCGATCGTCTATGGGCATGTCCATCGGTTAAAAAACCCACGCATGCTCAGAATCAAGTCGACGCATGCTCAGAAGTATTGAACTTCATTTTTCTTGGCTCATCAGAGTGTTTTACGTCACCGCGTTTGGAACGGTCGGTTTTTTGACTGATGGTGTGTAGGCAAGACTGATGGAAGTCAGCTTCATCGGTTTTCCGATGGAAAAATCAATCGGTTTAAAAACCATAGGAAATCCGATTGTGTGTACAGGACTTTAGAGGGAAGTTTCAGGAAAAAACTTTCCACAACCCCCTGCTTATAACACGCAGGCACAGTTTACCCTCTATTTTCAGGGTAAAAAAGTGAGTGTTATACGCCAATAAATACAGTAAAAGGGGTTCTAAAGGCAGAAGTTTTTTTTTTATCTTAATGCATTCTATGCATTAAGATAAAAAACCTTCAGTGTGCAGCAACCCTCCTAATACTTACCTGAGCCCCATCTCGATCCAGCGATGTGTACGAGTGCCTCAGCCATCCGGGAGTTTCCCTCCTGAGACACAGCAGTGGCGCTGCTGTCAATCCAGGTCTGTTAGCCAATGAGGAGAGAGGGGGTGGGGCCGAACCATGGCTCTGTGTCTGAATAGCACAGAGAGCTGCGACTCAGCTCGGGTGCCCCCATAGCAAGCTGCTTGCTATGGGGGCACTCCACAGGAGGGAGGGGCCAGAAGTGCAGATGAGGGACTCAAGAAGAGGGGGATCAGGGCTGTTCTGTGTAAAACCATTGCACACAGCAGGTAATAATGACATGTTTGTTATTTTTAAAGAAAAAAAAAAAACGAGACTTTAGTATCACTTTAAGAATTCAACTTTAATAAGGTTGGATGGCTAAACTGCAGTATGGCATTTGCTGTATTGTTTAAGAAAATGTATAAAGATTTTTACAACAATATACACAAAGATTATTTGTAGTAGGCTGACCTCATGTACATTCAGCTTTATATCCATACCTGTACAAAACAATATTTAAAAATGGCTGGTATAAACACCTAAATCTGTCTTCATACTTGCCTCCTGCATGACTACAGTACTTATACTAGAAGACGAAGGCCAACAGTGAAAACAAATCAGGTTCTAGTTCATTGCAAAGTGTAAATCTAACACAGGCTGACGGGAGGTGACAGCAGAGTGGTTACTTCATCAGGTTGTTGATGCATAATTAGTACCTAGTCAACAGTGGCAGTGCAAAAAGGGAGATCAGCATCCTGGCTATGCCAGCCTGCAGGGGTGCCTGGATCACAAGACAAATCTGTTGCCAGGTAAGACAATTCACATTTATGTGTTTCAACAGTCCATTTAGCTGTTTGCTTGGAGTTTAACTTTAAGGACTTTATGTTCAGGCTAAATCCTAAGGTATATTCCAGGTTATTAAAACCCTCAGAGAGTAAAACATTTTTAGCAAAGAGCTTCTTATTTCCACTGCCTTTAATGGCATTTTTTTTTATGAGGAATGTTGTTGCGTTCAGGTTCTTTCAGAATGCTGCAATTACACCACATTTAATTGTAATTCACTAAAATTGTACTCACAATTCCTTTTCCCTAGGTCCCAAATGCACCCCCTCCCTATTTCATACCGTGGATAGCATCTGATTTATATTAACGCTGGATTACATCCAGGCTGTATTTTTGCAGTTGTAAAACCTGTAATGGCTTTGATTAAGATGATTAATTGCATGCGCATTTGAATGATTTTTTCTGATCTCGTCAGGCTATTTTCAGGCTAGGAGCACCTTAGCTGACTCCAATATTCTGACTGTGGAGCGAGCTTGATGAGTAACCCTTAATTACTGGCCAGTTGTCTAGCTTGAACAATTCATTACATCTGGCTGGGGAAAAAAAAACAGTGGCAATAATTTCTGAGAGATTCCAGCCATTGTGTTCAATTAGAACCATAAAGTAAAATGCATCCATTAAAATATCAGGAAGTGGTTGGTAACACAGACAGCCGCACTTCTTATACACAACCGCTTTTACCGAACGAGGCTTTTACATACATCAAGAGATCAATGCTTTCAGAATGGCTTTGGGACGAACACTGTAAAGAGGGCCGAATTGATTCGTATAAATCTTCAAGGGACCGCGCTTGATTAATTTCACAAAACATTATAGTAGATTGTTAATTAAGATTATAGGAATAATTGCAATTTTTGATTCCAAAAAAATTGACTATAAAACATTTTCTGAAGTATTCAGCTGAGAAATGATTTGAGAAAATTTAGCTTTTATCAAGTGGGGAACAGCTGGAATTTTCGAATAAAGCAGACCATGCACTGAAGGACAAGGTCCACTTACCACATCGGGCTACGCAACCCCATGCCAAAATTCTGGATCATACCTGTTAAAAAACTGTGAAGAAAAGGTAGAAAATATATTTACCTTATTACAGCTGTCACCAACCAGTGGTCCATGGACCACGGATGGTCCACAAGAAAATGTTGATGGTCCCCAAGGGTTCTGACGCAAATCAACATTGTGGTAGATGTATACCGCCCAATGTTGTTTCCAGTGTTGTTCTTAATGTATGCTGACAGTCGATCCTGCCGGAGCACATTGATACCCGATGTCTCCTCTGTATTTCCGGCTCCTGTGAACTCAGTGGGAGGCGCTGGGAGTAGTGCAGAGAGTAGGAGGAGAAGGAGGGGACTTCCAATGGCAGCGCTGATCACAGACAGTGGGAGGGAGCATGGAGCTTGAGCACATGGCTGGATAAGGAGGTGAGATCCAATGATGAGTTTGTGTAAGGCAGCAGTGTGATGCAAAGTGTGGGAGAGGGGGAGGGGGGCAGAGAGCCGGAGCATTGTGTGTATAAGGCAGCCGTGTGATCCAGGGGGAGGGGGGCAGAGAGCCGGAGCATTGTGTGTATAAGTCAAGTACAATTCATGTTAGTGGTCCACGGAATTCAAAATTGTGAGTTTAGAGGTCCGTGAGGTCGGAAAGATTGGTGACCGCTGTCTTATTACACCCAATTTCCTCATTGGAGTGGGTGGCATGATCTTTCCAGTAGGATCTTGGGAATGCAGAGTATACCAATTGTCACGAGAAAGTGTTCATGCACTATGCAGGAACATCTTCTCATAAAGTTTGGGATCATCATTGATTTCCAGGATCTCCTTAGAAGGATGGGCCGAACCGTAATTACCAAAGGGCCACAAGTTGGGCACCAGGATTCTAATGCTTCCCTGCTCTATCAAAATGAAAAAAAAAGTTTGAGGTTGGTTTCTACTTTAAGTAATGAGTAGATGTTCTTTTGAACTGGCAGCCCATACTTTTTGTTAAAGTATACATAGTTCTTGCTTACAAATAGATTTCATTTTAATTGATTTACTTCTTCAAGCTAATCTATTAAGAGTAGCTGTAATCATGGTGTGCTAGGCTGATCACTAAGCAATGCTTTTAGACGTTGAAGTGTCCATACTTCACCCGCTGACCTGGCCATCGACTACAAAAAGCTTCATTAACTGCAACTAAGCAGAAAAACACAGTGCAACAGATCTGGGACAAAAAAAAAGTCGAAACAAAATCAGTTATCTCAAATCAGATGAGTAGACTTCTAATAAGTGTAAGGAATTTTCTATTACTGATCCTCATTTGTCCTAAATTCTTCAATTTCTAAACCACCTCCCTTCGATAGAAAAGATTTGTTGCCAATTTAATTTACGAATTAAGTCAATATTTTAATCATTGTAATATGGAGCATTATATTGAGCACAATATTTCACTTTATACAGTGTGCTGTGTGCTTGCTAAGGTTCTTCAATACAGACAGACACAGAATTCTGGTAAAGTTTATGATTCTTAGCCCAAAAATATGTATTGGATATAGTGGGGAAAAGTTAGAATATTTATTAAGTTTGTGACAAAAAGGTTATCAAGACAGGAAAAAAAACAACATAAATGGCACCCCTGCACACTTTAAAAATGCATGGGAGCTGCAACGCACTGCAGCATAGCACAACACATAATGGGGTTGATTTACTAAAACTGGAGAGTGCAAAATCTGGTGCAGCTCTGCATAGAAACCAATCAGCTTCCAGTTTTTTTTTTTTTGTCAAAGCTTACTTGAAACAGCTGCACCAGATTTTGCACTCTCTGCTTTTAGTAAATCAACGCCAGTATCTTGAAATGAAGCATGACTTATTTTTTCATACACTCATATGCATTGTAGCCCATTCATTTGGAATAAGCTGCCTAATGTGGAATATCCCTGCTGGCATCCTCATATTCTATAAAGGAAACCTGTACTGTGGAAGCAGAGATGCTGATCATTCCTTCTCGCAATACTAGTCCTCTGGCTGTCATGATGATCCAGCAGCCTGAATACTTTCCAAGTCACTAACCTGGAATCAGAATACTTTATTAAACCCAATGGGAAATTGTTGAAGCAGAAAAGGGGGCAGACAAAGGGTCCCTTTGTAAGAACATTATTTGTGCCTTGCATTCAACTACGACCCAAGTACAAACACTTTTTCACTTTTTGTATAGATAGCTTGCCACCTGCCATATAAGATAGGAGTGCCCAGGTCTATGTGGCAACAGACCTATCCAGACCCACATCTGGTATATATCAACCCTCAAGTCCCAAAGAGCCTTTGTGCAGTCTGACCAAATGTCGGCCTCTGCTTGGAATAAATTCAGATTTATGCCGCGTACACATGACCGTTTTTCATGATGAGAAAAATGCCATTTTTTAAAATGCTCATTAAAAACGATTGTGTGTGGGCTTCAGAGCATTTTTCACGACGTGAAAAATGGCCATGAAAAATTTGGAACATGCTCTAATTTTTCTCGTCGTTTTTCACATCGTCGTTTTTCTCGTCATGAAAAACGGCCATGTGTAGGCTTTAATGACGTGAAAAAAACGCTCATGCTCAGAAGCAAGTGATGGGACGGGAGGGCTCGTTCTGATAAAACTAGCGTTCATAATGGAGATAGCACATTCGTCACGCTGTAACGGACTGAAGAGCACGAGGCTGAAAAGCGCGAATCTTCTCTCACCACACTTTACTAACACGAGGATCAGCAAAAGCAGCCCAAAGGGTGGCGCCATCCGAATGGAACTTCCCCTTTATAGTGCCGTCGTACATTTCGTACGTCACCGCGCTTTGCTCTAGCATTTTTTTTCATGATCGTGTGTAGGCAAGGCAGGCTTGAGAAGAATCACGTTGAGAAAAACGTCGTTTTTTTCAATGACATTAAAAACGGTTGTGTGTACGCGGCATAAGACTTCTCATTTCATTCTGGGTTATTGCATTTTTGGGATGGGACAGTGATTTGAAAGCATTGAAGTCATGCAAATCGCATTTTCAGGTGGAGGTCAATGATGGCCTTTTTTTTCCCCTTGTTTATCTTTCTGCCTACAGAGACAACAGGGTTGCCAACCTCCCGCAGCATTTTTTACTGACAAAACATGGAAAATTTACTGGCGGAACACATTTTTTACTGGCAACCTGAGAAATTACAGAACTCCTATTGAAAACTAACACAGTGAATATTTGTATAAACATGATGTGGAAACACTGACAATACCTATAACAAAGTAATTTGCTTGATTTACACTTAAATAGTCAACACAGCATGAAATTATCAGCCCCTGATATTTACTGGCAGTTGTAAAAAAAATCATCATTTTTTACAAACTGTCAGTAAATTTACTGGCGGTTGGCAACCCTGAGAGGCAAAACCAGGACTTGTTCTTGGAAAGGAAAAATAAATGGTGCTTATTTTGTTAAGAGATTGAGTATGTAACATGATAATTAATATCAATTAGGACTAAGATAAGAAGAAAAAACAAAACAAAAGAAAAAACATATATATAACTGTGGTGTTGTGTACTATGAATCCTTATTTGATATGATTGTATAATGTTTTGATATATGAAAAAATAAAAATAAAGAATTTATTTAAAAAAATGATGGCGGCCTACACATTCCTTTTGAAACAGATTTCTTTTAATGTGGACCAGCAAAATCCCAAGCCTTGGTTTCTCTGGTTACATTTTTCAGATAGGGTAAAGCACAGCAGACAATCATAGGACCATACTGTAGGTGTGCGCAGCCTACTGCATTAGGGTGTGCACCCCAAAGCTCAAACACAAGCGTGTATATATACATATATATTTATTTATATACATACATACACACACAGACACACACACTCTTATGGCAGAACCGGTACAGTGAAAGAGAAGTATGGTAGCATTTTATTATTGACAGAACTGGTCTGAGGGAGATATTTCCCATCTCCTTGCCGGCACACAGAGTGCTAATGCCAATGCGCTTGGGTTGATTAGGGTGTGCACACCTGATACACCCCCTGCGCACGACTATGCATAGGACAAAAGACTGTAGTCCCTAAAAGAATAGAACCCTGGTGCCTAACCAGCAGCCTTAGAGACCCATGCGGCCCTTTAGTATATGATGTGCGGCCCTTGGACCTCAGCAGTCTGTAGTGGGAACATTGATTGATCTCTACTAGCCTCACGTAACAGGTTCCCAGTTTCGGATTGTCTTCTGCAGCATATCCCAAGCCACAAATGTACCATGTCCACACTCTCGGACCCTCATTTCCTCCATTAGGTGTGCAGTTTCTGACAGTCCTCTCAAGCATTACATATATTGAGCATTATTTGCGGCCTTTTGGGGATGTCAGGGGCCGTGTTTGAGCCCCCCTTTAGCTCATAGCTTCACAACCACTGGATCAGAGAACTACTTTATTTGTTGACTGGCTTTGGTCTTTAAATAAAAACCAGCAACAATAAGTAAAGGAGTAGGCGTTTAAAAAATGTCCAAAAGGATGCTAATTTTAGCTGCTTCCCGAATGACTCAATTGACAAAGGAAGTATGTTATTAATAAAAAACACAGCAACGTGCAACCAATTTCAGTCCATCTTCTGCTGAGAAAAATTTAGGAAACTTTAGTTTAGTTTAATGAAGTGTTCTGGCAGTGTCCTATGCCAGGAAGACAAGTAGACAGATGGGAACCTCTATTTGCATGCAGCAAGGTGAAGCACACAGGGATCACACTGCGCTCTATTTATAGGCACTCTCATATATTCATGTCTAATGCTTGTATTACACACACACAATGGTCATATCACATTAATGGTGATCTTTGACTTTGGAAGTCAGAACAAAATTCTCTGTTGCTGGTCACCGAGCTTCAAAAAAAAAAGTTAGATTTAAAGTGAAGTACAGCAAAAAAAAAAAAAAAAAAAGTTTTTAAAGGGTTATTTTTAATGCAAATACAAAAAAGGTTTTACAGCTCATTTAAAGTGATTGTAAATCTATTCATTCTTTTTTTTTTTAACAAACATATTATACTGACCTGCTTTATGCAATGATTTTGCACAGAGCGGCCCTGACCCTCTCCTTCTCAGGTCCCCCGCCAGCACTCCTGCCCCCCCCCTGCCGAGTGCCCCCATAGCAAGCCCTTTGTCTGTGGGGGCACTTGTGAGTGCTTTCTCCAAAGCCAGCTCTGAGCTCTGTGTCAGTTGACACACCAAGCGTGGCTCAGCCCCACCCCCGTCTCTCCTTGCTGGCTGTGACTGACAGCAGCAGGTGCCAATGGCTCCCGCTGCTGTCTCTCAGCCAGTGAGGAGAAAGAGAGCCTGTGCTGTCATACATGTCACTGGATTGAGATTGAGCCAAAGTAAGCATAGGGTTGGGGAGAGAGCAGACCACGGAAGGTTTTTTACCTTAATGCATAGAAATGCATTAGGGTAAAAAAACCTTCTAGCTTTACAACCACTTGAAAGCTCAACTCCAGGCTGAAATCAAAATAACCCCAACACTGCAAAGGTTAAATACTCATTATGTATACAGTATATATTTACCCTATTCCATGCTCCAGCAGGCTTTCCCTGCACCTTGCCCCCCCTCCCCCACACACAATGCAAGGTTCATAGCCCTTCATTGTATGTAATAAAGTTGGGGGACCATCCACACGTTGGAGCTCCTTGGAAAAGAAAACAGTGCTGGAGCCTTCTGGAATAGGAAATACAGTGGAAACGCGGTTTGCGAGCGTTTTGCAATACAAGCAATTTTTTAAATACTGACTCGCTTTGCAAGCGTTGTCTCGCAAGACGAGCAGGATTTAAGCCGCTGGGGTGTGCAGTACCGCATTTTGCCAGAGGTGCGGGGGCGCCGGTGATGCTCCGAGACACTCGGAGACTTTCAGAGACACTCGTAAACACTCAGGGACACTCCATTCCCGAGCGTCTCCGAGTGTCTCTGAGCATCTCTGAGTGTTTCCGAGTGTCTCAGGCCCCCCCCGCACCTCTGGCCACATTCAGGACTGCATAGACAAGCAGTGGCTGCGGAACAGGTTATCTGAGTTTCATTTAATTTCTATGGGGAAACTTGCTTTGATATAAGAGTGCTTTGGATTACAAGCATTCTTCTGGAACGAATTATGCTAATAAACCAAGGTATTAATGTAGAGTAAATAATACAGCCTCTTCCTCTACCCCATAGAAATAACAAGCATTTAACCAATGCATTGCAGGGGAACCCCAGTGCAAAGGTATATTTGTGTTCCAGCTGTAATGACAATGGGCAGAGTCACCATTCTTTTTTGCCCCAGGGGTCAACTGTGCACAGATACAGCCTTCATTTATTATATATCATTTATTCCAACGGCATACAAAAATGCTTCCAATTAGGTCATTCTTCTGCTACTGCTATTCCATAGAAGCAATGAGGCTCAATTCATGAAGCTAACACAGCACGATAAAGACACTTATTTTCAAAAGAATGACAGTTATTTTCATTTGAGTCAAATGAAATGTGAAAATTGCAATAATACGGCTAAAATAAAAATACTTATCTAGGTGTTTAAGCTTTGTAAATACATATATACATCGTACTGATGATGACCTATACGCATGAAACAGCAATATACAATTTAGACTAAATGGCTGTGTAATATTAGGCTTTATCTGTGCTATACTGTACAACAATAGTCCTGGCTGCACAGTTGGCCACAAGGTAACAAGGAAATGATAAACATAATTCCAGACACTGTCCTTAAAGTGTTACTAAACCCAGGACCCTGCATTCACTATATCTGGTCTCCCACAGCACACAGAACATGGAAATCCAAATATTTTAGTAAATACAAACTGCTAAATACCTTTTCTCATCAGCAGTATATAGCAGTCTTGTGACTTCTATCAGAATCTGGTTAAATCTTGTAGGAGGAGTTTTTATTCTCCCCTGATTAGGACAATATGAGGCTGCAGGACCCCTGACCTTTTGTCTGGACAGTGCTGATTGGCCCTGTGCTGATCACATGCACTCTCCCAAGAAAAAAAAATAACTCTCTAGCAATACACACCAAACTGAGCATGTGCAGAGTTACTCCAAAGGCTCTGTCTTATCAGGAGATGGTTTGGGGACGGTGAAAAAAGGCGAGGAACAGAGAAGACAGGATCAAACAGTCTTTTTACACCATGCAGAGGATTAACCCCTTAGGTTCCACAGTGAGTATAGCAAGCATGCTTTACTGCATATACAGACTGATTTTACTTTTGTGGGTTTAGTAACACTTTAAGAGTTTTTTTTTGGGGGGGGGGAGGATTTGTGGTAAAGTGCCTATATGTAAATCGATCTTGCTTGGGGAAGGCTCTGCTGTTCTTTGTTGTGGTTTAGTGTAAGATAAGTCTTTCAATGCCTGATTTTGTAAAAATAAACTTGAAGTATAAACTTGATGTCTTTACAGTCACTGTTGACATCTTTCACATCTAGTAATGGCAGTTGACGACATGTCACATGACCATTGCTAGCTTCAGTTGACTACAGGTTTATTTGTATTTATTTTTTTGCGGGTATACAACCGCTTTAAAGCCTAACTCCAGAAATTAGACAAAATCTACCCTTGCAGTGGCATTTTGTCTCCCCTCCCCCACACTGCAAGAGTTTAATGATCATTATGTGTTGGGGGTACAAAATCAGGAACGGTTATACCCAAGCAGCAAAAGCACTGTCCTCTTCTCCCCAAAGCTGTGATCTGTGGGTGGTCCATCGGCATCATCATGTGCAATGCAGTGTAGGGGCCCGGGCTAGTAACCCTGCATTGCATCTAATTAATATAGATTCTACCTCGGCGCACTACCCTGATTGACCATCTCTATCCTTGGGTAGCCTCATGCCCATGCCCCAATAGCACGTGGTTCCATCACCTCAGCTTCCGGGACGGACACTCTCATGTTGGCCCCGGTCCACTACTCCACATACCCCTACTGTCCACCATCGGCATGTAAGTTTTTCCAGGACTGGCACTACTTGTCCTTCCTGTTATGCTTTGTGTTATTTTAGACTAAACATATCTCAATCTTTTTAGATTTTTGGGAGCATCCGCCCCTGATGAGTGTACAAACACGAAGCACGTCGGGCAATCCAGGATGCCAACACACTCCCTATTAGCAATTGATCCATCCATTCTTCTACAACAATCATGTCTATAACCCCCTACATCATGCCATTTCATTGCACTGTGCCGCTTTAAGGATTTATTTTTTACATATATGCATTCATGGGAGTTGTGCATTTATTTTTCATACTGTCATGTATTTTAGTTGATATTATTTTGTATCCTTGATGTCTATGCTCTTTATATGCACTGCCAGATTGCCATGAGTTTCCAAGTTGATACGAACATATGTCCTCAATGTCCACGATATGTACTGTATGTATGTCTATATGCAACCCCATTATTCTTATATTGTATTACACTTATTTTCCATGTTAATAAACATGTGTTTCCTTTAACATACCCCCATTATGTCTAGAACCTCATTTAAAGTCCCAACCTTCCTATATAAACTGCATTGCACGTAGAGGAGACAGGAGTGCAACCAAAATCACCATATAGAGGATGCTTCGTGGGACTCTGCTGCAGCAAAGAATTTTTTTTTACACCTTATTCATTCATTCACCCCTAGACTGAATGAGCAGTTAACCCTTGCAGTGTGTTGATAGATTTGGGGGGGTGCACTGCACGATTTTTTTTTGTGCCAGCAGTTGGGCACAGGTATTGTAGAAGACTGAGCAACGATGATGTACTCAGTTTAGTAATCTGTAGCAAATAATCAAATTGCCATTGCTGATTTCAGAGCACCGATGAGACGATTTCTGATTGGTGGCTATCTGTTACGGCACTCCGTACAACATCAATACATTGACGAACATGTACCGCTAGTGACTGTGAGCCCCACAGGAACAGTAAATAATTTTGACAGATATCTAATAATATTTTTTCTGGAAGCTAGGCCTCCATGTCTATAAAGAATAGTGGATGTTTAATCAAACAAATGATATAGGCCATTCCTAGACACATACATTTTCTTGAAAGGTTGCTCATAGACGAAAAAGGATTAAAGTCTTGAGAAGGAGCCAAGGTCTGCTGTCTTCTTCTCCCAAAGCTGTTATCCAGGTCAGATAACAAATGATTGAGGGTCAAAGCAGCATTAAAATATATCATCATGGAGCAACATGTATTCCCAAAATGAAATGATCCCAGAACTACAGAGAACGCTCAAAAACAAAAACAACCACCTTTCGAGACATTACTGATGCAACCATCACATATGGGAGTTGCATCATTATACAATTCATATTCTAGACATATTTTTAACAAGAGCATCTCAAGCTGAATATGCTTAGTCCTCGTCATAGCCAATCAGAACAGTTCCAGACGTACGACTAATCTAAGATCTGGGAATTAGGTGCTGTATAGAAAATATCAATACTCCCTCAGGTAATATTTGTATCAGTCAGCTCATTAAAATGTATCTAGCAACATTGTTTTTGTATCATTGTAACTATTTGTTGAAATACATAAAATACATAAAAGCACACTGAGGTTGTTTTACTAAAGGCAAATAGGCTGTGCACTTTTCAAGCGCATTTGAACTTTGCAAGAGCAGTTGCTCCAGAGCTTAGTAAATGTGGGGAAGAAACAATGTTAGGAGACATAAACTCACATGGTGTGGCTCCACATCCAAAGGTAAAGTACAAGAAAAAAGGGGGAAAAAAACTTTCCCACTGCAGCCGCCTGCGCTAGCGGTAAAGTGCTGCTTGTTTTAGCGGCGCTTTAACGCTATATGGGCAGTAGCGAGGCTCTTTTAACCATTTTGTAAAAAAATTATATAAAACAATATAAAACAGTATAAAATTTCAAATTTTATTAGAAAACCTTAAAATTGATAAGAAACTGTAAACGTCATATAATATGTGCTAACACAACATTCTCTCTCCCATATATGCTAAGGAATAGTGTAAGTAGTTCATAAAGCATAGCCTAAGCAAAATGGCCCACAGTACAAACATGAGTCGAATGCATCTGTATGGTGGTTTTCCATAGATGAGTGCCAAATGCAAGGTCATTAGGTTATCACCAAATGGATCACTACACATGTGGATGTTTGAATACTCGAACAGTGGCTGCATCTGATAGGAGGCAGTCCCTGTTAGGCTAATACTTTTCCAACCGACTTGACAGGCGGCGTGGCGAAACATTTTGGGGGCATAGCTTGGATGAATCAAACTGAGGCTGCGTTTGCCTGCTAACCACTCGGGTCGGGCGAGGTGTGCGGCGGCTGGGCTATCTCTTCCTACTTCTACAGTGACTTCACAAAAGTTGATTTAAAAATGTACTTTTATTTTTAAGGTAGACATTCCCCTTAAACTAAAATCTCTACATCTACTTGCCTCCACAAAGACTAACCTATCTAGCCCTGTAAAGAATAAATGGCTAAACATACATTTTCTGAAGCCTCTCTCCGGTCCGGTTCACACACTGGGCTGTCAGCGGGGGAATCTCTGTGGAGGCAGATGCAGAGGAGGTGGCCGACAATGGAAGCCCCATAGTAACTCTATGGGTGACGTCACTTCTCAGGCATTTTGCAGCCGTGGTCGGCTGTCTCCTCTGCAGAGCTTCCGCCGCTGGAGACAGGACCGGATCGGCTACAGAAAAGGTATGTATACTGATTTCATCTCTACAGGGAAAGATAGGTTAGTCTTAGATTGCGGATGCAAGTAGATTTAAGAGATTTTTGTTTTAGAGTAAACTTCCACTTTAAATCAACTTTTGCTGAGCTTGGCGTTGGCAATATGGCCATTCATGACCTGAATTTCGTCAGATTGAGCATGAGTTCCTCATAATTCAAGCCGCGTATGGCCAGCTTTAGGTTTATTTGTGGGCATAGGCATGCACAGCCTATTACATTAGGGTGTGCACCCTGCATCTCAAACACACACGAGTCCGTGTCTACATATATATGACCTCAGCACAATGATCTCCCTGCCGGAACAATTTAAGAGAAGTGCGTAAACACTTCTCTTATGGCAGAGACGGTTAGAGGGAGATATTTCCCATCTTCTTGCTGGCACACAGAGTGATAATGCTAATGTGCATGGAGTTATTAGGGTGTGCCCAGGCACATCCGGGACACCCTGTGTGCATGCCTATGTTTGTGGGTTATGATGGATGCAGGGGAGAAGGTTTTTTATGACTTTTAGAGGCTGGAAGGTGATTAAGAGCATTTAGAAATATATAAGTAGCCTGTCCCACCTATGTACAGAACTTAAGGTGTGTAACACTTTACTCATCTTTGATATGTAGCCTACTAATAAATATGATTTGCCTTTTTATGATAAAGAAAGCATAAGACAGACACCCAAGAGCCAAGATTTACTTGCAGTCAACAGCCATGAGTCAATTATGCAAGCTAGGTGCTGATTATAACAGTACCCTCTAAAGTTGTACTTGCATACAGCATTTGCAGATCTCTTTGCATGTGAACACCACTATTTTCTATGGAGTAAATGAAATACATTTCATACTGTGTGTGCCTTTACCCATTGGCTAAGTCAGGCAGAACACTACAACAGATCTCTTTGGTAAGGCAGGCCAAGCGGATGATTTATGGACGTGGTTGCCATGTCAACTGCCAAACCCCATGCTGAGAGCACACAGTTATTAGCGTGAGGGCAATGCAAGCGTCAGACCTCAGGTGACCTTTGAACTCTGGCTCTCAGAGCCAAGTGTAAAGCAGCGACTGAGTAAGTGAAGCTAAATAAAGGGGCAAGTGTAAGTCTATCATAGATTGCTTGCACAGTCATAATTATTGTAGAATAAGAATTCCTGTTAATGCATTAACTCTACTGTGAAAGAGTACAATGACAAGAGTTAGTATCTGACTTCTATAGTTGATCATTATAAGCTAGTAGGAAATAATCCCAGCCTTGGTTAGAGTGATACAAGAGCCTCTTTGCTGTGTGTACAGTATGTGGTTCAACCACACTGGGCTTAAAAGGTTCAACCACACTGGGCTTAAAAGGTTCAACCACACTGGGCTTAAAAGGTTCAACCACACTGGGCTTAAAAGGTTCAACCACACTGGGCTTAAAATAACGCAACTTTTACATATATTTGGCATTTTTTTCCATCCTGTAGGCGCACCTCTATGTTAGGGTATAGCTGTAATTTACTAAAACTGGAGGGTGCAAAATCTGGTGCAATTCTGCATAGAAACCAATCAGTTTCCAGGTTTTATTGCCAAAGCTTAACTGAACAAGCTGAAGTTAGAAGCTGATTGGCTACCATGTACAGCTGCACCAGATTCTGAGTTCATCAGTTTTAGTAAATCTACTTGTATGTGTCCATGCACACAAAGGTGTTTACAGGCGTTCTAGAAAAGGAACATTTACAAAACCCATCAAGAGCACGTTCAGGAGAGAAACTGAAGAGCAGGAAAAATGCTCAATGCGCTTAAATGTGCGGAAAATGCTCACCACCTTTAGGTACGTTTGAGCGTTAATGCATTCCAATGGCCAGAATAAATTAATATTTTGATTAATAGAATATATTAACACTCAAACGCTTGACAAGCATAAATGCCTAAACACGTGTGCAATACGCAGCTTTTGGCACATTTTTTAAGCAGCTTTTCTCCTGCCAGGAGAAAAGGCGTTCAGAAGGGCTAAACAGATGCCCTGTGTGCATGAGGCCTTACAGTTGCTACTATTTCCCTTCCACATTCTGGGTAATCATAATCAGCACTTGAAGTGGAACGATAGGCAAAATAAATAGTGACTTATATGTCCCTTGTCGGTGTGCAATGATTTGTTCCAACTGAGCTGTCACTTTTGCTGGACAGCTTGGCATGTTAAAACCAAAGGAAAAAATAACAGATCTGCAGGATGGATAAAACTATCTTACATGGGAGACTCAGAAAAACAAAAATTGTTGTGTTAATGCTATATGCACACTACAAATCCCAAAGCAAGTAATAGAGGGTAGCTATGTTCCTACATACAATGGGACCATGGAGAATGAACGTAGCCCCTCTCTAACAGGGAGCTATGAGTAAGCACTTTTAAGTGTGAAACGCGTTAGCTGCCCCTGTTACCCCGTTGCTGTGACATGTAGTGCTTGTTTTATTTCATTTTATTTTTCCAATAAAAGCCACGTTGGATTGGAGTGCGGCTGTCCAGATTCCTTCATTTTTTCTTCATCCCCTCTAACAGGAAGTCAGACCACAGCAGCAAAAAATTGAGTTTTGGAGGAGGCTGAGAGCAATAAAAGGGACTTTAAAGTTGTTAAAAACCCTTACATATACCCAGTGAAGTGACTGGCTTCAGGTGACACACAGAGCCTGTACCTGTTTATCTGCAGTCTTCTCTTCTCTACATCAAAGTCCAGAAATGATAAAGCTTGTCTGAGCTGTCAGAAAAAAAGGGGGCGAAGTCTTGATGTTACACTCTGCAGAGCTCTGTGAGTAGAGCTATAAAACCTGACTGGAGGGAATTGACATGCCCCCTTCACGCAGCACACAGGAACAGAGATGAGGCTGTGTGCTAGAGATCCCTCCCCTGTCACTTTTTTTCTCTTGGTGTCAGGAAAACTTGTCCGAAGTGACTAATGCAAAAATCATAAGAACGAGGCAGTATAAAGAAATGACACTTAGTGCTCCGGATTGAGATAAGTACACACTATAGAGCAGGGGTCTCAAAACTTTCTAAACAAAGGACCAGGTTTCTGTCCCTCAGACCTTAGGGGGGCTGGACTGTGGGAGTAGAAAATGCCTGGCATCAATGGGAGAAAACAATGCCCCATCTTTGACTTCAGTGAAAGAAATTGTGCCCCATTATTGGTATCATTGGGAGGAACTGTACCTCATTGTTGGTGTCATTGGGAGGAACTGTGCCCCGTTGTTGGTGTCATTGGGAGGAACTGTGCCTCATTGTTGGTGTCATTGGGAGGAAATGTGCCCCATTGTTGGTGTCATTGGGAGGAACTGTGCCCCATTGTTGGTGTCATTGGGAGGAACTGTGCCCCGTTGTTGGTGTCATTGGGAGGAACTGTGCCTCATTGTTGGTGTCATTGGGAGGAAATGTGCCTCATTGTTGGTGTCATTGGGAGGAACTGTACCCCATTGTTGGTGTCATTGGGAGGAACTGTGCCCCGTTGTTGGTGTCATTGGGAGGAACTGTGCCTCATTGTTGGTGTCATTGGGAGGAAATGTGCCTCATTGTTGGTGTCATTGGGAGGAACTGTGCCTCATTGTTGGTGTCATTGGGAGGAAATGTGCCTCATTGTTGGTGTCATTGGGAGGAACTGTGCCTCATTGTTGGTGTAATTGTTAGGAATTATGCCGCATCGTTGAGTTAGTGGATGAAATAGTGCCCCCAGGGCCAAATAATTGCAAGCAAAGAGCCGCATCTGGCCCCCAGGACAAAGGTTGGAGACCACTGCTTTAGAGGGTTATACTTTGTTCATATTTCATGTCTGAGGTTTACAACCACTTTAGGTTATGAATACATACTTGAATAGATTTTTTTTCTTTTTAAACCAGACTTTAGTGTCACTTTTATGATGACATATTGGACATTGTGTTGCAGATCAGGCTGTCTATACCAGGGAAGGGAAAGTTATAACCTGCCTGCTCTACACATGCCGAGCTTGTAATTTTTTTAAAAAAAGGGTTCTGCTACAGATTTTACCTTCCGATAATGTCTCATTCACACATTATATAAAAGCTTTTTTTAGTGTATCCACAAATGATTTATGTTTACTGTTACTTTAATCATGAACACTTCTAATCCACCATCAGATCTCCTATTCCCGTGCTTTTTTCTAAGATAATAAAACATTGCCATGTATCATCTGCAGGACACTTCTATATTTGTACTCGGGGTTACAAAACCCACATCTAAAGGAATTCTCCCATTATGTTCAAGAGAAAAACAGACACACAAATGGACTGCAGAAACGCAGCTCTTCACAAAAGGAGAATAGAAATGAGCTCATTTAAACATTAAGATGTAATGGCTTGTAACAGTGAGGCAACACGCTGCTTTCAATTTTAATCGTGCCATAAAACGTTACATCTTATGAATGAATCCTTCCAGCCATTGAGGCGGCTCATAATTAACCATTTTCCTATTGATTTTCCCAGAAATTGCCACTAAGATTTTCATTTCAAACACTATCTAAGAGGCAAAAAAAGCAGCGTAACTTCTAATACATGCATAGGAGCGGTGAGGATCTGCATTCCTGCCCAAAGCTACTGTCATCCAAGTCTTAGAACAATACCATAAAACTAACGTACAAGAAGAACGGACCCATAAAGAAGAAATCCATCAAGAACTATTTGTAGTTATGCAAACCATGTAACATAACTCCAATCAGTAGGAATGGATATCCCTGTAGCCGCACATCAAAGCGATCCCAATGGTTGTTGGTGTATGACAACCTCACCCTGGGCTCCAACCAGGCCACGCCCCCAATGCGTTTTGCTCGGCCCCTCGGAGCTTAAAGTATTACTAAAGGCAAAACTTTTTGGAGTGGAGAGGGATTAGAACGCCTGTCAGTTTGTATTGCTGTCGGTGCCCCCGTTACGTCCATATTAACCACTGGGGATGTTCCCTCACTTCCTAAACTGGATGCAATTTTGTCATGATAGGGGCACAGACAGTATTAGTTGTTCCAATTCTTCTGTACTCAGAAAGAAAAAATAAATGTTTTGGCTAGAGTTATACTTTAAAGGAGTTGTAAAGTCTCATGGTTTTTCACCTTAATGCATTCTATGCATTAGGGTGAAAAACCTTCTGTGCTGCAGCTGCCCCCCAGAGCCCCCCTTTTTATTACCTGTACCTGATTGTTTCAGCGACGAGTACGAGTCCAGCAGCTCAAGTCGCTGTCTCAGGTCCTCATTGGCTCCCACTGCTGTTAATTAAATCCAGTGACACGGTGGGCAGGGCCGAGTCCTTCTGTCTGTGTCAATGGACACAACAGCAGGTGCCCCCATTGAAAGCAGCTCTTCGTGGGGGCACTCAATGAAGAGGAGGGACCAGGAGCGCCACCTGGGGAACCCAGAATTTGAGGATCAGGCCGTTTGGTGCAAAACCCTTGCACAGAGCAGGTAAGTATAGACATGTTTGTTATTTAAAAAAAAAAAAAAAAAGTAAACCTTTACAATCACTTTAAGTGGGTTTTTATAAGTGAGGGACCACAGGGTAGTATACTCAGCATGGGTCACACTAATCCCCTGGTGCCCAACCTGCAGCCCAAAGGGCCATATGTGGCTCTTTGGTATATGATGTGCGGATCTCAGCAGTCTGTAGTGGGAACATTGATTAAAGTGATTAAAGGTTTTTTATTTTTGTAAATAACAAACATTTTATAGTTACCTGCTCTGTACAAAGGTTTTGCACAGAGCAGCCCGGTTCCTCCTCTTCTTGGGTCCGCCGCCAGTGCTCCTGGCCCCTCCTCTTCTATGAGTGCCCTCATAGCAAGCCTCTTGCTATGGGACAGTCGTGCATGCTCACTCCCGAGCCTGGTTTTCTGTGCCCATAAGACACACAGAATGGAGCTCAGCCCTGCCCCCACTCCCTGGCTGTGATTGACAGCAGTAGGAGCCAGTGGCTCCAGCTCTTGTCTCTCAGCCAATGAGGAGAGCAGCCACTCTCATGCACATTGCTGGATCGCGATCTGGCTTGGATCCATTTTAGGGGGGCTGTGGGGGGAGCTACAAACTGAAGATTTTTTACCTTCATGTATACAATGCATGAAGGTAAAAAAAAAACTTCAGCCTTTAGAACCACTTTAAGGTAAAAGCATTGATCACTACTAGCCTCATGTATCATGTTCAAAGGTTTTGTTTTGTCTTCTGCAGCCAAAATTGTAGCATGTCCCTTATTTCCTCTATTAGGTCTAAAGTTTGTGACAGTCCTATCAAGCATTACATAAGTTGAACATTATATGCGGCCCTTTGGTGATGTCAGGGGCCGCATTTGAAACTAAAATACTTCCATCGTACATCATATGTGTTTCAGCTGTGCATATATGGCTGGAATACTTAAAGTGGAAGTAAACCCATTGATTTAAAAGTTTCAAAAAACAGTTACATTTCCGGCGTGCTGGAAATGCTAACTGTCACATTGGTTGTACTCTCAACCAAACTGTCAAACCATCCAATGGCTGGTGTCATAACTGATCACATGTGCAGTTGGAGATTAAACAGAGTCCAAGATGGCAGCTTCCTTGGCTGAAAATGATAGGAGGGTTTACTTCCACTTTAAATGTAACTAATGTAAGTACCTACATTTAATAAAAGTCTCTTTGTTCCTTTTTACAGTAAATTTTAGACTGGGAGAGAGAGGGTGCACGCTATGAGCCTATCAGGTATGATGTAGTGCACATCTTCTGGCAAGGAGCATGCTGAATAGAGGAGGAGAGAGTACAGAAAGCAGACAGATAAGCATATCAGTCTTCTGCTTCTCCTTTACAGTCCAATCATAACCTGGGGATGAGGAAGTGACCAAGTTGTATTGCTTAATGGCAGTAGAGTGCCAATCGTGGCTGTGCTATATGGCAAGACTATGCAAATTTCAGAATTGGATTGACAGAACTAATATAGCTCTTATATGTGTATTTCAGCTGTACACTTAACCATTTTCCTGGAATTCGGTTCAACAATTAACACATTTGCCAACCATATTATGTAAATTTTTAGGTTTATAACAGCTATTGTGCACATAAAGTATTATATTTGTGGACCCTTAACAGTTGATTTATGGTCTGGCTTTGCGCACTCCTGTCTGATGTGATGTATATTCAAACGGCAATAGTGTCTTCTTCAACAACGCAACAACAAAAAAGAAAGCAGAACACATCACAGACTCTAGAAGATTAAAAAATAAATGTGTTTCTGGAAGATTAAAAAAGACAATGCTTGCGGGGACAGCCTGCCTTGCGCTTGGAATTCTTAGACTCTTTAATGCTTTTGTACTCCCCGTGCATAAATCAGGGCCGAAAAGAAGAAATATTTAATTCAGATGGATCCTTTGAACTTCCATCCTATCAAGTTCTTGTTTGAATAAAGAAATCTGTTTTAGTCGTAAAATATTGGCAAGAATGGACTCCAGTGAAGGAGAGAAACAAAAGAAACTCAGTGCTCCAGGTTTGGACACTGCCATGTCACAGTGTGTGAAAAGGAGACACGCACACACACACAAGAAAAAAAAACCAAAACATTCCAAGCCTACTGGAGAAGAATGAACAGCCTCAGTGATTCTTACAACAGGCGGGTATTGTGGTGGCACAACAGCATTGCAAGCGTCTTTGCCGGATTATAGCTTTGGGTTATGTGTTAAAAGTGCCTTTTCTTTAAAAGCTAATACTTTGACTTATTGTGTGAAATAACTCAAATCCTTGTAAGCGGACGAGGAACAAAGGAGACGGAGGCAGTCCAAGTGATTCATGAGGGTAAAATTGGGTCTTGATGGAAGTGTGCTTTTTTGATAATTGGCAGAGCAAAATATGGGTTGCAGCTTTAATGCCACTTTTGTGACCGTCCTTTGGTGGAAATGCCTTAGGAGCCGTGAAATGACACTGAAAATTGTTGTCGGGACTTATGACAGTTGTAAATTGTGTGACTGAACCTTGTTTGAATATGCTGAAAGAAAACTTACTCTTTTTAGTGACTTTAGAAGAATTTCTTCGGAGGAAACAATTTGGCTATTTGCAGACCAAATAATGGCTGAAGAATGACAAGAGAGAAGGTTCTAAGAGGGAAATTCGTGGTTGACTGGGAATAAAGAGCAGCATTTTTCTATACTTTGCTGCCTCTAACAATTTAGAATTATTATGGGTTGTGCAGGGTTTGTAGGCCTTAGTAAACACTCCAATGTTTCAGGGCTAATAAAGATTGGGTAACTTACAGACACTATAACCAATCCACAAATTCTTGCATATGGCAGCTCTTCTAGCAAATGCCAGAATTGCCAGGTTAATAACCCAGGGCTAAACTTGCCTTGAAATATACCATCTGCCTATACACTCCACTAACAGGTAGCCATTTGATGGGCTGAAAAATACTCCTAATGCAGCATATCAATCGCTTTATTAAGAATAGTGTCTCATTCTGACAGAAACAAAATTATTTCATAGTCAAGATACGTTAAAGTCCAATTCAGCAAGAAGTGGTTGTAGCTTTTAAAAGAGTAAGGAAGTGTTAGAACCTCTATCATATTTGTAAATGCCCCCAATTAAATGAAGTTGACTTTCCCACGCTGTGGGGTTGATTTACTAAAACTGGAGAGTGGAAAATCTGGTTCAGCTGTGCATGGTAGCCAATCATCTACTAACTTCAGTGTGTTGAATTAAGCTGATTGGAAGCTAATTGGTTTCTGTGCAGAACAGCACCAGATTTTGCACTTTCCAGTTTTAGTAAATCACCCCCAGTGTGTCTTAGTGACAGCCATATGACACCAGGATCCCCAAAAAAACAAGGGGATCCCTAGGACAGGAAGGCAGAGACAGCCATAAAAACCCTTAGACAGCCATAAAAACCCTTATGTTTTTTAAATCTTCACAAAAATATTGTGCTTTTGTTTTCATTGACTTGATATCTCCTATTACTATTTTATTTGTTTCTTTGACTCTCTGTTGCTGAGATAGGAAGTTAGAGGACTTTGGAACTTTTGGAATACAAACTACAATAAAAACATAGAGAGGTCCAATCATTTCCCCACAAAAACCCCCCAAAGATTTGGTGTAAGTTGGGCTCCAAGAGGTTATTTGCCTGAACCTTCAGTCCCCCATTTTACTAGGCTCCACTGTACATATAGGAATGAGTGATGAAAGCCATCTTTTGCTGCTTGGATTGATTCTTGAAACTCATTGTTAAGTTATTAATGTCACTCCTTTGTAAATGTTCTATTCCTCTGAAGGACAATTAGAGACATAGCTGGACACACAGAATTACAGGAATGTAGGTAAAATAATTTTTGTTTTCCAAGTACAGGCAGTCCCCGAGTTACGAACACAATAAGGACTGTAGGTTTGTTCGTAAGTCGAAGTTGTTCGTAAGTCGCAACACTGCAGTTGTAAGTGTAACTTCTGGTTGGAACACTGCATTCGTAAGTATAACGTACACCTGTGCATGGATGTGGGATGTCCCGGGTGCGTTTTATGTTATCTGGGGCTCTTCTGGACATGCAGTACATGTAGTACTGCAGTGTGGGATGTGTCCGGAGTTGCTCGGAGGTATCCAGGATCAGCGTGGAGCACAAGTGGCCGGCATTTGAGGCCGTTCATAAGTAGGAGTCGTTCGTAACTCAGGTATTCGTAACTCGGGGACTGCCTGTACAGTTATACTTCAGTTTTGAAAAATGTCTCCTTTACAATGAAGACTATTTTTCAATCACTATTCACCTGTTTCTAATAAAAATAAAACCATGGACAACCAATGTACAATTTGAAATCTTTAAAGCTGACTTAATTCGGGCCACGTAACCCTGGTACTAAACTTAATTACAATTTAATTACCAGATGGGGAAAAACATGGTATCTCCACTACTTTATTAAAAATGCCTAGCAAAACTTATTTCAGCTGGATTATTGTTCACTTAATATAATTTGTCTGGAGAGACTCAACATTACAGCAGCAATACAACTCTCTAAAGAGGAAAACACAAAGGAGAAAATAACAATTTGCAGCTTAAATAAAAAAAGTTATATGTAAGGTTTGCTTTCTATAATCTTCTTCAATATGGCAAAGGGCAAGTACTCAAGAAAATTAACAACCAATCAGCAACTATCATTCAGATATACTGAAACAGGAAAGGAAAGATTTGATTGGTTGCTCTCAGTTACTGCAAATCATTGCACACGCTAGCTGTAAAACTGACCTCCCTCTCCCCTGTATATGAATAGCTAAAGCAAATGTTTATACACTCAGTTGTATATGATAATTTTAAGCTAGGTAGGCAATACATGCAATACTGTATACACATGTGAACATAGAGGAACTCTATGGTAACCCCCCACAAATGTAATATATTTGTAGTTTTATGCTGTTTAAAATAGGTCAACAGTAGGGTAAAGAGATAACAGGTTTACTGGTACTTCAGCTCTAAGTAGATGCTGGTGAATAAAAATCCCTTAACTTTTAATATATCATGGGAACTAGGGAGGTAGGATCTTTGTCATTACGCTGAGGTTTCACCATTTTTGTCTGATACTTTTGTTACAATATGAAGGGTACAGCAGGAATAGTAAGAGTCAGAAAAAAAATGGTAATTTTTCTGTTGAAAGCTTCCTAATAGTTTACCAGAGTAATTAAGAAGACACCCTTTCATGATGCCCACCCCAATCCATCAGATTTGAGTGAACTGACCCTTCATGGCAGTGTTGGTAGTAGTTACAGGCACCTTGATTATGGATGTGCAGTTGGGTCCTGAGAAGGTCTAATTGCTAGGGTGGGAGCTCATCCCTATGTTTGGTTGGTGGCAAGAAGGCTCATGGACAAATACAGAGTGGGAAGAAGATGTCAAGGCATGTGATAGCAGGTTTTGGCTCACCCTGTGACGGTTGTCACGTATTGCATTCACTGCTGTTGTTGGTAAGTGTGATTAATCAACCATCTATATATAATTATTTTCTTGACAATTTTCCCCCCTCTATTTAGAGTGTGGTTTACTACATATATACATATATATATTTTATAGGAAGTTTGTCGCATCTGCTCCTGATGAGTGGAGACATCCACGAAATGCGTTGAGCTATAATTGATGCCACAGCCACACTACATTGGAACGCTATCCACCAAGCATTAAATTCGATGATGCCACCAACATTCAGACTCAGTACAATTTGACATATCATGTGAACACTGATATAAGTATTGGGCACGCTGCCGCCGGCATTTATTTGGCCATGCCATTTTTTATGCATTTATATTAATTTCTATGTATTTCTATGATGATCATGTACTGACAAATGTATCTATTTACTGTATATATCTTGTGCAGGCCATGTGTGTATATATATGAATTCATATTCTTTACTGGACATACATCCATGATATAAATTAAATATTTTTTATCTTTCTTACCTCCGCATTCTCAATTGCTTTATATAAAGTCCCAAAATTCCCCTTTCCTATATATGTGATAGCAGGTTTAAGTATGGAGGTGTTCAAAAATGTTTCATCCATGCTTTCGTGGACATGCATTGTCCAGTGAAAACTGAGGCACCCTGTGCTGCAGGCCTGTGGGCAAACTCTGGTAGAGATACCAGGGTGCTACAGGAGGTCTTACACACAGGACACGACTGGGGTCTTCAGTGATATTGTACCATGTCAACATCCCCAAGCGGTGGACTAGTTATTGGACTGTACCCTAGTTCTGGTCCCCAGTAAAAACTTCCACTTAGTGTAACATATGTCCCATCTACTTTTTCTTTTTCTAATAACATATTGAATTATGTATGGCAGCTCCAGTAGAATAGCTTAGTTTTACAATGAAAAGCACATACTGTGTGTTTAGAGACTCATTCTAGCCATTGGGTTTTATTGAGTGTAGCCAGTTAATATAGCAGTTGTTTTTCTCCCTCCTTTGGAATGGTTTATCTCATAAAGAAACATCACCAGTGCCGTTTGTACTTACAAAGCTGAGATAATGAGCAATTTATCGAGCCTAAAACATGTTTCCGTCCAAATCAGGGAAAACACCACTCATCTGTAGCATTTTATCTAATCTCTGCCTTTAATGTAAAAACAAATGATAAATGCCAAGCCAACTCAAATATGTCTTCTTCAACATTACTCTATGTCAGGGGGAGTTCAGCAAAGTATGCAGAACATCTCAAAATGTAAGAAAAAAAACCAGACAATAAGCCTTATGTGACTGTTTAATATTGGGTGGGAGTTTTCAATCTAATAATACATTTGTTTAGACTAGAAGTAATCAGGAATTGGCTGTGTCCCTAAATTCTATATAACATTTTAAAGTATTAATATCTTCTGGCAGTTCTAGTCCCTCTCCCTCCAGTTGACAAGCTCCATATTGAATGACATCACTTCTTGATATCCTTTGCATGCCTCTAGCTGGAAAAGTTGGACAGCATTGGAAAAGGGATTTTTTTTTTTTAAGTTTTGAATTTCTTAAAAGAAAAACACAGTGATGTACAAGTGAAGTATCTCTGCCATGATTTCATCCATATTAAAACTATAAAGGGTTGGCTAATAAAGAATAGATGACTAATTGATATTAATAGACAGTACTACTTCTTGTCCATGTCCATCTTCTTGTGCCAGGGCACCTAGTCCTCACCTTTTTAACACACATGTATACAGTTCACAATCTTTGAGAAGATGGCAATTTTTTTCTCTACAGAAACCATTGGAAATGCATTAAAAAATCTCCAAGATGTCCAATGTTTTGGCACCTTACATTATTTGATGGGTGCAGATTATGTTGACATTGGTTATTGCCTGTAGCTATTTTATTGGGCTCAGGGCAAAACTGGGCGCTAGATTATTTTAATGCCAAGGGCCACTATTCTGTTACATCCGATCATCAGTCATAATTTTTTATAGCAAATATTTTTTTAGTTTTGGGTAGAATGGGGAAGTTTTTTTTATTGCAGTCTCCGTGGAAAGGCACATTGGGATGTCCAACAAGCACATATATATGTGATGGTCAGTGTCCACAAACATTTGGCTTTATACCTATATCTATCTATCTATCTATCTATAGATAGTTATAGTTATAGCTATAACTTTATGAATACCCACCTAATATTGGGTAGCTTCCCCTTTTTCTCCCAAAACATCCCAAAGCGCAAGACATAGATTCCATTAAAACACTGAAGGTATGCTGTGGTATCTGGCACTGCTACACAAGTAGCAGATCACTGCCTCCAGTAGCTTGCCTTCTTTCCATAGTTCATCTTGGTGCTATCTCTTCTCCAGGTAAGCAATGCACATGTGATTCATCAGACCATGCCACCTTCTTTCAGTGCTCTGTGTTCCACTCTGATACTCACTCACCCATTGTAGGTGCTTTTGGCTGTGGACATGGTCAGCATGGGCACCCTGACCGGTCTGTGGCTATGCAGCCCCATACACAACAAACTGTAATGCATTATGTATTCTGACAGCTTTCTATCAGAACCAGCATTAACTATTTTAGCAATTTGTGCTACAGTAGCTCTTCTATTGGATCGGAATACATGGGCCAACCCAATGACTGAGTCTTGGCTGCCCATGACCCTGTCTCTGGTTTTACTTCCTTGGACCACTTTTTGTAGGTCCTGACCACTGCAAACCGGGAACATCCCACAAAAGCTGCAGTTTTGGAGATTCTCTGACCCAGTCATCTGGCCTCTACAATTTGGCCCTTGTCAATGTTGCTCAGTTTCTTAAAGTGGTAGTAAACCCTCCGGTACAATCTCTACAATTTAAATATTCTTAAAGACCATCTAGTTCTACTTCGATTGATCGCTATATGTATATCTACATTACTAGCCTTACTGTATAAACTGTTGATCTTGTGGAGTGTAATTCCTGTAGTAAGCCTGCGCCATTTCGTTTGTGGTCTTCCGCGTCTCATTCAATTACAATTTCCGCCCACAGCTCCTTCCTTACTCTGTAATCCCGTGCGTGCGCAATACGGTCACAATATTCAAGCCTCTTCTACGTGCTAACCATCATGCTCTTGGATGTGCACGAAGCATCGCGGGATGTCGGGGCTGACGTCTACATGAGGAAATGACGCAGCCCCGACATAAACAAAGCATTTATCCGGCAGAGGCTCTGCCTGCCGGAATGAACGGGGATCCGGCACATGCGCGGTACACGTCCCCACTCGATAATGTACCGATAACTTCGCAATGAAACAGGTAAAAAAAAAAGGCTACCAGCAAAATATTTTAAATAATGACATGCACAAATATATGTAAAGTATAAATTTTGACTATACAAGCGCTTTAAGCTTGCCCATCGTTTTCTGCTTTCAACCCATCAACTTAATTTGCTTCCTAATATATCCTACCCACTTTCAGATCACATTGTCACAAGATAATCAATGTTGTTTTCTTCACCTGTTGGTGGTCATAAAGTGATGGCTGATCAGTATATATATATATATATATATATATATATATATATATACACTATATTGTCAAAAGTATTGGGATGCCTGCCTTTACACGCACATGACCTTTCATGGCATGCCAGTCTTAGTAGAGTTCAATATTGAGTTGGCCCTCCCTTTGCAGCTATAACAGCTTCAACTCTTCTGGGGAGGCTGTCCACAAGGTTTAGGAATGTGTCTATGGGGATGTTTGACCATTCTTCCAGAAGCGCATTTCTGAGGTCAGGCATTGATGTTGGACAAGAAGGCCTGACTTGCAGTCTCTGCTCTAATTCAACCCAAAAGTGTTCTATTGGGGTTGAGGTCAGGACTCTGTGCAGGCCAGTCAAGTTCCTCCACCCCAAACTCGCTCATCCATGTCTTTATGGATCTTGCTTTGTGCACTGGTGCGCAGTCATGTTAAAACAGGAAGGGGCCATCCCCAAACTGTTCCCACAAAGTTGGAGCATGAAATTGTCCAAAATGCCTTGATATGCTGACACCTTAAGAGTTCCCCTCACTGGAACTAAGGGGACAAAGCCCAACCCCATAAAAATAAAACATAATCCCCCCTCCACCAAATTATTTGGACCAGTGCACAAAGCAAGATCCATAACGACATGGATGAGCGTGTTTGGGGTGGAGGAACATGACTGGCCTGTTCAGAGTCCTGACCTCAACCCGATAGAACACCTTTGGGATGAATTAGAGAGGTAACTGTGAGCCAAGCCTTCTCATTCACATCAGTGCCTGACCTCACAAATGCGCTTCTGGAAGAATGGTCAACGATTCCCATAGACACACTCCTAAGCCTTGTGGACAGCCTTCCCAGAAGAGTTGAAGCTGTTATAGCTGCAAATGGTGGGCCAACTCAATATTGTACACACAATTGGTTTTACCGATGAAAACAGTCCGATGGATTTTTTCCATCGGACAAACGGATCGTGTATGGGCCCCATCGGTCTTTTTTCCATCTGTGTTTAAGAATAGAACATATTTTAAATTTATCCGATGGTTAAAAAACCGATAGCAAATTACTATCGTCTGTGGGGAACTCCATCGGATAAAAAACCCACGCATGCTCAGAATCAAGTCAACGCATGCTCAGAAGCATTGAACTTCATTTTTCTCGGCTCATCGGAGTGTTTTACATCACGCGTTTGGAACGGTTGGTTTTTTGACTGATGGTGTGTAGGCAAGACTGATGTAAGTCAGGTTCATCGGTTTTTCGATGGAAAAATCCATCGGTTTAAAAACCATAGGAAATCCGATCGTGTGAACAGGGCTTAAGACTGGGATGCCATTAAAGTTCATGTGCGTGTAAAGGCAGGTGTCCCAATACTTTTGACAATATCGTGTATGTATATACAGTATATATATATATATATATATATATATATATATATATACATATATTTATTTATATGTGTGTATCTGTCCCCTAATAAAATCCAGGAGGTTTCTATTTTGATATACATCAACATTCCATAAATTCAGATTTTACCCACAGGCTCTTACAGCAAAACATAAGAGCTATTACACTGGAATGATATCTAGTGCTGCATTGTGTCAACCTAGCAGTTGATTCTCAATGCGAGAACTTATGATCTCTCTAGAAAAAGACAATTATGGCTTCCAGTACAGAAATCAACACGCGCTTTTCAGCGATCATCTCGAAATTGCAATCATAAAATCGGAGAATGTTATGGTTTTCATTAACGTTTTCCTCCCTGCGGATTCCCTATTGTACAATAACAGAACTACCCTAACATTTAAATACCACGGGCACAAATGGCTTTTTACAAAACAGATGTGGAACCCTGAGCTCCAATTGGCTGTACAGTGCTCAGCAATTGTTACCTATTAGTTTATTTGGAATAGAGATAGCCTGGTTTTACCTTGAGGAGACGGCTCCATAAAGAGAAAACATCTTATTTTCAGGTGTGCATTTTTTTTTTTTTTTGCTTTTGATCAAACAGACAGTTTTAATACTGTTGTAACCACTGAAAAGAATGTTACATGAACTGGAAGACCCCCTGAAAGAATTCTAAACCAGCTGTTAACTCTTTAATCTTTTTTTTTACAAACACAACCAATAAAGATAATTATAAAGGTGAGTTCCATGCCTTCTGCTAGGAGGATAAAATGTATGGAAAGCAGATTGTAGAAGAAAAAGGGAAAATTTACAACTAAAACAAAAGCACATTTTTTTATTTTTACTTTCAGAACACTTAAAAAAAAGCTATTTTTGCAGAAATAAAACATAGTTTGATTATAACACATAAATATCTCAATGTGTTCCATGAAAATGAGTTTCGTGTAGTTTACCATATGTATGTCTGGCTAGACCAATGTATAGGTATCCTTTCATCTAAGATAGAGATCAGATGCGGGATCACATTTTAAGCTTTGAAAGAATTGTTTTATCTTTGCTAGTTGCAAACACGTGCACACTCATTGGTTCTGCTGCACGGATGTGTGCTTTCCAGGTAATCAAATCACAGGAATTAGTTGAAAAATTTGTGCTTTTGACCAACCCAACTTATTTACTGCATGATATAGATTGTCCAAGCCAGTGGTGGCTGGTGCTCAATATTTTGGAGGTGCGGCAAGCCTCAGGCTCTAATCTTGCTCTTAAAAAAAAACCCATTGGAATCCATGCGTCCGGCGCCCTGCATATAGATTAGGTGGGCAGACGCATGGATAGGGGGGGGGGGGGGGCGACGCTCGTGCACCCCCTATGAACGGGTCGCCACTGAAGCCTTTCTTAACAGGGGTTGGCCAGACCTATTTTACCAGTCATACACAGGCTACATATAATAACAAAGAGAAAGTATCAAATATCAACCATTAAAGTGGTTGTTAACCCACTTGCACCTACAGGTAAGCCTAGATTAAGGCTTACCTGTAGGTGCTGGAAATATCTCCTAAACCTACATGGTTTAGGAGATTTTTTACAAATCGCCCAAACGGAGATGTCTAATGCCTTGTACACACGATCGGAATTTCCGTCGGAATTTAGAAAGAGAACATGTTCGGAAATTCCGTTCGTCTGTGTGGAACTCCGACGGAGAAAAAACCATGCATGCTCAGAATGAAGTCGACGCATGCTCGGAAGCATTGAACTTCATTTTTATCGGCTCGTCGTAGTGTTGTACGTCACCGCGTTCTTGACGGTCGGAATTTGGTGTGACAGTGTGTTTGCAAGACAGCTTGAACGGACTTCCGTCTGAGTTTATCCCAACGAAAAATCCGATGTGTACAAGGCATTATGCGCAATACACCAGCGCATGCGCACTCTAGTAAGGGCACGCTCTGCTGTTTCTAGAGGGGTCATGCCGTGACTGGGACGTCACGCGACTCCGGCAAGTCACAGAGCCGGAGTACGCGGCCCCCAGAAGGAAGAGGGGTGAAGAATGGACGCTTCCAGCCAGCGAGGAAATCTGGGACATCGCAGGCTTCAGTTTCAGGTATGACACATAATGGGCTACTATGCGATGCATAGTAGCCCATTATGCTTTACCTTTGCAGGGAAACAAAGAGGAAAAAAAAACCCATCAGGGTTTACTTCCTCTTTAATACACTGGTCACCGAGACTCAAGATTGCAAAAGTTTGCAGGAGTGTGCAACTTCTCATGAATGACTGCAAGTTAAAGCGGAGCTCCACCCAGAAGTGGAAGCTCCCCTTGTTCGCACACTTCCCCCCTCCACTGCCACATTTGGCACTTTTTGGGGGGAAGGGGGGAGCGGATACCTGTCAAAACTAGGCTCCCACTCCCACTTCCAGGTAAGATTGCCTCACAATGATCGTGGTGATCTACGAAAATTCTGGCCTCGCTCCCCCCCCCCCCCGCTGCTTTCTGGGAGACACACAGGTCCCAGAAGACTACGGGATCATTAAAAATGTGCAACGTGCTTCGCGCATGCACAGTAGGAAACAGGCTGGGAAGCCGAAAGGCTTCACTTCCTGTTTCCCTTAGTGAAGATGCCGGCGCCTGCACCCAGAGCCGATGGACGAATCGGCTAGGGGTGTCAACATATCAGGATATCTGGACAGGTATATATATATATATATATTATTTTTTTTTTTTTAATAGGCTGAAACTCCGCTTTAACAGTTTTTCTGTAAATCTGCAGTCAGAGAAGTCACTCTTCCCCCTTATTTAGGACTCTGTTGGGGATTTCAATGAGAGACAGCCTACCTGCAAGGAAAAACTTCCAGTTTGCTTTCTCCCTAGAAACTCATAATGCTCTGGGAATCCTTTGTCACTGCTTTAATTCCAAAGCTGAATTCCAGGAGTGCTTTTTTTTATCTTACATTGGTCCAACTTGCTTAATGTATCAGGAGAGCTGCTGGGAATGTAGGGATGCAGAAATTATCTGTAGTAGTCTGTGCTACATCCAGTGCTGGTCTCTTCTGGGGCCTACTTGAGTGCTTGCCGTCTGTACACTGAACATAGGCGGGTTTCTCACTCCACTATTTAGAGAATGCTTTATTTTTTCAATGAGTAGGAGGCATTCTCTGATTGGACAAGACAGAAATTACTTATGAAGTCATCCACACCTCTTCTCGTCTTGCCCAATCAGAGAATGCCTGCTATTCATGGAATAAAATTAAAATGATCTCTGAATGGAGGGGTCAAGGAAGCCCCTGTGGTCAGTATACAGATGGCAAGCTGCATGAGGAGCACCTAGAAGAGTCCAGCACAAATTTGTATGTAGCACAGGATACTAACTGTGAATTTCTGCATCCCTAAAGGTTTTCTATATATAAAATATAAAGAATTAGATGTAAACTAGACCAATGTAAGTTTTACAAAAATTCCTGGAGTGCAGCTTAAAAAATTGTAAAACAGTGACAAAGGATTCCCAGAGCATTATGGGTTTTCTAAGGAGAAAACAAACCAGATGTTTTTTCCTTTCAGGTAGGCTGTCTCTCATTTAAACGCCCAGCAGAGTCACAGAGAGAGGAAAGCAATTCAGGTTTACGGAAACAGCAGTTAACTTACAATCAATCTTGAAAAGTTGTAATTTAAAAAGATTTCAGTTTAATATTTAAAACAACCTATAGCAGTTTTACTGCTACAGGGTGGCACCTGTGCGCCGGCTCATGTATATATATATATACGTGATCTGACAGTTCCAGCTAGCGGGTGCGCATGCGGACCGCAGGTGGCTTGCTTCTGCTGTGATTACACACAGAGGAAGCTAATCGGCAGGTGCACAGTACCTGATGTCCACCGGCACCCACCGATCGCTAGGCAGAGAGCTAGAACTGCCACCTGCCTATGTAAACAAGGCAGATCATCGTTCTGACAGCAGGGAAGGGATGGAGTTTGTGTCCGTGCAAAGCAAGGAATAAATTCCATCTCTTCTCCTAGTAAAAGCACCTCCCACAGTGTATTAAAACACTGGCTAGGCACACAGTTAACCCTTTGATCGCCCCTGATGTTAACCCCTTCCCAGCCAGTGTCATCGGTACAGTGACAGTGCATATTTTTTTTAACACTGATCACTGTATTAGTGTCACTGGTCCCCAAAAAGTGTCCGAATGTCCGCTGAAATATCACAGTCATGCTATAAGTCGCTGATTGCCACCATTACTAGTTAAAAAAAAAATAATTGTAGACGCTATAACTTTTGCGTGAACCAATCAATATACACTTATTGGGATTTTTTTTTTTTTTTACCAAAAATATGTAGCGGAATAGATATTGGTCTAAATTTAGGAAGATTTTTTTTATTGGATATGTTTTATAGCAGAAAGTAAAAAATATTGTTGTTTTTTTTTAAATTGTCGTTTTATTTTTTGTTTTCCGCGGACAAATGTAGCATAGCATGCTTAAAATTGTCCGCCAACAAATGTGTGTTGTCGGATTACCTGATCGTGTGTACACAAGTCCGTCCAAAGGGTGGCGCTAAAGAGCTGAAAAAGCACATTGTTTTGTGTTTGTTGGCCGACAATTCTTTGCTGTTTGTATGCAAGACAAGTTCATGGTCAACGCCCTTCGGACAAAAGTCCTAGGCTTTGTCCGATGAAAATCCGATCGTGTGTACCAGGCTTTAACTATCAGTTTATATTTATAAAGTATACAATTTGAAGCTGTCCCACTCAGCAGGGTTACTTGCAAGTGTCTACAAGCACATCATCTCGTACAGGACTCTACCAGCCCAGGTAACAGATCACAATTCTTTTATATTTTAGATATAATACACAGAAAGGTAGCAACAGTGTTACTTAGAGAACTCTGCTTTGCATACACTAATAAGCAGCTCTTGTGTTGCAAGCTCTTCAACGACAACAATAGTCTGCTGGGCGCATAGTAAAACGTACGTAAATACTTACTTCTGAGAAACAGCAAGGTTTCTATCATTTTTCACTAGCACTTAAGTTCATTATCGAGACAGAAATGCACAAACATGCTTATCATTATCACACAATATGTAAATTTTTTCCAGGGTCGTCAAAGAGCTAACAAAACAGAGCGTTTCCTATTACTGATGCATGTAGCGTGTAACGGTGAAGTGGGCGCATGTACAGAGCTGAACAATCCACACATTACACCTCTCAGCTGATTGCAGCAGCTGCTTTTAGTGTTTCATTAAAGAGCCAATTTATCTTAGCCCAGAGCACACAGAGCTAAAAAATGATCCAAGCTCCATAAAGCAGCCCTATGCACTTTTTACCTTAAACCTGTTTGCACAGAAGAGACAGATGACGGGAAAAGTCTATTTTATTTACTCTGACACGGCAATAATGCAGGCTTCTGTCACACACAAAGCTAAAAGTTCATGTCTGTAGATCACTGGAAACCAACAATCAATGGACGCCTTGCTGTATTATAAAAAGGAGGGGGGATATTGGCGTTCAGCAATAGAAGCCTTGTTCAGATTTAGGATTTGGCGTTATGTGACAAATAAATGATGGTGTGGCTTTTACAAGGATTTCTTGACACCCGAGCATCATTCAATAGTTCAGAGGTTATTGCAGGAAGGTCTCTAGCCGTCAAATGCGTTTAACCAACGAGTGCTGCACTGATGACATCACAAATAGGCCTGTTGTTGAACACGACCCATGTATTGTGAAGCATAAGGTATGTTCAGTTGTATTATGCCGCGTACACACAACCGTTATTCATGTCATGCAAAAAAACGACGTTTTTCTCGTCGTGATTCCTCTCAAGCCTGCCTTGCATACACACGTTCATGAAAAAAAAATGCTTGAGCAAAGCGCGGTGACGTACAACACGTACAACGGCACTATAAAGGGGAAGTTCCATTCGGATGGCGCCACCCTTTGGGCTGCATTTGCTGATCCTCGTGTTAGTAAAAGTTTGGTGAGAGACAATTTGCGCTTTTCAGCCTCGTGCTCTTCAGTCCGTTACAGCGTGACGAATGTGCTATCTCTATTCTGAACGCTAGTTTTACCAGAACGAGCGCTCCCGTCTCATACTTGATTCTGAGAATGCACGTTTTTTTCCCCTCGTAAAAGCGTACACACAACCGTTTTTCACGACGCGAAAAAGGTCGACGTGAAAAACTACGAGAAAAAATAGAGCAGGTTCTAAAAAAAATTTGGGCAGTTTTCTCGTCGAGAAAAATGATATGGAGCATACACACGACCGTTTTTCACAACCAATCTAAAAAATTGCATTTTTCTCGTCATGAGAAACGGTCGTGTGTACGCGGCATAACTTTGCAGTATCATTGTAATTCTTTATTCAGTGAAAATTTGTTTTGACCAACGTAATAAACAAAAATGTATAGTACTTTACTTTTCTTATACTGTACTTTTACTACTTTTTAGTGGCGGCCTGTCCATTAGGGGCACCCAGGCTCCGCCCCTATTTCCACACCACCCCCTATATGACTAATGGATAGATTCATGCATTGCATGAATCTATCCATGGCTGCCGCTGCCACCCCCTATTCAGGCGTACGGCCCATTTCAGGATTCCGGGCGCCTAAATTACAGGGGCGGGGGTGTTTTTTTTGAAGCACCTGATTATAACCATAGGCTTCAAAATATGTGGGCTCGTGGCGCTGAGCAATGTGCCATGAGCCCACCCAGGTGTTACAACAGCGAATAAATATTCGCTGTTGTAACACTGATCCTCAATCCAGCTAATCAGAAGTGGGTGTGAGAAAGGTTCTGTTTGGCTGAAAAGAGAAGACTCCCGATTGGCCGCCGAGAAGGAGGGTGGAAACGGAAGCCAGAGACGGCGCCCGTGGAGAGCAGGAGAACGGGAGAGCCGCCACCCCCGAGAGCCCAGGAGAAGCGACGCATAGATGGGGTAAGTGCACCAGTACCGCCCGCCGACGGACCGATGGGGGGGTGGGGGTTATATGGTGGTTGTGCAACTGTTTGCCGTCCCCCCCAGAGAAAATTACCACCAGCCACCACTACTACTTTTGTATTTATGTGCTATATTATCTCCTACATTATTTTGCGGATTTTCATTTTTGGAACGCTCACTTGATCGTCTAATGGTTAGTGGGGTATAAATAGAGCTTTCCTGTGCGAATCTGTTTAGGGAAGCTAATTGCTGAGAGTTTTTGGCCAGCACTATTTGCGTGAGTAATCAAGATAGCAATTTGGGTGAACTAGAAGTAGCACCAGACCAAAGGATAAGAGTCCAAATGAATTTATTGGTTAGTACCAGGGCTTTTTTTCTCAGCAGGAATGCGGAATAAAGCAGTTCCGGCACCTCCAGCACTGAATGTATGTAATGGCAAAGGTTGCTGGGGGTGTGCTGGAGGTTCTATTTATGCTGGCTACTGGGGAATCAATTGTTGCTGGAGGGGATCTATTTTTGTTGCTGGGGAGGTCTATTGCTGCTGGGGGTGGTCTTATGTTGCCTGGGGGTCAATCGTTTCTGGAACAGATCTACTGTTGAATGGTGGGGGGTCTG
This sequence comes from Rana muscosa, assembly GCA_029206835.1. Taxonomy (NCBI): domain Eukaryota; kingdom Metazoa; phylum Chordata; class Amphibia; order Anura; family Ranidae; genus Rana; species Rana muscosa. Next base: position 238,127,485 of record CM055122.1, on the reverse strand, counting down.
TTGTTGCTGGCTGCCAGTGTTGCCAACCGTACGTAGATTTACGTACAGCCCGCGATTTAACCCCTTTTTCGGGCTGTACGTAAAAGTCAGTTTATGGGCACCGGCGCCCATAAAAAAGATGGCCGTGAGCCGGCCATACAACTGCGTATGCGCCGTTCCGAATGCGCCGGCCGAGCGCATTCGGAACTCGGCCGGGCGGCGGCAGCGCACACGCAGTAACGTGATGGCGCCGCTGGCGCCATTTTTGAAAAGGCCACAGTGGCTGGCGGCAGTGGCGGGACACCGTCCTGCAGTGAGTGCATGCCATGCACTCACTCATCATAGGTGGTCGGTGGAGGACTCGGAGCGGAGCACTGACAGGGCTCAGCCAGGGGTGAGGAGGACGGACTCAAGGTCAGTGAAACAGGGGGGATACAAGGGGACAGCGTCATCAGTGTGCTGTATCCTCCTCTGGTTCCTGTGTCCCCCTCCTCTATTATGTCCGCAGCCTCTGTCCCTCTCCTGTAGTGTGTCCGCAGCCTCTGTCCCCCTCCTGTAGTGTGTCCGCAGCCTCTGTCCCCCTCCTGTAGTGTGTCCGCAGCCTCTGTCCCCCTCCTGTAGTGTGTCCGCAGCCTCTGTCCCCCTCCTGTAGTGTGTCCGTAGCCTCTGTCCCCCTCCTGTAGTGTGTCCGTAGCCCCTGTCCCCCTCCTGTAGTGTGTCCGCAGCCTCTGTCTCCCTCCTGTAGTGTGTCCGCAGCCTCTGTCCCCCTCCTGTAGTGTGTCCGCAGCCTCTGTCCCCCTCCTGTAGTGTGTCCACAGCCTCTGTCCCCCTCCTGTAGTGTGTCCGCAGCATCTGTTCCCCTCCTGTAGTGTGTCCGCAGCCTCTGTCCCCCTCCTGTAGTGTGTCCGCAGCCTCTGTCCCCCTCCTGTAGTGTGTCCGCAGCCTCTGTCCCCCTCCTGTAGTGTGTCTGCAGTCTCTGTCCCCCTCCTGTATCGTGTGTCCGCAGCCTCTGACCATCTCTTGTCATGTCTACAGTCTCTGAGGGGATCCTAGAAAGGAGTCAAGAGTGGGAGTGCCGCCGGGATGGGGGTTACGGCCCAGGAAGAAACAGACGTGTGGACTGGGAAGAGGAGATCAGAGCCACCAAGCTGGAGCCGTCTGACTGAGCCCCACACTGTGCACCCGAGTGGAGGTAAGTGACAGTGCCGCCAGGCCATTCTCAGGGGGGGGGGTCACTGATGTAAGGAGGTGAATGAATACAATAATGTAAGGGGGCACTGATATAAAGGTTTCCCCCTTATATTAGTACCCCCCCTTACCTTAGTGTATTCACTCTGTGGAAGGTGGTCTCTATTCACCAGAGCCCCCCTCCACATCAGAGTTCCCCCTTACATCATGATCTGCAGCGTTCCCCTTTACATAAGAGTTCCCTTGCACTGTAAGGGGGCATCCTGCAGACTCTGATGTAAGAGGGAACTCTGTGCTGGCTGGGTTATAGTATCCTAACTTTCATGTGAATTGAGAAATATGTTTTTTTACTTTTGTTTAACTTAAACACATTGATATTAGCATTAGCTGTGTGTTTATAGTTGAAATATTGATATTTGCACTGTTTAGTACTAAAAACCGTAATTTTAGGTACTTTTTTGCAGCATCAGTAAAAAATGCGGCTCTGCTAGTAATCTTCATTATTTTTGCCAGTAAGAAATTGGTGCCGTACAGAAATTTTGGCATCCTTGCCAGTAAATTTCACTTCAGGGGGTTGGCAACACTGCTGGCTGCTGGTGGGTCTATTGATTATGGCTGTTGAGAGTCTAATGTTGCTGAGGTGGATCTATTGTTGCCGGGGGGGGCGGTCCTTAGTTGCTAGCTGCAGGGAATCTATTTTACTGTCTTTCTTGTTGTCATTAACAAATTCCATACAATCTACTTAGCACCACAAAACAATACTTGGTTCTGTATTCTCTAAAAGGAGCAGTACTGGGAGGTGGGGTGGATTTGGAACCAATGAATGGTGCTCAGAGGTGAGTACGGGGCGGAGACAAGGGGTGACTTGGAAGGGGGGAGTTCCTGCACCTATTCTGAGAAAAAAAAGCCCTGGTTAGTACTAAAAAACAACCAACGTGTTTCGGGGATTAGAAAACACTCTCCCTTCATCGGGGCTCAAAATAGAGCTTTCCTGTGAAAATTCGTGTAGGGAAGCTAATTGCTGGATCAGGAGAGTTACTGTCCAGCAGTACAAATTCAACTTTTCTAGTAACAAAAAATGCTAAACTGTGTAGACCAACAATGAGGACCCACCAGGGTCAGCAAGGCAGCAATCTGGAGACTTTCGCTATACATGAGAATATGTTAAAGACAGCAGCATGATGTATGGAGTGGCTGTGTGCTGCCCCCCATATCCCTGCTGCCCTAGGCCAAACCCCAGACTGGTGGGGCACAAAGAACCTCACTACCCATGTGTACAGATTCTACACCACGGGACACATAACCCGATTGCTTAAAAATGATTAATTTAAAGCATGTACATACAGGATGGCCCTAGCAAACACAGCACAATACACAAACAAGTCATTTACTAATTTACAGAGCAGATGACAGACCAAGGATTAAGAGTAAATGATTAACCACGTATTCTATATAACTGAAAAGGTGTAAATATTTCATGCACTTAGTACACTACTTTAATGACTGTTTTTTAGCACAAAACCTGTTGTTAAAATGGATGATTAATGGAGTTATTTTCACCTGAGGCAATACAGCTTTATAAAATATTTATTTTATATACTGAGGACAAATGCTGGCAACAAGCTCGGAGACATAATGGCGGTGGAGGGGGATGGGGGCATTTGGGGTTTCAATGTGGACTGTTTTATGGGTATTCTGCAAACTTATGTAAGTATTGGTGAAAGTTTAAAGCAGGTTTTCATTACATTAATTACAATATGTGAAACATTTATATTTCCACAACACAGGGCCAAATTTTGCATGCGTGCAGATACGGTATGTTTCTTTTCCTTGTTTTTTGTGTATAATTATTAAAAAATTACTCCAACCAAAACAGATTTCTCTAATTCTTCACATGCCAACTAGTGCTGTGGTGCTAAAGTTCTCAACATTATTTCATAATTTCAACTTATTAAATGGGTTAAATGAATTAGTTGTAAATTGTATAGGCATCTTTAACTCTGTATTGTAATAATAGGTTTACCGTACTTTAAATGGACTCTATACCAGTTTTAGGTCAATTTATTGTTTCATGTATATTATATCCCAGATAGCAAGCAATTGTGCTGCAATTTTGAAAATGACTTGCTAAGCTATTGCTAGATTTGCCAGGCTTCACAAATTTGTTGCACAATTGCAGCAAGTCCGTATTGCATGATTCCATATCATCTTTTTTTGCCAACTTTCTGCAAGTCTGCTGCAAGTTGTGGTTTTGTCATGTTGTGCAATAGTCCTCCCACCACAGGGGTCACTGTAGCTGAATTTTCATGCTGTAGACTTGCAGAGCTCTTGCTGTAGACTCACCACTGCAGCTTTGTTCTTGCTTAAGACTTGCCATGGAAATTTGCTACAAATTGGAAAAGTGTCAACTAGAATTTGTGCTTCAAGTGCTCTGCAAGTGTACAACTTGCCAGTGAAAATGTGCAGACTTACAGTTCAACACAGTCATAAATTTATGGCAAGTTTTCCTTGCTATCTGGGATATTTTTTATATATACAGTCTTTATTTTATAAATAAAAATGTAAAACGTGATAAAGGATTCCCAAAGCACTGCAGGTTTTCTCAAGTTAAAGTGTATCTAAACCCAAAATCAAAAATACTGTATATTATATTACGGCTTATCAGTTCTTCAATATGGTGGGTTCATTCATTTTCTAATGTTAGGCTTTTTTATTCATTAATTTCCACCTGGTGATCCTGTCACTAACTCACTTTCCATCCTAGGTTGACAACACTTACTCCTCCACTGCATCTATGGGGTGAGCCCAGGCTGGTCTTCAAATAAGACTTCCTCTGAGGGCCCTCAGAGGAAGTTGTGATGACGAAACGCGTCAGTTCGTGACCTTACGGCAACCGGAAGTGACATTTTTGCGTTCCACAGCCAGGAAGTGATAACCGAAAGTAAGCGGTGGACGCTGTCTTGTTAGTACACGAGAATTTCGTATCTCTCCTGTGCAGTGAATAATGCTTTTTTAATGCTGGTAAGATAAGAATTACCTTACTGTCAGTTTTTTTTTTGGAGCCTGTCATTTAAAGAACAAAGGATAAGAAAATTGAGTTACGCTATTGTGAGTTTTCTTTTATCCGAGTACTTATGGGATATCCAGTACAGCTCTGACACCCTCCATGATGTGGATGACAACCGATGATAACATATTAAGGCTTCATTTGTTCTACTTTCTGGTGAGTGAGAACCCCTAAGGGGTGTGTGATGCACAGCGTGAGAAGTCTGTTGTGAGGTGCACATCTTCAATACCACATTAGGACCACCATCTGTGCTTCTTTGGACTTTCCTCCACCACCTGTCATTCATTTTTTCTCATGTGTGTTTTTTTCATATGAAAGCTGGTCATAATAAGAAGTGACGGTAGCGCTGCTTTAGTAATTATTGTACTTATTTAAGTACTTGTGGACATTTTACTATTTTGTATAAAATATTTCACTGTTATAACATAAGAAAATGGACCTTTAGCTCCACCTGCTGACTAAAGAGAACACTGCATAATATTCATATGCAATATTTCATATTTAATATTAAAAACAGTTTTTTAGGTCCAAAAAGCCAGCATCCAAGATTGATCCTATCTTTAAGCTTTCTTCAGCATATCAGATAAAAAGGATTCTGATACTAAACCCGGTTTGGCCAACCTTGGTCTTAACCTTTAGTCTAACATCAATGACCTTTTTATCTGACATGCTGCAACAAAAACGTAAAGATCGGACCACGTTTGAATGCTGCCTTTTTTTGGACTTACTAGCACCTAATGAGAAGATGCTGTTGTGCACCACCTGCTGTTGTTCTGTTCTAATAGTACACCAGCCAAGTGATCTGATTACTGTCTTCCTATGTACATTTTTTTTTAGCCCAGACCAATAAGTAATAAAGAAAGAAAATATATAAAAAGGTACTATACATTCACTTTATGTTCAACTCCCATCCTGTTATTACTGTGACAAGAAATGTTGGAGACCTTCACAGTAGTGAAGAAACCTGCATCATTCCACCACAATCAAAGAAAGCTATTTTGAGGTGGAGGCCCTCTTTAAGACATAGAATGAGTCATATGCATATATTTTAATCTCGGTGTTGGAAAACAACCTACATCATAAACATGGTACATTTCTCATTAATTAGTGTAGTGGGCGCTTACAAAAACATGTTATTTTTTCATTTTTTATAACGAAGCAGATTGTATTTCCCCCATCACGAGGGCCCGGGGTTTGTTTCATGTCTAGCTCCGCTCTGTTATACAGCAATGAGTTTTGGCCGTGGACGAAGATAGAGGAACAGATGTTGACAGTGAAGAATCATTTCATAAATAAGAAACACACGACGCTCGATTCCAATTCATCCCACCGTTTCCCATGCACCGCTTCTTGACTCCATGAGTGAGTAATTGTTGCTGAATACCATGTTATTTGGCAAAGACGGATGACATTTTTTTTTCTCGTTTGCAGATCCGCCACTGGAATATGTATATAGGGATGGAAGATGCACTGATTGGCCATCCATTATTCATCACAGCGTTTTAAGCGGGACGGTGTTTACTGTTGTGCTATGATGCGGTTTCTCAAGTGTTTCATTGCGCACTCAGGCTCTTTCCGAAAGAAATACGGCAGAGCATGATTCCTGATTGCTCATCTCCCTAACTACTTGTTCAGCTGTCATTTTCAATGTAGACCAGCTTGGACATGTGTGTTAAATTTTTATGCCTCTGTGTTATTAATAGTTGACTGGTAAAATGTGAGTGAAATGCACTTCCATTAAGATATCATAAGTAGTGCAGGAGACGTAGGAAAAACAGGTAGCAGAGAAGAGTGGGGGGCCCGTGACCTTCTTTTCTGTTCTAGTTACAAGAACGTATAATTACGGATATATTAATAGAACATCTGCCTGGTGCCCAACTGTTCCATCTTTTTAAAGGAGTACTCTATGTGTGACTGGAGAAGCTGTTGAGGTCACTAATACAGGGACTACTAAACCATTTGTGCAGACTGCTCAGCTATACATGGTCCTCTGGGACATAGGGCCCCATTTCAACTAGATGTGGTGCTAATCCATAGACCTGAATTTCCTTTTGATACCATTTGGACTGGCATTGTCTATCAAGGTAAGGCTAATCTATCTATCTATCTATCTATCTATCTATCTATCTATCTATCTATCTATCTATCATTATACTACTGTATTATTATTATTCATGATTTATATAGCACCAATATTTTGTGCAGCACTTTACAATATAAGGGGGACAATGGAGTTACAATATGATTAAGACAAGAGGGTTAGGAAGGCCCTGCTCCTGAAATCTTATTAACTGAAGGCAAGAGGGAGTGATTCAAAAGGTAGTAACTATGTTGGGATGAGTTGTTCAAGAAAGTAGGATTTAGTTGTTAGCTAGAGGTGGTATACACTTCCCTGAAGAAATGTTTTTAGGGATCATCTAAAGGCAGATAAGATAAGAAGATAGACCTACAAGTCAGGGTAGGAAGTTCCAGACGGAGGTAGAGGCTCTGGAGAAGAACTGGTGCAAGCATGAGAGAAGACGACAAAAGATCTTGAGAGCAGGAGGTCTTGAGGGGAGGTCTTGGAAGGAGCAAAATGGATGGTTCGGTTGATTTTTTTTAGATGAGCTTGGTGATGTATCTGAGGTCTATCTATCTATCTATCTATCTATCTATCTATCTATCTATCTATCTATCTATCTATCTATCTATCTATCTATCTGCCTGTATGTCTGTATGTCTGTCTATCCTATACATAGGGTAGTAGTTGAATGGGGAACCAAAACATTTCCCGTTGTGACTTTATCTGTCACTGACTAAATATAAACAATTCATGATTCCTTGCACTAGAAGAGAAGCCAATATGCGATCCAACTAAGTTCTGCGCCACACAACATGGAAAGTTCAGCACGTACTGTGAGTGAAGGGTGTCATGACCCTGTCCGTCGAGGGGACGTCACCACAGCTACCTTCTTTCAAAGTGTGTTGGTGCAAAATGACACTGATGTCATCACACCAGTCCCGAATCCTGCATTGGTAAGGACCTCCAGCCCACAGAGAAGGCCAAAGAGGAAAAAGACCCAGCAGCCTCACTTGCCCTGCCTGAAGACTTCGAAAAAGGTAAGTATTAAAATGAAAAAAAAAAAAGCATAAAATATTGCCAGTGGTGGCCACAAGGCAGAAAGGAGATTGCTTTTAGGAGGGTAGAACATAAAGAGTTGGGCTTTAGGTCATCAAAGTTGCTTTGCTTTGTAAAGCTTGCTGTACATGCTGTTTTTATACAAGCTGAAGGTCGTGTGAACAAAACTTGAATTGTCCCAAACTGTGGCCCTTGCAACATACATATGTAGAAAGCAAGAAGAAATAATATTTATTTTTTCCTCTCCTGGACAGTACTGAGACCTATATTTAGTACATACATAAACATGTGGTGATCGTATATGGTTTTCTTCCTTCTTAAAGACAACCAGAGGAAGCTGTAACATTTTTGTGTCAAGTGCCATTTCCTCCCGTTGGAAACTGTGGCGGTTCAGAGGTCAATCTGTTTGCCCATTAGCTATGTCAGGAGAGTATAGATGATGAATGTTGGGGAAGGAACATAGACATTTTTGATGTTGAAAAGAATAGTTAGCCGACAGTAGGCACGCACAAAATAATTGCATGTCATCCTATTTACAACAAACAGGGCTCTTTCGGATATTCCCTGAAGAGGAGTTTACAGGAAGTTCTGTCCCAGAATACACAACCACTTGTCTGATGATCCCACTACAGATGACCTTGTTATTCTGAGAAACACTGCAAATTCCTTTCAAGGCTCATACTACCTAATATCAACCGGTCATTATTAGAATTAAAAATATTAACTCATAAACTATTATTGTAGTGCAAATTTATACTTAAAAGGGAACTTCAGTCATTTTTTCATCTTTCCATCTATTAAGACTTCTGCCCTTGTTGTTTTAACTTGGGATAGTAAAATATTTTTTTTCTGCCAGTAAATACCTTATACAGCCCACTTCCTGTTTTTTGTCTGGCCATTAGCCTAGGCTTATGACATCATGCACAGCTCTCTCTCAATCTTGTGAGAGTTTGCTAGGAAGGGAGGGGATATGAGTCACAAGAGGGCCAATGAAACCTGAAGAGCTGAAGGTTTGCCTCTGTGTGTCTGTGTAAATCCTGGAAGTGAACAGGCAGCTTCAGCTGCCCACAGTTAAAATGGTTGCAGCCAGACTCAGTGGAGGGAGATTTCTGCAGGATATTTGGCAAGTACAGAATCACAGTATATATAAAATAATATGCAAAGTGGTTTGTGGGAAGCTTCAGAATAGAAAACATATTTTTATTACAAATTATGTGAGCAGTTCCTCTTTAAACCTTTATTTACCAATACTTATTTAGCACGTTACTCTTGCACAGTGGCCTCCAAGCTGTGGCTGCAGGCTTGCCTTTATTTGGTCCATAGGGCCCAATTTCTCCCATGGATATGAGACTCTATGGCTCTATTCTTCCCATTGACACCAACGATGCGGAGCAGAATTCCTTCCGATGGCACCAACAATGGGGCATTATTTCTCCTCCCACTGACCACAGGCACTATGTATTTTTTTTTACTCCCACTGACCACCAACCTTAGGCATTGTTTACTCCCAGACATAGACAAAGGCACATTTTTAGGAAAAGTGGGGTAGAGTTATGCCGCGTACACACAATCGGAATTTCTGACAACAAATGTTCGATGTGAGCTTTTGGTCGGATATTCCGACTGTGTGTAGGCTCCATCAGACATTTGCTATCGGAATTTCCGACAACAAATGTTTGAGAGCTGGTTCTCAATTTTTCCGACAACAAAAGTTCTTGTCGGAACGTGTGTATCCAATTCCGACGCACAAAATTCCTACGCATGCTCGGAATCAGGTTGACGCATGCTCGGAATCATTGTACTTAATTTTTCTCGGCTCGTCGTAGTGTTGTACATCTCCGCGTTCTTGATGTTCGGAATTTCCCAGCAACATTTGTGCGACCGTGTGTATGAAAGTCAAGTTTGAGCCAACATCCGTCGGAAAAAAATCCACAGTTTTGTTGTCGGAAATTTCGATCGTGTGTACGCGGCATTAGAGTTTCGGAAAGTGTTTTATTTTAGTCCATGTCTTTCTGGCCTGATGACAAATGCACCCTACATTTCCTCTACAGGTCTCACAAGACAGGAAGTGAGGGAATATCTCCCCAATGGGGTCACTGACAGAAATAAAAATTGTGAACACTTTCTCACTCTATTCAAAACTAAACAAAAATAAACTTTTGGAGTTGGAGTTAGGCTATATTCTGTAGGGAAATATACCTGCTGACCTTGTGGTTGGGAAGCAGTAATGATCTGTAGAACAGGAAACTCAGATCTTCTGTTTTGTAGTTACTAAGCCTTGTGCATACAGATGCCAAAAATGTTATGGTTAAATCTGTACAGCTTTGCTCTGCAGCACTAATAAATCCAATGTATCCATGCATGTGGATATGTTTAATTCTGTTTACTACAGCAGCATTCAGAGACATAACACTGAAACTCCCCACGTTCAGGGAAGGGTACATGCAGTGCCGGGACAAGGTCATCAAGCGCCCAGGGCAAAGATGCCAAACTGCGCCTCCCTTTCCTTTAGGGTTATGGTCTGGGTGCCCCCCCCATCCCTGCAATAAACCATTGCACCAGGGGCAGCCGCCCCTCCTGCCCACCCCTTGTCCCGGCCCTGGGTAATTGCATATGTTCTTACTTAATCCTAGTGGCTAAAATTAATTAAAATTCTAACCACTAGAATGATTTACGCATGTACACTTCTAAACGATGTATGCGCATAAACGTGTAGATTTTATCCACCATTACACTGTTTTTACAATGGATCTTCCTTCCAGCTTTTGGCATCAAGATCCAGTATATGAGTATTTATTATGCCTATGTGCACAAGCCCCTAGAATTTTGGAATATATTTCTGATATGATAAACATGTCATAATAACAGGTAACAAGTAAATAATGTATGATTAGTGATATTTTCTGAATCCTTGCAATGATAGACTGAGTAAGCGTCAATTCGTGACGTGAAACGCGTTAGCCACCCTTCCCTGCATGCACACTATCTGCATTTGTTGTTTTGGATTTATGGATTTATTTTGAATTTGGATTTTTTACCTGAAATTTTGGAATAAATAACTGTCTATACAGAGTGCGGCAGTCCAGGGTTTCTTTTTCTCCCATGCATCAGTGCAGAGCCAGCACCTGTGTGAGTGACCAGGCGGAAGCAGCTATTTGGTGAATTCTCAAGCTTTTGAGCGGTACGTTTTTCCTTTAGACTGAGTTGTTGTGTTAGAAAAAATATTTTTTGTAAGTGCATCAATAATATATACTAGTCACCAAAGATCTGTTATCCTCTATGGCAGTTTTTTAAGATATTGCAGTAATATTGCCACAGCAGGGAACACCAAAATTAAAAATCTTAATTAAAATATCCTTTGCATCCTCCGTTTCATGGATATGATGTAATATGCAAATATTCCTCTCTGTAACTCTTGGCACATTGCCTCTCAGCATGTATTGCGTTCTCGTGTTGAGCAAAAAACTTCTTTGTGTACTGTTCAGTGATCTCAGCATATTTTTAGAATTGGCTCTTCTTGATGAGCAATGATTCAAATATTTCACTTTTATAAAGCCTGCCAATGGTCTATAAAATGTGCCAATGTTATAGATCGATTAACAATTGTGTATAATGTAATGGTTCACCAGACAGGAAAATAGTTATTGACTTAGCAGCGGCCTGGCAGCATTAGATGAAGAAAAGCTATAAGTCACTCCTGCCCAAGATACTGATTGATTAGTGGTCTGTAAAAATTTGCATTAGATTCTTTAGGATCTTTCCAGGTTTTTAGAATGTCTATAATTTACCATGTGATCATGCTACCCACCCAGAGGGATGGGTTTTCATTATGATGGATGAAAAAATGAACACTTGAATTTTGAAGGCAGGCCTATAGCAGAACTCTAGCTCTTATCAAAGACAGAGACAGACACGAATGAGTGTCCAGAACACACTCCAGTATTTACATGAGTAACTCAGTCACCTAATGCAATCACCATTGAATGTCCAAGAACGTCATGTGACATGATTGCATTGTGATTGTATTAAGGTGACTGAGTTACCCATGTGGCTGTAAATGCTGGGGTATGTTCCTTACACTTGTTAGAACTGAAGACGCTGATTAGATTAGCAGCAAAACATTTCCACATTATAGAACATGTCCAGTTGAATGTAATTAACTACTACAAATTGAACATAGCTTTTGTTTTAAAAGTGGAACTAAACCCTCCTATCCTTTGTAGGCGAGGAAACGGCCATCTTAGTCTCTGTTTGATCTTCAGTTGCCATGGTGCTGCACATGTGATCAGTTATGGCACCAGCCATTTGATGGCTTGACAGTTGGGTTAGGAGCACAACCAACATTGACAGTTATCATTCATGGCATGCCTCAATTTTAGGAAGCAGTTAAAGCGGAAGTAAACCCAACGATTTAATAGTTTCACAAAACAGTTAAATTTCCGGCATGCCGGAAATGCTAACTGTCACATTGGCTTTGCTCTCAACCAAACTGTCACACCATCCAATAGCTGGTGTCATAACTGATCACATGTGCAGCATCATGGCAGTTGAAGATTAAACAGAGGCCAAGATGGCAGCTTCCTTGGCTGAAAATGATAGGCAGGTTTACTTCCACTTTAAATTGATGGGTTTAGTTCCATTTTAAGAAGACTCTACTGTTCCTAAAACTATTAACAAAAAACAGATGATGGTCTTTTCTAAAGTAAGCAACTATCTAAAGGTTAACGCTACTCAATCTTGATTAGTGTTGTAGGACACTAACCCAGAAACACTTTTTATATGTACGGCATAGTCGAATAGCCACATCTCCCTGTATCAAATTGTACAATGGACCACTCCAACAAATCAATACCAATGGCATTAAAAGGCTAAAACAAGACAGAAGCCTACAATGACTGGCTTTTTCTAAATCCATAAAAAGGCAAACCATAAACCCTATAAGATATACCAAGCTATCCTCATGGTATGGGAAAATCTTCAATCACCCTTGGTAGATGGATAACCGTGACCTCTTGGTTCCCCAGAATACTTAAATGTAAGGCAATTTTAAATCTCAAACTCCAATACTACTATGCTTTCTTTCCCAGTTGGTATGGGTACCCAAAATTACAAAGCAGCCCTGGACTCCCAAGTGTCTTCCCATAAGCACATTGCTGGTAAAAAAATAAAGCACTGTAAATCCTGTCAGTTGCTACTTAGAAATAATTTTCCTGCCAGAAAGCTTATGCTGTTTTCTACCTGTATAGTAATTGTAACTATAAAAATATAATACAATTTATTGCCCGTTGCAGTTCCACTAATCAGAACCGACATTTTAACCCACATCTATTAAGCTGAGTAATTTCCTGTGTAACACATTATGGCAGTAAAAGGCACCTTATTACAATGACAAGGATGCAAAGGCATCATCCAAAACTGGCTTCCATCCAGTCCTCTAATGAATCTGTCCTTTATTAGGCTTTCTTATACCTTACAGAATGGCCCCAAAAGGACCACAAAATGTAAAATACAATCTGTTCTAATAAGACTAAGCAGGTAACATTTCAATTATATTATATATGTAATGTTTAATGGGTTGACAGGATATGCATTCATGATAGTTAATAATATTTTGTAGATTTTGAGGGGTAGTATAAGAGCAGAGGACAAATACTTGACCAGGTTTCAAGTATTGATTGACCTGATCAAAGGCCATGGTCCTTCACATATTCCAGAAGTTTATATTTAACATAGCAGTCCAGTCATTTTATTAAATTAAGTCAGAACTCCAGACAACAAATAAATGAATCAGTGAACTTCTAAAAGTAGATTGAAAGCATTACCACTATGATAACTTAATTCAGTTTGCCATAAAATGAATCTGTGCCCATGATATTCAGATAACAGTAGGTAGCAGTATGAGCTCTAAAACAAACCCTTGCTGACCTCTGTATCAGTATGTACTGTGGAGTAATTCATCTTCAAAGTTGACAGCAGAATTACTGAACTAATTCAAACTGTTCTCTTAACAGTTCAGCTCAATCTTCTTCCCCTTCCCAGAGCTTGTACTCTGTGTTTCCCAAAGGCTGGAAGGTTGCCAAGTTACTTCTGGGAGGAAGGGCAAGGTGAGCTGTGAAGTTGAGAGAACAACTGTTTGTTAAAGCTGAACTGTAAGGTAAGTAAAAATCTTGGCATTCAAAGGAGATACCCCCACACTGCAAGCATTAAATGCTCATTTACTTCTAGGGAACTTGGTAACAACTATTCTTATCTGATCCTCCACTTTTGCAGGCTCCTCTGCACTGCAAGTCTGGTCCCCACAGTTTTATCTCCCCTTTGTTCTGGTGGTCGGATGCCCTCGTCTTCATCAAGATCAATGCAGAACCCATAGCCGCAAAGGGCCTTTCCACTGACGGAGCATGGTGGAGCACCGTCTGCCAGGTAAGTAAAACATTTTTTTCTGTCCCCTGGATGTAAATGAGCATTTAACCCTTCCAGTTTGGAAGCAACCTCACTGCAAGGGAGAATTTTTACTTTTCTTGGAGTTGGGACTTAAGAATATGCAAATACTTAATTGTCTACCACCTAACCACAGGTTTACTTTAAAACCAAATCTCCCATGATTGCGTCAGAATAAGACTCGGTTCACACTGATGTGACAGGATTCGACTTGTGAGACCCTAATTCAGATAACATGTGAAATAAATTTTTTCCCTATGAGAGCCGTCTTAACTGACACTACACAAGTCTGTCCGACTTTAGAAAAGGTTCCTGCACTACACAGAGTGTAAAAAGTCACATCAAAGTTGTATCAAAGTCAGACTCCAAAGTTGCACTGAAAGTTGCATGGCTTTGGTGTTGGGTTAGTGTGAACCGAGCCTTGGGAAGATCTCACTGTTGGGAAGACATTTAATGGGCCGGGGCCTGACTTGGTGTCATGGATATGCATTAATGTCTGTCTGCCATCTTACCTTCCTCCTCATGTGTTCATCTAGAGACCAGACCTCCTTCACCTGGCTTCCTTTATAATCTCCTCCCAGCCTGACTCCACCCCAGGCCCTATCACTGAACACTATATTAACCTGTGCACTGCAAGCCTGCTTTGCTGATCAACGTGTTTGTTAGGCATTGTGTGTTTGGGTTCCTGCCTGCCGTGTGCTACGTCTGTCTCTCTGTTACGTTATTGGCTTGTCCCCGACCATCCCTGTCTGCTCGTGACCCTTGACCTTCGGCTCGTTCTTCGTTATCCTTGTCTGCTTGTGGCCCCTGACCTTCGGCTTGTTATTCGGTTCTCTCTATCGTGTGCTGCTGCTTCCCCTTATCCTACGGGGCGTGAGCTAGGAAACTCCAGGGGCCGCGACCTGGTCCCAGCCTGCAGCGTAACATCCTCACCACTAGAGGCCCTGGAGAAGACCAGCTGGGTCTTAGACTCCGCGCCCTGGGGAATCTTGGCTCTCGCTTCCGTTGGGATCCCGGTTGTGCTCCTCTGGTCCCGCTTTCCACAACCACCCAGTTTCCTATCCACAGAAGCCAGCCATAGGGTTCACTACCTCGCGGTGCACTCCTGTCCCCCTACGGTGTGCATCTGTCACCTGGCCACAGGTGACCCTGACAGTTTGATCAGCCATGAACCCGGCTGACATCCCGCTTCCCGCGGATGATCCATTGCAGGGCATAGTTCGCAGACTTGAGACCCAGGAATCAAATCAGACCCAGGTGATGCGATTCCTCCAGGATCTGGCTTCTCGATTCGAGCAGCTTCAGGTCTCCTTGGGAACCCCGAATCCGCAACCCCAAGTACAACCAGCGGCTGTACCTATCGCACCAGTCGCAGCCTCACACTCACTAAGATTGCCAGCTCCGTTCCGTTTCTCTGGGGACTCCAAGGCCTGCAGGGGGTTTCTCAGCCAATGCACTATTCATTTTGAGCTTCAGCCTCAAAGCTTCCTATCTGACCGGGCTAAGGTAGCCTATATCATTTCCCTCCTCTCCGGTGAAGCTTTGGCCTGGGCTGCCCCCCTGTGGGAGAGGAACGATCCGGTGGTTTCCAGTCTGTCCGAATTCTTGAAGCTCTTTCGTAATATCTTCGAAGAGCCGGCTCGGGCTTCTTCAGCGGCTAGTGCTGTCTTACGTCTTCGCCAAGAATCTAGTTCAGTGGGGCAATATGCTCTTCAGTTCCGTATCCACACAGCTGAATTGAGCTGGAATAATGAGGCCCTGGTCGCTACCTTTTTACATGGCCTCTCTGACCGAGTGAAAGACGAATTAGCGGGAAGAGCCATTCCCGTCGGTCTGGACGATGTAATTTCATTATGCAACCAGATCGACATTCGTTTTCAAGAGAGGTCCTTAGAAAAAAGACGCCAGCACTCTCTGGGTCCTAGCCAGTCTGAGCTCCCCTCCCTTCATTCCGTGGAGCATCCTCTACCTGCTGAAGAACCTATGCAGCTGGGCCGGACCAGACTAATCCCCGAAGAACGTGCTAGGCGCAGAACTCTGGGCTTGTGCCTCTATTGTGGGGGCAAGGGTCATTTTCGTGACTCCTGCTCGCTTCGTCCGGGAAACGCTCGGGTCTAATACATTTGGAAGGTGGAGTATTGGACCCAGAAACATCACCTTCTCGCCTGCTCTTGCCGGTGTCCCTTCATGTAGGCACTTCTCCTCAGTCAACCCTTGCATACCTGGATTCCGGGGCTGCCGGCAATTTCATGGATTGGAGAACTGCTTCTTCTATGAAGCTTACCCTTTCACCTCTCACTACCCCATTGGTAGTCTCGGCAATTGATGGCACTGTTCTCCCAGGGGGCCCTATTCGCTTCCAGACGCTACCCATTAGGATGTCGGTAGGGATTCTCCACCAGGAGTGGATATCCTTTCTTATTCTACCCAAGGCCTCTACCCCAGTTGTATTGGGCCTCCCTTGGCTACAGCTCCACTCTCCACATGTGGACTGGGTCTCTGGGCAGATCCTGGCCTGGGGTTCCTCATGTTTCTCGTCGTGTCTTCTCAAGGTGACCCCCAAGGAGAGTCTTCCGGTTGCTGCCACTTCTGTTTCTTCTGATCTTCCCGCCGCATACAGCGATTACCGGGATGTGTTCTGTAAAAAATCAGCTGAGGTGCTTCCTCCCCACAGGTCTTTTGACTGTGCTATTGATCTTGTCCCCGGAGCAACTCTACCCAGGGGTCGTACCTACCCTCTGTCCATCCCAGAGACCCAGGCCATGTCGGAGTATGTAGCAGAGAATCTGGAGAGAGGGTTCATCCGGAAATCCTCATCGCCTGCAGGGGCAGGGTTCTTTTTTGTTGCCAAAAAGGATGGTACCTTAAGACCCTGCATCGATTATCGGGGTTTAAATGCGGTTACTATTAAAAATCGATACCCCTTACCCTTAATATCTGAGCTATTCGATAGGTTGAAGGGTGCCTCCATTTTCACCAAGTTGGATCTCAGAGGCGCGTACAATCTCATTCGAATACGGGAGGGTGACGAATGGAAGACTGCATTTAACACTAGAAACGGGCATTACGAATATCTGGTGATGCCTTTTGGTCTGTGTAATGCTCCAGCCGTGTTTCAAAACTTTGTCAATGAAATCTTCAGAGATCTGCTGTACCAGTTTGTTGTCATCTATCTGGATGACATTCTGATCTTTTCTGAAAATCTGCTCGTCCACAGAAACCATGTCCGCACTGTACTTCAACGTCTTAGAGAGAACAATCTCTATGCCAAGCTGGAGAAATGTTCCTTTGAATGTTCTGAGGTCCTGTTTTTGGGGTGCTTTGTCTCATGTTCGGGGCTTCGTATGGACCCTGGGAAGGTCTTGGCTATCACCAACTGGCCTCTTCCTGCTAGCCTCAAGGCCACACAGCGCTTTCTTGGCTTCACTAATTATTATAGGCAGTTCATAAGGAATTACTCTTCCATTGCCGCGCCTATTATCGCTTTGACCAAGAAGGGTGTGAATGCCAGAGACTGGCCTCCCGAAGCTGTCTCTGCATTTCACAACCTGAAACAGGCCTTTGTTTCTGGCCCCCTCTTGAGGAGACCAAATCCTGGGAATGCATTTTTTATTGAAGTGGACGCTTCCTCAATGGGGGTGGGAGCTGTGCTTCTTCAAATCTTTGAGAAGAGACGCCAACCATGTGCGTTCTTCTCCAAAAAATTTTCTCAGGCAGAGAGGAATTATGCCATCGGTGATCGGGAACTTCTCGCAATTAAATTGGCGTTAGAGGAGTGGCGTCATCTCTTGGAGGGTTCCCCTCACTCCATAACGATCTTTACCGATCACAAGAATTTACAGTATCTACAGAATGCTAAACGTCTGAATCCTAGACAGGCCAGGTGGAGTCTCTTCTTTGCCCGTTTTAATTTCACGATTACCTACAAACCTGGTTCCTGCAACGGTCGGGCTGATGCGCTCTCTAGGTCATTTGACACTTTGGACGAGGAGTCCGCCCCTGAACCTGAGCCGATCATTCCCACCTCATGCATTGTTGCCCACTCTACCACCCTGAAGTCTAAAATTCCGCCTGGTAAGACCTTTGTCCCCACTGAGCTAAGAGCTAAGATCCTTCGTTGGGGACATGATTCCAAGGTGGCAGGGCATTCTGGATTCCTCCGATCCTTCCTACTCATCAGTCGTCACTACTGGTGGCCTAATCTCCGCTCAGACGTCAAAGACTACGTTAAAGCTTGTCATGTCTGTGCTCAGTCCAAATCCTCCACACAAGCTCCTGCTGGTCTCCTCATGCCCTTGCCTATTCCTAAGGAACCCTGGGCCCATATTGCCATGGATTTTATCACCGATCTCCCACTGTCTGAGAATAATACAGTCATTTGGGTGGTAATCGATCGATTCTCCAAGATGGCTCATTTTGTTCCTCTTCCTGGTCTTCCTTCTGCCCCTGCCTTGGTTCCCATTTTCATTCGAGAAATTCTCCGCCTACATGGGGTCCCTTCTCATATTGTTTCCGACAGGGGAGTCCAATTCACGTCTCGTTTTTGGAGAGCCTTTTGCAAATCCCTCAATATTGTCTTGGATTTTTCTTCTTCTTACCATCCCCAATCCAATGGACAGACTGAGAGGGTTAATCAGGAGTTAGAGGTCTTTCTTCGCACCTTTGTGTCTTCTCACCATGACGATTGGTCCTCTCTACTCCCGTGGGCAGAATTCTCCCATAACAATCATGTGAATACCAGTTCGCAGAAGACACCCTTTTTCACAGTTTATGGAAAACACCCTCAACTTCCTCTTCCTATGATCTGTTCTCCAGACATTCCAGCTTTGGCTTCGGTTCAGGAGTCTCTCAATTCCGTTTGGGGTCACGTTCATGATTCCCTCCGGGCAGCTGCTGAAAAATTCAAAGGCTTTGCCGACCGCCGCAGGCGTAAACCGCCTTCTCTTCAGCCAGGGGACAAAGTCTGGCTCTCTACCAGGAACATCAAGCTCCGAGTTCCTTCTCTGAAGTTTGCTCCACGATTCATCGGTCCATACACGGTAACTGCTAAACTGAATCCGGTTTGTTTCAAACTCCAGATTCCTAAGAGCCTTAAAATCACTAACTCCTTTCATGTTGCTCTTCTAAAGCCTTTAGTCCTCAATAAATTCTCTCGTCCTCTTCCTACCGTGGCGCCTGTCTCGGAGGATAATCAGGAGTACGAGATCAGTCAAATTCTGGACTCCCGACTCTGTAAAGGCGTTCTTCAGTACCTCGTTCATTGGAAAGGGTTTGGTCCTGAGGAGAGGTCTTGGATCACTGCATCTGAGGTCTTTGCACCTCGTCTGTTAAAGGAGTTTCATCTGAAGTTTCCCTCTAAACCTGGGCCCAGGCGGGGAAGGGGGAGGCCTCGTAAGAGGGAGGGTACTGTCATGGATATGCATTAATGTCTGTCTGCCATCTTACCTTCCTCCTCATGTGTTCATCTAGAGACCAGACCTCCTTCACCTGGCTTCCTTTATAATCTCTTCCCAGCCTGACTCCACCCCAGGCCCTATCACTGAACACTATATTAACCTGTGCACTGCAAGCCTGCTTTGCTGATCAACGTGTTTGTTAGGCATTGTGTGTTTGGGTTCCTGCCTGCCGTGTGCTACGTCTGTCTCTCTGTTACGTTATTGGCTTGTCCCCGACCATCCCTGTCTGCTCGTGACCCTTGACCTTCGGCTCGTTCTTCGTTATCCTTGTCTGCTTGTGGCCCCTGACCTTCGGCTTGTTATTCGGTTCTCTCTATCGTGTGCTGCTGCTTCCCCTTATCCTACGGGGCGTGAGCTAGGAAACTCCAGGGGCCGCGACCTGGTCCCAGCCTGCAGCGTAACATCCTCACCACTAGAGGCCCTGGAGAAGACCAGCTGGGTCTTAGACTCCGCGCCCTGGGGAATCTTGGCTCTCGCTTCCGTTGGGATCCCGGTTGTGCTCCTCTGGTCCCGCTTTCCACAACCACCCAGTTTCCTATCCACAGAAGCCAGCCATAGGGTTCACTACCTCGCGGTGCACTCCTGTCCCCCTACGGTGTGCATCTGTCACCTGGCCACAGGTGACCCTGACACTTGGCTCACCAGGCTCTATTTATAACTAAAATATTTTTGGGAAGACAATCCCTTTAAGATAACAATACACCAACTGGCCAATCTTCCACACTGCTTTATTCAGTAAAATTAGAAAATTTCAATCTACATACATTTACTGCTTATTTGAAATGGTAAACAAATATTCCAATAGCACAGTATATGGTTTTCTTAACAGAGAAATAATATAGACATGCATATATATATTTTTTCTCTCTACAGTAGTCCATTACAATGGGATTTTCAGGGGATGTTTACAAACCTTAGTCTGGCTATATTTACTTTCTCCCCTACTGTGAGCTTTACTATTTTTGGCACTGGACTTCCTATTACATGAAAGGGGAACCTACGTCAGTAAGAAGATAAAACTTTTCCAAAGGATATTTTACATGAAATAGAGTGTGTAGGAATATAAATGTTTTGTGACATTACTTTCCTGTTCCTCACAGTGCATTTTTAGCATTTTGGTTGTAGAACATGTATAACTCACATGCCTAAGGTCAGATTTAGACCTCTGCAAAGCATTACTGCACACACATTAATGTGAGTTATGTTGCGTAGTGAAATAGGTTGCTGTAAGGCAGCCAATTCAAATTGATACAATATAACAGAGGTTTAACACACCTGCAACTTTTTTTTTCCTCAGCACATCCAGTGTTTCCCTAAAATGTAGGTTTGTTGTGGTGCATTGAGGATTTCTATTAGGGGGGCTATATAGAATGAATGACACTGCAACACACCACACTGTGCACATTTCCATGCATTGTTTTAATTCAAACATGCGAACAGGCCAAAACCACACCCCCTCCCCAATCTGAGTATAGCCTGTGAAGATCAGGAGTGAACCAGGTAAGGCTTTCCTATGTTGTGATGAATGCCATAGATCTACTAAATGGGTCCTGGTGAACGCAGGGACAGGCAGTTATTTTTATAAATTTGCATGGCTAAAAAGCATGGCTGGCCAATCTAAGTTATAGTGTCTTGGTCAGTGGCGGCTGGTGCTCAAAATTTTTGGGGGGGCAAACAAACTAAAAAAAACAAAACAGCAATTGCCGCCACTGTGCCCATTAAACGCAGCCACTGTGCCCAAACACCACCAGTTGGCCCCCCTAAATGCAGCCAGTTTGTCCCCAAATGCAGCCAGTTTGTCCCCAAATACAGCCAGTTTCCCCCCCAAATGCAGCCAGTTTGTCCCCAAATGCAGCCAGTTTGTCCCCAAATACAGCCAGTTTCCCCCCAAATACAGCCAGTTTGTCCCCAAATGCAGCCAGTTTGTCCCCAAATACAGCCAGTTTGTCCCAAGCCTGGCACTTACCTTCCTCAGGTCAGCGCCATCCTCCTCCACGCTCCCTCATGTCTTCTTCCGTCCTCGATGTCTTCTCCTGTCCTCAATGTCGCTTCAGCCAATCAGGTTACCGGTAACCAGACCCGGTGAACCTGATTGGCTGAGACGCGTGTCAGTGTTAACCAGGGAACGCACAGCCCGTGCATCCCCTGTTTAACTATTTGGAAGCCGATTACAGCCCACAGGCTCTGATAGACACTTCCAAAAATAACCAACTGCTGTTATTCAGATGGCTGGCGCTCGCCAGGGGGCCGGCCATCTGAATAGTGGGCGGTAGCAGCGCCGGCGACAATACATACATTCACGCACTGCATGAATGTATGTATTGTTGACTTGAGTGACGGTGCAGGGGAGAGAGAGGGCGGCGCTCCTGCACCTACTATGGACGCACCGCCACTGGTCTTAGCTAAATACATTCAGTAATTTCCTCATCTACATTTAAAGCGGAATTTCACCCTAAAAGGGAATTTCTGATTTATGCCCTTCTACCCCCCTCTTCTACCACATTTGGCACATACATTTTGTTGTATAGCATGCACCTAGTTTTGATAGGTACCTGCTCCCATTCCACTCGGATCACTTAGGTGATCTGAGCAGAAATTTGCCCCCTCTCTTTGCCTGCAATCTTCTAAGACGTGTCCCAGAAAACTGCGGGACCATTCACAAAGTGAAGCACAGTGGTAAGCCAGCTGTAAAGCCGCAAGGAGTCTCAGCCAGGTTCTCACAATAAACATACTGGCACCAGGGTCCTGAAGACCAGTGAAGAACTGGCCTGGGTGAGGTCAGCTCTGGATTCCTGGACAGGTAAGTGTCCTTTTATTGAAAGTCAGCAGCTACAGTATTTGTAACTGATGACTTAATTTTTTTTCTTTACAGGGTGAAGATCCTCTTTAAGGGCTCAGTCCACTAAATAGTAATATTACAGTTATATGGTAATTCTGATTGGCTAGTTTGGTCCCTGGCTTCTTTTATGTCTTGGCTACTCCAACAGAGTCCTTGTCCCTATCCCTGTCCTTATCCTGTACCTGTCCATCTGGTAGTTTACGTATTCTAATGCTTTCTGATACATTCTGCATCATATAAAGTAAGAATAATTCATCAGAGTGAGTGGAAACTCCTCACAATGCCAACAGCAGATATGCAGATCCAGAAACTTAAGCACAGATATTTCACCAATAGAGTGTCCCAAAGAAATAATAAACTGTCAGGTGGTTTATCTCTCCAGCTTCTACCAAAATCTGAAATATCAGTTTTGGGTGCTCACTCAAAAAAAACACCACAAGTACACAACAGAGCCACCCCTTTTTTCATGTCACCCAGTAAGGCTCCATGCACACTGGGCTTAAAATAACGTCTGTTCTCTTTGGAGTAAAAAACGCTCACATGCTAAATTTTTTGTCTAGAAGTTTTAAGTTTTTCTGCCAGTGAGCTCCAATCAGAAATGTAAACCATGAGGTTTTTTTTCCTGCCTCTAAAGGTTGAGCTCAAAATATGCCTCTAATCGTCCTAATGTCCATGGACACATGGGATAACATTGAGCTGCTTCTACAGGCAGAACACAAAACTCTTGTAGAAGCAATGTTTTTTATGCCAGTGTGCCAGTGTCAGTGCACTCAAAACTGGTGGAATCTTCAAAATAAGCGTTGCTTCAAGCCCAGGTACTGATAGGCCAGGCTGCAAGGTAGTCAGGTGCTGGTCCCAAAAGAGCACGTCCTCACTTGATGAAATCACCACGAGTACACAGCGGAGATGCACACTGATAATGTTACCCTGTAAGTCTTTATTTGGCCAAAAGCCAGTTTCCCAGTCACTGCTTGTCAGCCATTTGGGAAGCCGGCTTTTGTCCAAATAAAGACTTACAGGGTAACATTATCAGTGTGCGTCTCCGCTGTGTACTCGTGGTGATTTCATCGAGTGAGGATGTGCTCTTTTGGGACCAGCACCTGACTACCTTGCAGCCTGGCCTATCAGTACCTGGGCTTGGAGCAATGCTTATTTTGAAGATTCCATCAGTTTTGAGTGGACTGATCCTTTAAATCTGCAAAAGGTTGTAAAATGTATGTATGTCTTCAATTAAGGAAATAAGTTCACACCTTACAGTTCGTTATTGTTAGAATTGCTACATACCTGTACCCACTCCTTAACAGTGTCTTCACCAGGTGTCCAGCCATTCTCAACATAGTTCAATCGAGATCTTTCTGCAGACCAGTTGGTGCTATACTGTGAGGATACGGTGATTTGATCTGATGTGATCTCCCCAGATTCCATTCCAAGAGGTTCTCTACACTCAAAATCTAAATACAAAACAGCAAATAAAGAGCTTCTTAGTGTTAAACTAGGCACTACAACATGAGAATGGCCTGCTGTGCATGCATTAATGCCCTTGTTTTTCACAATATTTGTGGTAGAACTTTTTTACTTAAAGGACATGTAAATCAATGAACAATGAACATTTAAACTTCTCTTATTTGCTCCCTTTCAGCCTGTTTAATAGACCATTGGAAGCATTTTGTTGTACCAGTTGGCAATGTATATGTGCAAAAAAATTTAATAAAAAAAATCATAGTTGTCCTGTGTCCCCTGCACACTTACTATGTCATCTAAAAGAGCCCTCCTAGTTTTTATCTTGGACAAAAGAATAATAGCATTTATGTAGTAGAGATCTGAGAGGGGAGTGGTTGAGTAGTTTAGCCAAAGACAATAAGCAGGGCTGATAACACTCAACAAAAATGTTGTGTATTGTCAGTCCACAATAGGGTTTAAGAGGTGAGTGCATTTCTGGCAGGTCAACAGGTATTTTTCTGAATTTGCAGGGTCTTTAAATGGATAAAATGTGGGAAACTGTGCATGTGTTGAAGAAATATACTGTATATGTTTTTTTTGTTTTTTTTGCCTTGACATATGGTTTACAATTATGTACATATGTCACCTGTTATTTAAATAGATCTTCATGACAAGTATTATCTTTTTTGTGGATTTTAGGACTGTCAAGCATGACACCCTCTTCCTGCCACTGGCTTTAAATAATATATGATGTTGTTGTCCAGGTAATTGGGGTCACATGTGAATGCTTTGAAGTTTAACTGGCTTGGTATTATACTTATTATGGATTCTAACCCAGCCTACTACGAGAAGGTCAGAACATTTCTCTTTCCTGACAATGGAACGGAACTGCAAATGGGTGCATAATCTGTTCCAGTTGTTCTTCACTAAGCATTCCTAAGGACCAAAAAACATTTGTAACTCGGAATATTAATATTATACAGGATTATAGTGCCAATAGTTTACCAGCACTTTAAATGTCTATTTTACGGAGAACTCTTTATTGTCTGAATGGTATTCCTAGTAGCTGTGCCTATTACTTTATGTAGGTGGCAAGAAGAAAAAAAATAAGCCCAAGACTAAATAGAGGATGTGTTTGTTCAATGGCTGTAACCAAAGACCACCACTTGTATAGATCTTCAATGATCTCATTTGATTATAACAGTCCTGTGGGTTGTGCCTCTGTGACATGCACAGGAAAAGAACAGGCGGCAATGTTGTGCCCCCAACCTTTTCTTGTGATAGGAAACAGATAAGAAGGTTGGGTATGGCCCGGGGTGGAATGGCTATGGCATAGAACATCTGTATTTACTGTAAATGAATCAGGTCTCTAACCCTGCTATCTATTCAAATGTTATATAGAACAAAACTATTTTATAATATTTCTAGATTTATATGAAATGACAATGCTATGGATGGAATGGACTGTGTGGGACGATCGCCAATTAACTTGCAGAGAGAAAATAAAATGGCTACACTTTTCTATAGCTTCTGAGATCCCTATGACTCCTCTCAGCCTCTCTCCTATTTTTAGGTTCAAATCCTGGGCTTACTCACATGTCTAGATGTGGCAACCAAAACAAAAAGGTAAACAAATGCATGTATTTTAATTGGTGCTGCAGTCCTAAGCACCAGCCTACAACCTGGTAAATGCAGCCTAGTTAGCTGACTGATTGCTTTTTCTATGCCATCTTTCTATTTTATTTTATGCTGGGCAGTAACACATTAAAAAAGATGCTTGGCATACTGTTAAGAACCTTGCAAAGAAAAACTAAATACATTTGCAAGCCAGTAAGAGGTAACAACCTTTAAAAAGAGAGGCGTGTCCATAAAAGTGTAGCAGATACCCAAAACAGCCAATCAGCTTTCATATTTATTTCTCTGAGAAAGATAAGCAATCTATGTGATTGATCACTATGAACAAGTTCTACATACAAGTCTTTCCTCCAGTTTGTATAAATATGTGTTCAATTGAAACAGAGAAAAGTTACATCTTGTTATACAGAAGCAATATTCTATTCTGAAGGAGATCTAATTTATTTAGAAGTTTCTGAATGTTTTATGTGACTGGAGGGGTATGAGAATACATAACAATCTCCATAGTTACCAACCTTCCTCGGCATTGCTCTGTAACACGGTGTAGTTTGCAGAAAATCCTTCTTTGGCTATAGCATTGTCCGTGTGAAAAATCATCGTTAGGATTCCAGTTGAGGAACGAATACGTCCTGGCGTGTTCTGTCCACAGTAACGTCCAATGTAAGGCCCCACTGTAAAAAAAAAAAAAAAGGAAAAAAAAAAACAACTTAGTAAAGATGGAAATGCTAGGTGATCATTAAAAATAGTTGAGAAAAACCTAAGTTGCATATAATTCCCTGCAGTCAAATTTTCACAGACCATCTAACAGGGTCTATTTACTCGTTGCACTTCCTGCACCAACAGTCATATTTTAAACTCAGCGGGTTGAACGAAAAAAAACTGACAGCTCCAGTCGGAGCCGCTGTACTTACTATGCAATGTTAGTACAGCGATTAGTGAGCTCCAATCAGCCCCCCACCAGAACACTCCGATCATTGCTCTCTGCCATTGGCTGTGAGTGCTGATCGGGAGTTGGTTGGCTGCTGGTTTTCCATCATGTTCAACCAACAGAAGCTGGCCAATTCTGTTGGACAGACAGACTGACATACACACGGGCCGAATGTCGACCTGTTTTTTTTGAACCGGCAAATTTCTCCCGACATTTGTCCCGTGTGTACCCGGATTTAGGCTCTAAATAGACACTCAAACAAATCTATCCATCTGGCTAACTGTCATACCTCTGCTATATATTCATCTGAAAAAATGATGCAAAACAAAACAATTAACCATTGTAACCAACCAAAAGCTTTTACTTTCTAACTTGAAGGATTCTAGATTTGACTGGCTGAAGATGTATTTGCAGAACGTCTACAATGACGAACAACCTGCTACAAGCTTTCCCTGTTCATGATTTAGTTATGAATAGCTCAGTAACAGGCTGTTTTGCTAGTACACAGCAATGCAGAAATTGCCTATCCACAGCCAAACTTGTTTCCTGACCCAGGCACCACTCGTTTCACTACAGGCAGGAACTCAACTTTTTTTCCTTTTAATTTTACACTACATTAAAATAAAAATTTAGGTTGGCTATGAACGGTAAGGGAAACATTAGGAGAAATAACAGGGGATACTCCATGTTTGAGTTATGTAACTGTAGGTCATTCATTGGGGCAGCATCTTCAGCAAATTCTTCAGCAAAATCTGGCCATACTCTAGTAGAATCAAACAAGTGTTTGTATGAATATTCTTAATACATTTGATGACTTGACTAAAGTCATTCTTAACTTTTTTAAGGCTGGGTTCACACTTAAGCATGGAGCAGCTCACAGCAGGTGTCTAGTGCGTCCCCATTTGCCATTTCAGCCACAATCTCCTGACATGCGAATTGGATGTGGGGAAAACCCGCATCCACTTCAGAATAGTGTGAACCCAGCCTTAAATTTTGTTTGCTTTTAAAGGGTTGATTTTAAAATGAATGAACTTAACCAAGTAAAAACCCCATTCACTGCTAGAAAAAACTGTTTCTGGCACACAGAGATTATAATGTCAAGCCAGCCTGTATATATCTCACTATATAACCTAGATACTCTAAGTTATGAAATGCCCATACTTAGTTCTAGTCCGTTGTAGGAGACTTGGGGGGTTACGGGACCACCTGTGACCTTTCTTTTACATTCACTGTTAGAATATCATTCTTTCAAGAAATTGAATTTTTTCATCAATGCGGTCAAATACAAACATGGTTTTGACCCCACTAACTATTAGAAAATTGAAAGAACATTCTAAAACACAAATCTTATAGAGCTGCTGTGGGCCACATAATCTCCTGCTGGCCTTAGTCATGTGACCTGGAATCAAACCATAGTTTAGTTACTAGGGAAGACCTTTTTGTAGACTCTACCCCTTCCCATGTCCCCCACCTTCTTTAATGTCTCCTCAATTTTTAAGAAGAACAAAATTTATAAAAGCTAGACTGCAATTTCTTTAATGGAAAGTATTTATTTTCCACTGGAAGAAAAACATTCTGGTGCCACCATAAAAATAGGCTGGAAACCACTTAAACAATAAAGGGCAGCCATTGAACTCAGGTGCCTTCTTTGACATATAAACAAGTCAAGCATTGAAAATGGAACAAGAGGGACATTGTTCATCTGGAAGCTGTGATTGAAGAGTCTGTTCATGTCTTATAATTCTAAAGGACTTATTTGGGACGTCTACATTTAGATTGTCTGGATTTTGCCCCCTGGACATCTCAGATCTTTGCTTTCTGTCTCTGTGAACACTGTACATTCAGAAACTGATGGGCCAACACAATACAAAGAAGTATTGAATTTGTTCGCACAGGGATTCCTAGACAAGCTAATGCAATATTGATCGTCAGAACATGGGATAAGGCAGAAAGTATTAATCACGCTTACATATAAGAGAAACATCAATTTCTTTCACTATATTTTAATACATCCAGCAAGCCTGTAATTATCGCTTATAATAGCATAAGTTTGCTACTGTCAAAAAAGAGCGCTTAGGCTGAATTTCTCTAATGGATCTATTATTACATATTTACTAGCAACAAAATATTTCCTAATTTTGTTAGACCTATTAAATCTATGAACTGTGGCAAATCATCCTTGCGAATCTATTATTAACGCTTATAATTAACAACCACTGCCCAAATGTCTAGTCAACAGTGGATGAGAGGAAGTAATTATATTTGGCTTATCTCTCTGTAGCTAATTATATGCATATATTTATACAACCTATCTCTTTTCTGTCTATCAATGGCCTCTATGGAGAAAGTCTGTATATTGTCAAGTCAGGGAAAAAACAAAACTACAGACATGAATTCATTACAGATCAATATAGATGTACAAATGGAGAATCTATTTGCATGAGGGTCTGTCTGCAGATTAAGCAATACAAAAGACAGGTTAATGTAGTCAGTATTTATGCCCGTAACCAATCTTATTAGGCTCATTGAAAGTCTAGAACCGTTTCACTAAGGGACTCATTTGTAAGTAGGTAGCCTAAGCAGTGTCTCAGGGAATCTAAGTTTGGTCACGTGTAAGCCATGTTTACTGCCTGGCCTAAACACTGAGCTCTATAAAAGCTGAAAAAATAATCAATCATAACAAACTAATGCTCTGTTTAGGAATTCATTCTTCACTAATGGTGCTGCTTTAGGGAATGTGTTTCTAGCTGCACAGGTGCCCGATCTGCTAATTGGACTAAAAATAACCTATAGGTTGATTCCAAATGAATGTTATTGAATAGGATTAGGTTATTATATTCCTTTTAAACATATTTTTTGTTAGTCAGTATAGGTCCGACTGCAATAGTGTACAAATACGACCCAAAAAAAGAGCAAAACTTCAATACAAAATTTTATTCTTACTCAGAAATCCACCATGTACTGAATCACTTAGCTACTGCCTCGAGGAACCATTTTTTCCCCCATGTCTGCCAAATGTTCTTGGCCTGAATACTAAGTTCTATGTTCAGCAGAAACTCAGATGCCACTTTAGTATAAGGTTGGACAATGTTACATATCACTTTATTATTATTATTATTATTATAATACAGGATTTATATAGCGCCAAACGTTTGCGCAGCGCTTTACAACATGGTGGCAGACAGTACAGTTACACTACAATTCAATACAATAGGGATCAGAGGGCACTGCTCGTTAGAGCTTACAATCTAGAAAACTTTAGCATTTGCACCACATTGGGCTTCTCATTATTCATATCTATGAGCAGAATGCATAACAGTATCGACCTTCTTCCAGTTACCTTTACCAAAATGCCAAAAAATTGCCCATTCATGTTCCATCGCCTACCTCTTAGCCCAAACATCAAATAGAAATCACCTATGAATCGGACAGAATGCGCACTTCATTCTTGTGAAATTCACATGCGATTCAATGAGGAGTGATTTGAGCCTATTCATTTTGAATGGGCTCAAATTGCACCAAAGTAGTACATGCACTACTTTTGGAAAGGCACTGCAACCAGACCGCATGGTAGTTTTGCACCATGAAATCTGGTGCAGGCAAACACACTGCGTTTGCAACCTGCATTTGGGGTGTCGTTAATATTGCGCTGACGACCAAATGCAGATCGCAAGGGCAGTGCATTTTGAACGTGGCGTGGGAAACACGCACAGATCATGGGTTTCCCGCACTGCATTCTAGTGTGAACCAGGGCTTACCAAAGTCAACTAGTTGGTCTTAAGCTGGCCATACACTAGTAGAGTTTTGTTCAAAATGTTTTCGTTTTAAAACTGTTCATTTGATTTTCTAATCATTGGGTTCGTTTTTGACTGCAGTGAGGAAAAATTCAAAGGAGCAGGATAGAAAAAAATTCTCAAAGTGTATGTAGTTTTTGTGCGAGAAAGTCTATTCTTTCCAAAATTGAATGTTAAATGCAAACTAAATTCTAAAGTACTTTCCAATGACCTTCGTCAAGTCATCCAATGCACTGAAACTTTTCCCAGCTTTAGTATCACACTACCAAGATCAGATGTCACACAAGGCAAGTTAAAGCTGATAGGGACAGTTTATTCACTCTACTTTCTGCTTGAAGAGTAAGGAAAATCGTTACATTACTCTGCTCTAAGACTGCATTCACACCTTAGCGTTTTGTAGCCTGAAGCTACAAAACGCTAGAGGGGAAAAAATCCATTATTCTCTATGGAGATGGTTCACATCCCCACTCCAAAACGCCAGAAACCCAACGCCTGAAGCTCAAACAAGTCCCGGACCCTTTTTTGTCACGTGAATCGGGCAGATTTGGGCGTTTTAGGAGTCATAGAATCTAATGGAAACGCTTGATTCAAGCGTATAGCGCGACAATGAGCGTTTCTACAGGCGCAAATTCGCGTGACAAAACGCCGGTAAAAACGTCGGTAAAAACGCTCTAAACGCTACGCTCAGGTGTAATGCAGCCTTAGTCCTAGGTGTTCAGATTCAGAGTGGGTAATCTCTAACTACACAGCATACTAATCAGTATACATAACTGCACAAGTTGTACAGGACCAGCGACAATATGGAACCAGCTGGATAACTCTGGCAGACAGTCTAGTAGTTGGAAAAAGATCTACAATTGCAACCCTCATATTATTTTTATTAAGGGTTTAATGAATACTCATCAGTGGTAATTGATTTTTTTCTTTTATATAATTGTTTTAAAAAGTGATTAAATAAAAAATCAAGAGGATATGTGTGACAGGTGTCAGAAGAAATGAACAGCTAATGCAAAAACTGCATTATCAATACAAATCAGATTGAATAACATCATGTGTGTCATCATTAACCAACTTATTAGATCTCTCAAGTCACACAGCAGACAATTATTGCATGTGTTGGTGTCCAATGACTGCCCAGGAGGGTTAGAAGATTTAAAAGAAAACATCCATTATTAGTGCTTCCTTGCTACTGTAATTACTGTCCAACAGCCTTCAGGTTTTATACATTTCAATATAAAAATGTGTTACAGCCAAACAGCGCCTTAGGAACAAATCAATTAGCTTCTCATGCTAAGTACATTTCACTCATGGTCCGTTTGAAACAAAAGGTTAAAGTATTAACAGCAACATTATCCACAAATTGAATATGATTAGTTGTACTTTTAGAAATGGTATCATTACAATGCATACATTATTAAGTGTTGCCATAACTACTACTGCCATCAAACTTATTCCTTAGCAATATATTTGAGAATTTCAAACTACATTCATTCATTCTATCCATAGTTGTTTGCCAAATGTTATTCCTGCATTGCTACATCATTTTTCAGCCTTGGGTCTTACTGTTGTTTAGTAACACTAGTTACATGGTATGCTCTGGGAATAGTTATGCCCTTGGAGCAGTAAAGGTAACAGCTATATGGCAAAAGCTGTGTCAATTTTATTGCTCAACTATCACACTTACAACAAAGGGCATTGGGTCTCTGCCAAAGCAGAGGATCACGACATAGGCAAGGAAGCAGTCTGAACACCAGTTTCTCAGGTACCATTGGCAGAGATCACATGACCAATGCCTTCAATTGGTCACATGTATGGCCACGAGAGGAAGTCAGGAACACTTTTTTTTTCTGCAGGAAATATTAGTATTTATTAAAAGAAACTACTTAAAAGCAACCCTATCATCAACTACAGCTGTAATTTTTATTTTATTTTTAAACTGTATGGAAAAAGTCTTTTAATCCTTACATGTCCCATGCCACCATTCTCCACTGAATTCAAGAAATTCTTCTGCCTGAAGTATCCTCAGCATCTGGCACTGTTCTGAGTATGTCAGATTCCTGGTCCCCTGCTGAGCACTGTGGTTCCCTGTGTCAGTCCTTATGTCATCACTGTGTCCTGTAGGGGTCAGTGGGAGGAACCTCAGAACGGAGAGGGGGACCAAGTATCTAACACTCCTGAAAGTGTGAGACACAGGAAATTCTTTAGGCAGTGCAATCTCTTAAATACTGCTTATAATAATGACATGAGCAATGGGACAGGTCAGCATTAGAATACTTATTTTCCATACACCTTTTTTTAATAAGATGACAGGGTCTCATTGATGCAAACCAGTGCATTTTCTATTCAGGGATACAATAGGTTTGCTAACATCTCCCCTCCAGCATATCATTCCCTACCTACTCGGTTCAGCGACAGGGGTCAAAGAAAATAACTGGTGCTTCCAAGTATTGAGGAGCAGAAAACTGGTGCTTCCAAGTATTAAGGAGCAGATAACTGGTGCTTCCAGGTATTGAGGAGCAGATAAATGGTGCTTCCAAGTATTGAGGAAAAGATAACTGGTGCTTCCAAGTATTGAGGAGCAGAAAACTGGTGCTTTCAAGTATTGAGGAGCAGAAAACTGGTGCTTCCAAGTATTGAGGAGCAGACAACTGGTGCTTTCAAGTATTGAGGAGCAGAAAACTGGTGCTTCCAAGTATTGAGGAGCAGATAACTGGTGCTTTCAAGTATTGAGGAGCAGAAAACTGGTGCTCCCAAGTATTGAGGAGCAGATAACTGGTGCTTCCAAGTTTTGAGGAGCAGATAACTGGTGCTTCCAAGTATTGAGGAGCAGATAACTGGTACTTCCAAGTATTGAGGAACATGTGACAAAAGATGGCCAATAAGTGCTGTCCATAGTCCTGTTTAAGCTGTTAGTGTAGTGGCTCTAAGGCAGCTACTCGGTTCAGCGACAGGGGTCAAAGAAAATAACTGGTGCTTCCAAGTATTGAGGAGCAGAAAACTGGTGCTTCCAAGTATTAAGGAGCAGATAACTGGTGCTTCCAGGTATTGAGGAGCAGATAAATGGTGCTTCCAAGTATTGAGGAGCAGATAACTGGTGCTTCCAAGTATTGAGGAGCAGAAAACTGGTGCTTTCAAGTATTGAAGAGCAGAAAACTGATGCTTCCAATTATTGAGGAGCAGAAAATTGGTGCTTTCAAGTATTGAGGAGCAGAAAACTGGTGCTTCCAAGTATTGAGGAGCAGATAACTGGTGCTTTCAAGTATTGAGGAGCAGAAAACTGGTGCTCCCAAGTATTAAGGAGCAGATAACTGGTGCTTCCAAGTTTTGAGGAGCAGATAACTGGTGCTTCCAAGTATTGAGGAACATGTGACAAAAGATGGCCAATAAGTGCTGTCCATAGTCTTGTTTAAGCTGTTAGTGTAGTGGCTCTAAGGCAGCTCTTGGCAGGTGAATGGAGCCATAGGGGAGTGAAAAGAAGCCAAGTAGGTGTTTTAGGGCAGGGCTAAATAAAAGTGAACCTGTTACTTTGGCTTTCATAGGCAAACAATGGTTCACTTTAAGGTATTTACCATATTTGTGTTACCCACTTGAAAATGTCACAGAATATTAAAGGACATTAAGTATCATAAATTCTAAAGGCAAAGATATGAGACCAATACAAATACATATATTAAAAACTTTTACATGTAAATGGAAATCACAAAAGAAGGAAATAATTGCCTGCAATAGATTGCTCCATTTACATACAATGCAGATAAATCTTTTGAAGATTGCTCTGTAATTGCCTTACAAGCTCCTTACTGGTGAAATATTGTTTTATTAAGTTGTTTATAGTTCTTTTTATACTCTGCTCCCTCTTGGATTGGA
The DNA here is from genome assembly GCA_029206835.1 of Rana muscosa. Taxonomy (NCBI): domain Eukaryota; kingdom Metazoa; phylum Chordata; class Amphibia; order Anura; family Ranidae; genus Rana; species Rana muscosa. Next base: position 238,093,736 of record CM055122.1, on the reverse strand, counting down.
CTGTTCTCTAACAGTCTCCATTCCATCATTTCTATATACACATTACTTTTCCAGCTGTAAGTTGCAATGACAGTGAAGTTAGACAGGAAGCAGAAGAAGTTGAGATAAAAGAGATTAATAGAGTGTTTAATTTGCAGTGGCATTAACATCTATTGGAAGACAGTGCTTTCAGTGCCTTCATTCAAAAGTGTGTTTATTTTATTGACTTAAGCATTGATGGCTTGCCAAGGCAATAGTTCTGAAACTGTATGCACACTCTTCTAAATTACTTTTCACTCTCAGTATCACTCACACGTTCCTTAAAGGCAGGAGAGCTGGAGGCGCTGAGGGAAAAAAATGCGATGATTATCTTCATATCAAACCATACTCTTAAGCTGTTCTTTTGTGTTTGGATCTTATCATTTCATACACAAAAGCAACTTGATGGGCACTAAAGATTTTTAGAAGAAAGCAGAAATAATTGTAAACTACTCAATATCGAGCCACGGGTGACCACCCAATACAGGCTGCTGTTTTGTGTGGTAAATTTGTTTATTTGTATTCATAGCTCAGTGATATCATAGCTTAATAGTTGATTGATTAACAATGGTTCTGCATCAAAACAAGATGCAATGACGCTAAGACTGAAAGCAGCAGCACACCCCTGGCAATACGCAATGCATGAAAATGCCATTGACAGTGGTGGTAATGTCATTACGCTGAAACCAAGATGCAGTTGGGAGCCTTCATGTATCAGAAAGTGATACACGTATGTTAAGGTCACTGGGTGGTCTAAAGAAGCCCAATGGAGGTCGTAGCCCTGGCTTTGCTCAAGGATTGATTAACTCTGGTTCAGCATCAAAACAAGCTGCATTGACTCTAATGCTGAGAGCAGCAGCATGCCTTTGGCAATCCACGATGCATGATAATTCCATTGCAGGTGGTGAAGATATCATTACATTGGAGCCAAGATGCAGTTGGGAGCCTATATGCATCAGGAAGTGATGTGTGTACAACGGTCATTGGGTGGCTTAAAAAAGCTCAGTGAAGGTTGTAGCCTTGGCCCTGTTCAAGAATTGAATGACACTGATTCAGCATCAATACAAGCTGCAATGATTCTAATGCTGAAAGCAGCAGCACAACCTTGGCAATCCATGATGCATGTTAATTCCATTGAAGGTGCCGTGCCAATGATGTCATTACACTTGAGACAAGATGCAGTCGGAAATTTCCATGTATCAGGAAGCGATACACATGTGCAAAGGCTGCTGGGTACCTTAAAGAAGCCCAATGGAGGCTGTAGCCCTGGCTTTGCTCAAGGATTGGTTGACATTGGTTCAGCACCAAAACAAGCTGCATTGACTCTAATGCTGAAAGCAGGGGCATGCCATTGGCAATCCACAATGCCTGATAATACCATTGAAGGTGGTGAAGATATCATTACATTGGAGCCAAGATGCAGTTGGGAGCCTATATGTATCAGGAAGTGATATGTGTGTACAAAGGACATTGGGTGGCTTAAAAAAGCCCAGTGTAGGTTGTAGCCTTGGCCCTGGTAAAGAATTGAATGACACTGGCTCAGCATCAATACAAGCTGCAATGATTCTAATGCTGAAAGCAGCATTGGAGGTGCCGATGATGTCAGTACACTTGAGCCAAGATGCAGTTGGAAATTTCCATGTATGAGGAAGTGATACACATGTGCAAAGTCCTGCAGGCTTAATAGTAACTGAACACCCTATGGCCTCTGCAGTTGTTATAGTGAAACAATGTTCTATAGGGTTGTGCTTAAATGCCTGATTTCACCAGCTACATCTATGGTTCCTTATACTGAAAAACACTGTGGAAGTAGGGGATAAAACAAATACATGGGTTCATTCTAATTGTAAATCACTTTTCAAGTATAATTTAGTGCAGCGGTATGACCTAATGCTGCACTTATGGTTCTAGTAGCGCTAGGTTCTAAGAAGAACCAACCTGTCAGTGTACAAGGGGACTAGAGCTTAACACTTGATAAAGGCCTGTAAAACTTCTTCCTATTGACTTCTGTCTATTGTTAAAGTCAAGTGCCCTTATTTACCGACAGATGCATTTCAATTAGCATTGGCAAACACTCTTAAGGAGAATAACAGGTAAGTGTAGTGTGACACAAGCTTATAGAAAAACACCAAAAGCTGCTGACCAGATGCATCCTCTAGCAATGAGAGAAAATAGGATCATAAAGGACTAATCAACTTAAAAATTATATTTCAGTTACGGCTGAAGCGGGTGGTGTGCAGAATCTTTACCTTTTTCATGGATGCTACCAATGCAGTTTCTGCACTAGAGACCCTGTCTCAGGCCTCTTTGCCATGGGGTTTACTCAGACTAAAGCTAGACCAGTATTTGTTTCTGGTGTATGCTCTTTACTGTACATTTATTTATGTATTTTACTTATATAGCTCCATCAATTTACTCATCGCTTTACATATATATTGAACATTCATATAGTCCCTGCCCTCAAAGACCTTGCAATCTAAAGTCCCTAACTCACATTCATACATACTCATACCAAGGCCAATTTAGACCGGAGTCAATTATCCTACCAGCATGTATTTGGAGTGTGAGAGGAAACCGGAGTACCCTGGGGAAACCCACGATGGCACAGGGAGAACATGCAAACTCCAGGCAAGTAGTGCCATGGTTGGGATTAAAAACAAAATAAAATAGGGAGGTCAAGACTCCTAAATATTACTCTGAGTATGTTTCTGTTAAAGTGTTTGTGAAGGCTGAAGGATTTTTACCTTCATGCATTCTATGCATGAAGGTAAAAAAACTTCTCTGTGTAGCAGCCCCCCTGATATTTACCTGAGTCTGATCTTCCTCTTGCTAATGCACGAGAGCTTTGGCTCCCCAGGGACTCTCCCTCCTCATTGGCTAAGACAGCAGCGGGAGCAATTGGCTCCCGCTGCTGGCAATCCCAGATAGTGAGCTAATGAGGAGAGAAACGGGAACAGGGCAGAACCGTGGCTCTGTGTGTAAATGGACACACAGAGCTGCAACTTGGGTGCCCCCATTGCAAGCTGCTTGCTCTAGGGGCACTTGGGAGAAGGGAGGGGCAAGGAGTGACGGCGGGAAATCCGAGAAGAGGAGGATCAGGGCTGCTCTGTGCAAAACAACTGCACAGAGGAGGTAAGTATAACATGTTTGTTAAAAAAAATAATAAAATTGACTTTAATATCACTTTAAACATTTTGACAATTGTATCAATAAAAGTATGTTTGTTTGTATGTTTAACATTCACGCTATATAAATATAATATACTGTGTATAAGAATATCAAGAGTATATATACATACAGGCATGTTGATGTTTTTATCTGTGTCCTATTTAGGATCTTATTGTGTTACAAGACATTACTCCATGTTCCATTTATGGGATTGAATTTGCTGGTACAACAGTGGCTACTTATTTCCCACTCCGGGACGTGTGAGTGACAAACCGGTGATGTGTTCCGGCTCCACAGAGAGGTGAGAAACTTTAATCAAACTTGCCTGCTGAAGACGGCTGTAGCAATAGACCCACTGCTGCGGGTGTGAAATAATACTCTGCCGATCTAAGAAAAAGGATTTTTATTCAAATGAGAACACCAGACGCCTGGGCACAATCGCTCTCCTCGTAATTTTCAACAGGCTTGGGCAACCTGTGGCTTTCCTGTTCCTGTGGAAGAACATGTACTGCCACCGCCTGCGATAGAAGGTAGGGATTTGATTGCCTATACCAGAGTACGGCTGCAAGGAAGTGTAGCAAAACAAAAATATCTATTAAATGTACTAAAGCACTTGTTCCTTCTGACATATAAAAACACATACCTATGCCTTCCTTTTCCATTCACCTAATGCAGTTAGGTGACACCTGTATTCTATTTGTGTTGCCACACGTCAGATAAATCTAAAAAAATGCATTGTTTTGGGAGTGTCTGCTCTATAAGCAAAGGGCTAAAAGGGTTCATTTACCTTTGCCAAAAAAAATGTCTATGCAGATAAGAGCTGTGCAGCTTTGACTGAAGTTGAATAATGTCCTTGCTAAAGGTGTAGGCCATTTACGTACCTAATGAAGCATGACTGGAAAACTCCTAGAACATTGCTAAGGATGTTGCTAAGAGAAGCCTTGCTGTTACTGTTCACCGCCACACCACGGGAGCAAGCTCTCAAATGCTGAGCTCAAAGCTACTGCATCAGGGGAGAGAAAGTACATGTGAGGGGGTTTGAATCCGAGAAATTGCTTGCTCCTGTGATAGTGAAGATGAACAGTGAAGCTTTGTAAACATGGGCGAGAATCCCGTTGAAAAAAAAACTTCGGTTTTCTCGACGGGATTCCTGGCAAGCTTGTCTTGCCAAGCCCTGTGCACACACACACACCATTCAAAAGAACCGCCGTTCTTTTGAATAGTAAGAACGCGGTGACGTCATCGACTACGACGAGCCGGCGCTCGTCACATTCAATGCCGTCGCCGCCATCTCTCTACATCCTACACTACCCTTGTATGCTACCGCGTATGCTTTAAAGTCTCATCGAGCATGCGCGGGTTTCCCTGGACAGGAAAGCATACACACTCATGGTTTTCTCGTCGGGATTCTCGTTGGCCTGTTTCCCAGTCAGACTGCACGAGGCACAAACGTGGCCTACACCTATAGCAAGGACATGATTCAATTTTGGTCAAAGCTTGTTTTTATCTACAGATGCCCCTTATCTGCATAGGCAGTTTTCTTGTAAATTTTCTGATCTATGCCTTTAAATTAACGGTTAACACTCTGCACCTAAAGCACCCAAAAGCAAGTGATAGGTGTACCCCAAACCTATATATGCTTTCCAAAAGTAAAAGTTTATTAAAGCCTATACCGATGTGAAGATGCATCCCTAGAGGGTGTGTCCATGACAGCCTGGGCTCACAGGAAGTGGTTTGAATGGCACTGGGACATCATTCAACCTTGAAGAGCAGCATTTGTGCAAAGCTGAATGTCTTCAGGGGACAACACCTGGAAAGTGATAAGTATTGCTGCAAATGCCGCTTTTTTAAAAAAAATTGGAGCATATAGAGCACTTATTTTTTAATTTTGCTTTAAATTAGGAGTTCTGCTTTAACCACAGTAGTGTGATTGGGCCCTCAGCATAGTAAATGGTGTTTTGACATTTCTCTTTAACAAGTACATTAAAAGTGATGAGAGGTCTCCTGCCTTCCGCTCCACCCCAGGTCCATGATTCACAGCTAATTAGAAGACCACACATCTTGTAGAAAAATCCACATAGGCACCAACACCAAATGGAAAAATGAAACACTTGCGTGATTAGGAAGTCCTCTAGAGGTAAGATATAGATCTGTGATTTATAGGATTAAATCTGGCTCTAGAAAATAGAAATCTTGCAGCAGTGCTGAGCAGATTGCTTCTGTCAGCGCAGTTCTGCAGATTTCATTAATATTATTTAAAGTTGATACAGTTTCTCACACCCCTGTTACCATGCAAACTTCAGCTATATAACACATTGGTTTTCTATTATTCTGAGAACTAATTAACATGTAAGATCTCCGTCTATGTACAGGGAAGGAAATGTTCTTGGCTGTAATATATTGCTCTGCAGAGGTGAGAAATGTCATTAGCTGCCACAGACGGCAGCATGGAATGTCTGGCCCACTTGAAAGAAAAAAAAAAAACATATTTTGCATGAAAAAATATGAATTTCTTCTTGGGAACAAGCAAGATGCATGCGATTTCTGTAATATACAGCACTTGCCTTGTTTATGTTGGGTTGGCCATATGTGGGCGAATTAATACAAGTGATTAGGGTATAACTCGCTACAATTGGGCAATGAGGCAGCTATGATGGCCACATGTACAGAGCCCATGTTAGGCTTCTTTCACATGGGCAGCAGGCTCTGAAAAGTGATCTGTGGTGGATCTAGTCTAGAGCTGGTCGGCTCTACAGAAGATACTGCCACCACTTGAACACTTGTTTTTCAATCTTAAAGTGGTTGTAAAGGTTCGGTTTTAAAAATAAATAAATAACTAACATGTCATACTTACCTCCCCTGTGCAGTTGGTTTTGCACAGAGTGGCCCCAATCCTCCTTTTCTGGGGTCCATCCGCGGCGCTCCTGGCTCCTCCTCTTCTTGAGTGCCCCATCGGAGAAGTGCTCTCCTTTGCAGACACCCGTGCGGGCACGCTCCTGTGTCTATCCAATCAGGACACGAGACACCAGCCGGAGCTGGTGTGCTCGTTCCCGTTGTGGGAATTACGGGGCTCAGGTAAATATAAGGAAGGCTCTGGGGTGCTGCTGCAGCACAGGAGGTTTTTCACCTTAAAGCGAAGTTCCACCCATTTAAAAGTCAGCAGCTACAAAAAGTGTAGCTGCTGACTTTTAAAAATCAGACACTCACCTGTCCCACGGTCAAGCAATGCGGTCGCACGAAGCCCCGCTCCTCTCCCCCTCCTCTGCGCGGCACCGGCATTCTAACTGTGGGCGCCCGGCTGTGTGCGCACTGCGCATGCGCAAACCGCGCTGCACGATGTGATTGGCCGGGAAATCTTCTAGGACCTGTGACGTGTCCCAGAACATTGCAGGGAGGGAGGGGGAGAGGTGATCTTCCTTCCGGCGCGGAGCCAGGGGAGGAAGTGGGAGCTGGGTGCCTGTAAAAACAGGGTACCGCCCCCCCCCCAAAAAAATGACATGCCAAATAATAAAAAAACAAAAAAAGCCTTTATTACTTTAAAGGGACACTAAAGCTTCCCTTTTTTTTGCCAAAAAATAACAAACAGTTTCTACTTACCTCCACTGTGCAGCTCGTTTTGCACACAGTGGCCCCGAACCTGGTCTTCTGGGGTCCCTCGGCGGCTGTCTTGGCTCCTCCCCGCAAGGACTCCACACCATAATGCGAGCGAGCTCGCATGGTGTGGAGTTATTGCGGGCGCGCTCCCGTGATACAGCAGCGGCCATAGCCGCCGACTGTATCACTCGGCCCCGCCCCCCGGCGCGCCGCGTCATTGGATGTGGTTGACAGCAGCGCCAGCCAATGACTGCGCTGCTTTCAATCCAACCAGTGTAGCCAATCGGCGGCCAGGCTGAGAACCGAAGAGGATGACGGGACGAGCGCGGGACTTTCGAGGGGCCAGGTAAGTAAAACGGGGGCTCGGGGGGGGGGGGGCGGTATTGTCGGATGTTTTTTCACCTTAATGCATAGGATGCATTAAGGTGAAAAAACATGTAACTTTACTACTCCTTTAAATATGGGTCCCTACATTAGGGACACCTAGGGACATTTGAGAAGTAAGGAGAGATTTGGTTCAGACAGTTGGGAGCTATATAGTGATAGAAATGATAACAAAAGTGATAATATCATATACTAAGCCATCGCTTTTTATTTAAAGTTATATGAAATGAGTTGAATCATACAGGATCTGAACAGGAACATGACAATTCGCAAATGTCAACTAATTACCAGCTTCTATACTTGCATCTATCTCGGAGAAAGATCTGACATCTGTCAGATGATATCTGGGGAATATTTACGTAACGTCCTCTGCTCTACAACACAAGTCATTCCGACATGTAGATTATGTGCAGAGAAAAGAAAAGGACAGCATTGTTCTCCGGCGTGGCCACTGGATCCAAAGTGTGAAAACCGCGTGCTGAAAAGATGCCTTTTGTGTTCAGTGCTGCGAGCAGAGAGCTGCGAGGGACAGTTGGTTGCACATTACCACTTGTAGAAGTCACTGGGCTTGCCAAGCTTTCATCTCTACTACATGGAAACTTTCATGCACCAATTTCCCTCAGAACTGGCTGTGCTTAAACAGCACTTTCTACTCCAATTCCTTTTTTTACTGAGCAGCACTTCTAACGATTGAATGATAATACGGACATGGAGTCCCACAGACACTGAGCAGTAGTGTAAAGCAAACCTGTCACACCTGAAGCAAAATAGCGGTATTGTGGAGCTGAGTCAAACAAGCGGGCACGATTTTTTTTTTTTTTTAAATATGCTAAATGGACTTTTACAAATTAAAAATAATTTTCATTATCTACACTATAGATAATCACTTCCGTCAAATGCTATAATTGGCTCTGTAAAGGCACCAGCGGTTGGGCAGAAATTAGGATCTCTGGTGGGAATATCTCATTGTGGAGTCTTCAAGAGGTTTCTGTGTTCACTCCTCCCATTTCGCACAACACATATAAGGACTGACCTATAGTCTGTAAAGTTTTTTGGTGGCCAGCATGACATTCAGGTTACTACCATACAAAACCAAAATGTCAAACTTTGCATGGATCTGTCATTTAAAAATTCAATGACAGAACTTGAACGTTAATAGGGTCGAATTGGAGTTTGTTTCTGACCACAGTGTCGCAAAAAATTTGAGCAGTTTGGAAAATTCTTCTCAAGTGAATTAAATTCTAACTGTGAATTTGGTTTTCGTTCGGGAAAAATCAAACATATTGTAATGAAACCTGTAAGATATGTCTTTTAAAGTAGAACTATAGGCAAAACTTTTTTTTTTTTCATTTTGAATAGAGTAAAGGAGGGTAATAACCCCTGTCAGATTTTGTTTTCGCCAACTGTGTCTGAATGTGGAGATTTCCCTTCACTTCCTATCTCGTAGCCAAACAGGAATTTTTTGGGGACCCCCAGGTCACCAGAACTAGTGTCCCCATTGGAAGATTTCCCCTCTATTACTTTTCTGGGGACAATCCAAAATTTGGGATTTTCCTCACATTCATTTTCAATGATAAGGGTAAAAAGGACAAATAGAGAGGTTAAATCTCCCTAACAGGGGCACAGACAGCAATAAAAACGAACAGGGGTTCTAATCCCTCTCCACTCTATCCCAAACTAAAAAAGTTTTTTCTTTAGTTATACTTTAAAGACTTTCCAAACAAAATTAGTTGACTCAATGATGGCAAAAAAAGGATGTTCTGAAAAACCTTTTTTGCTATAAATGTTTGAATGAAAATCAGCCAGCTTAAAGTGATATTAAGGGCAATTTGTTAAAAAACAAAAACAAAAACGAATAAACATGTTATACTTACCTGCTCTGTGTAGTGGTTTTGCACAGAGCAGCCCCGATCCTCCTCTTCTTGGGTCCCCTTCTGGTGCTCCTGGCTCCTCCCATCTGCCGAGTGCCCCCAGAGTAAGCAGCTTGCTATGAGGGCACCGAGCAGGCTCGCTCCTGAGCTGCCGCTCTGCATGTCAATTCACACACTGAGCCATGACTCAGCGCTGCCCCCTCCTCATTAGCCCACTGGCTGTGATTGACAGCAGCGGGAGCCATTGGCTCTCACTTCTGTCTCAGCCAATGAGGGGGGAGAGTCCCCAGAGAGCCAAGACTCTCGTGCACATCACTGGATTGTGTTGGGGCTCAGGCAAGTATTAGGGGGGCTGGGGAGAGCTGCACAGAAAAAGGTTTTTAACCTTTATGCATAGATTGCATTAAGTTAAAAAACCTTGAGCCTGTAAAACCAAATTTGATTAATCATGTGGATTCCAGTAATCTACGGAGTTTAGCTTTTACCAGGTAGAGTACCATTTTTATATTTAGATTTATTTGACATTATTCACAGTTTGACATTAAAGTGATATTAAAGTCTTGTTTCTTTTTTTAAAATAACAAACATGTTATACTTACCTGCTTTGTGCAAGGGTTTTGCATGAAGCAGCCTCGATCCTCTTTGTTTCCCCCACAGGTGCTTTGGGTGTCCCTCCCCCTTGCTGAGAGCCCCATAGCAATCTACTTGTTATGGGGTTACGTGTGCGCGCTCGCTCCCGATCCCGTTCTGTGTGTCCATAAGACACACAGAATGGGGCTCGGCTCTGCCCCCGCCTCAGTGGCTGTGATTGACAGCAGCAGGAGCCAATTTAAGCCTGCACTAAACTTCTAAATCTGCTTGGTTACTGTGGAGAATCAGTTCCAATTCTTAGCACATTGTTAGGTGTTAAGTCACCTACCTCCAGGAAATCCATCCCATATTTCCAAGTAATCGTATCGGCATGCCCGGCCTGGGCTATTAGAGTCCGGTTCAAGTTCAAATCCTTCAAACTCCACGATGATCTCTGACATCTTTTGTGCAAAGATAGTGTACGTACATTCGATAGCATTGGGGTACTTTTCTGGGTAGCCAGGAGATTTTATTACTCCGGAGGGTGCTGTAAAATTGCGGGAGCATTCTGGACCTACAAAAAGAAAAAAAAAATGTACATGGTTAGCTGAAACCTGCTCTACGGAGACTGGGGATTTAATTTCATATTTCCACAGTTCTCACAACTAATTGCAAGCAACAAGGGTTTTGTATTAGCACATCTCCCAAAGCCTGCTAGTCGGATCTGCATTTCCATTTGTACCTAGCAATTTAAGCAGAAGAATTGTGACAAATATTAAGTCATGTGGGAACAATAAAAATTCAACTTGTAAAAATCTTGACGTATCCCTCGAGATATAATTACAGCCCCTTGAATCTTAAATCTTTAAAGCTGGAGGTTGACAGCCATTTATTTTTGAATTACGGAGAAGACTCCGCACAAGTGGGCGATGTAGAGGGAGAATTTTTCTTCTATGTTCTTGTACTGCAGAAAACCTCTAACTGTGCCAGATGTGACCTCTGCCTTATGACCAAGTTAATGTGAAAGGCAATTCTTGGTCGTATCCAGGGTGAACGAGTGTTTCTAAACAATGTTGACACAGGTGGAGCAGTAAAGTGTTTTCTATTGGGCGCTGGCATGATAAACTGTCCGATTACAGTCGGTGTGGCCACAGGTCCATTCATATTGGCGTTCATATGCTAACCTTCTGCAAACTTTGGGAGAATTAGCTGCTTTAGAAAGTTCTCACATAAAAGAGCTTATGTAAATGCATAAACTATCCATATATTTGGTTTATCTACATCAAAGCAGGAACATGTCAAGTTGCATTAATTATGTATACCAACACAACCTAGTGCAACACTGCAAATTTTATGTTTGGAGGATTTAAAGGGGTTATCAACCTTCAGATAAGATTCATTTATTGCAAACCTTCCTGCAAGCAATTTTTTTTTTATATTTCACTGCATCTGTTTAGTGTACATCCGTGATTTTTTTCCCCCCACAAACATCCATATATGCTTCCTCCTCATTGGCTTACCCTCACATAGGCTATCCCCCCTTGAGTCCATCATCAATGCTGCTGCCAGACTCATCCACCTTACCAACCGCTTTAGCCCTGTACACACGATCGGATTTACCGATGAAAACAGTCCGTGTATGGGACCCATCGGTCTTTTTTCCATTGGTTTTAAAAAATAGAACATGTTTTACATTTTTCCGATGGATCAAAAACCGATAGCAAATTCCGATCGTCTATGGGCAAGTCCATCGGATAAAAAACCCACGCATGCTCAGAATCAAGTCGACGCATGCTCAGAAGCATTAAACTTCATTTTTCTCGGCTCATTGGGGTATTTTACGTCACCGCGTTTGGAACGGTCGGTTTTTTGACTGATGGTGTGTAGGCAAGACTGATGGAAGTCAGCTTCATCGGATTTCCGATGGACAAAACCATCGGATTAGAATCCATGGGATATCCGATCGTGTGTACGAGGCTTCAGTGTCTGCAATCCCTCAACTGGCTTCCGCTCACCCAATCAATTAAAGTGGAGTTCCACCCAAAAATGGAACTTCCGCTTTTCGGAACCCTCCCCCACTCCGGTGTCACATTTGGCACCTTTCAGGGGGAGGGGGAGCAGATACCTGTTTAATACAGGTATTTGCACCCACTTCCGGGGAGAGACTCCCACGGGAGTCACTCCACTTCCCCCGCTGCCTTCTGGGAAACACACAGGTCCCAGGAGACAGCGGGGACCACTGGGAAAGCGCCACGCTACTTGCGAATGCGCAGTAGGGAACCGGGCAGTGAAGCCGCAACGCTTCACTTCCTAATTCCCTCACCGAGGATGGCGGTGGGGGCAGCCGAGAGACGAGCGATTGCTCGGCTTCAGCTGCCGACATCGTGGGCGTGCTGGCCAGGTAAGTGTCCATTTATTAAAAGACAGCAGCTGCAGTATTTGTAGCTGCTGGCTTTTATTTTTATTTTTTTTGCGGGTACTCCGCTTTAAATTGAATAAGAAAATTGTATAATGTATGACCAGCTTTAGCACTGCTGTGTAGGGGATTCCAGGAGGATAGCATGAAGACAGATTCATGATTTTATACTGGTTGCATTTCAAAAAACACAAATATCTTGGATAAGCATAAAAGTTCTATCTGGAAGTTTAAGCAAATAAACACAAATATTTTAAAACTGCTCAGTATAGGTCAGTATTAAGCTCTATTGCAAGTTTGCAACTGACATTTTTAATGTTTCTCAAGGGTCCAGCACGGTGAAATTAGAGCACACCATGTATATACTACTGGTATTTACACCCTAGCGAAAGCATCAGCTTAACATTTGCTCAAATAACATTGGACAAATTATGTTGAGTTCAAGGGAGTGTTTAGAGACACTGGTGGAATTTTAACTATCGGGGTTATTAGAAAAGGTCACATTTATGTCACAGCAGGCTGGCTTTAAACACTTTCAGTGTAAGTAAACCTAAGAAGGTGAGTTTTCGGTCTCTGAATCACTTTATACCTCACCCTCGCTGACCTCAAGATGAATAGAATGACTGGTTTTCTTTGAAACAAGTAAAAAAAAAAAAAGATTTATTTTGCTTACATTTGACCTATATTTTTTCTTATTTTGACAATGTCCATTAGAATTTGTACCAGTTATTATTGTTGTTATTATTACTATTATTATAATCTCAAACAACTATCTTGAAGAGAGCAACTGTGGAATTAAAAAGCCCTATCAATGGATTATCATTTGCTCTGTTTGGTTTTATTTATATATATATATATATATATATATATTTATATATATATATATATTGTGAGGGGGTTAGCTCGGCAGCGGGTGTGTGTGACCCCCGGGATGGGCTCCCCACAAAAAAACAGGCCCAGCAAACGGAGGTTGTGGTTTTCAAAATCAAAAAAAGGTGCGGTTTATTTTCTATTTACAGTGACAAAACACAGCAAAGCCAAAAGAAACATAAACAAAATAAATCCTGGTCAACTTGACCTCTGACTAAACATACAGGTTTCCTAACTAACAACTGGGATCAGCCTAGTGCTGTCCTAGTCCCTAAGTCCCTGGTTTTAAATGTCCAAGCAAATAGCCACACAGGCTTTGTCTCACCGCACAGGGGTTCACTCTCCCTAGACAGTCCACACAGGTCTGGTTCCAGGCATGAGCTAACATCTAATGAAGCTGGGAGTTCTTATAGAGGCCTAAATGAGCTGACAAGCTTCAGCTGGTCTCATCAACTCCCTGTCTGCACGACGCCCCACACTCTCCCTAGAGGTATGAGTCATCCATGAGCCCACTAGCCTCAGCTGGGCTTATACAACTCTCCACCTAGTTGTATAAGTCGGCGTAAAGCCTGAATCTGGGCGAAATATATCTACCCCCCTGGATGCAACCAGGTGACTTTACCTTCCTGCTGTCACATACCCCCCCCTCTTGTTTTAACCTCGGGGTTGGAACACCAGCAATCAGGCATTCATGTACTCGAGACAAAGCATCCACATTCCCCATTTGAACGCCAGGGCGATGCTTTACTGTGAAGTTGAATTCCTGGAGGGCCAGGAACCACCTATTCACTCTTCTATTTGTTTCCTTGTTTTGAGCCATCCACTTTAACGGAGCGTGATCCGTAACCATGTCAAAGTGTCTACCTAGCAGGTAGTACCGAAGGGAATCTAGAGCCCACTTCACCGCTAAACACTCCTTTTCAACGGTGGCGTAATTTACCTCATGGGACTTCAACTTCCTGCTGAGGTAAATGACTGGGTGCTCTTCCCCGTTCCAGACCTGGGACAATACTGCTCCTAACCCCACATCTGACGCATCACTTTGTACGACAAAGTCTTTAGAGAAGTCGGGTGAGTACAACACTGGCTGGCTACATAAGGCTTGTTTCAAGAATTGAAATGCTGCCTCAGCTTCGGGGGTCCATTTAATCATGACCGACCCTTTCCCCTTCGTTAGGTTGGTTAGGGGCACAGCCTTAGAAGCAAAGTGGGGAATGAATCGCCGATAATACCCAGCGATTCCCAGAAAGGCTCGTACCTGCTTCTTGCTGTTGGGACGTGGCCAACTCTGGATGGCCTCGACTTTGTTGAGTTGGGGTTTTATTACTCCCCTCCCAATGGTGTACCCAAGATATTTGGCCTCCTCCTGCCCAATGGTACACTTCTTGGGGTTAGCCGTAAACCCCGCTTCCCGAACAGAGTCCAGGACTGCTTGCACTTTTGGCAGATGTGAGGCCCAATCTGTGCTATGGACAATTACGTCATCCAGGTAAGCCGCAGCATACTTCCGATGGGGCCTCAGCATCTGGTCCATTTTCCGCTGGAATGTGGCCGGCGCATTCTGTAACCCGAACGGCATTCTTTTATATTGGAACGCCCCGTCTGGGGTTACAAATGCGGTTTTCTCTTTGGCCAATTTGGCCAGGGGGATTTGCCAATACCCTTTTGTGAGGTCAAGAGTCGTCATGTATCGGGCTGTTCCCAGCCGGTCGATCAACTCATCTATACGTGGCATGGGGTAGGTGTCAAATTTTGTAACTTTGTTTAACTGACGAAAATCGTTACAAAATCGCCAGCTCCCATCCGGTTTAGGCACCAACACAATGGGACTAGACCAATCACTTTGGGACTCCTCTATCACCCCTAAGTTCAGCATTTTCTGTACTTCCTCCCGTATTGCCTCCCGTCGGGCCTCTGGGATCCGATAGGGTTTTAACTTCACCCTTTCACCGGGCGGGGTAATGATGTCATGCTCTACCCCAAATGTTTGTCCCGGCAGCTCAGAGAATACCTCCTTGTTGCGAAGCACAAACTCCTTAACCTCCTGTTGTTGGGGTTGTGACAAGGTGGCTGCTATTCCAACCTCAGGAATCACGCAACCAGTTTGAGCTGGTGACCAAGTGTCTGCGACTAGGGACTCTCTATCCCTCCAGGCTTTCAACAGATTAACGTGATAGATCTGTTCGGGCTTTCGCCTTCCTGGTTGTCTGACCTTGTAATTCACTTCGCTCACTTTTTCCATTATCTCGTAGGGGCCTTGCCATTTGGCAAGGAATTTACTTTCAACCGTAGGGACAAGTACCAGTATCCTATCCCCCGGGGAAAAGGTACGGGTCTTGGCTCCACGGTTGTACACTCTCTGCTGTGCTAACTGCGCTTGGGCCAAATGTTCCTTCACGATGGGCATTACCTGTGCAATTCGGTCTTGCATCAGGGCGACATGCTCAATCACACTCCTGTGGGGAGAACTCTCACTTTCCCAAGTTTCCTTGGCAATATCCAACAGCCCTCTTGGGTGTCTCCCATACAGTAACTCAAAGGGGGAGAATCCCGTAGAGGATTGGGGCACCTCCCTAATAGCAAACATCAGATAAGGAAGTAGACAGTCCCAATCCTTTCCATCTCTATCCACCACTTTCTTCAACATTTGTTTTAGGGTTTTGTTGAATCTTTCAACCAGCCCATCGGTTTGGGGGTGATACACAGATGTACGTAATTGCGTCACTTTGAACAATTTACACAGCTCCTTCATAACCCGGGACATAAAGGGTGTACCTTGGTCCGTAAGCAGTTCTTTACAAATACCCACCCGGCTAAACACAAGAGATAGCTCTTTGGCTATGGTTTTGGCCGAGGTATTTCGGAGAGGGATCGCTTCTGGATAACGGGTGGCATAGTCCATTATAACTAATATGTACTGGTGCCCCCTAGCGGACTTGATTATAGGACCTACCAAATCCATGGCGATCCTCTCAAACGGGACCTCAATGATGGGTAGAGGGACCAGCGGGCTACGGAAATGTGGCATCGGGGCCGACCTCTGACACACAGGGCAGGAGGAACAATAATTTTCTATGTCCTTCATCACCCCCGGCCAATAGAATCTCTGTAATACCCTCTCTCGGGTTTTCTCTGTCCCCAGATGACCTCCAAGAATGTGCCCATGGGCCAACTCCAACACCAACTTCCTGTAAGGTTTGGGCACCACAAGCTGCTCAACGGTTTCTTCTGCCCTTTTTGCCACCCGATACAGTAGGTCCTTCTCTACGCTGAAGTATGGGTAAGTGCAGGTATTATCTGGGTTCACTAACTCGCCATCTATTTTCACTACGTTTTCCCGTGCCTTTATTAGGGCGGGGTCTTTCAACTGTTCTGTGGCAAAGTTTTCCCTGTGAACCTCAAGATCAGAAAACTCCACAGACGGTAGGTTTTCGTCTGAGGAGGTGGGCTCCTCTCCAGTTTCTTGAGTCTCCCCTGCCAATACTGATAAGGGAAATTCCGGAGAGTCCTCACCACTCTCAGGGGAGTTCTGGCTATCACATTCCTGGTACATAGGGGCACCCGTGGGGGGCTCAGGATCATCATACAGTTCCCAGAACTTCGGAAAATCCCTTCCCACAATGGCGTCATATGGTAACTGAGATACTAAGCCCACTGGATGAGAGAGGGTACCTTTGGGGGTCTCGAAACACACTGTAGTCACGGGATACTCTCGGGTGTCCCCATGCACACAAATAACAGCTACTTTGCTATTCCCAGAGACCTCTGTTTTAACTAACTCAGCCTTTATCAGGGTCACAAGGCTACCTGAATTCAGCAATACCACAACATTTCTACCATTAACACACATTTTGCATAAATGTTTCTCAGTTCCTCGAATGGCAGTGCATGCGACTGTCGCACACAGCGACTGACGTCTGCCCGTCAGAAAGTCACACTGCATGGGTTCCTCCACAACCGGGCAATTGGCTGCAATATGTCCCGCTTGACGGCAGCGGTAGCAAACGATCCTTCTTGCCGCCTCTTGAGCCGCTGATTTCCCAGGCTGTTCTCGCCAAACTTGGGGTAGAGCTCCCACCCTCTCACTCTCTCCACCCTTACCCCTTGGAATCCTCTTATCCGCCCCTGGGGATGGTCTGGTCTTAGGGTGGAAAGTCCGAGTGTCTCTGGAAGAGGCCGTCAGGTTCTCTGTAGCCAAGTATTTCTCCACACGATCCACAAGACCATCGGCCGTCTCTGGGTCTCCATGGCTTACCCACTTTTGGATGGCAGTAGGAAGAGCTCTCAAAAACCGATCCATTACAACACGTTCCACAATCTTTGGTGCGGACAAAGTCTCTGGCTGTAGCCACTTTCTGCTCAGGTGAATGAGATCATACATTTGAGACCTGGGGGGTTTTCCAAGCTGGAAAGTCCAGTTATGCACACGCTGAGCCCGGACAGCCTGGGTGACACCCAGCCTTGCCAATATCTCAGCTTTTAGCATCACATAGTCTTTTGCTTGGTCAGGCTCTAGGTCATAGTAAGCCTTCTGCGATTCACCAGTTAACAGAGGAGCCACCAGTCCAGCCCACTGCTCCTCAGGCCACTTTTCTCTTTCAGCAGTCCTTTCAAATGTGGTCAAAAATACCTCTGGATCATCCTCTCCAGTCATTTTTGTCAATAAACGACTCACCCCAAAGGACGCGGTATTAGTGGGACGGCTTTCCTCACTGGTCTGCGGACGTTGCTGCATTACTGCTTCCATTTGTTGTAGTCTCTGCTCTTGCTTCTGTAACAGGTCTATGAAGCGGGCCTCAGATTGCTGCTGGGCTTGTTGCTGAGCTTCCAGACTCTGTTGGTGAGCTTGCTGCTGGGCTGCAAGGCTCTGTTGATGAGCTTGCTGCTGGGCTGCGAAGTTCTGTTGTTGAGCTGCAAGGCTCTGTTGATGAGCTGCAAGGCTCTTTTGCAAACCTGCATTTGTCTGCTGTTGATTGGCATTTGCTAGAGCCAGCTGCTTCAGTATCTCCTCCATGCTGGCTTAAAAAAAACTACCTGCATTCTCCACCAACTGTGAGGGGGTTAGCTCGGCAGCGGGTGTGTGTGACCCCCGGGATGGGCTCCCCACAAAAAAACAGGCCCAGCAAACGGAGGTTGTGGTTTTCAAAATCAAAAAAAGGTGCGGTTTATTTTCTATTTACAGTGACAAAACACAGCAAAGCCAAAAGAAACATAAACAAAATAAATCCTGGTCAACTTGACCTCTGACTAAACATACAGGTTTCCTAACTAACAACTGGGATCAGCCTAGTGCTGTCCTAGTCCCTAAGTCCCTGGTTTTAAATGTCCAAGCAAATAGCCACACAGGCTTTGTCTCACCGCACAGGGGTTCACTCTCCCTAGACAGTCCACACAGGTCTGGTTCCAGGCATGAGCTAACATCTAATGAAGCTGGGAGTTCTTATAGAGGCCTAAATGAGCTGACAAGCTTCAGCTGGTCTCATCAACTCCCTGTCTGCACGACACCCCACACTCTCCCTAGAGGTATGAGTCATCCATGAGCCCACTAGCCTTAGCTGGGCTTATACAACTCTCCACCTAGTTGTATAAGTCGGCGTAAAGCCTGAATCTGGGCGAAATATATCTACCCCCCTGGATGCAACCAGGTGACTTTACCTTCCTGCTGTCACAATATATATATACACACAGTATATATATATATATATATATATATATATATATATACCGGTGTATATATATATATATATATATATATATATATATATATACAGTATATATATATGTATTGATCTGCTTCAACATACATTTATAAGCATTTAAAAAAGTTACCTGTTGATAATGACAGAAATCTTGAGATATGCACATACAAGTGCAATCCATGGAAGAAGGAGAGCTTTGGGAGGTTTTATTCCCAGCAGCACATACAGTAACCAACGGCCTTGATGCATTCAATGTCATTGTGCTTAGTCATATAAGCCTTATCACTAAGCTCAACAGTGCAAAACATGTCAAGGCAGTTGGCTATTGTATTTTCTGTTTGGAGTAAAGCCTCCTTTACCTTTTTCATGGACTCCACTTGTATATGTATATAAACATTACAGCCTGGCAAAGCTGGCGAGTTGACAGTCAAGAAAGGGCATGGATGTATGCCAGTCTGTGAGTGACAGCGGTATACTTTCTGTGCACTCCACCAGGGGTCTCCAAACTGTTGTCCGAGGGCCAGATGTGACCCTTTGCTTGTCTTTATCCAGTCCTTGGAGCATTATTTCTCCCACTGATATGAGGCACTATTCCTCGTACTGACTGCAAATATGGGGCACTCTTCCTCCCATTGACACTAACAATAAGGGTACTATTCCTCCCATTGACACTAACAATAAAGGGACTATTCCTCCCATTGACACTAACAATAAAGGGACTATTCCTCCCATTGACACTAACAATAAGGGGACTATTCCTCCCATTGACACTAACAATAAGGGGAAGATTCCTCCCATTGACACTAACAATAAAGGGACTATTCCTCCCATTGACACTAACAATAAAGGGACTATTCCTCCCATTGACACTAACAATAAGGGGACTATTCCTCCCATTGACACTAACAATAAGGGGACTATTCCTCCCAAGAATACCAAAGATGGGCTTTTTTTTCCCACTGACTCCATTGAATTTTCTGCTAACACTGATCACACTCTGGCCCCCCTAAAGTCTGAAGGACTGTAAATTGGCTCTTTGTTTAGATATTTTGGAGACACCTGCTCTTAATTAAAATTGTTCCCAGTATGCTTATGGAGCTACAGAACACATCTTTTATGTTATTGAGATAAGAAGAGGGGGAGTTTTGTAGTTCTAAATACTTCCTGTCCTAAGGTGACAATGATTCTCTTCCATAGAAATAGTACGATGAGAAAGGTAGTTACACCCTAGGACAGTGGTTCTCAACTCCTGTACTCAGGACCCACTAACAGGCCAGGTTTACAAGATAACTGAAATACATCACAGGTGATATCATTTGCTGTTCAGTGATTGCAGGATTCTAGTCTGCATCTCCCAAAGGTAATACTTAAAATCTGGCCTGTTAGTGGGTCTTGAGGTTGAGTTGAGAACCACTGCCCTAGGACAAGAAGTGTGTTAATGGCAGGACCACCAGATGAAACTTAAGGAAAAAAGTCTGAAAAAAAAACTCTGAATGCAGCCACCACATCTAAGGACTGGTAAGTTTGTCATCCCCAAACTGTTCCCACAAAGTTGGGAGCATGAAATTGTCCAAAATGTCTTGGTACGCTGACGCCAAAAGAGTTCCCATCACTGGAACTAAGGGGTCAAGGCCAACCCCTGAAAAACAACCCCCCACCATAATCCCCCCTCCACCAAATGATTTGGACCAGTACACAAAGCAAGGTCCATAAAGATATGGATGAGTGAGTTTGGGGTGGAGGAATTAGAGTGGAGACTGTGAGCCAGGCCTTTTCATCCAACATCAGTGCCTGACCTCACAAATGCGCAGTCGCTGTAAATCTGAGGGGTAGATCTGAAATGATGGGAAGCTCTGCTGATTTTATTATCCGATCATGAGCAAGTTAAAATGCAGGTTTTTATTTCCTTGTATGTCCCCCTCGGATCTACAGTGACTACACTTCCTGCGAGCCAGGCCTTCTTGTCCAACATCAGTGCCTGACCTCCCAAATGAGCTTCTGGAAGAATGGTCAAACATTCCCATAGACACACTCCTAAACCTTGTGTACAGCCTCCCCAGAAGAGTTAAAGCTGTTATAGCTGCAAAGGGCGGGCCAACTCAATATTGAACCCTACGGACGAAGACTGGGATGCCATTAAAGCTCATGTGCGTGTAAAGGAAGGTGTCCCAATACTTTTGGTAATATAGTGTAAGTAAAGAAGGGAAGACTGTTTTTACCAACTGCAAAACTGTATAATAATAACAACAGCAGATCAGGTATTAAAAAGGAAGTAAAAAAAAATATTACCAGCTTGTAGCGGTTTATACAAGTCAGCAGGGTTCGATACAAGAATATATGCAATCAGTACAAAATAAATATAAAAGGTAAGGGGGATAAAATCAGCCTGGCATGGAAAGTGAGAAGAGTCCATTGATTTAGATTAGAAATGGTCTTGAGACAGGTATCATTATAACACATGCTGTGGATATGAGCAACTACCTTGATTTAATGAAGCTTTATATTTCTCTGTTATTTCTTTCTACCCGGCAATATGTTACTTCCAGCCATGCATCAAGTCAGATTACTTGTTTAAATGCACATCAAGCCACAGCAGGGTTTTGATTATCCAATACTGTGTCAAAGTAAGTCCTAAATCAGGCAAGCGTTCCCTGGATATGCCATTGTTACAGCTGCTTTTTAAGGCAAATATAGTTCTGTCTGTTCAGATGTAAAAGTTTATTTTCTTTCCAGATAATTCTCTGAAATCTTACTGATGCCTTACAACTGATTATTAATTCATATGACTACAGCTGTATGGATGTAAATAGTTAAAAAGGATGATAGGACAAACTAAACATTTTCTCTTAACCTTCCTACTTTGCGTACAATGGCCCATACAGGTATAGCGCCCTCAAAGGCAACAAAAGAGCACTGCCACCATCTCAATTCTTCCACCAGGACTATGTTAATAATGGGAGAAGTTCATATGCCCCACCCGCATGAGGTCAAAGGGCAAACAAAAAGAATTATGCCCTGTACACACGATCGGATTTTCCGATGGGCTAAAATCCGATGGAATTTTCCGTCGGAATTCCGTTCAAGCTGTCTTCCATCAGTCTTGGCTACACACTGTCAGTCCAAATTCTGACCGTCCAAAACGTGGTGACGTACAACACTACGATGAGCCGAGAAAAAGGAAGTTCAATGCTTCCGAGCATGCGTCGACTTGATTCTGAGCATGCATGGGTTTTTTCTCCGTCGGAGTTCCACACAGACGATAGGAATTTCCTATCGTTTTTTTTTCCACCGGAAAAAAAATAAAACAAGTTCTATTTCTAAACACCGATGGGGCCCACACACGATCGGAATTTCCGATGAAAAATGTCATTGGAAAATCTGATTGTGTGTACAAGGCATTAGAAGAAACTCTAGGCGAAACTTTTTTTTTTTTTCACTTAGGGTAGAGTAAGAGAGGGTTATACTCCCTCTAAGGTTTATTTTTGCCATCTTTGTCCCATTGAGGACCTCACTTTCTGTCCCATAGCCAAAACAGGAAATTATAGGAAATCCACCAAATTAACGAAATCTCTTAGGGACCTCCAGGTCACCAGAACTAGGGCCCCACTATTTTTTTGGAGCATTTTTTCCAGGAGAAAAAAACGCTAAAGGCTCCTAAACACTGCTAAAATGTTCCTTAAAGCTTTTTTTTTTTTTTTTTCGTGTATTGTAAAAACTCTAATCAAATGCTAATGCTCCTAAAAGCTTCTAAAAGCTACTAAAGCGCTACTATGAGTCAGCACAAGAATGCTATTATCAGCATTTTTCATCCAACGTCTTTTTCTAGAATTTTTTGAGCTTATAAAAAACACTAGGGTGCATGGAGCCTAAATATAAACTGTAAAACAAAAGCAAATTTCCCCTAGATGGCTCAATGAGCAATTTTATACTTTGGCTTAATTTAGGTATTTACAGGGAAGAATCAATTTTGTCAAAATCACTCTGGTCATCCCTACCAGCTAACAGCTTCACCTTTCTGTGAAACATTTTATAAACTCTTAACATACCAGTTTCAGTTGGAATGAGACATTTTATTGACTCTACTTTAACAAATAATAGTCATTGCCTTATACTGTATAATATTGACTTGATGACATGAGCACTAAAAAAGCCTGTAGACCATATTTTTTCTGTTGCCAATAAGCTTTGAATATGTAATAACTGACAGTGAAGTTTAGTATTAAAGGCTAAGTTAACCTTTGTTCAACTTCAGCCAACCAATTTAGCATTAATGTACTTATTTTGCAAAAATAAAACAGCTTTCCATTATTTCTACACAGGCTTACCTCACTGTCTTCATAGCTTTTTAAACACACTGCTCGATTACTTCTGCCTTACTTCCTGGACAGACTTTAGGTCATGACACAGGAAGGAGTTGACCAGCTGATCTCATTAGCACACACCCTGCATCATCCACCCTCAGCTGGTCAACTCCTTCCTGTGTCATGACCTAAAGTCTGTCCAGGAAGTAAGGCAGAAGTAATCAAATAGTGTTTTTAAACAGCTATGAAGAGAATGAGGTAAGCCTGTGTAGAATTAATGGAAAGCTGTTTTATTTTTGCAAAAGAAGTACATTAATTCTATATTGGTACATAGGGCAGCTGGAATGTAGAAAAAAAAAAGAAGGTGAACAAAGGTGAACTTAGCCCTTAATGCTTTGCTCTACTTGAATCCAGACATGTACAGTGAGTACGTGCGGTATGTGCATTATATTAACTAACGGTAATATTAAACCCCTGTAAATGATCCCACACTGCTGCCTCTACAGGCTTTTCCAGCAGCAGGAGGAATAGACTGCACTATTTTCAATATCAATGTGAAGTTGAATTGAGCAGCTGTGTCAACATCACACTTCACTAGCTGCTAGAAGGGGCATGAAGAGACTCACGCTGGGCTTTCCAATGGTAGCCACTGTACTGAAGGGATAGGAAATTGAAGATCATGAGATAAGGCAGGGCACAACCTTCATGAAAAGAACTTACTCCAACTTTTAAGTATTGTTCTCCAAATGTCATCCTATATGGCAACCTTTCATTTTGGTCTCATTTTATCAGATTAACAAAATATATGAATTTATATGACCATTGAAATCTGTAGAAATTTACTACAAGGAAGCAATGCTCCTAATTACTTGATGTAGAAATGTAATGTTTGAATCTTTTACACACACTGGGCATTGATATTGATATTGATATAGCAGATGTGCCAAGGCTGCTAAAGTGATATATAAACCTTAATCGGTCCTGTAAAAGTCAAGATGGGCCCTTCTCTGACTAAAAGGGATTGTAAACAATTTTTTTTATTTTTTTTTAAATAACAAACATGTTATACTTACCTCCACTGTGCACCTCGTTTTGCACAGAGTGGCCCTGATCCACGTCTTCTGGGGTCCCTCGGCGGCTATCTCTGCTCCTCCCCGCAATCACTCACCACCTATATCTCGCATGGTGGTGAGTGATTGCGGGCGCGCTCCTGTAAAAGAGCCAGCGGCTATTGCCGCTGGCTGTATCACTCGGCCCCGCCCCCGGCACGCCGCATCATTGGATGTGATAGACAGCAGCGCGCGGCAATGGCTGCGCTGCTTTCAATCCATCCACTGTAGCCAATCAATGGCCAGGCTGAATGGCGAGGAGGATGACGGGGACGAGCGTGGGACTTTCGAGGGGTCAGGTAAGTAAAACGGGGGCTCGAGGGAGGGGGGGGGGCGGTATTGTCAGATGTTTTTTCACCTTAATGCATAGGATGCATTAAGGTGAAAAAACATTTACCTTTACAACCCCTTTAAATATTGAAACTGGCTGACTTTTTGACCTATAGGTGGCAGGGTACAGGCTCAAGTTCGACATTACAGAAAATGTGAAGATTTGGAAATAGTTTTGGTTGTCTGTTTGTCTAGATATACTGATCATTTTTATATATAGAGGATGATTTACTGAAGGGAAATAGGTTATTCTCTTTGCAAAGGAAAGGTTGCACCTTACAAGGGAATTTTCCCCAGAGCTTAGTGAATGTGGTGGAATTTCACTTTGCAAAAAATACCCAATCATGTGAAAGGAAAATAAAAAACAACATGTTTGCTTGAACATGGTTGGATGATGTAAGTCAGCATAGCTTCACTGCATTCACTAAGCTCTGGGGAAAATTTTATTGTAAAGTGCAACTTCCCTTGCAAATTTAAATTTGCCTTTAGTAAATCAACCCCATGGTTTTCAATGGAGGTGACCTCTGTGTATGCATTTTTTAATCATAAGTTTAGAATGAAATGCCAAGGTTTGTGACAGGTTTTAGGACAAAACTTTCTTAATACTAAAAAAAATGTCTGACGCTAGAGACCAGAGTTGTACCAGACTAATGCCTCGTTTCCACTGAGCGGATCGGTTCGGTACGGTAAGCTATTTTGGGTGTTTCCATTATGAAAGCGTGCCATAAAACCGAACCGTACCGCACCATTCTGGGTCCTGCTTCAGATGAGGGGCCATAGAAAATGGAACGGTTCAGTTAGGGCGGAGCTACAATACATTCCACTGATTGGCGGACACGCTAGGAAGCAATGCTCCTAATTACTTGATGTAGAAATGTAATGTTTGAATCTTTTACACACACTGGGCATTGATATTGATATTGATATAGCAGATGTGCCAAGGCTGCTAAAGTGATATATAAACCTTAATCGGTCCTGTAAAAGTCAAGATGGGCCCTTCTCTGACTAAAAGGGATTGTAAACAATTTTTTTTATTTTTTTTTAAATAACAAACATGTTATACTTACCTCCACTGTGCACCTCGTTTTGCACAGAGTGGCCCTGATCCACGTCTTCTGGGGTCCCTCGGCGGCTATCTCTGCTCCTCCCCGCAATCACTCACCACCTATATCTCGCATGGTGGTGAGTGATTGCGGGCGCGCTCCTGTAAAAGAGCCAGCGGCTATTGCCGCTGGCTGTATCACTCGGCCCCGCCCCCGGCACGCCGCATCATTGGATGTGATAGACAGCAGCGCGCGGCAATGGCTGCGCTGCTTTCAATCCATCCACTGTAGCCAATCAATGGCCAGGCTGAATGGCGAGGAGGATGACGGGGACGAGCGTGGGACTTTCGAGGGGTCAGGTAAGTAAAACGGGGGCTCGAGGGAGGGGGGGGGGCGGTATTGTCAGATGTTTTTTCACCTTAATGCATAGGATGCATTAAGGTGAAAAAACATTTACCTTTACAACCCCTTTAAATATTGAAACTGGCTGACTTTTTGACCTATAGGTGGCAGGGTACAGGCTCAAGTTCGACATTACAGAAAATGTGAAGATTTGGAAATAGTTTTGGTTGTCTGTTTGTCTAGATATACTGATCATTTTTATATATAGAGGATGATTTACTGAAGGGAAATAGGTTATTCTCTTTGCAAAGGAAAGGTTGCACCTTACAAGGGAATTTTCCCCAGAGCTTAGTGAATGTGGTGGAATTTCACTTTGCAAAAAATACCCAATCATGTGAAAGGAAAATAAAAAACAACATGTTTGCTTGAACATGGTTGGATGATGTAAGTCAGCATAGCTTCACTGCATTCACTAAGCTCTGGGGAAAATTTTATTGTAAAGTGCAACTTCCCTTGCAAATTTAAATTTGCCTTTAGTAAATCAACCCCATGGTTTTCAATGGAGGTGACCTCTGTGTATGCATTTTTTAATCATAAGTTTAGAATGAAATGCCAAGGTTTGTGACAGGTTTTAGGACAAAACTTTCTTAATACTAAAAAAAATGTCTGACGCTAGAGACCAGAGTTGTACCAGACTAATGCCTCGTTTCCACTGAGCGGATCGGTTCGGTACGGTAAGCTATTTTGGGTGTTTCCATTATGAAAGCGTGCCATAAAACCGAACCGTACCGCACCATTCTGGGTCCTGCTTCAGATGAGGGGCCATAGAAAATGGAACGGTTCAGTTAGGGCGGAGCTACAATACATTCCACTGATTGGCGGACACGCTAGGCATTTTTTCTAAACCCTGAATGGCCCCTGACGGTCCGACTTGCAGTGGAAACGCTCACCTGAATAGACCGGACCATTCAAACCGTTCCAAACTGTACCGACCCGGACCGCTCCGTTCAGTGGAAACAAGGCAATAGGTGCCCATGAATATAGCCGTTGCACTTTCTGTGTATTCTTTTAAAATCTTAATTTTAAACAAATAAAACCACACTTTTTTTCAAAGCCATGAAATAGACAGTGTTGAACGGAAAACAGACTGTCCTAGGTAGGAAAAATCCCAGCTGTAAAATGTAAGCAGTGCTGGGAATTTTAGTTTTTCTAAACATTATTTTAAGTAAAGTGTTCTATATATTACAGAGCAATACCAGGAACCTGAAAATCAAACAACATTTATCAATAGTTCCTGGAATGCAACTAAAGATTTCATAACACAAGCCACGCATTCCAGAGAATTGCAGCTACACTTGGCTCTATTGAAATTTCTGTGCAATGCAGAAAAATATTTTAGGATCAGCCCAGACAGATTTTTTCAGTTATTGGAGGACTCTCTCACAAACTTGGTGACTGTTTCCATCGTGATGTCCTTCATGCCTTCCCCTGCTGAAAATGAAGACTCCCAATACACCTTGCATAGCTAAAACTGCCATACTATCTATGCCAGGAAGCGAATAAATTAGGACAAAAGTAGGACAAAAATAGGACAAAGGACATACACTATATGGCCAAAAGTTTATAGACACCTGACCATCACACCTACCTAAATGGCAAAATGATTGGCCATTTAGTTTCCAGTCAAGGGCTCTGTTAATGTTAAAGCATAGAATGCCAATTCTGCATGTCCAGTTTGGGGAGGCCTCATCTCTGTTCCAGCATGACTGCTCCCCTGTGTGCAAAGCCAGGTCCATAAAGACATAGTTGTATGGGGATGTGGAGAAACATCTGTGGCCTGCACAAAGCCCTGGCCTAAACCCTATTAAACACCTTTGGTCAGAATTGGAATGCTGACTGAGCCAGATTTTTGGATATAACATCAGTACCTGATGCCACAAATGTTCTACTGGTGATTGGACACAATTAGTAGGCTAAATGAAAATTCTCTTGCAAAGTGAGCATGCTTTACCCCTTTAGTAAATCAATCCTATAGTGTATAAAAATGAAAAGATGCTTGCTTAGTGCTTAGGACTTCTGCCTGGCAGCGCTAGAGTCATTGGTTTGAATCCTAACTATGTCACTACCTGCACAGAGCATGTTTTTCCTGTGCTTGCGTGGGTTTCCTTCCACAATCCAAAGACATATTCACAAGTTTATTGGCTCTTGCTTAAATTGGCAATAGAATGTCTGTTGGAGACCTTAGATTGTAAACTCCTTGAGGGCTGGGACTGATGTAAATGTTCAATATATATATATATATATATATATATATATATATATATATATATATACAGTGAAACCTCAGATTGCGAGTAATGCGGTTAACGAGCGTTTCGCAATACAAGCATTTTTAAAAAAAAATCCTGACCCAGTTTGAGAGTGTTGTCTCGCAAAATGAGCAGTATTCAAGCCACAGCTGTGTGCAGTACCACATTTGCCCAGAGGTAGGGGGGGGGGGGGCGCCGGAGCCAAGCGGAGCCGATCGGAGCCGTTCAATAATATTCGGAAAAACTGGGAAATACTTAGTTCCCAAGCCTTTCCGAGTTCAGCCGAGCCTTTCCGAGTATTTATGAGGCTCTCCGGCGCCCCCCACCTCTGGCCACATGCGGTATTGCATGCCATAGAAGTCAATGCGGAACAAATTATTTTAGTTTCCATTGACTTCTATGGGGAAACTCGCTTTGATATGCGAGTGCTTTGGATTAGGGGCATTCTCCTGGAACGGATTATGCTCGTATCCAAGGCTCTACTGTATATGTAAAAGAACTGTGTAAATACCTGTAATAAAGAATATTACCAGAAGAAATGTCATATATGTGAAACGTGTTCTTTGGGACTGACCTGCTTTCAAAATCTCATAGCGAATTGAAAATCCAGCACCATGTGTTTCGTAGTCTGATACAAATCGGATAAACAAGGAAGGTCCATTAGAGATCAGCGATGGTGGTGCAATCTTTCCGCAGAATTTCCCCAAGAGGCGGCCAGTAGAATTCACTCCATCATACACTTCCACATAGTCATATCTGGTAAAGAAAGGAAAGAACAAATGTTTTGGTCATACATGTGTTTAGAAGATCATGACCATAATTTAGACTTTAACACTTTGCAATTTAGCAAAATGAAAACAGTTGTGTGTATTTATAAATCTTCTGAGCATCATCGACCATGCTAGAAGATCAAATACAAGAAACAATGGCTGTATTAAACATTGGATCTGTCTCATTTTTATTACCGTATGTAGTCTGTACTGTTATGATCTGAAAACAACCTTTTTTTTTTTTTTAATGTGTCGTTTGTATGCGCTCATTCTGCAATCGTTTTTAGCAGCTGCATGCAAGCTTTGCTTTTTCAATAAATACGGTGCCCCTATGATTTTTTGATGAAGAGCAAAAACACATTTATCTCATAGATTTGGAATGCAACGTTGTCTTTATTACAGCGGGGGTACTATTCCTTGTGAAAACCTGATTTTTAATGATTAATTAGCCTGACATGACTTCCCAGGGCTGACTGCAACCTGACATCATCATAAATGAACTGCTGAAGCAATGATGTCATCAAATGGGAGCCATATTCATTGGAAACTTGGGGATTTTTCTAAGGGAAATCAAAATGATTAAGACTTTTGTGAAGGTTTATCTGAGCCTGAAAGACATTTAAAAGGAAAGGAAAACAATAATGTACTGAAAAATCCTAGATCATGGTTTTTATTAATATGCTGTTAAATTGCACAAAACCCTCTTTGTATAACTCCCTAGCCTAATTACATATGTCCTAAAATCAGGGCTTTTTTTCTCAGACAATAGGTGCAGGAACTCACCCTTTCTGAGTCACCCCTCTTTCTTGCCCCTACCCACCTCCGAGCACCGTCCCTTGGTTCCATCCTATACCCACCTCCCAGTACCACCCCTTTTTAGACAATACAGAGCCAAGTATCATTTTGTGGTGCTAAGAAATTTGCATGGAATTTGGTAATGATATTAAGAAAATCAGTAAAATAGATCCCCCCAGCAACATAAGACCCACCCCCAACAACAATAGGTCCCCCACCAGCAACAATAGACCTCCTCAGCAACAATAGGCCCCCCTGCAAAAATAGATCCCCTCCAGTTAGAATAGGTCCCCCAGCAGTGAGCATCAATACCCTGCTGCACACCCCAGCAACCCTTGCCATTACATACAGTCAGTCCAGGAGGTGTCGGAACTGCGTTCCCCCGCGTTACCGCTGAAAAAAAGCCCTGCCTAAAATATTTCCTACTGAGCCAGGACATTCTTCATTTGGGACACCTTAAGGTGCAAGCCATTCTACAAAATGGGTTTGTTTTGTGTAAATAAGGGTACATTTAGGGCTTAACTGGGGTGGAATTTTCACATATTAAAATGAAATGTTAGGAGGAGTGCAACTTAGTTGTGTTATTTGACATTGAACAATATAAGTTCTGTATAAAGTCTTGTGGTTCATTGATTGAGCCTTATTAACAAATTGCTAATGGGATTCGGAAAATACTGCAGCTGAGCTCAGTCAGAAAGGCCACTCTGTTTCCCTTAACATTGATGCAATGAATGCAGCTAAATTCCAGGAAGGTTTGAAAGCGGAGCTGCAGCTTCATGTCACATGGTTCTATGTTGTGTCATTTTTGTGTAGGACAGCAAGAGGTCCTTTGTGGGTGGGATTGAGAACACCCGGTCTTAGGTATCCACATGGCTTAGCAACAGCTGTATCCCAAAAATTGGCAACAAAGTGATTTAAAGTTATGAAGTGGTCTGGATGAATAGTAAGAAGCTCTGAATATGTCAGCTGTGTTTTGTATTTGACAGCTGAAACTGGACATTAAGAGCACTGGAGAGAAGACTTAAACCCATACAGACAATCAGGGTTCTCTTTGTACCAGGCACTGTAGATCGATCTACATGCCTTGATTCTAAGCTGTCACCGATTGAGCAGATTTGTTCACATCCCCTTAGTTTATGGCAGCTTTTCCCAACCATGTTTCTCTGGAACCCTAAGGTTCCTCCAGATGTTGCTAGGGGTTTCTTAAGCAATTTATGCCTCTCCGGTAAACAACTACTGAAATCAACAATCTTTTTAATTATTTGTAAGTGAATGGGGTGTGGATTTTTTTTTTTAAATAGCCACAATGACCACCAAAAAAGGAGCATTCTTCTTAACCACTTGTCCACCAAGGACGTCATATGACGTGATTGACTTTTAGCGGGGATATCTGAATGATGCCCGCAGCTACAGGCATCATTCAGATATCATTCTTTTCTGCCAGCGATTCTGCGCACCATAAGAATGATCATAGCGGCAGTTCTGCCGCTTGATCGTTCTTACAGGCGGCGGGAGGGGACACCCCCCTCCCGCGCCATCCGGTGCTTCTCCGGGCTCTCCCGTGCCATCGGGGGCCCGGAGAACGAATCGGCCGGCGCCAGCTCATGACGATAGAGATTTCCTAGAGATCTCTATGACCGTCGGAGTCCCGGGCGCGACGTTGTGACGTCACGCCCGGTACCCGGAAGTAAACAAAGCCGCAAGGAGGAGAGATGTGGGGTCTTATTGACCCCGCATCTCTCCATAAAGAGGACCTGTCACAATGATTCCTATTACAAGGGATGTTTACATTCCTTGTAATAGGAATAAAAGTGATCAAAAAAGAAATGTAAAGAAAAGTGTCAAAATAAAAAAAAATCAGTAAAAAAAAAGTAAAAAAAAAAAAAGTAAAACACCCCTGTCCCCAGTAGCTCGCGCTCAGAAGGGAAAGCACATGTAAGTCCCGCCCACATATGTAAACGCCGTTCAAACCCCACATGTGAGGTATCGCCACGTGCGGTAGAGTGCGATCAACAATTCTAGCAATTGGCCTCCTCTGTAACTCGAAAAGAGTAACCTGTAAAAAAAATTAAAGCATCGCCTATGGAGATTTTTAAGTACCGAAGTTTGGCGCCATTCCATGAGTGTGAGCAATTTTAAAGCGTGACATGTTAGGTATTAATCAACGTAACAGCATCTTTCATATTATACAAAGAAATTGGGCTAACTTTACTGCTTTGTTTTTTTTTTAATTTGTGAAACCGTTTTTTTTCCCCAAAAAAGGCGTTTGAAAAATTATTGCGCAAATACCGTGCAAGATAAAAAGTTGCAATGACCGCTATTTTATTCTCTAGGGTGTCTGCTAAAAAAAATATAATGTTTGGGGGTTCTGATTAATTTTGTGACGATTTTTACATGAAGTAGAGAAGTGCCAGAATAGGCCCGGTGGAGAAGTGGTTAATGACCATAACTGTAATGAGCCTTTTTCCCACTGACCATCATGCTAATTTACCATGAGCTGTATTATTATGGGGTTCCCTGAGCTGGTAAAGTTATTTAAAAGGGTCCTTATGGTTAAAAAGTTTGAGAAAGATTGGTTTATAGCAACAATTTCACGCTGTGCACACCTACTTTATGTCACAGTGGTTGGCCGGTTTGGCCACATGTGGATAACTGGACAACTGTATCCATGAGACCCTGTTAGATGTAGACCCTGTTAGATGTAGACCCCCCACCCCCACCACCACAGCCTATTTGACCTGGGTATTGGGTAGGTAATGAAATAATTTTGTTCTTTAAGCAATAGCAAATTTAAATTGCAATGTTTAAGATATACAGTACAATGAGAAAATGTTTGAATAAAAAAAAAAGAGTCCAAGGGATCTGCAATCTTTCTAAATTAAAAAAAATAGCACTATAATTAAATTAACAGATCCAGTTTAACAAGATAAAATGAAATACTAAAGAAAAATGCAGCATCACACAAAAAGATGAGAGATTAAAAAGATCTTTCTATAAAATATTCAGCTCAGATCTACACAAAATGCAATAATTCAAACTAAATGCCTGCAGCTATTTAATTGTAAGATGTATGTGCTTTTAAAATGCATCACATAAGCTTCACAACTAAATTAAATTATTAGCTGTTTAAAAACAAATGTAATCATGTTGTATTTGTCCATGTGTACATTATTTCCTACATTTATTTAACATAAATAGCATATACGGTAAATTAAACAGAACTAAATAAATATATATATATATATATATATATATATATATATATATATATATATATTGTATGTATTTATAGATCCCTTTAAAAAATATAAAGAATAGGGTAATATTTTTATATTTTTATTATTTTCTTATGGCTCTTAATTCCACTTTCAGCTGTCTTGTACCAAGCCTTCGTAAGCGTAAGATAAATGTTCAGTAGAGGTCCACTGGGACCAAGACGCAATGATATCACTGGTTAGTGCAGGCAGGTAATGGGTTTTCTTTGAAAAAAAAAAAGCATTACCTCATCAAGTTAATTTGTATTCCAGTATTGCTGAACATCAAAAAGAAAGAAAAATGACACTGGTGGGTCATACGCATTAGCATATGTGGATTATTGAATTAGCTACACGTCGCTCAATACATTTGGGCTGGTGGCTCTTGGTACTTGAGCTACCTAAATATGCCGTGTTATTGCAAATTCATAACAAATTGCTTGGAAGTTGAAGACTGTTTGGAACTCCAGGACAAATAAGCCTATGTCTGTTCTGCTTTTCCTGAATGATACGGACTGCACAAAAACACTACATCTATTATTCTTCCATAAACGATTACTTGCAATAAAACTGGAATGATTGCATGGTTAAAAAAAGTCACTTCCTGTAACTTTGTAAGCTAAATGGCCAAGTTACAATTTTCCACAAACCCTTTGGCAGTATAGTTGTGCATGAAGGATATATAAATTATGTGTATTTCATTTGTTTGGCCTGAACTCATTAGTGACTGGTTTCATTTCATCTGTTGCTATTTTCTAAACTGGGTTTGGCCTGTGGAAAGTACTTGGTTGCGATCATTTCCAATGCTCGTGATAGCAGTTTCTGAGTACACCTGGGGTCTTCACAAATGAAAGGCCACCGTTTTGTGGCTTGAGCCAACATTTGTACGAGAATGCAGCCTGTATAATGAAGCATGGAGCCTCCAATATGTTACAGTACCGGCAAAACAAGAACATTTTATATTTAATCTGACTCAGGGGACATTTACTGAATGGTTCAAATTATTACTCCAACACTCATCTTGTGCAGCTGTGTATATGGCTGTGGTTAGTCTTATTTTTGAATGTCCCTGGCTTTTCACTGTATCTCGCTAAAAAGGCCAGGTGTTTCCGGGTTCTAAGCACTGTACTCTGTCATATTCAGAGAAGTCTACACAGCACAGAATCATGTGACAAGAGCCTGGAATCTTGCACTGAAGCAGACTTTTTGGGTGGTGGTCTGGTTTTCTTTCGGCTTACAATGTTGGCTGAGGCTGATCTAATCTGAGCTTGCAACATCTTCCCCTGACCTCTAATGTGAACCAAAATCATCAGAAACTTCACTTCTCTATAGTTGCTGGTAATCCCACCTTCTGAATGGGCCTGAAACTCAGCTTCTAAAAATATGGGATGAAATTTTCACATTATTATAATACGATATACTAATGGTATCTCATATATTAGGTTATTTATGACCTTAGCCTGTCTATATTTGGGGTACAACCTCTGTGTACTTACAACCCTAAATTGTAAAGCCCTGTACACACGATCGGATTTCCTATGGATTTTAAACGGATGGATTTTTCCATCGGAAATCCGATGAAGCTGACTATCATCAGTCTTGCCTACACACCATCAGTCAAAAACCGATCGTCCCAAACGCCGTGACGTAAAACACTCCGACGAGCCAAGAAAAATTAAGTTCTATGCTTCTAAGCATGCGTCGACTTGATTCTGAGCATGCGTGGGTTTTTTATCCGATGGAGTTCCCCACAGACGATAGTAATTTGCTATCGTTTTTTTTTCCATCGGATAAATTTAAAACATGTTCTTTTTTTTTAACACCGATGGAAAAAAGACCGATGGGGCCCATACACGATCGGTTTGTCCGATGAAAAAAGTCCATCGGACTGTTCTCATCGGTAAAACCGATCGTGTGTACAGGGCTTGACAAGGAGAACTGCACATTTTTGTCCAATCCAAATAATATTTACTGATGTATCAAATAGTATAGTACACTAACATGGTCCCCATCCAGGACTGCTCCTGCTTTACGCGTTTCACCAAATTGTCTTGATAGCAAGGACATAGTTCCTTTCGATCAAGCCAGTTTGGTGTAACATGTTATGGAGGAGTGGTCTGGGATAGGGACCATGTCAGTGTGCAGCTGTACTATTTGATACATCAGAAAATATATATTTTTGGATTGAACGACAATGTGGGTGCGGTATGGATTACAAGCATGGACAAGCTTTTAGAACTGGCACCTGGGCTACTGCAGAATGATGTTTTATGTCTGCGGATACCTACAACCCTGTGTTCTTAGGATTAATAAAGCTGAGATATATCTGTAACATTTAATGTCAATTAAGAGGTATTGCGCTATGAGGACACATTCCAAAGAGTGCGAATAGCTGATCTTTTTCATGGTGTATTTTGAAGTATAAATTGATAAAAAAATAAGTCATAAAAACAGGTACAAGCCTTGACAAAATTTTGCCTGAACAGAAATTTCAGCAGTGAAAACAAAATAAGTCCTTGCGTTATTGTTTCCTGTGCAAAGAGACAGAAAGCCCAGAAATAAGAGCTCTGGCCACTAGGGAGCCTGCATCCTGGCGAGCCTGTGGCAAGATCACAGCTGCATATTTAATTCTCTATAGCAAATGTCAAAAAGGTACACATTGTAGTCTTTTGGGGCCAGTACAAATGATTTACCTTGTAGTAAAACACATATACATCCCTGATAGGAATATGCCCTCCTGGGCCATTAGGAAACAGTTGTCAACAGACAGGTTACTGGATGAGGGGTTCATTAAAAATATCAGAAAAAAGATTTACACAAAACATATGATTTGAGCTGCCAACAAACTGAATGAATTTAAACATTTGTAGCAATCACAGACATTTTTATTTAACCTACCCATGCTTATTAAAGCAGAACTGTATCTGAGCACCACAAACCGAAAAACGCTATTTACGGTAATTCGTTTTTAATATTCAAAGCATTCTTACCAATCCATTCATGTTCCCTGCTTTATTTTATTGAGAAATTATACCCCCCTAACATTTCTAGCCGTGGCCATTTTGAGTAGGGGGAGATGATTCATGTAGCATTTACATCTGCCCTTAGCTCGGGCATGCAGGTAGAAGGGTGTGCTTAGCTGATAAAGCCCCTCCTCCCCTCCTTGCAATGAAAGTAAAAAAATACCCATGAAGACCCATGAAGACTCCTGCGATGTATGACATCAGTTTGGCCTAGGCCAGAAACCAGGAAGCAACGGAAGAAATGTAAAAAGTTTAAAACAAGAACATATAATATACCTTCCTATGTATTTACCAAAGCTAGAAGAATAATGAATAAAAATTGTTAATGCTGATTGAGTTTAGTTTCATTCACTTTAAGGAGCAACTCTGCTTTAGGCAGAGTGGGGTGGAATTTAATCTCCAATTGGGTCTTCAATGCTTTTTGGGGGTTTTCAGCAGTGGCCCCCCTAATCCATGCTCCCGGCCCCTAAACTACATGCAGGGCTCTCGGCCAA
Organism: Rana muscosa; assembly: GCA_029206835.1. NCBI lineage: Eukaryota > Metazoa > Chordata > Amphibia > Anura > Ranidae > Rana > Rana muscosa. The sequence continues at coordinate 238,057,376 of CM055122.1, read as the reverse complement.
TCAGGAAGCGGGTCCTGAGACCCGTCATCCAACTGGCCGAGAGGAGAAGCAATCCTGATGGCCACCTAAGAGGAGGAGGGAGGAGAAGGGAGGAGACACAGCTGCTGTGATGCTGAGGAGGAGGAAGCCCCCGACCTAGATTAGGTAAGTGTGTGTAGGGGTATGGCAGGGCTAAAAAAAAAAAAAAAAAAAATTTTTTAAATATAAGTAATTAAGTTAAAAAAAGCTTGCTAATTGTGTAGAGGACCAAGGGAGGGGTGTAGCAGAGGGATAATGTTTTGGAGTCTGTAATGATTCCATTAAATAATGTAAAGCACATACAAGCAGCGTCACCTACCTTCTAGTAGTTTCTACATAAAAATAGAAGTCACAGAAATAGATATAGAATGCGACAGACATTATACTATCATTCTCAATTTCCATAGTGTTAGCTCCACTTTCCTGTTATTATATCAGTTATGCACTATAGTTTGACTGCATTGTCCGTAAGACCTCTATGCTTAAGCACCACCATACAATAGTATAGCCATTGTTTATCTATGGGAGCATAGAGAACAGAAAGCACATTTTTACTGATAAAAGAAAGGATACTGTAAAGCATTTCCAGGTATTAGGGAAAAGTCATGATATATATCAGTAAAGAGCTACAAAGAGAAAAAATAGATGTAAGGCTTGAGGCAGGGCTTTAGATAAGTTGGTACCACCAGTCCTCCTGTACGGGGCCATGGCCCAGGCAGCACAGTGAATCGGATGTGGGCAGGGTGGGTGATCGGTGCGGCAAGGGGGCAATTACTAGAACCAATCCCCTGAATGGCTCTCTTTGCAGCAGCTGAAAGCTGGCGTTGTCTCCTCCCCCTCCCGTTCCCTTTCAGCTGCTGCAGAGACAGCCATTCAGTTAAAGTAAGTGACGGCAGAAAAAGACCATTGATTCTGCAATTTTTTTTTGTTTTCTTCTTGTTAACTTTGTTGTCTGACTATAGATCTATGTCTATCCCAACATGTTTGAAGCCATTTACTGTTGACTGTCTCACTACCTCTGCTGGAAGTTTGTTTCAAGCATCAACTACTCTTTCAGTAAAATAATACTTTCTAAGATTAGTTTTGAACTTTCCTCCAGTTAGTTTGAGGTCTCCGTGTTCTTGATTTTGGTTTCATATTGAAAAAAAAATGCCTTCCTGAACCTTATTCACCCCGCTGATGTATTTAAAGATTTTAATCATGTCACCCCTTTCCCTTCTTTCCTCCAGACTGTACATTTTAAGTTCCTGAAGTCGCTCTCGATATGTTTTATCTCCTCAAACCTTTCACCATTTTTGTTGCCCGTCTCTGGACTCGTTCTATCTTATCAATATCTTTTTTGTAAGTGAGGTCTCCAGAACTGGACACAGTATTCTAAATAAGGTCTCACTAAAGATCTATCTAAAGGAATTAGGAAAACAAAAATAGAAAAGCGCCTCTAAGTAAACAGGTTTATTGACAAGTATAAAAGATCATATCCAGCACTTACATGTAGGTAAGTTCAGGCATGCTCCAGTAGGGTCAGTGTCCTTGCTAGATCCAGGGTCTGTGTAGCCTCTCCACGAGTGTCCCAAGTCCCGGCTGTAGCAGCCACAAGGAGCCCGAGTGTAAGCCGGCTGTGTCCGTAGGTAGAGATGGCGACAATCAACCCGTGAAAGAGGGTGTGACGTCAGCAGGATTAGGTAGTATGGGGAACCACAACGCGTTTCAGAGCATGCGTGGCTCCCGAATAGAGCATGCGTGCTCCTTTCTAAAGTGTCACTCTACTTTATATATGTTCCTCTGTTTACAGTGGTTTCCTGTGCATACATCCTGAGCTCTGGCATTTTTTGTTTCTTATCTAATGGAATTAGAACCTCCTTTCTCCCGTTAGTGATTCCTCTAGTGATCGGTACTAATCACCCACTGTGTTCATTCATAACTGAAGCATTGGCTGTATGGGGCCCCATGTCAGGTTGTCTGTATGGGGCCCTGTATCAGGTTGTCTGTATGGAGCCCCATTATTTCTAATAGCAGCCCTTAGTGTGCTCTAAACCAGGGACAACTCTATTTAGGCTGAACGTCAATCTCAGTTGGTCATAGTTGCATTGAAATAGACCTGTGGTGGTATCTAAAAATGCCTGATTTCCAGAAGTAATCCTGTGTTTGCCACCAAAACATATTGCCGCAAACAAATCCTATGAGCTTTTTCAAGCCAACAGAGGCAACAAAAAGAATCTTATTAGGCTACAATGAACCCGAGGGCTTCCTGATAATTCAGTTTTGCTCTAGACTTACCCTAGCGTGCATCTAAAAATAATATTATCATTTATCACATAGAATCCCCATCAACATTATTGCTATTTTATTTTAAAGAATGTACAAAGAAAAAAATGTTCCTTCTTTTTAACGGTACATAGTAGTAGACAAGCAAAATAATAATAATAAAAAAAAAAAAGGCATTTAATATAACCATGCATACCAACGTTCCTAATGATTTCGAGCCAAAACTCTTAGAGACACTGGAGACAGATAACCCTAAGGGTGGCTCCACTACTAGAAGACTTTTCATGCTTGAGATCCATGAGCATCTAAACACTACTACCAGCATTTTCCAACCCCCCGTTTCAAAACACAAGAAAAATAATAAAAAGAGAGAAAATGTGCTGTGATTTCCATATGAAATGATGTTTTGTAATAAGCTCATTCAGATGCAGACGTAGCTTTCTTGGGAAAAACAAAATGCCTGTATTTCAAGTATGTTTTTTTCGTTTCTGCCAGTATGAAATAAATACAGTATGTCTCCACATTCTGCTGGGATAAATAATAAGGTTCAAGGCAGGTTGTTTAGTAGAGCCATCTGTACAAGCCTGCACAATGTTACTGTGTGCACATAGAATGTAATAAGTCTAATGAGAAGGAGGTATGCATCATCAGATACTTTATTCCATGCAGGTTGCTGTACTGCACGTTTCATCTCACTACGCTTCAAATTGGTTCTGTAGGCTGCTGACACTCCAGTTTAAAGAGACTTTATCACAAAGGCAAAGATCTGTGTGATAAGACTCTGATAGAAGAATCTATTCTTCAACGCATGGAATAAATCTTTGATTTCTAACTTTATGAAACTGAAAAGAGGTGTAATAAGAGGTGTAATAATGTAGCCAAAAGACACAATCCTGACATGCGCCCACAATTCCCTACCCATTGCACAGAGCTTTAGTAGTCAAGAAATAAAAATCCATAAGTGCTCTTTTTGACCACTACTTATCCTTTATACTGGCTTTTCCAAATAAATTATTGATTTATAGATTGGATATAAACGTTTAGTGCAATATAGCACTTTTGTTAGTATTATTATTATTATACAGGATTTTATATAGCGCCAACTAGGGTAACCACGTGTTCCGGATTGTCCGGCAAAGTCCCGCATTTTGCAGTGTCCCGGGCACCTTCATTCCAGGACAATAGTGTCTCGGAATGAAACTGACGCAAGCACCCCCCCGTGCCAATCTGATGCCCCCAAAAAAGGCCGCCACATCACCGTTTTTCTCACTGACAGTACTTGTGATGGCCAGGAATGCCTGGAGGAGCACAATCCCCACCCCCTGCTTGTGATTGGAGAAATAATAAATCCCGCCTCTTGCGTCTAATCACTGTGCTGTGATTCGTTACAGCACAAGCTGATTTTTGGGAAGGGATGGTGTCCCTGAATGGTAGTTTGGAAACTTGGTCACCCTAGCGCCAACAGTTAGCGCAACGTTTTACAACATGAAGGCAGACAGTACAGTTACAATACAATACAATTCAGTATGATAATGTTGTTTGAAATTTTTTATTTTTATAATAATATTCATTTTAATAGTATAATATAATTTTATTTTTTATATAAATGTATTTTTTTTACTTTTAGAATAATTGTACTAGTATAATACACTATGGGGGTTATTTACGAAAGGCAAATCCACTTTGCACTACAAGTGCAAACTATAAGTGCAAAGTGCACTTGAAATTGCACTGAAAGGGCACTTGGAAGCGCAGTCGCTGTAAATCTGAGGGGTAGATCTGAAATAAGGGGAAACTCTGCTGATTTTATTATCCAATCATGTGCAAGCTAAAATTATGTTTTTTATTTTCCTTGCATGTCCCCCTCGGATCTACAGCGACTACACTTCCTGCGAGCCAAGCCTTCTCATCCAACATTAGTGCCTGACCTCACAAATGTGTTTCTGGAAGAATGGTCAAACATTCCCATAGACCTTGTGGACAGCCTTCCCAGAAGAGTTGAAGCTGTTATAGCTGCGAAAGGTGGGCCAACTCAATATTGAACCCTACGGACTCAAGCCTCCTACACACGACCGAGAATCTCGTCGTAAAAAAACCCGTTGTTTTTCTCGATGAGATTCTTGTCAAGCTTGATGGGATTCTTGTCAAGCTTTCCTTGCATACACACTGTCAATTCCAAATCTCGTCGTTGTAAAGCGTGGTGACGTACAACACGTAAGACTCCAGTATAAAGGGGAAGTTCGATTCCAATGGCACCACCCCTTGTAGAAGAAGAGAATCAAGGGCGCACCAGCCTAGTGTATTATCATTTAGGATTGATTTTATTTAACCACTTAACGACTGCTCACTGTATATATACGTCGGCAGAATGGCACCGACAGGCACAATCACGTAGAGCATACGTGATTGCCTTTGTATAGTTGGGGGGTCCAATCGGACCCCCTCCTATACAGTGAGCAGTGGCTAAGTGTCCGGGAGCGTTCCGGGATGAGGGGGCAGCCATTCGTTTCCGGCCACCCCCTTGCGATCGCTCCCGGCGAATGGAAATGCCCCCTCTGTCTGTGTCAGACAGAGGAAGCAGGAGGAAGTGATGTCATCTCTGGTGCGGCGCTCACATATACCGAGCGCCGTACAAGAGAAGACATCAGGTCAGTGCACACAACACTACACTGACACCAGGACACATAGGGACATAAATCGCCCCCCCAGGCCCCCCCAGACACCCCAGATCACCCCCAGCCCCCAGTCACAGTGTCACTGATTGCAGTGACCATTTATTTAGTGATCACTGCAATCAGTGACATTTGTGACTGTAAAAGTGTCAATACATTCAGTTTTAGGTCCAGTGTAGCCCCCTAACCCCCCCTAATAAAGGTTTAACCCCCTGATCACCCCCCAGATAACCCTTTCACCCCCTATCACCACTGTCGCTAAGCGATCATTTTTCTGATCGCTGTCTTAGCGTCAGTGATGCCGATCGGCAGCCAGTAATTTTTTTTAGGTTCGCCGCATGTTTTTATAGCGTCAGGTACCCCAATATATTATCTAATAAAGGTTTAACCCCCTTGATCGCCCCCCAGGTAACCCTTTCACCCCCTATCACCACTGTCGCTAAACGATCGTTTTTCTAAATGCTGTCTTAGTGTCGGTGATGCAGATCGGTAGCCGGTAATTTTTTTTAGGTTCGCCGCAGGTTTTTATAGCGTCAGGTACCCCAATATATTATCTAATAAAGGTTTAACCCCCTTGATCGCCCCCCAGGTAACCCTTTCACCCCCTATCACCACTGTCGCTAAGCAATCGTTTTTCTAAATGCTGTCTTAGTGTCGGTGATGCTGATCGGTAGCCAGTAATTTTTTTTAGGTTCGCCGCATGTTTTTATAGCGTCAGGTACCCCAATATATTATCTAATAAAGGTTTAACCCCCTTGATCGCCCCCAGGTAACCCTTTCACCCCCTATCACCACTGTCGCTAAGCAATCGTTTTTCTAAACGCTGTCTTAGTGTCGGTGATGCAGATCGGTAGCCAGTAATTTTTTTTAGGTTCGCTGCATGTTTTTATAGCGTCAGGTACCCCAATATATTATCTAATAAAGGTTTAACCCCCTTGATCGCCCCCCAGGTAACCCTTTCACCCCCTATCACCACTGTCGCTAAGCAATCGTTTTTCTAAACGCTGTCTTAGTGTCGGTGATGCAGATCGGTAGCCAGTAATTTTTTTTAGGTTCGCTGCATGTTTTTATAGCGTCAGGTACCCCAATATATTATCTAATAAAGGTTTAACTACCTTGATCGCCCCCCAGGTAACCCTTTCACCCCCATCACCACTGTCGCTAAGCGATCGTTTTTCTGATCGCTGTCTTAGTGTCGGTGATGCAGATCGGTAGCCAGTAATTTTTTTTAGGTTCGCTGCATGTTTTTATAGCGTCAGGTACCCCAATATATTATCTAATAAAGGTTTAACTACCTTGATCGCCCCCCAGGTAACCCTTTCACCCCCATCACCACTGTCGCTAAGCGATCGTTTTTCTGATCGCTGTCTTAGTGTCGGTGATGCAGATCGGTAGCCAGTAATTTTTTTTAGGTTCGCCGCAGGTTTTTATAGCGTCAGGTACCCCCATATATTATTTAATAAAGGTTTTAACCCCCTGATTGCCCCTAGTTAACCCTTTCACCAGTGATCACCATATAAGTGTTACGGGTGACGCTGGTTAGTTAGTTTGCTTTTTATAGTGTCAGGGCACCCGCCGTATATAACCCAATAAAGGTTTAACCCCCTGATCGTCCGGCGGGTGATGTCAATTAGGTTTTAGCGTCAGAGATGGTCTGCGTCACACCCCAGGCAGCATCAGGTTAGTGCCAGTAACGCTAACACCCACGCGTGAAGCATACACCCCCCTTAGTGGTATAGTATCTGAACAGATCAATATCTGATCTGATCAGATCTATACTAGCGTCCCCAGCAGTTTAGGGTTCCCAAAAACGCAGTGTTAGCGGGATCAGCCTAGATACCTGCTGGCACCTGCATTTTGCCCCTCCGTCCAGCCCAGGCCACCCAAGTGCAGTATCGATCGATCACTGTCACTTACAAAACAAAAACACACATAACTGCAGCGTTCGCAGAGACAGGCCTGATCCCTGCGACTCCAGTGCTGTAGGAGGTGATTTCACCACCACAGTTAAATAAAAAAAGCAAATATGCCGAAGCATTGGGGCAGCAGGGGCGGAGGAGCGATTTTGCTCCTAATGCCGCGTACATACGGTCGAAATTCCGACGGAGGCTTGCCCGTGGAAAAGTCCGACCATGTGTGTGCGGCATAACTTTTTTGCGGGAGGATGCCCCCATGCTTCGGCATATATAAATGGTGCGTGTATGCCCATCATTGGAAGTGGGTGGATGAAGGGCGGTATTCTAATGGTGGGCATACCCACCGATCAATCTCTTTTTTCATTCAGCCAACTGGCTGCATGAAAAAAAAAGATTACAATACATGTCCAACAAGGACCAGCAACGTACTGGTATGTTGCTGGACTTTGAATGTTTATACCAGAATGATGCCTGTGGGTTTAGGTATCATCTTGGTATCATTCTTTTCAGCCTACGGCCGGCTTTCATGTAAAAGCAATCCTAGTGGCTAATTAGCCTCTGGACTGCTTTTACAAGCAGTGGGAGGGAATGCCCCCCCCCGGATATAAAAAGCGCCATTGGGAAATTGGGAAAGCATTTTATCACACCGATCTTGGTGTGGTCAGATGCTTTGAGGGCAGAGGAAAAATCTAGGGTCTAGAAGACCCCAGTTTTTTCAAAAAAAGAGTACCTGTTACTACCTATTGCTATCATAGGGGATATTTACATTCCCTGAGATAACAATAAAAATGATAAAAAAAAAAAATTGGAAGGAACAATTTAAAAATAAAATAAAAAAGCAAAATTAATAATAAAAAAAAAAGCACCCCTGTCCTGCCCTGCTCTTGCCCAATGGCGAACGCAAGCGTCGGTCTGGCGTCATATGTAAACAGCAATTGCACCATGCATGTGAGGTATCACCGCGAAGGTCAGATCGAGGGCAGTCATTTTAGCAGTAGACCTCCTCTGTATATCTACTGGGGTAACCTGTAAAGGCTTTTAAATGCTTTTAAAAATGTATGTAGTTTGTCGCCAATGCGCGTTTGTGCGAAATTTTAAAGCATGTCGTGTTTGGTATCTATGTACTCGGCCTAAGATCATCTTTTTTATTTCATCAAACATTTGGGCAATATAGTGTATTTAGTGCATTAAAATGAAAAAAAAGTGTATTTTTTAACCCAAAAAATGCGTTTGAAAAATCGCTGCGCAAATACTGTGTAGAAAAAAAAATGCAACACCCACCATTTTAATCTGTAGGGCCTCTGCTTTAAAAATATATATAATGTTTGGGGGTTCAACATAATTTTCATGCAAAAAAAAAATGTTTTCATGTAAACAAAAAGTGTCAAAAAGGGCTTTGTCTTCAAGTGGTTAGAAGAGTGGATGTAAGCTTCCTAATGTTGTGTATAAAATGCCAGAACAGTTCAAAACCCCCCCAAATGACCCAATTTTCGAAAGTAGACACCCCAAGCTATATACTGAGAGGCATGTCGAGTCCATGGAATATTTTATATGTTGACACAAGTTGCGGAAAAACGACAATTTTTTTTTTTTTTTTGCACAAAGTTGTCACTAAATGATATATTGCTCAAACATGCCATGGGCATATGTGGAATTACACCCCAAAATACATTCTGTTGCTTCTCCTGAGTACGGGGATACCACATGTGTGAGACTTTTTGGGAGCCTAGCTGCGTACGGGACCCCAAAAACCAAGCACCAAGCAGGCTTTCTAAGGGTGTAAATTTTTGATTTCACTTCTCACTGCCTATCACAGTTTCGGAGGCCATGGAATGCCCAGATGGCACAAACCCCCCCAAATGACCCCACTTTGGAAAGTAGACACTCCAAGCTATTTGCTGAGAGGTATTGTGAGTATTTTGCAGATCTCGCTTTTTGTCACAAAGTTTTGAAAATTGAAAAAAAAAAATATATATATATATTTTCTTTCTTCATTTTCAAAAACAAATGAGAGCTGTAAAATACTCGCCATGCCTCTCAGCAAATAGCTTGGGGTGTCTACTTTCCAAAATGGGGTCATTTGGGGGGGTTTTGTGCTATTTTGCCATTTTATGGCCTTCGAAACTGTGATAGGTAGTGAGGAGTGAAATCAAAAATTTGTGCCTAGAAATCCTGAAGGCGGTGCTTGGTTTCCGGGGTCCCGTACGCGGCTAGGCTCCTAAAAAGTCCCACACATGTGGTATCCCCGTACTCAGGAGAATCAGCAGAATGTATTTTGGGGTGCAATTCCACATATAACCATTACAGGTGTGAGCAATATATCATTTAGTGACAACTTTTTGTAATTTTATTTTTTTTGTCATTATTCAATCACTTAAGACAAAAAAAAAATTCAATGGGCTCAAAATGCCTCTCAGCAATTTCCTTGGGGTGTCTACTTTCCAAAATGGGGTCATTTGGGGGGGTTTTGTAATGCCCTGTCATTTTAGCACCTCAAGAAATGAGATAGGCAGTCATAAATTTAAAGCTGTGTAAATTTCAGAAAATGTACCCTAGTTTGTAAACTCTATAACTTTTGCGCAAACCAATAAATATACGCTTATTGACATTTTTTTTACTAAAAACATGTGGCTGAATACATTTTGGCCTAAATGTATGACTAAAATTGAGTTTATTCAATTTTTCTTATAACAAAAAGTAGAAAATATCTTATTTTTTCAAAATTTTCGGTCTTTTTCCATTTATATCGCAAAAACTAAAAATCGCAGAGGCAATCAAATACCATTAAAAGAAAGCTCTATTTGTGGGAAGAAAAGGACGCAAATTTCGTTTGGGTACAACATTGCATGTCCGCACAATTTACAGTTAAAGCAGCCCAGTGCAAAATTCTGAATTCACCTCTGGTCCTTTAGCTACCAAATGGTCCGGGGCTTAAGTGGTTAAAAGAACATCAATACTACTCACAAGTGTAGCAGAAAAAATCGCAGTGCAATGATGTTTCATGTAGATGGCAGCTGAAAGTTGAGTTCGAAACCACACTCCACCGAAGCACCGAGGATATGATAAGGGCCACTGCCGGCTTACGCGTTTCAAAGCATTAAACTCTCCTCAGAGCCCAGCCCAGCCTATTTGGTATTAGGACACCCCTGTCCATGAAGGGCTGCAAAGCCGGTACTACCATCGTGCAAGATTGACTGCTGGATGATCCACTTGTGCGCAGGAGTGTTTGTGTTCTGTTATCAAAGGCACCACCCCTTGGGCTGCTTTTGCTGATCTCGTGTTAGTAAAAGTTTGGGGAGAGACGATTCGCACTTTTCAGTCTTCGTGCTTTTCAGTCCGTTACAGCATGACAAATGTGCTATCTCCATTACGAACGCTAGTTTTACCAGAAGGAGCGCTCCCGTCTCATACTTGATTCTGAGCATGCGCGATTTTTTAAGACTCGGAAAAGCGTACACACGAGCGGTTTTCTCGTCGGGAAACAGGCCGACGAGAATCCCGACGAGTAAAACAAGAATCCTGACGAGAAAAGAAAGAATTTTTCTTGTCGAGATTCCTGGCAGTTTTCTCTACGAAAAACCATACACACGAACGGTTTTCTCAGCAAGAAAGCTCTCCCAGCTGTTTTCTTGACGTTTCTTGACGAGAAAACCGGTCGTGTGTACGAGGCTTAAGACTGAGATGCCAATAAAGTTCATGTGTGTGTGAAGGCAGGCGTGCCAATACTTTTGGCAATATAGTGTAAGTATATTATTAATTTTTTTTCAAAGGTCTGTATATCAGATATGGAAAGATGAACAAATGAATTGTGTCCTAAGGCCTGGTTCACACCTATGCAGGGTACAGTTGATGCATATTCCAGGTGCATTTTGTGTTTTTCAGTACACATTTTGATCAATTAAAGTCCATGGAGCCAAAAACACAACTTGCTGGTCCCTGGTCCTTTCCATAAAATGCACAGATGTGAACGTGACCCATAGGAAACTATGTTAAATGAACTGTAGTGTGTTTCTGCAAAACTGAAAACGCACTAAAAAAATGCATAGGTGTGAACCAGGCCTAAAAGAGAGAGCAAATTAGCAGTTTCAACTGCTATGGAACAAGAATTGGCAAAGAGTTGCTTTCATCAGAGCCTTTTCACACCGGTTTGCCTCCTTCTAATTGTCTTGTCTAATTGTCTCATCCATTTTTTAATAAAATAATGAAATAAATAAATACAATAGTTTTTCAGTTTCTTCTAATTGTCTAATAGTCTGATTGTCTTGTCTACTTTGTCTCCTTCTAACTTTCTTTTTCTTATATTGGATATAGTATGGAATGAATAAAACCCCTTTTTTCCTGTCTCATAAAGTTGGGAGCTTTCTATGCTCTAGTCCAGGGATATGCAATTAGCGGACCTCCAGCTGTTGCCAAACTACAAGTCCCATGAGGCATAGCGAGACTCTGACAGCATTAAGCATGACACCCAGAGGCAGAGGCATGATGGGACTTGTAGTTTGGCAACAGCTGGAGGTCCGCTAATTGCATATCCCTGCTCTAGTCTATTATAGTATCCAAATACCGTAATCAGTGATCTGGTGTAGGTGGTGAAGAACAGATGAGGAAGGTGAGTGTCATTCTTTATATGTGGGTTTCTGGCTAATATGAAATGACTTTATAAACTCTTTCCAAAAATCTTCTGCATAACAGCCACCTTCCATGTAACTGATCCTTGATCTTGCTATGATGCCGCTTAGGGAGATCGAGGGAAACAGCAACTAAATTGCAAAATAGCAGAAAAGTGGCCATTTTAGTGACAAATTGCCAGCGCACTCTGTATATTTACTTTTGATCCACTCCTGAATCAGAAAAGTTAATTCAGTCTGATGGGTCCACTTTAGGTTTGCAAAATATTGACTGTAAAATTGAGCATTACAATTTCCTGAGCAGGTTTGACGTTCCCTGATAGCCCTATCAGGCAGAATCTCTGCTATTTATGAGAGATTTAAATGATTCCTCTAAATACGACATGCAGGCGGAATTCTGCCATCTGGTACGTATTATAAAGCCATTTGTAGCATCTCTCCGCTTCACTCTGAGCAAAATCCTCCTTCCTGCCAACTTTCCAGCCAATAAAAAGACTTGTAATTTATATTTGTTTACCTGCTCCAGATCACCCTGAATTCACTGATAAGGCCAAAACATTTGGCAAATAACCGTGGGCAAGCAATGCAAGCAGACCATTACAAGATCAATATTTGAACACATGTCGTGCCATTTGTGTGTTCTGGCATTTTGTTGCTGTGTTAAGCCATTAGGGACTGGGAGCTATGGATTATACTGAAGGAGGGTTTTTGACATTTAAAGGACTGAACAAAAAACTGCTATCATTTCCATCATGATATAGGAATACAACTGAACATCATGACTGTGGCACAGAAGGCCTGTTTGGTTAATTAGTGTGATTGAAATCTTCTACTATGTTATATTTCCCTCATAGTGTTCATCTACTATATACTTATTCCTTAACTGGAAACTAGATTGTATTTCCAGTGAGTTACAATTAGATTAGCCTCTAGTATTATTTTGTGCTTTTTAGCTAAAAGTTCATTTTGATTTGCCTTTCCTATTTTACAGGCACGTGATAATATATTAATATTGGCCTTGATAGTGTCTGAAAGTTAAAGGGGTTGTAAACGTTCATTTTTTATTTTCTAAATAGGTTCCTTTAAGCTAATGCATTGTTGGTTCACTTACCTTTTCCTTCAATTTACCTTCTAAATGTTTTTTTCTTTGTCTGAATTTCTCACTTCCTGTTCCTCCTCAGTAAGCTTGCCCCCATCATCCGAGTCGTTCTGGCTGGGGGTTAGTCAGCGTGCTCACCCCCTCCCTTGGGAGACGCTGAGAACGTTCGCAGCGTCTCCCCGCAGGGATGTAGTCCCAAGGAAGGTGGCGCGCACGCTGACTAACCCCCAGCCAGAACGGCTCGGATGATGGGGGCAAGCTTACTGAGGAGGAACAGGAAGTGAGAAATTCAGACAAAGAAAAAAAACATTTAGAAGGGAAATCGAAGGAAAAGGTAAGTGAACCAACAATGCACTAGCTTAAAGGAACCTATTTAGAAAATAAAAAACAAACCTTTGCAACCCTTTTAAGAGAAGGTAAGAGTAGGTAGCATGCATGGGAGGTGTTTAAAGTGTATATAAACCCAAAATTTAGTTTTCAATATTTTTGGTATCATGCCTCACTGTATACAGTTTTCCCATATCATATTTTGTAATCTGTTGCAAAGTTTCCGACCTGAAAATCCTGCCAGAAGCATCACTTCCTGTTGAAGGCTGACAACACAAAGCTATGCCTCACAATTGGCAGCAATGTTGTCAGCCTGCTTTGCAAACTAGTTCAGTTGGCTGTTGGGGCCTATCTGATAGACCTGATTGGTAGCCTAATGGTCAACAGATGGAGTGCACATGATAGGCTGACTCATCTGCTGTTAGCTGCAAGACAATTATTCATTGCCTTCAATCGCCCAATCATGTGCAAGGGATTTTTTTTTTACTTCCCCTGTGCATGCTTGCATATGTAAAGTGAATAAAAAATTACAGGGCTATGTGAACTTTGTATTTTTTAGCAAATCAAACCCTAGTGTGAGGTGCAATAGTAGACAGCATAACAAATGTCAAACTTCAGATAATCTCTGACCCCTTGACACAAGCTGAACTGCCAAAATATAGGAACGCCAATTAAGGGCCCAATAATAAACCTTTCATATGTACAGTAAGTCAGTTGAGGCGCCATTCAAACTTAAGCATTTTAATAAATGTGCGCAAAACTGCATGTTATCCTGCATGATTACGCAATTCGCTAAAAGTATGTGTCGCGTTTGTGGTGCCATTCATTGCTAATGGCACTATAAATTTGGCAAACAGACAAAGAGCATGGTAAAAAATGGGCAAAACTGAAAGTGGCAAAAAGCTACATGAACTACTTTGGTGCATTTGCCACCTGTAGGGCAACCTATTAAAATGAATGGGCTGACCTATGCGTATTGTGTGAAAATGTTGCCAAAAAAAAGTGCATTTAGAAACTACTAGGTGTGAATAGGGCCTCCAGGTTGCAGACACATGGGTGCATTTGCCTGTTCCGCCTAAAGAAATTGAATATTTTATCTAGAAGTCTTAGATCTGCGTACAGCCATCCATAGACATGAGTGGGTGAAGGTTGCTGAACGTAGGTATTTACGTAGTAAAACACTGATGTAATACACCAAATGCACCTAAAGTGCTCTACTTTATGCATGGCTGTGTACAGCCACCTCCACCCATGTATATCTATCTATGGGTGGCTGTTTGCAGCTCTAAGACATGTGATACACCAGAAATATGTTGTTTCTTTACGCTGTACGGGCAAGTACGCCCATGTGCATGTAGCCTTCAGGCCCCAATAACATCTAGTGTTTAGTAAATTTGTGTTTTTTTCTTAGTGTTTTCATGCAACACACATAGGGTAGCCCATTCATTTTAATGTGCTGCTCTACAGTGCCTTGAAAAAGTATTCATACCCTTTGAAATTTTCCACATTTTGTCACGTTACAACCAAAAATGTATATGTTTTTTTGGGGGTTTTATGTGATAGACCAACACAAAGTGCCACATAATTGTAAAGTGGAAGGAAAATGATAAATGGTTTTTAAAATCTTTTACAAATAAATATGTGAAAAGTGTGGCGTGCATTTGTATTCAGCCCCCCTGAGTCAATACTTTGTAGAACCACCTTTTGCTGCAATTAGGGCGGCACAGTGGTGTAGTGGTTAGCACTCTCGCCTAGCAGTAAAAAGGGTCACTGGTTTAAATCCCGACCACGACACTACCTGCCTGGAGTATGCACGTTCTCCCTGTTCCTGTGTGGGTTTCCTCCGGGTACTCCGGTTTCCTCCCACACTCCAAAGACATGCTGGTAGGATAATTGGCTTCTGTCTAAATTGGCCCTAGTATATGAATGTGAGTTAGGGACCTTAGATTGTAAGCTCCTTTAGGGTAGAGACTGATGTGAATGTACAATGTATATGTAAAGCGCTGCCTAAATTGATGCACTATATAATAATTACAGCTATAAGTCGTTTTGGGGATGTCTCTACCAGCTTTGCACATCTAGAGGGTGACATTTTTGCAAATTCTTCTTTACACTGTATGTGCAACAAACGCAACAAAGTAGCTTTGGTAGCTTTTTGCCGCAATCAGTTTTGCATGTATTTTTACCATTGCATTGGACCCTAAATTGACTTTTTCCATGCCTAACAAGTACAAGTGTCTCAGACACGCTGATCAATCAAGAACTGAGACAAACGCAACTTTCATAAACACAATTTCAAGCTGCCAACATGAAGGTGTTTACTGCTGAATATTTGGATGTTTCATCCCATAAACCCTGAGTGCAGATCTTTTGTGCCAGCACAGTTAAAATAACTTAATTAGCGCAATTAGACAGGAATAACCATTTAATTGTGGATATAAAAAATCCAAATCCATTAAGTGTCTCCTTTGATGTAGCCGACTGATTTAATGATCAGAATTAGTGCTTTTAGTAGATATTGCTGAATCTCGGAGAAAAAAAAAACCTAATTAGTATTTGCAGCCACTAACGCAGCGATCCACGTGAATCCGGAGCATGAGCATTGGATTGTTTGGCAGCGATATTATAGACCTGTAATTCTTTTTTTTATTTCCATGAAACTCAGAACTATTTTTGCTGGTGGGCATTCAATTTGCTGCGTTATGTCCACTGATTAATTAGCAATAATTATTAGTGCAGTGAGGTTTATTAATCCTCATCCGGTTATAAGGACTTTACCAGTAAAAAGATTATGTACCAATTTGCTGTAGAATTTATAATATGCAAGTACTGAGGACATTCGGCTTTAGCACATTACAAGGTGTTTAAATTATCGGAGCAATTACTAATTTTGTACGCACTTGGCCTTGTACTTAACCTCTTCTATCTAAAACCACATATGTAAAGAATTTTAGTGCTGTGGAATCAGAAAAATCTTAAAGTGGAAGGAAAAGCAAATTCCAACGATTCTTAAAAATGTTCCCTCTCCTCCTCCTACCTATCCTGCAAACCCTATTTTAAAAATATATGTGTATTTACTTATTTTTAATGCGATTCGGTCAGGTGGTCCTGCAGCTCCAGCTCCCCTGTGTCAGTGATTGGATGCTGCAGGGAAGAGGAGGGAGCGCCAACAGAAGCTGGGCTAAGGAAGCCTATGGGTGATGTCATGGCCCTGGAAATTCAAAGCCTTACATAGGGGAGCCAGAGCTGCTCAATTACATGACCAGGCAGGATTAAAAAAGATAAGTACACAGATTATTTTTATCCCGGGTATGCAGGAAAGATAGGAGGACAGTGGAGGGAACATTTTTAAGAATAGTTAGAGTTAGGTTTTACTACTACTTTAAAGAGGAAGTAAACCCATCCATTTAACCGTTTCAAATAAGTTACATTTCCGGCACATGCCGGGAATGTATCCCTCCCATTGGTTGTGCTCTCAACCAGACTGTCAAACCATCCAATGGCTGGTGTCATAACTGATCACATGTGCAGCATCATGGCAGTTGTAGATTAAACAGAGGCCAAGAGGACAGCTTCCTTGGCTGAAAACAATAGGAGGGTTTACTTCCACTTTAAGACATATCTCAACCCAGAACTAACATTTTATTATATTGCAGCCTACTAGTCCTTAGATGTCGCAAAGATGGAGGGTGTATTTTTTGATAGTTGGTTGTACTTTGAATGTTCCAATTTTCCTAAAAAATAAAGATTAATTTGATTTATTAATAAAATATTGTATGCCACTTGTCTGGTCTCATCCGATGTGGTAGCTGTATAGGTTATGTTTGAATTCCATCCTGGGAAGCCCCTTCCATTGATATAATGGAGGAAAATGTAGCTACCCTCGGAAATGAATGTGTTATTGGCAGGATTACAAGGTATGTATAAATTAATAAGCACGAAGAAAGAAAACTAATGCAGCCACTATATTTAAAGTGGTTGTAAACCCACTTTTGCAACTTGCACCTACAGATAAGTCTATATTAAGGCTTACCTGTAGGTGCAAGAAATATCTCCTAAACCTACACGGTTTAGGAGATATTTGCTAAAAATTACATGCATCCGTGTCTACGGCGCATGCGCGCCGTACACAACGGCGCATTCATAGGGTTAATCCCATTCACAAATCCGGTTAAGTCCCAGCAATGCTTCGGCTTAGCCGGATTTGACGGCTCCCGCGCGCATGCGCGGAGTCACGTCTTCGCCGCTCCGGCCGAACACAGCGCCGGAGCGGCGCTGTGATTGGCTGGAGCGGCGATACCCGGAAGTAACCTTCCGGCTATCGACGCAGCGATGGCTGCGGCTGAAGAGGGAGACGAGGACGGCTTCGGGGGCCCCGATCTAAGGTAAGTGATGCATAATGAGCTATTATGCTAGTCATATTAGCTCATTATGGGTTTCTCTTACAGGTGGTTTTAAAAAAAAAATTTTTTAGGGGTTTACAACCACTTTACAACCACTTTAAGGACTGGTAAGTTGCAATATATTACATTTTTGTTTAGGGGTTTAGATACACTTTAATAGACATCTGTAGCCCAAGAGGGGGATAGCTCCTGTCTCTACTGTCTGTGTCCCTGGTTGGGGAGACTGCCCCTTACTTTCTGTTGGAATAGGAAGTGATAAGAAATCTCTCCAACAGGGGCATTGACACAGAACAAAATCACATTATTTGCAGAGTGGATAGTGTTAAAACTTCTGACATTTCATTGCAACCTGTGCCTTCCTATCCCAGTGGCAACCATCCCTGATATTTCTTGTACAGGTGTCATAGGGCCGGGGGTAAAGGAAAATCTCCCAAAGGGGTCACAGACCGAAATCAAAACCTGACAGAAATGTAAAACTTAAAAAAAGACTTTAACTTAAAGGTATTAGGTGTTCGTTTAGAACAGGCGTCTCCAAACTGTGGCCCTTTGCGAGCCTTTATCCAGCCCCAACAAGGGGGCACTATTTCTTCCCCTGATACCAATGATGGGATAGTATTCCTCCTACTAATAGGGGCACTACTCCTCCTACTCCTCCAACCTTAAGGCCATATTTATTCTCACTGATGCTGGGCCTGGGACATTTTTTGCCCCCGCTGGCCACATACCAGGCCCTCCTAAAGTCTGAAGGTCAATGAAATGGCCCTGTGTTAGAAAAGTTTTGAGACTCCTGGTTTAGAATATCACTGTCCAATAACTAATATTTGGCTAGGATTAGATGATTTCAGGTCTTTGCTAGGTTAATAATTAGACAGAAGACATTATTTGATTTCGATGTGGGTGCACCTAGGGATAGAGCTGCAATCTATGTTGCTGAAGTAGCTTAAAGTTTATAGTCTGTAGACGCTAGTTTGGAAATTTCTGCCAACATGTAGAATGCAAGTGATTTTGCAGATGCGTCCTGTTGTTTACTACATCTTTGCAGAAAGGAAAATAACATGTAATTACTTAATCTTTATCACAGTGCTCCTGTTCTGTATACAATGAATAAACCTCATTATTTTGATAGGATGTCTTGGAGAATGCTGAATAAGGACTGGAAAACCTTGCTGTAACTGCTAAGACTCTTCGGAAATAGGTATTTTAAAAGTTACCATATGCATAGTAAAATTTTGAAATTCAGAATTGTATTCTTATTAGCTACAAAAATAGCAGCCTGTTATTGTCCTATGATCACAAGGATTGCCTATGAGTGCCCTTCTATAACTATAGAGCACTACTACTGAAAATGTGTATGTTCCGATTGGTGCGGCTTAGCTCTAGGGGGGCGATATTCATTCCGGAGAACAAGAAAGTCAAGCCTTTAGAGGCATGCACACATAGGAATGTGCTTCTGATGAATAAATGTAGTACTATAACTGGTACCTTATAGTGCCTATTACTGGGCAGAAAATTTAAAGAAGGACACTTGCTCTCTTTTTGTGAAAGCAGTGGTCTCTCTGAAGATGTCCAACTCCCCCCCCCCCCCTTTCAGGTCTTTTCTTTAGCTCTACAATCAGCAAAGCCTTTAGCACTACAATCAGTAAAGCTGATTTGACTCAGCAGGGGTTGTGACCTCTACAGAGAGATCACTGCTTCCACACAGGGAGCAAGGATCCTTCTCGGCATCATGCTGGTGAAGAAAGTCTTCTCTCAAAGAAAAATATTTGCAAGGCTTTAAACACTTTTGTTTTGATATACCTGGAATATATTTAGCTGAATTGCACTGAAGGTTCAGTTGGGCTTTAAAGCAAAAATAATCTCTTTGAATCAGCATTACCTATTTTTAATCCTTATACTGCTAGCATTCGTAAATAGGTAGAAAGGTATATTAAATTCTTTTTAACTTTTTTATTTTTTTTACATTTCTTTAGTTGCTTCCTGTTTTCTGGCCTAGGCCAAAATGATGTCAAACAAGTCTTTATGGGCTTTTTTTTCTTTCTTTCTGGAGAAGGGGAGAAAGGGCTTTCTCCGCTTAGCATGTCCTGCTGCCTGCATGCCTGAGATAAGCACAGAAGGATTCCAGGAAGTAAATGCTACATGAATCATCTGCCCTTACTCGAGATGGCCATGGCTAGAAATGCTAGAGGGGTGTTTCTCAACAAAGTAAAGTATGGAGACATGGATAGATGGGTGCATTTGCTTTGAATAATACAAATTAATTAAATGACATTTTCAGTTTGTGGTGCTCAGATACAGTTCAATTTTACTTTAAAGAGGTTGTATACCCTCCTGTATACTTTGTACCTATAGGTAAGACTAGAATTAGGCTTACCTATAGGTACTGTAAATATCTCCTAACTGTGCGCCGTTCTGGAGACATTTACTGTATACTGCGCCAATGATGTCAACGGCGCATGCGCTCTGAAGGAACGGCCCGTGATGTTTTTTCAGGAGCGTGTGCCGTGACCAATGGCTCCCATGCACTGGAGTGACGTCACGCGGCTCCGGCCAGTCACACAGCAGGAGTCCGCGGCCATGGAAAGGAAGACGGGCAAAGATGAATGTGGCCTGCAGCAGGAGCGGTGCCGGCTTCGTTTTGTTGGGTAAGTGTCACATAATGTGCTAGTATGCGATGCATACTAGCACATGATGCTTTTAATTTGCAGGTAAGAAGAAAGCAAGAAAAACCCATCAGGGTTCACTTCCTCTTTAAGGATTTCTCCTTTTCCTATCCAGAACACAACTGATCCTTTCAATGTGCATGCAATGAAAAATGGCTTTTTATTTATAAATGTCAGCAACTGTATTTTCATACAAGCTAAGGCTCTACTGTTTTAGATTTGCTGCCTCTTTATGGTCACCTAGAAATAATTTTAAGGATCACAGGCTGTCCTCCGTGATGTCCTGGCTCACAGCCCTCAATGTGCTATTCCCACATTATCTTGTAATGCAGTGTGGGATTTTCAGGAGATAGCCAGGCCTGTCTAATGAACTGTTCTATCCCTGTGTGTGCCCAGATGATGTATGAGCTTTTCATGGCGTGATCACTCTGTAGACTCCCAGGACGCTTTGCTTACTGAAAAAAATCCTTATTCAAAGTCCAAAGGCAAGACAAGGACTGAAAAAAGGGCGGTGTTGTGTTGCCACTAGATAATTGATGAAATTAATATGAAATATACTCTCGGCCGGTGACGTGAGAAAGGGGGTTGTAGCTGGTGTTCAATCTATGATCAGCAGAGATAGGTGACCTCCATATAAACTCACTGTGAGATGCTTTACAGAAAATCTTGTATTTTGATTTGCTTGAGGTATATTGTGGTTTTGTGGTGTGTTATGTGTCCCTGTTAGATACAGATAGTACTTATTATCAGCATTCTTTAAAGGCAAACTCAGTGCTGCTGATCTATTCAGTCCTTTTTCAGCCACTTCTGGTCTACATACACTTACTTGAACATCGGCTGCACATCATTGGACCGGCTTCCTGACAGTGATACCAAATGCCTGTGCAATGTGTCCATGCCTCTTATAGACTTAATCCAGGGAGCATTTGACAGGGTGACAAGGCATTTGCCCCAACAGCTAGTTCTTGAAACTAAAGCCGGGTACACACTATTAGTTTACTATTATCCCTATCACTATTAGTTAAACTGTCAGCTCCGGTCAAAGACGCTGTACTAACCATGTGAAGTGTTCTCCACCGCTGAGCTGTTGTGTTCTGACAGGGGGACGTCAGGGACACCCCCCACCCCGCCAGCTCACTCCGATCTGCGCTCTGCCATTGGCTGAGAGCGCTGATCGGGAGTCGGTCAGATGCTGGTTTTCCAGCATGCAGGTTCGACAGACGTCGGCCAAAGGGTCAGCTTCTGTCGGACAGACCGACATACACACAGGAAGAATGTCGGACGTTTTTTTTCCCCGGCAAATGTCTCCGGACATTCTGCCCGTATGTATGGGGCTTAAAAACCTAAATAAGATTTTATTAATTGGATTTACCTATGCTTAAAGTGGTTGTAAACCTTTACATATACCCACTGAAGTGACTATCCTCAGGTGATACACAGAGATGAAAAAAATCCTGCTACATAGGTTGTACCTGTTTATCTGTGATCCTCTCTTCTCTACTCCCTTCTAAAGCACACAGTTTACAAAGCATTTCTGAGCTTCGGAAGGTGTGTGTGTGTGTGTTTAGGGAGATCTGATGTCACAAACTGCAGAGCACAGAGCAGGGAACTTAGTGTAATCTGAGGCCTGAGTGGAGGGAATGGACACACCTCTCATAAGGAAGCATGCACAGTTGAGGCTGTCAATCACCTTTTGTGTGTTGGAGTGGGAATGGGGCCATTTTCCAGAATTCTGTGGTGTTGGAATAACTTGTCAGAAGTGATTCATGCAGATAATAGAAAGAAAAGAGAGCAGGTAGGAATCATGCTAAATGCTTTGGATTGAGACTAGAACACACTATAGAGCAGTGGTTCTCAACTCCTGTCCTCAGGACCCACTAACAGGCCAGATTTTAAGTATTACCTTGGTGAGATGCAGACTAGAATACTGCAATCCCTGAGCAGCAAATTATATCACCTGTGATGCATTTCAGTTATCTTGCAAACCTGGCCTGTTGGTGGGCCCTGAGGACTGGAGTTGAGAGTAACTGCTATAGAGGGATATGATTTGTTAATTTTTCATTTAAGAGGTTTACACCATTTTAAATGTTTTAAATGCCTTTAAATGCTTCTTTGTATGGTTTTTAAATCCATATCTGCTCATTACAAAAAAAAAAAAGATATTGCTTCCTGCTTAGTAGAACTGGACAGTCTGTCCTACCAGAAAATGAACACATTCTATAAGGTTAAAGCGAAGATCCACCCAAAAAGGGAAGCTCCACTTGTTCAACCCCCCCCCCCCTCCACTGACACATTTTTGTTGGGGGAGCGGGTACCTGGTTTTGACAGATACCCACTCCCACTTCTGAGTAAGATCGCCACTCTGCAATCTACGACATTTAAGGCCCCTCCTCCTTCCCCCTGCTGACTTCTGGGAGACACACAGGTCCCAAAAGATGGCGGGACTATTCAGAAAGCACAGCTCGCAAGGCAAGGCTTCCCTTCCTGTTTCCCTTACTATAGGTACCAGTGCCTGCGCCCAAAGTCGATTCACAAATTGGCTAGGGGTTCCGACATTGTGGGATCCCTGGACAGGTACGTTTCCTTATATTAAAAGGCAGCAGCTACAGTATTTGTGTTTTTTTTTTTGTTTTTTTGACAGGCTGGAACTCCTCTTTAAAGTTTATGCATAGCCAACATTTTCTTGTTCTGTTTTGGATGGGGTAGTAAAGGATTTGAACCTCTGATTTGAACCTCTGTCAAGTCTATGTTGCTGTCTGTGTCAACAGTGGGGATATCTGCCCTCATTATTTGTTCTAGTATTATCACCAACACATAAAGCGATGAAAAATCTAAAATTTACGTTTGTTACCATAAGAAGATGTGAAAGGGTTAGAACAGAATACAGAATAAAGACATTTAGGCAATCAAAAATTAAAACAATGCAGTGGCTATAAAGGAATAATGATGGATTGAAAAAAAAACGAACAAAAAAAATAAACAAGAAGCTAAAAAATGTAGGAAGCAAATGCTAAGATGTCTCTAAAAATGCTAATAATAGTCAATCACTCTTTGTATCATTATAAAAAAAGTCAAAATCTCAGCAGTCTTTACTTGATATGGACACTTTTGCTAGAGATCTAAACTAATTTGTTAAAAATACTTTACCCCCCTTACATGGCACACTACAAATACTAAATAGCCTCTTTACATGATTGAAATGTGTGTCGCCTTTATTAGTTTGGCCACATGGGAATTTTAAGGTCACACGCTCTCCACCTCCTCCTTCTCTTCTATTCCCTGCCCTCCCCAGCACTCTCGCCTTCGTACTTGTTGAAAAGGTCTTGGCTACTTCCAAAGTGATGTATGCTTGTTTCTCTGAAATCTAATACCCTTTTGTACTATCCTTAACTCAAACAAAGATTAGATTTTATTGAAATTGAAAATCAGAGCTGTACACTTAGGTCTTCAAGAAATAGGACCCGGGAACCTTTCTGGCAAAAACGTTGATGTATTGTCATATTTAAACAATGGAAATGATAAAAATTGGTTTACCAAGTAAATTGAAATGTAACCTTTTCTGGGAAAATTCACAATGACAATTCATTTTGAAAAAAAAATAATGCTGTTTGGGAGAAAATGATATGTTGGTATGTATTCTATTCATGAATGTTTACCCAAGTAAAGACATTTAAAAAAAAAAAGAAAAGACGGAACTAGACTTAAAAGTGGTTGTAAACATCAGGTGATACACAGAGACCAATCCTCCTACATAAGTTGTACATGTTTATTTACGGCCCTCTCACCTCTACATACATTCAAAGTCCACCATTTAGACAGCATTTCTTAGCTTCAGAGGGCAAGGGGCGGGATCTCATATCACACACTGCACAGTATACAGCTAAGTGTAATCTGACAACTGAGTGGATGGAATGGCCACACCCCCCTCTACACAGTCTCACAGGGAAACATGCACAGCTGAGGCTGTTAATAATGTGTTGGCATTGATTGCTGGATCAATATCCAGACAGATGTGCTCAGGTACCTCCATAAACATAAAACACATTGGTCATTTGGAAGCTATCTGATGATATGCACTTGGAGAATGGTGTCCTACAAGCAATGTTGATCAATAATTAGCCAAGTGTTGCACAAAGGGTCAACCAGCACCACATCCCAGAACATTTTTAATGGACAACAGCTCCCACAATAAAGGTAGCCAAACTGGTATTGCAGGACTTTTTGTTGGTGGGATGTCTCTCAAGGAGGAGAAGACTCCCATATATAAAATAAAAGCAGCCCTTATTGGTGTGACTTCAACCCTACATAAGTATATAAAGGTTAATTTTTTATTAAGTACGTGTGTCTCCATTTCCTTGAGAGACAACCCACCAACAAAAAGTCCTGAAATATCTGTTTGGCTTCCCTGATTTGGTGCTGGTGTCCATTCACTGACCTATGCTGGAAAATTAGACTAAGCACAGAAGGTAGGAAAAACTGTTGATTTTTAGATAAATTCGTACCCAGGTGAATACCTCCGCTCATGCTGTACAAATCATCCAGTTGTCTAATGAACCTGACCCAACTGCAAGTATAAGATAATGACACTATTATACCTACCTTACAGGCCTCCTCTTGAGTCAAGATAAATATTGAGCTATTGTAAACATTCAGTGCAAAATCCCTTTACTTTTTGGTAATTTGGTATCTTGGGAACACATGAAAGTTCACAAAACAATGGAAATATCAGTGGAGTAGCAAGGGACGTATTTATTGTAATGGGCCAAAGCCCAGGGCTGTAGAATAAGGTAAAAAAAACATTTTAATTTGAACTGCAAACCAAAAGTGAGGAGTAAAATGTGCTTATCTCTGCTAACAAGCGGTTGAGATGCCTCACCGCAAAACAGCTAAACCTTGAAACTGTTTTCAGAGGACAACATGCACCTGTTATAGGAGACAATTTATTTAAAATCAGCTCAATTTCACAGGTATTTAACAAATCTTTTTAATTTAAACTACAGTAAACAAATGAACTGTAAAATGTGGTTATCTCAGCAAACATGCAATCGAGCTGCCTGAGCACTAATCAGCTAAACCTTGAAACTGTTGTCAGAGGTCAACATGCACTTGTTTTAAGAGAAAAGGTTTGTAAAATCAGTTCAACTTCATAGGAGCAGAATTTATTTCTGTTATACGAGAAAATGTATCTAAAATCAATTTAAGTTTAAAATAATTAAATAATTCCCTTTAATATAAACCACAAACACCTCTTTGTAGTAGCTAATATACGATGGCTTTGTTTCTTTGGGTTGTCTCACTATAATAAAGATTTTCTGCTTGAAGCTTGTAGCTCTAAAACGCTCAGCAAGCCAAAACCCATTCATTTCAATGGCCCCTGTTTACATCAGAGTGTTCTGTCGCCATAAGCAAAACGCCTGAAGCTCAAAAAAGTACATGAGCTTCTTTTTGGAAGATTAAAAGCATTTTTGGCCCCATAGAATTTAATAGAAACGCCTGACTTGAGCGTTTTACAAGTTTTTTCTACTCACATAGCAGCTCTCCACCCCTAATTTCCACTAATTTCCCCTTCCTCTCCTCCCCTTAGTGCTTTCTATTGGCTAAACAAAAACTTCTGAAGCTGTAAAACACTTGTAATACACTTCTAAAACGCTTTAAAAAAGCTCGTAAAAAGCTGCAAAAAAGCTTAAAAAAAACCTGCCAAAAAAGTGCCAGTAAATCGATACGCTCGGGTGAGAATGGAATTTAGGGGAAAACTCCACATTGGTCTGTATACATACCGTATATACTCGAGTATAAGCCGACCCGAATATAAGCCGAGGCACCTAATTTTACCACAAAAAAATGGGAAAATGTATTGGCTCGAGTATAAGCCTAGGGTGTCCATCTGCATGCCTCACTGTGCCTCACTTTGCCTCATTGTGTCATGTGCATGCCTCACTGTGCCTCAGTGTGTCCATGTGCATGCCTCACTGTGCCTCACTGTGCCCATGCCTCACTGTGTCCATGCCTCACTGTGCCCATGCCTCACTGTGTCCATGCCTCACTGTGCCCATGCCTCACTGTGTCCATGCCTCACTGTCACTGTGCCCATGCCTCACTGTGTTCATGCCTCACTGTGCTCAATCTCCCTACCTGATCTCCGGCGCTGTGTGACTAGACTGACGCTTAACATGGGAGTCTATGGAAGGGGTGCCCGGCTTTGAAAAATCAGTGCTCCCCGGCCGTAGGTTCCCCGGACAACAAACTTTGCACACTTGTAGAGGAAGAGTGGGGCTACATGTGTGCTATGCTTGGTGTCCAGGGGACCTACGGCAGGCTGGGATCAGGTGCACAAAGTTGAAGATGGACACAGACTCGAGTATAAGCCGAGGGGGGCATTTTCAGCACAAAAAAATGTGCTGAAAAACTTGGCTTATACTCGAGTATATACGGTAATGAATATTAAAAATGCTTATGTAAAAGTAATTTTTATGTAATTTTCACATTTTTAACCTGCTCTTCCATATGTTAGTTACTATGTTTCAGATACAGGGAAAAAAACGCTCCTACTAGTAATTTATTTTTACATTTTAATATACCAGCTTTACCACCCAGGAGGTATAGCACTCTGGATTTTCTTGAAAGTGTTTTTATAAAAATAGGGGGGTTAAAATGTAGTAAAAGGAGAGAGCAATTTAGTGTCAATAATGGCATTTTTGATTTCTATGGTAAAAGGGCACAGTGCACTCATGCATTACTATAAAATCTAATCACAATGAGCGGCCTCTTTTCTCGGGAACTAGATGCCTAAAAAAAGATGGAGTTAATGTCTGAGGTGCTTTAATGCTGTTAAAAGCAAGACTAAATTCTCAACCAATAATTTTGCCGTGACCCTTCCCTCCTACGGTCCTCTCTCTCCAGCTCCTTACGATGCTTTTGAATGCAGACCATAGGCCTAGAAAGGTTATTGATGTAATATCAAGTTTTTTTTTTTCTTTTGACGTCAATACTTTTTTAAGTAACAGAAATTATTGGGTGTTTTTTATATAGATAAGCACTCTGCGGGTGTCTATAGAAAGCAACCTTTTCATGAGGCTTTTAAATCCAAACGCCTTTTTTGTCACTAGGCAATCCATAAAGCTGCCAAGTTCAAATTTTCAGCTATTACTGAGGCAATAATTCTTCTGTATTTCGTGAGGTGGATTTGACATCTTACCCTCGTGCTAATTAGAATTCAAGTCTCAGCTATTGTAGCACAGTGTACAAAATCATTTCAAACCAGCCTATCTCACAATGAAGGACTCCTATGGAAGCAAGGTCCCGCTGGTCACAATTTGTCATAGGCTCAAAAAAAAAAAAAAAGCAAAAATATTCATCAGTTGCTAAATACAAAGCAAGCACTAAATATGACAGTGTGTGGCATATTCAATTTATTCAAAGAAATACATATATTTATGAAATCAGTTTTTTTTTCTTGAATTTTACAGTATACTTTGCTGTTCAGATTAAAAGGGTTTCTTATTAAAGGCTTTTTTATTTTTTTTATAGCTGAAATAAAAAAAAAGATGTTATACTTACCGGCTCTGTAAGAAGATTGCATAGAGCTGTCCCTTACCTTCCCTAAGGCAGTCCCCCACCAGCGCTGTTTGCTCCTTCTTCATCCATGTGCCCCTTTAGCAAGGGGCAATGCTAATGGGGCACTGCGCACTCCCAAGCCGGACTGTGCGCATCCATAGACACACACAGCGCTGGTAAGCCACGCCCCGCTCCCTCGTCACAAGAGTGTGACTGAAAGCAGCGGGAGCCCATGGGGGGGTTGGGGGAGGACAAGTAGTGTTGTTTTTTTTGCCTTAATGCAGACAAACATTTAGACTTTAAAACCACTTCAAACAGATCTAAGGTAAACTGTCTCATATAACAGTTGTATTTTTAAGGTCCATTTGTTTTGTGGTCAGGCATCCCAATTGCCTGCTTAGGTAACCAATTATAAAAGAAACAGAGGCACTCTGACATGAGGGAGGGCTAGCATTGTGTGCCAGTCAGGGTTCTGTTCAATTCATATAGGCAAGTATCATTACTATAATGATAGGTGGTGAAGTTTATTAGGGGTTTATATCTAAAAAAGGAAATGAAAAAAATTATATACATGAAAAGAAACAAAAAAAATTAAAATTCCTATTCCTTTAAAGCATGTTAAACAGCATAGTGCTTGTGTGCTGCCACTTGTCCCTTTGTATGCTGTAAAAAACCTGGTTAATCCTGCCTGTTCCTCTGTCCCCCCCATGTCAGGGGTAGGCAACTTTGGTACTCCAGCTGTTGTGAAACTACAAATCTTATCATGCCTCTGCCTCTAGGAACCATGGCTGTGATTGTCAGGGTCTTGCAATGTCTCATGGGACTTGTAGTTTCACCACAGCTGGAGGGTCGAGGTTGCCTATCCCTGCCCTATGTAAACTGACCACGGTAATCATGGCTGCTGATCCATGATAATGTGGTCAGTTTACATGCCTCTGTCTTCCCGCTGCTCTCCTTCTCCCCCTCCCACCCTGTCAGCTCCTGTGTGTGAGCCGCCCCTCCCCTCCCGCCACTATCCCATACAGCACTAAAGTTACTGATCGGAATTCCTGCCAGCCCCTCTGTAATAATAAGGTATTCTTCACAGAGTGTGTTTTTTGAAAATTTGGCAGCTACATACCTTTTTCACATTGCTGATGTGCGGTCATGTCATTTTCTATTATTCCCGTCTGACAGAAGCCAACCAAATGGCTGGCTTCTGTTGGACTGGCTGACATTCACATGGGCTGAACGTCAGCCCATGTGTAATAGGCATTACTATTAAGAAAAACTGTGGTGTCATAGCCACACCCCCAAGTCTGCTGATTAGACAGAGGAGCAGCAGCAGACTGCTGATGTCCTCCCTCTTCTCATTCTAATCTCCCCTCCTGTCATCATGTTTCTTTTTAGCACAGTGCTGCCCCTCCCTCTACTTGTCTGAACACTGTACAGCGAACGCAAGAGGATGATATCAAGTCAAATTCATACACTTACACTGATAGTTAAAAAAAATACCTTTAACAACTTATTCATTTTATTTTTATTTATTTATTTCAAGAACTTATATAGAGCCATCAATTCACGCAGCGCTTTACATATACATTGTACATTGACATCAGTCCCTACCCTCAGGGAGCTTACAATCTATGGGTCCCTCACTGACACTCACATTCATACATACACATACTAGGGCCAATTTAGACAGGAGCCAATTAACTTATGAAGAGCTGATTTAATCTGTGTCTTTAATACCTTACTGGAGATTGGCTGTAAAAATTTCCCCTTGTTTTAGGCAACTGTTGATTGCCAAATTCTTCTAAATTCTATCAGATTTGCAGAAATGATGTATTCCCTGATTATTCAGCACAAGATTTCAGCAAAGACATTTCACTACCAATAGAGAAAAAAAAAAATCCTAATTGTCCTAAGTTTTTTTTTTAAAGTGTATTTTTTCAAAAGAACGGCTACTAAAACACCGCTTTATCACATTTATTTAATCCCATGAGTACAAGCCAAGCTCAGGCATCAGCTAAATGTGCTGATGTATTAAGAGTGAATAATATACCTTGTAAGTGTTCTGTTTACACATGAGGTTACCAGACTGATCCAAGTCAAGAACGTGTCCCAGAGGCAAAGACATCCTGTCAGCTCTTCTCAGAGTTTCCATACAATACACCGCAGAGGTGCCGAAACAAAAATTGTGAACGTCTTGTACAGGCTCAGCCATGGATTGGCTACTGAAAGCACCAAAGAATGTTCTGCTGAGCCAAAATAAAATGTTTTGATGAAAAAAATGCTCTGGAAAATGACTAGACGATGAAATTATTAAACACATATGTTCTTGTTCTAGCCTACTGTATGTTTATTGTGTATAATAAGAGGTTTTATTTAAGAACACGCAACACTTATATGTGTTGAATTGTATGTCAAGCCAAAAACTGGGGAAGGATTAGATCTCCTGTTGGGTTTTATTGCGAACTGGTGCTGGGCTGTGCTAGAGGGATTTACCCTCACTTCCTGTCTTGCTGACAACAGTTTCCACAGACAGGAAGTGGGGGAAACTCTTCAACAGCAATACATACAGAAATAAAAACCTGAATAGGATTCTAATACTCTACTAAATAAAATCCCTATTTTTTTCTGTTGCTATGAGAGAGTTTCCCTTACCTAATCTAGTAATACATTGTCACCAGCATAGGACATTATTATTATACAGTATTTATGTTGCGCCAACAGTTTATGCAGTGCTTTACAATGTAGAGGGGTGACAGGACAATTACAATACAGAAGGAATAGAAGGGCCCTGCTCATGGAGCTTACAATCTAAAGGACATGAAGATGAATCGCTCTAACGGAGCCCTTGACGGCAAAAAAGACCTGATAGGAGTTCTAATCCTTTCCACTCAATCCAAGAAAAATTGGCTTGACATATGCTTGCCGCAGCACCCGAACAGCCCCCTTGGGCTGTATTGTAGGCTTTAGGTGGGCAGCTGGGGGAGTATCAACCACCTGTTTTTTTTTTTACTACCCTCGTTTTGAAAGTGGCATTAGAGTGTATCTATAGCTAATTATTTGGATAGAATTGGGAAAAGTTAAAGTATACCCAAAGCCAAAACATTTTAAAAAAAATTACATAGGTAGGTAATGGCTAATACCTCTATCAGTTTTTTTTTTTTGTGTGTGTGTAACTACTTGATGGGCCTATGGGACAGAAAGTGAAAAGAACTCTCCCCAATGGAACACGGATGGTGAAACGGACAGAAAGTGAAGGGAAATCTCTCCAATGGAACACGGATGGTGAACCAGACAGGGGTATTAACCAAAGCCTATTTTATCCAAAACTAAAGAAGTCTTTCACTCAGTTCCTGTTGTGTCTCCAGAATGGCATTTTAAACTGGACTTGTCTGCTTTAGGTCTACTAGCCTATCCAGATATGTATGTTACTTAAGAACTTCTGATTTCCATGAGCTAAGGGGGGGTTTGGGACTTTAAATAAAACGTGTAGAAACACACGTTTCCATCCCTGTCTGTGTACAAAAAAAAGGGGGTTGGGACTTTAAATGAGGTAAGTTTCTGTATACACTTCTGATTTCTGTTGTGCACCATTACTAATGATTAAGCACTATGGATTAGTGTGAAACGCGTCAGTGGTGTTCCGTCTGCTGTGACATGTTTTTTGTGATCCTGTTTTACTAATAAAGGCAACATTTTTTGGAGTGCGGCTATCCAGATATCTCCTTATATCTTCAGTGCACCATCACTAGTTGGGCCAAAAAGCCGAACCTTCACATAGATAGACGTGACAACAGTTCGATATAGATAGAAGATTCGACATGATGGTGACAACAGCGATCTGTGTCTATCGAATCTGCGGTTGAATGTGCCTAACCTTAACTCTATTAGTCCAAGATTATTCGACATAGAGAGAAAAGATTCGACATTTTAGAGACATGAAGATTCGACGAAGCAGCTAAAAACATATGAGCGGACATTTATGGTAAAATGCTCCGCCCATAGGCTATAGAAGAATTCTAATGTTGGTTGACTAGTAATAATAATTAATAAATATAATTATTACTATTAAATATAACATTAGAATTCTACTATAGCTTGTGGGCGGAGCATTTGAAATGTACGATTGCGGCATCGTACAGTTTACCTGCTTCGTCAAATCTTCTTAGAACATTCGACAGACACCATAAGCCTTCAATGACAGATTCGACCTTAATTCATTCAGATTTTCGGACTAATGCATTTTTTACGTAACAAAATAAATAAAAACGAATTTCGGAAGTAACTAAATAATTGAATTTTTCGGACGAAAACGAAATTCCGAAACAAAATATTTCAGTGTGCACATGTCTAAAATGAACCCCATTATGTGCTAAAAGGTGTCTCTCTTCATCATTTCAGAAAGTTAGGAGGTATATATACATATAGAAGCTACCTATTGCCAGGCACATGTTTTAATTCCCAAGGCGTCTATCAGGGTCCCTTTTCCGCTGTGAAAACCCTTGGAAATCTGGGTCACCCTACCTTTTTCTTAACCTTTGCTATTATCAAAGGATGCACGTGTGCTCCAGCCCCTAGAAGTGTGTGCTGATAGGCTAAACTAGTTGCTGAGTTGTAAATTAATTTGTCCACCTCTTAAGTTGGCCTGTGGGAGACCTAGTTCTAAAATTCTGACATAGGGACGTCAGCTATAGAAGTAGTCTGTTGACTCATCCTGTTTAATGAGGACATAACACATGTCTGTTGTCACATCCAAGGCATAGCTCAGCCAGACATCCACTAAACCAAGCTGTATTTCAAGGCAACATTGACTTATGGCTCTCCAAGGGCTGTGTCATTCTACTGTTACAATATAGCACAGTGAGACATGGCGGGTTCGTACAAGAACAGATCAAGTGTGGTGTCAGGGGAGCGATGAATGTTCACCCTAAATATTGGACTTGTCTGCCGAAAGGTCAGATTATTTTCACTTGTAAACATTCCCAGTTCAGTCTCCCGTATCTCCCACATGTTAATAATCAACTTTAAATCACTAGTTAAGGACATGCTCTGCAAATTCACACAAAGTGCAACAAAAAAACACATTCCGGTCATACCAAGACTTTAAAGTTAAAAAGAAAAAAATATATAAACTGTAGTTAAAGCAAAAAACTGTAACAAAGGAAGGGGGGTCATCCAGAGCAACAAATCAGATCCCAGCTGTCATTTTTGGGCAGCAAGGTAGAAGATTAAGGAAGGCCATACATGGTTTGAATCTCCTGATGAACCAGCCAAGATTCGAACCCGGCAGGCAGGTACCAAGGGCAGGCTGAATGCACCAAGTTATCAATTGATTAACTTGGCTACAACCAGCATGCTGGATTTTTACTTGCGATTATCGGTAGCGCTACAGCCGCTAGCAATAAGCACTGTCTTCTCCCGGTGGGGACGGCTTCCTCTGACCCCCTCGCCGGCAGAAGACAATGGCCTGACAGGAGGAATTCCTGCATAAACACTGTCTGTGTTGATGGGGGAATCTAGCAAATTTCTGCTTATATGGGTGGCCTGTCTGTTAACAATACCTCTGCGATAAAAATAATACTTTCAGACTTCCAAAGATTGATGTTGCCATGTCCCTCACTACCAACTGCCAGCCTTCAGCAGATGTAGAACTTCATAGATCAGATTGAGACTAATTCACTGACACTTATAATGGATCACATGATCTTTCATCAACTGCCACAAAAGTTTGAATATTTAAAGCAGTATTAAATGTAAAAGCAAACATTTATTATATTGCAGCTTACCAAATCTTAGATGGGGTGGCTGCATTCGTTTTCTTTTTTAGTCTTTCTTTCCTTTATTTTCACCTAGTGATCTGGCCAGTAGGTCTGTTATATTTCAACAGAATAAGCTGTCCTGCAAATTTAGCAGTTAGAGTGTTGAGAAAAATGATTTACCACTAACAGGGTCCTTACAATGATCAGCTTTTATTTATTTGTATAAAACCTTTATCATAAGAGGAAAAATAACAGTTGCTGTAACTGCTTAAAAAGCTGGAGTATGGCTTCAATTTGTTAGTGTATTTAAATCTTCTAGTCGATCTAACACCCCCAGCCCCCCCCGCCCCGCTACCTTCCATTTGGACAATGCTGCTATCCAAAGGTGTCTCTGTTGCTCCCTCCTCCAGAGTGGAGACACAAGAGGTGTGATACTGGGCAGATCACCATGTGAAAGCAAAGAGGGAAACGCACCTACAAAAAAAAAAAAAAAGGATGTAGCCACATCTAATGATTGGTAAGCTGCACTATATTACTTTTTTGGTTTTGGGTTTAATACCGCTTTAATTAACTAATCTGATTCATATCAACAGGATTTTATTAATTTTGTAAGTGATGCATACGCCCTAGTGTTATTATCATATAGGTGTACTTAGTAGTTAAAGAGGAACTGCAGTCTGCTCACATAATTTGTAATAAAAACATCTTTGCCATTCTAAAGCTTCCCTCCAACCACTTTGCATACTTGTGCGTCCAATCTAACTGCTATGCTGGCGGTATATGGGTGGTTGTCGTTTCATCCTTTTGCGGTCTTTTAAAAACTTTTTTAATCACTGTATTTAGTGTTCTCTCTTTTTTCAAAAATTGTTTTATTATTTTTATTGTCAGATATGTGTATTAAAATGATGCTAATTGATAAATCTCTCATGAATTGTTTGTGTATAATCCTGACAGAATATTATGCTCCTGACGAAGCGTCTCGGAACGCAAAACTAGTTGAGCAAAGCAAGATTCACATCTTTGAACTTACCGGATCTATGAATAAGGCTAGCCAGTCCCTGTGTACATCGTTCAACTCAGTTTTGTGTTTGTTGGATATGCATTATTTTATTAGAATTTTACATGTTATTATAATTTCTGGGAAGTGTGTCTAGTACTTTATTTGGGATCCTATATTGATTATTGATGATTATCATAAATGTCATTTTTCTAAAATGTATTAATGTATTTTTATTAAGACTTAATAATTTTTTCTACAAATAATTTAAAAAAAAACTAGATTTTTTACAATACTTACCTATGTGCTGTCTAAAGTCCATTCTTAGTTCAATTTATGTGTCTTCACTTTGCATATTATTTTATATATAATTTGATTCTGTACTTGCCAAATATGCTGCAGAAATCTCCCTCCACTGAGTCTGGCTGCAACCATTTTAACTGTGGGCAGCTGAAGCTGCTGCCTGTTCACTTCCTGGATTTACACAGACAAACAGAGGCACACCTCCAGATCTGCAGCTCTTATTGGCCCTCTTATGACTAATCCCCCCTCCCTTCCTAGCAAACTTTAATGAGAGTGAGAGAGAGAGCTGTGCATGATGTCATAAGCCTAGGCTTTTTACCAGACAAGAAACAGGAAGTGGGCTGTATAAGGTATTTACTGGCAGAAAAAAAAAGTTTTACTATCCAAAGTTAAAACAACAAAGGCAGAAAATGTAATGGATGGAAAGATGAAAAAATGACTTAAGTTCCACTTTAAGGTACATTTATCCAACAGATGGTAATAATAATATAACATCTTATTACTTTTGGATTACTGTAAGGCAGAATTTGCATTACTCTTTGTTATAAAAAATGGATGTATAATAGGAACCAGAGGTAGTATTAGGCAAACTCTGACATGTAAAGCTAATTATTAGGGAAACTATGAAGGGTATTGGAAAAATTAGAGGGCATCACTGATGAAATTAGTCCATTATGTTTTTTTTTATTGACTACAACGTAAAGGTAAAAAACGTGTTTCAGAGACTCATGCCACTACTATATCCTTTTTCTTGAGGCAAGTCCAATACAGATTTATATTTATTGTCAGCATACAAGTCCTGATGAAGAGGGATTTGTGATCCTCTGGGACGTGTTGGATACTTCATTTTAGATGGTAATGAATAAAACATACTGGACTGATTTATTCTGCACTCTCATTCTTCAGAAACCTATAAATGCTTTCAGGCACTTCTGAGGTTACTCTTGTCATTGGAGAGAAAGTTTTCAGAAACTGGGATGCCGATTCTCATACATTCAAGGAGTCCAGCACTTCTACAATACACATCTACGTTTTGCTGCTGGAATCTATGACACACATTCTTACAGTCAAATAATATATAGTATCTAACAATATCTATGACTTGAAAATCTATGCCTAACCTTGACTAATTTGTATTTAATTACACGTGCAGTGAGCTAAATGATGAAAGCCAAATTACACTACATTGTATAAGGTTCAGTGACCCCTGACCCCCCCCACATGTGTCCTCTAAATCTTTCAACGGTATGCGCTGTTTACACCTAGGGAGGTATAGCCTATCTACGCTGTAGTTATAGGCACTTAGATAGTCATGTAAACTATGCAAAATAAAACTATACATTAAAGTAATATATTTCTATTGAAGAGTCTCACCTGGTACATAGAAAAACTATCCAAACAAATAACTTTTCACGCTTATTAGTTTGCATTAAAAGCTAAGGCTGTGTGAGGTCTGGATTTACTCTGTAACCAGCAGTGTCAAGACTAATGACTTGTTAGGTAAGATTTAATAGCAAACATGCCCATAAACAAGTTATTAGCACGTAATTCTTAAAGTATTACTAAACTCACAACAGTAAAATCAGTCTGTATATGCAGTAAAGCATTCTTGCTATACTCACTGTGGAACCTAAGGGGTTAATCCTCTGCATTCATGGGTGTCCGCTGAACTTTTTTCAGGGGGGGGGGGGCAATACATTGCAATACAAAAAGATGTACACAGTGGTGTTGTGGCACAGGCACTGCTGTTACCTGTAGTTCTTCAGTGATAGGGCAGGCCCTGGCAGCGTATTCAGTCTCTTGTCTCGGCCACTGCAAGCCACGCACCTGTGGGAGGAGCCGGCGCCGCGCCGGCCGGATCGGCATAGGCACATTTACACAGGCAGTGGCAGGCTGAGGCAGCAGCCAATCACGGAACAGCTGGGTCAGGGTCACGTGATGTAAAGCAGAGGCAGAGCCAATCCGATGCTCAGGCCGGGGGTGAGGAGGGAGGGATGGATAGTTGGAAAATACTGAGAGCAGCCCCAGCCCCAGGCCAGCAGCAGTCTGAAGACTTAGAAAAAAAAGTCCATGGCTTCCGCGGAGGTGGCCATTGCAACACAGGGGGCAAGTGTGTGTCTTCACTCTGACTTCCAGGGGGGGCAATTGACCCCCCTTGCCCTATGGAGTGGACGCCCATGTCTGCATTGTTTAAAAAAGTCTGTTTGACCATTTCTTCTCTGATCCTCCCCTTCTTCCACAGCCCCCAATCCATCTCCTGATAAGACAGAGCCTTTGGAGTCACTCTGCACATGCTCAATTTGCTGTGCATTGTTAGAGAGATATTTTTTTTCTAGGGAGGGTGCATGTGATCAGCAGATGGCCAATCAGCACTGTCTAGACCAGGGGTGTCCAAACTTTTTTCAAAGAGGGACGGATTTCATGAAGTGAACATGCTTGAGGGCCGACCATTTTACCTGACTTTCTTTGAACCATTAAGACCCCTTTCACACTGGGGCGGTTTGCAGGCGCTATTGCGCTAAAAATAGCACCTGCAAACCGACCCTAAACAGAAGCTTCTGTTTCTCCAGTGTGAAAGCCAGAGGGCTTTCACACTGGAGCGGTGCGCTAGCAGGACCGCTCCAAAAGTCCTGCTAGCAGCATCTTTGGAGCGTGTTTACCGCTCCTCCACTGCTTCTTCCAAATGAAAACAATGGGAAACCGCGGCTATATCGCCGTCAATGCGCCTCTACAGAGGCGCATTGCCGCGGTAATAACCCTTTTTCGGCCGCTAGCGGGGGTTAAAACTGCACCGCTGGCGGCCGAATACGCAGCAATTCTGACGGTATAGCGCCGCTAAAAATAGCGGCGCTATACCGTCAGCGCACCACCCGCCCCAGCGTGAAAGGGGCCTTAAATGAAGTGCAAATTATGAGCTTGGGTGTTTTATGTACTTTTTTAAAATAATATTCTTTCCTTCTGCAGCCAGCCAGCCAGTGCCTCTCACTAAAGATGAGCTTGGGTGTTTCATTTACTTTTTTGTAGTGAAGACTCCTTCAGCCATCCAGCCCTCTCACTGACTGAAAGGAAGGTCGGGCGTGTTCACAAGTAGATGTGCCCGAGCCCGCAAGGAAGATGACAGCGCAGCGCCACTGCCAATCACAGGCACTGTGACATTTTTTAAAATCTCTGCCTCTGCGTGCCGAGCGCCGCTCTCATTGTTAGGATGACCGGGGCGTGTATTTACATATACATTCTAATGTGGCCCCCGGTACATCCGTGTGTTATTTATTTTATTTTTTTTGGATTCATCTTCAGCATGACAAATCCAGAGCGCCACTCTCATTGTTAGGATGAGCGGGGCGTGTAGCTGGGCGTGTTCACAAGTCTATTTGCCAGAGCCGCTATGAAGCTGTTCGTAGATGCAGAGATTTGGAAATGTCACAGTGCCTGTGATTGGCTCTGCGCGCTGTCAGCTGCATAGCGGCTCTGGCAAATAGACTTATGAACATGCCCAGCTACACGCCCCGCTACACGCCCCGCTCATCCTAACAATGAGAGCGGCGCTCGGGATTTGTCATGCTGAAGATGAATCC
Organism: Rana muscosa; assembly: GCA_029206835.1. Taxonomy (NCBI): domain Eukaryota; kingdom Metazoa; phylum Chordata; class Amphibia; order Anura; family Ranidae; genus Rana; species Rana muscosa. The sequence continues at coordinate 238,019,212 of CM055122.1, read as the reverse complement.
AAAAAAAAAAATAACACGCGGATGTACTTGGGGGGCCACATTAGAATGTATATGTAAATCCCAAGTGGGGGCCACATTAAACCGGAACGCGGGCCGCAAATGGCCCGTGGGCTGGACTTTGGACATGCCTGGTCTAGACAGATGGTCAGGGGTCATGTAGCCTCATAGGACAAATTGAGTAGAATGAAAACTACTCCTACATGCTTTAACCAGACATTAATAGAAGTTACAAGGCTGCTATATACTGCTGATAAGAGAAGGTATTTAGCAGTTTATATTGACTAAAATAATTGCATTTCCATGTTCTGTGTACTGTGGGAGACCAGATATCATGAATGCAGGCTCCTGGGTTTAGTAACACTTTAAATGTTAAGTAATCTTTGCAAAAACCTGGACATTTGTATTTAGTTGTAATGAGAGCCTCCAACAGTAGTAGGTGCGGAATACTGAATAGGCAGATCTTTCTACCTATTGGAACAATACTTGTAAGAGGGCCTAGTCCTTCCTTTTTGTTGTCTGCCGCTCTGCTACCTCTCATCCCCCACATTCCCATTGGCCCATTTCTATGATGGGCTACATCACTGGCCAACCGAAATGTGCAGTGGGCAAAAGGGGATGGGAAAACGTTGGCACAATCACGTCAAAATGTGCGGAGGTCCGGCCATAAAAACAGTATTAGAGACTGTCGCAAGTATGAGCAAGGATGTCCGTGTTCCTGTACTTACGTTTTTTTGTTATATTGGGTTCTCTTTAACACCCACATCCCTTGTAAAGCATCTTAACAAACAAATCCAAACAGGCAATGATTACCTTTCTTGTCCTTCCCTTCTTGATTTTTTATTTTTTTTGGAAGCACTGGAAGCCTCATCTGGGATCCATTTATATGAAAATATACAGTATATAACTCTGAAACTCAAAAATGACAAGACGACGCCAAGTTTCCCCGCCTGCTGTTCAGTAAATACTAAGACTTTTAGCCTTTTATGTTTTTTTGCTGTGTTTTCATTGTTCCACTTACAATAGTGCATTAAATATTTATGAAGCAGACAGCATGGTTTGGAAAATGCATTTCATTGTGAGATGGTTGGGAGTTCATTGTCACCTGCGGTGAGCAGTGTCTGTAGGAGGGAGGGTTGCTGTGTGGTTCACCCTCACACTTAGCTGCTCTTGGGTTTCAGCATTAGCACACAAAGCCCTGTAAATTCCCTCTGAATCCGGTTAGCACCTCATTGACACGAGTCTATGGCACCTGCAGTCCACACGCTGCCTGCACATCACTGAGCACACTTGTGGAAGTCATTATGATGTACACGGGTAGCATCTCAGAAATAAACTGATTGTATGCAACACATATGTTCAGCGTTAAAGAAAATCTACAATGTGGTTATATGTCATCACATACCCTCTGGAAGAAGACAAGGCACTGATTTTCAAATATATTTTAGGCTGAGGAGTAGATGCAATTTATGAACTCCAAGCAGAAAAAAATACCAATTAATATAGTTATGTATTTATTACAAATATAAAATATATGGTTCAAAGCATCTATCTTAAAAAACATATGGGCCTGATTGTAGCCTTTTATAATCCCTTGTACAACAAAACTGAAAGATAAAGAGGCGGCACTATGGTCCTCAAGCAAAATGCGGAGCAAGAGCAGAGAGATGACCTTGTCAGTTCCCTACTGTGCCTTCAGTGTCCAATCACAGGATAAAGGCAGTGAGGCTGCATCATTCTGTGGCTTAGATTCATTTTTTTTTTGTCCTAGTGACCAGTAAAAGCGACTAGTGACCAGTGAAAGTAAGAAAAAATCCAGCATTTTAGGATTAAGCCCCAAAAAGGGTGAAACACATCTGAGTTCACTACAGGTGAAGAACAGGAGCTAAAGCCTTATTTTACTCATCTCATGCACAATATTGCAACAGGGAGTCAGTAGTGTCTGTGTGTAGACGGTCACCATTTTGTTGCAGCATTTAAAGGTGTCAAAGGAACAGGGCCTCATGTAATTCCCTGTACAACAAAACTGAGAGATGAAGGGGTGGCACTATGGTCCTCATGCAAAATTCTAACAGGAAGAGCAAAAGCAGAGAGATGACCTTGTCAGTTCCCTACTGTGCCTTCAGTGTCCGATCACAGGATAGAGGCAGGGAGGTGGCTTCGTTCTGTGGCTTATGCCATGTACACACGATCGATTTTCTCGACGGTGAAAACACCATCGAGAAAATCGAGGGGAAAAACGAGGAACGGCTTGTTCCCCTACACACGGCCGATTTTCCTGACATTTTTTCTCTTGGTCGAGAGAAACGACCGTGTGTTGGCTCCCTGGCAGTGTTTCCCTATGGAAAAACTGCTGCAAGAAAAAAATGCCGTGAATCACGACGAGAAAAATTAGAGCATGTTCTAATTTTTCTCGTCGTGATTCATGCCGTTTTTCTCGTCGGGAAAAATGATGAAAAGCCCACACACGGTCGTTTTTCTCGTCAAAGAGAAAAAATGTAATTTTTCCCGACGAGAAAAATAGTCGTGTGTACGCGGCATAGGAGTCATCCTATTTGTCCTAGCGACCGTTGTCACTAGTACTGCAAGTAAGAGAAATTCCAGCATTTTATTATTAAGCCCCACAAAGGGTGAAACATGTCTGAGGAGTTCACTACAGGTGAAGAACAGGAGCTAAAGTCATCTTTTACTCATCTAACTCACATTAATGCAACAGGGAGAAGGTCACCATGTTGTTGCAGCATTTTAAGGTGTCCCTGGAACAGGGATATTGGCGAAAACTGCAAATGGGAAACCTGTTCTAGCAGCAACTGTCCTACAAAAGATATCCTAAATTACTTTCTGATGTTTCTAGGCCAGTAAGTAAAGCAGTATCCCCCATATGAGATGTAGTTTATAAAAAAAAAGAAAAGGTAATTTTAAAATTTTATGTAAAAATACCAGTTTAAGCCCAGGTTCACATTGGGCTGCGGGAGTGAAGCCGAGCGAGTTCAGCTGAACGCGCACGATTTCACTCTCGCTGGCAGTCTGACACAGATGTCAATGTAAATCGCGGCCGAAATCGCAAAAAGTAGTACAGAAACTACTTTTTGAAATCGGTGCAGCGCAGCAGATGCGGCGTCGCACCGATTAGGACGGTGCCATTGCTGGCAATTTGCGGCAAATATTGGCGTTTTGACATGCGATTTGACATGCCAAATCGCATGTCAAAACGCACCAGTGTGAACCAGGGCTAAATAATGATTAGGAGAGTGGTGTTTATATCAAATATGAGAGTCCCCATTTAAATTCTTCACTGGTTACATGACTTTTTTAAGTATGTCCATGTTTTTGACAGTGATCTTACTGACAGCCATGGAATTCTGGGTAAAAATTCACCAGAACGTTGTATGATCTTATCCTTTCCATCAAAATATCTTTTTATATGTATGTTTGTCCTGCCACATTTTGAAATGGTTCTGTAGTTCCAGCCATTGTCCTTGAGCCGACTGTATGGGAGCAGGGAGCTTACCGATGCATTTTATTCCAGTGAGATTTTTACGGCCCGTCTGGTGTAATTAATCTGTTTTGGGAACACACAAGTTTCCCTAGGTTTACCTGTTCCAGTGAAATATGCAGCACAGCTGACAGACAATAAATACAACTGCTCAAGTACAGAAGTGTTTAATCAAGAATAAAAGAAAAACACATTCATTATCTTCAGAGGATTGAATGTTTGCCATCTGCCAAAATACAGAGCAACCAGAAGGAGCTTATAGGGAAAAAAACTGCGTAAAAAGCCCAAGAGCTCAATCATACTCTAACAATGTATAATGGCTTATTGTAGTAAATGAACATCATATGGGAATTAATTCATAGTCTCCATATGTAGAACTGGGGGGATACATCAAAATAGCTCAGTATACTAAAATATAAAAATCATAATTTAACCACATTGTCATATTAGTCTTTGTGTTGAATGATCAGACCACCCAAAAGTGATTTTTATGCTTGGTGGGCTGGACATGAACAGCTTGAATTTTAGGTGATTACTATAAATCAGGTGAAATTCAAGCTGTAGGTGACTCTGCTGACACCACCCGACTTAAAAATATGTTGATTGAGAGATGGAAGGGCTGGGGCAAAAAAACAGACAGCCATGGGCACACTGTTTAGCATGGGTGGGGGAATCTATGGATTTCTCTTATTCAGTCTGCTGGGTTGAACAGTTGAACAAGAAAAATCTTTGAATTCATCTTAAAGTAGATGGGGAGGCATTAAGAACACAACCTAGATATTACTATTTCTAGCAGTGCTCTGTCTTTCCTCACTAAGTATTTTTCAAAATGAGAATTATAAATACGGTAACCTTTTTTAATCTGCAGTTAATTCTGCGGTCATGTGACTGCTACCCAGTTATGCTGGGTATTGATAAAATAGCCGGTGGGAGAAGACTCATTTCAGCATTGACATTTATACTGAAAGCAAGGTTGCCTTGTCGTTTCCCTGATTGTTTCCACCACATATGCAATTTAAAATTAATTTTGTTCATGCAGGGAGATTGATGCTTCTGGGTTCTGACAATTCTACAGGAATAAGCTACTTCTATTGTGGCTTCATAGTGTTTTCAATCCCATGGAGGTAATAGGTCCATGCCCATGTAAAGAGGAACTTTACCCTATCCCCTAATATTTTTTTTGTCCCCCTGCCTACTTGGTGTGGTGTTCTGCACAGGAAGGATACTCACCCACCCAGTGGATCCAGCGTTGTGCCACTGAGATCCCCTTATCTGTAGCTGGAACTCTGGCCCCGTGCCCCCATCTTCTTCTGGGATGTTATAGGAAGGCACAGGCACACCCCTGGATTATGCGATGCTAGGCCTGCCCACTCCTGTTTTTGTGAAAGGAATGAGTGTGATGTTCCCGGAGCCTCCTGGGATATGCACGTCACATATCCCAGGAGGCACCGGGGGGGGTACTGATATCATCTGCCTAGGCAAATGACAGGGGAAGGAGATTGGGATGATATGTTTTTACACACCTCCCGATGGCACACCTCCTGATAAAGCAACGCTAGGCCTGCTACCTCCTGTTTTTGTGAATGGAATGCGTATGATGTTTCCTGAGCCTCCTGGGATATGCACGTCACTTATACTTGGATCCACTGGGGGGGGGGGATTTGCCCTGACATCATCCGTCTAGGCATATGACAGAGGAGGGAGGTCGGGGTGATATGTTGTCTTAAAAAAGGTAAGTAAACAAAAGGAAAAAAAAAGACCAATAGCTGTGCAGCGGAGGGGGCGGGATGGAGAGAAGGAAACTCATCTGGAAGGGTGAAGATCCGCTTTAAGTATGATTACAGAAGGAGAAGAAAGAGAGCCTTATTTAATCATTGATTAGCGTAAGCTTTCAAAACAGGGTTTTGAGTTTTTTACCCGGAGAAACTTCAAAAATGAACTCCCTGTCATTATTTGTCCATCTCCACCTGGGAGCTTTGGGCTTTCCATCCATCTTTGTGTGCTACAACTTCTCCTGTTACTGTCTCAATGAGGTAGAGTGGAAAGGACAATTGGGTGGAATACAATATATACAAATACAGAAGACATGCATCTAATTCATAGGTGTGCGCAGCCTATTGCATTAGGGTGTGCACCCCAAAGCTCAAACACACATGCATGTGTATGTGTCTACATGTATATTGTCCCGGTACATCAATCTCCCTGCTGGCACAGTGAAAGAGAAGCAAGTAAGCACTTTTCTTATGGAAGAGTGGGTACAAGGGAGATCTTTCCCATCTCCCCACTAGCAGACAGAGCAATATTGCTAATGTGCACTAGATAATTAGGGTGTGCCCAGGCACACACCTGGCACACCCTGTGCGCACACCTATGATCTAAATAAATTGATCATTCAATCAGTTGCAAGCAAAAAGAGATGTCTGGTAGATAAGGGTACATAGGTAGAAGAGACAAAAACAAAAATATTGTCAAAGTCGTGCCGTCTAGTGGCTAGCTTATCTGTCAGTCTACCTAAAGAAGTGAGCGTTAGATCTCCAAACACATATTTTTAGTAAAACACTTTGACAATGCGTCTACCTTTTTTATCCATGCATTGAGCAATTTGGAAATTTTACTAAATATTATTGTATACATATTTTGATAACAAGCGTCAGCCCTCTGGAGAACATTATCTTCGTAGAGCAATCTACAAATACCCCAGAGGTCTAGCCATCCTTCTGACACGCAAAAAAAGAAAATTAGAAACACTTCATTCCCCTGCGTGAATGAGGTGCTAAACAGATTCAGAAGGAAAAAGAACTGAATGGTGTCTTAAAACGCAACTCATAGTATATTACAAGCGAAGAACAATTTCCTGAAAATTACTGGGTCACAGTCAGAGTTTAGAAAAAACGAGATAGAAGGCTATGGGGCTTATTCATAACAGGATTGAACTGATACTATGCCATCTTTTTCAAGATTCGACAATTTATTAAACTGCTCTGGGCAATTGTTCCTCTTATCTTCATCATTTTCCTCTCATCGTCACCATTTTTCTTAAGGTGAAAACCCCCAGAAAAAGTATATTTCCAGTACTGTATTTGTAAAATTCCTTAATAGAATTGATACCATTCTAAATGAGTGGTAGCCCATCATTTCAAGTTAGACATGAAACTTTCCTTGTTTCTCAGTATAGTTTGAAAAAAAAAAAAAAACTATAGACAGCCTTTTTGAAACTCATTGCTAATTGAAAACAACAGATTGTCTTCAGTATGTATTGGTAGGAAGAGACTATGTGATACAGGCTGCCTAGGCCATCAGGTACGGGAAGATTAATATTTTATTTGTGGCAAGAAAGGGCTGTATTGTTAAAAATAATATTGTGATTTGGTTGGTAATTGTTTTAGGTGAAGTATAAATTGTAATGATTTGTCCAGTTAAGAAAAGAAAGAATCTTAAAAAAAGATACTAACCCACCATACTACATAAACATAATGCCTGCACCACCTTGCCGCTTGGCGGCTTTCATAAGGGAGAGTCTGTTTTTGGGCCCCCTTGCTGAAGCACCTGACCATTGCCATTTACCATTGGTACGGTAATTGTTTTAGGTGAAGTATAAATTGTAATGATTTGTCCAGTTAAGAAAAGAAAGAATCTTTAAAAAAGATACTTACCCACCATACAACATAAACTCAATGCCTGCACCACCTTGCCGCTTGGTGGCTTTCGAAAGGGAGAGCCTGTTTTTGGGCCCCCTTGTTGAAGCACCTGACCGTTTCTATAGGGTGAGCATTCTGCTATTAGCATGCTTACTGCTGCTTTCCACCAACTTTCAGGCCCTTTACTAGCTATGGAGCAGCGAAGCGGAACCTCATCAGCTTCTGACATCACTGACCCTGAACAGGTATGTGGCCCAGAAGTCATAGCTGTTGCTTTGTTACAAATTTGCTTTAATGGCCACCAAGGCATTCGGAGACTTTAAAGAAAGTCACTGTACTGAATGATTATTTCAAACTGCTTTTCAGTGGAGCGGAGCCATACGACAAACTGTTGTTAATTAAAATAGGTTTGCATAAATTTATTTTGCTTATGAGGGCAAGGTCATAAGTAAATTTACATTTTTTGAATAACTTTTCAAGGGTGACTGCTCCACAGAATAGGGTTATTTTCATGCTTGGTAATTAAAATTAATATAATAATAGGCAAAGTGATTACTTCATTTAATCAAATCAGCGGAAGCAGATGCATTGTTCATTGTACACTCCAGCTGAACAGCGCCTCCTGTGGTCAGAAGGACACATAACTGTATGCATCCTTTATGTTGGATCTGCTAATGCTGATAGATTAAAAGCATGTTTTTATTAGGTTTAGTTTGCATACTGAAAGGGCTAATGGCAGAATAATTTGGCACATTACAGTACCTATTATTTAAAATACTTTTCAGTGTGATGCAAGCACCAACCCCAAAGGAAGAACACCAGGGGCGACATGGGCTCATGCACAATGCAGCTAAAAAAAAAAAAACTGCTTTGCAGTAAGGTGACCAGATTTTTAAAATGAAATCCGGGGAAATATTTTTTTTTTCTACTAGTAATGGCGGCAATCAGCGACTCTCTGCCCATCGCCGCCGCCGCCCGCCTCACAGCCTGTCAAGTCTTACTCTTCGGGCCCCCGACTACTACTGGGTGGGGATCGGAGGAAGATCACTCCACCAGGGAAGGCAAGGAGATAAGCAGGCAGGCGGCTGGCCGGGACTTGAGGCAGAAGAAGATGCGAGCGGAGCTGGATGGGCATGCACCCGAAACTGAAGAAATATTCCCTCCGCTCCGACCAGCATCAGAAAGGGGCACAGATAATGGGAAAAAAAAGATCCCCCTAAGCTAGTAAGAGTGGCGGAGCAGGGGTGAGTAATTCAGAATTTATTTTTTTTTTTTTATTCTGCACTGACTGTCTTTGAAATTGGCCCATCCCCTGTTCAAATCCAATCCGAGGGACAAAACCAGGGACAGACTTGGTCCGGGGACAGTGTCCTCAATCCGGGGACTGTCCCCAGAAACCGGGGATGTCTGGTCACCCTACTTTACAGGCACTTTAGCTTTTCATTTCTCTGCCTAAAAGCCTGAAGAAGCTTGTGCTTTTTTTTGCTCCTTTGCACTTTTCACCTGTTTTTGGGCACTTGGGAATCTTTTCTGCTCCAAAACTCCTCTCAAAAACACAAGTTTGTTAGGGTTTTTTTCTGCCTGCAAGAGCATATGCCTGTAAACTCCCTTAAAAAGACATAGTTTGCATGGGCACTTTGGCTAACATTAAGGGGAGTTTCCAGGCAGGAAATATGAGAGCTCAAAAAAGCTCAAAAGCCTGCTTCTTTAAGCTTCTTTGAGATGCAGTGGGCATGAGCCCTTACAGAAACACAACAGTAACAGATGCAAACTAGTTGATTTTCCAAAGGCAAAAAGGCTGTTCACTTTGCAAGGACATGTTCATTTGGCTTAGAGAATGAGATGAAACTATGCAATTATCAACTCATTTGCAAACAAAATTACTTTTTTTTTCTAACTAATGTCCCAATATTGTTTTTGCCCAGAGTTCTGTGTTAAGAAACTTTGCGCTTTCTCTCTATATATTTATTAAAGTTTGAAAAAGAAACACCTATAAGCTGATTCAGTGAGACCGAGGCAAATCACAAAGCCGATGCGTTAAGTTTATAAGAGTTCTATTGACCGCTATATGTTACACACTTCAGCGTTTGTGTTGCTATACCTTGGAATAAACAATACTGACCTTTTTTATGGCCTGATCTTACCTGAAAATACTACAAAATAATAATTTGCTAGGGCAGTGAACTATGTGCTTAAATCCATACTTGTATTGAGCCCCTGTGATCTCTCTTTTTATAGTTGCTTCATGCTGTTTCTATCCTTTAAAACTGTTATGAAGTCCTACTGAGCACAGCGTGGCGCGCTTTTCAAAGTATGGGATCAATAAGGAAAATAACCCTAAATGCTTAGAGGGTCATCTCTCTGCTTCTTTTTGAAATTATGACTCACCACACTCTATTCCAACTTCGTCAGTCATATTCTTATTAACTTATACTAGTAGGGGTGAGCAAACCACAAGTCAGAAATACTAAACAGTCTATTCTATGTATGAGGCTCAGTGGCAAAGCCTTTCCATTTCTGTACAGTAGGTGGCACATTTCTGTAGGGTCACATAGTTTGCTGACTATTTTATAGTAGAATTAGAATATTCTGCATGGCTGGCTATTGGCAAGTACATTTTCAAAATGCATCACTTAGGATATGAAAGATTTATGATGTTGCAACATTTACTTAAAAAACCTAACACCTTCTAAAAACGAAATATTAAAAAAAAAAACTCACACAAAGGCCAAATATACAGAGACATGCTTAGCTTTGAGTTCTTGTCAAGGCCATGAAATATTCTTATTGACGTGCTATAAATCTCTCAAGATATAAGAAAATATACAGACGGCTTGGACCGATGTCAGAAATCTACTATATATTTCGAAAGCCATGACAGACACCAAGCTTTGGACAGGGTGACATCTAAAGTAGATCATCAACAAAATTGTAAATCAGCCTACATAGCCGCCAGCTGTCTGTCCCAGTAGGATGTCTCATCCGCCATCAACACTGTGACAGCTCCTAAAATTCTGCTTTAACTCTTTAAAAATGTGTCAAAAAAAGTTCATGAAAAGAATGACCTAACAGCTATGTTGGCATTGAATAGATTGTGCGCATGATGTCATGGCTTTGGTTAGTATCCCATTAGCTGACACCAAAAAGCTTTCTTTATACAATAGATTTGTAATAGTGCCAACTTCAACAGGGTGAAATTCTGAGATCACATTATTTGGGAGGCACAAAGAAAGTTATGCCAAAAATGTTGCTATAGTCAGTTTTACAACATAGGCCTGCATACTAAATAGATACTTTACCCAGTGGGGTGACCTGGTGAACTTAGGCAATGATAAAGACTGTGCTCCATTTATGTATTTCTTTGGTAATATCTGAAGTAGTAGACTAGTCTGTTAGTCCAGAATTAATGTAGAAAGTCTGTAGGCTAGATGATACCCTTAACTGGCTCACTAAACTCCAGCCTTACCTTCAGTCTTGCAGTCTCGTGTAATGAAATTGCTTACACAGATTTTACTGCAAACTGTAAACTTCTCACAGTGTGCTTTAGAATCTGCAGCAAGTCACATAGACATTGCCTGATTTCTGGGCATCTAGCATCATCTAGCCCAGCCATTCTCAACCAGGGTTCCATGGCATTCTAGGGTTCCTTCAGAGCTTGCTAGAGGTTTTTTGAGCTGTGGTGGACATGTCTCCTATTTGACAGTGCCTGCATAAATCTGGGGTTATTGCCACTTGGAATGAACCCAATGATCTTTTTAGCTGTCTGTAAGGTTGACATTCTAACCACCACTGTAAGGCCCCTTTCACACGGTCGGACCATTCAGGTCCGCCTGTCAGTTTTTCAGGTGGACCTGAATGGCCGCTCCATGCATCTCTATGGAGCGTCGGATGTCAGCGGTGACATGTCCGCTGACATCCGACCCGATCCGCTAAAAACAGACGTATGGGGATATGTCCCCATCCGTCCATGGCGGATCGGATCGGGTGAGATCTGATGAAAATGGACATGCTGTCCGTTTTCATCTGATCTCTCCATAGGAGACAGCGGCGCTGGACAAGCCCCTCCCCGTTCAATGAGCAGAGAGGGACCTGTCATCCGCCGGCTCAGCAGAGATCAACGGACTGATCTCCCGCTGAGCTGGCGGACTCCGTAGCGATGGAGTCCGTCTCGTGTGGAAGGGGCCTAAAAGGGACAATCTTTGCATTAGCCACCATGTAGGGGGCATTTTTCCACTGATCACCAAAGAATTGGTCTGTGCGGGGATTCCTTGAGACTTGAAAATAATTTAGTAATAATAATAATAAAAGCTCCTCTGCAGTAGAAACATTGAGTAAAGCTGATCTAGCCCTTTCCTCCCGAGCCTGACTGTCCCTAGCCAGCTCCTTTAAATCATTGGATTGTAATCCAATCATAGAAGCTCAACACCACATATGGACATTAAGCCATAGAAATTTGGCCAGTTCAGCAGGGACTGGCAAATTTCAAACCATGTATGGGCTAGCTGGTTGTACACAAGTCAACCTATCGATTGACTTACGTACAACAAGCCCATTGTTTTTTTCCCCGAAGGATTAGTGCCGCTTGCTAGAGCTGGGAATACTGATCATTGGATTCGGCTGGCGGGGAAGGCTGGCAGAACAGCACTGCGGGAATAATTCACCCATCCACCTCAAATGTGTGGATGGGGATTCGGCTCTGGTTGAAAAAAAATATATATAATGTATGGCCTTACTTAGGACAGTTTTGCATGCAAATGCCTAGGACAGTGAAGGAGCAGCAGCAGGCGGATGAGTCCATCCCTCTGCTCACTACCCCTTCCTAAAGGTTGGTATTTGTCACCACAGCACAACTAATTTGTTCCTACTGCTGCCCCCCTCTCAGTCTGAGTAGTGCTGTACAGGAGATTACAAGAAACTGATGCCAAGTAAAATGTAGGTGCTTACACTACTGAATTTAAAAATAATTTTTTTAATGAATACATAACTGTTAATAAATACATACCTGTGTTAATGAATAAACAACTACATTATTTGATGTCTTCTGTATATCTGGAGTTGGCTTTCAATCTGCATTTCTTAGATAAATCTGGAATTTTTAACTGTTAGCATAAAATAACAGCTGGCCAGAAACTAAGTTAAAACAAAAAAAATTGACAAAATTTAGTCCAAAGCAAAAATGCATTTCAAAATATTTCAGGAGTTCCGTGACAGATTGTAACTAATTAACTAAGAGCCTAGCAATACCCCAGAGACAGCCCCGCAGGTCCTTCATTAATATTTCTAACCTTTGAATACCGCTTAATGATTTCCCACAAAGTCTTAGAAATACTGACATCTATCCATCAATGTGAATAAACACAACCTCCTTAGGGAGCCTGGAATAATAAAGCACTCTAGCAGACAATCAGGTGACCCTTTAATGCTTAATTTTCACTTTAAAAAGTCGAAATTGCTGCACAAGGGACGCATTTTTCAGCCAATGGAATCAGTGTGTGAAAACAAAATGGAAGTCAAAAGCCAATTTTAATTTTACTTTTTTCATGTTAGGGTCTTTTTTTTATTTATTTTTTATTTTTATTCTTTTTAAAAAAATAAATAATTTAAGCTTGCCCCCAGTTTATTTTTGTGGTCCGTTACCTCCTATTAATTATTTAAAATTGTCTGACTGCTTTAAATCTTGATAAATGGTTCTTGAAAGATGGTGTATAATTAATTATAACTGGTGGAGAAATCTCCTCCTCCCCAGTGTGTAGGAAGCCGAGTCTGCCTGTCAGTTGGAAATAAGTCTTAGTGGCTTTTTCTTCTCTTTGATGTCTGGCTTTAATGTCCACGAGGAGAACTGGAGATTCCGCACATTGGCTGTAAATGTCCAGGAATAACCTTTTTTAATCTAATCCCCAGCCCTGAGTCATGTGTTAGGAAAACACAACTTTTTCGTTTTGTTACAAATGGATTGAGTTGCCTGGAGAGGGGGGTTAAGTTGCCTTTAAATTTACTTTTTATTGTTCTCATAACTTCAGCATTGTGATTGAAGGTTATTATTAACTCTTATATTTGTTATACGAAACAGAATTATTAAAACTGATTACATTTTATCCCTAAAAAATGTATTTTTATTTTGCCATAATAAATAAAATTGTATAAAAATACAATTTCCTGACATCTCCATGCCAGCCAACTCTGGGTAAGGCCCCGCCCACCCCCATGCAATCAGGACCTAACTCATAAAGTTGATCCCCATGCCCTGAACGGCCCTTGTATCTAGTTATTTCCCAGAGGTGGCTGACATGGAGCTGTCAGGAAAACTGAAAATTGTATATCAAATACTTACCGCCATTTTCCTTTCCTGACGAGCTCCATGTGAGCACAATCTCCCACCCTATGGACAAAGTTCTAGTTATGTAACGCCATTCAGGGCGTGGGAGTCAAATTTATGAGTTAGGTCCTGATCGCATGGGGGTGGGCGGGGTCTTACCCGGAGGTGGCTGACATGGAGCTCGCCAGTAAAGGAAAATTGCGGTAAGTATTTAAAATAAAATTTTCATTTTTTTCACGCTTGCTTTTATCCTCAGTGATATTGATATCCTGCATCCTCTTTGCAGCCACTTTCTATCAATATGCTCTTCAGCTGCGACTGTATGTCATTGCTTAAGGTGGGCGTTTTTGGTGACGACAATGGAAAACTTGCCTATGCTTTGAGCAACAACTCAACCAACTGTAGTCTCCACAGGCACACATGACAGGGTGACAACAAAGGAGCAAAACTGGGATATAGGGCATTATGGCCGCATAACAGAAAGGTCAGGGAACATCATGGCAACATTATCAAGTACTATTTTAGCCTTCCACCAGAAATGAAAGAGATTCTGAACAATGGGAGGCAGAGTTCCTGTGACCACTTATTATGTGACCACTGTGATGTGCTGTCTCCTCCCGCCAGTCCTGAAGTGTAAGCTCCGTACACACAGGCGAAATGTCGGGCGACATCAACTGGTTCAATAAAAAACATCCGACATTGTGTATGTCAGCCGGTCCGACAGAATCCGGCCGTTTAGCCGGCTTCCGAAGGAACGTGCATGCTGGAAAACCAGCAGCCGACCGGTTCCCAATCAGCGCTCTCAGAAAGCGCTGACTGGAGTGTTCTGGCGGGGGGTCCCCCTGTCTGTCAGAACACAACAGCTCAGCCAGGGAGATCACTGTACTAATGTTGGATCATTAGTACAGTGTGTCTGACCGGAGCTGACAGTTTTTTTCGTTCAACCCACTGGGTTGAACTGGAAAAGCCTCATAGCGTGTACCAGACTTTAGTCCACTGTTTCAGAAAAAATGAAAAGGTGAACTAACACTGTATATCCTTTCCACCCCCAGGTCCCCGCTGTACCTTCATGGGGGATGAGCTGTCAGTGCTCATGCAGTCAGTCAAGGGATTTGAAATCCCAGCTGTTTTCTCTCTTCTCTGTGCAGTACTTCCAGGACAAACCAGAACAATTCTGATTGGTCAGCGCCTGCACAATGATCTGCTCTTGTCTGTCCTGGAAGCGCTGCACAGCGCAGAGAGAGAAATGCCGGGATTTCAAATCCCCGGACTGCTGGACAGGTTGTGTGGGCATCGGCGTCTCAGCATCCTCAGAGGTAGGTACTGGGGGAGGACTGGGGGAGGGGGTTGTTCAAGGTGAGCTAGTGAGCTAGCTGTCAAAATTTATGAATGGAAAGTGACAAGGTCCGGAAGCCTTTGAGGCTGTCGGCTTGTAGTTTTTAATGAACTACCATAGCGCTGTGAGCGCTGTGGTAGTTCGGTCATTCTTCCTGTCAGCATGTATTGGCTTCCTCATACGAGGTAGGAGCAGGCTGATACACTGACAGATCTGCAGGAGACCTGTATGGCATCATCGGTCTGCTGATCGCTGGTGAAATGCTTTACAGGCTCCTGCAACAAAAAATTATAATTATGCACAGTTTTATACCTGCAAAAAAATTTGCATTTATTATTTTTGGGGGAAAAGGTGAACTTATCCTTTAATGGTGACCAGAAGCTGTCAGTGACATCCCGGCCAGTGTGCAGGGAGCGAAAAGTGCACCATATCTGTTGGGCGGCCAACAAGAGGTTAATGAAAGCTGCAGGTTAAAAAATACTGAAACTGACATTTGAATTTATGTACCTACAAACTTTCTGAGAAGCTAAAGAGGGACACCTTTTAGAACAAAGTATGTAGGCAAAGCACACACCCTTGCCACGTCCCCAGTTACTTGCGACATGAAAAATGAATGCGCAAAAAGTGTTTTTTTTTTTCACCACTCCTTTTTCTTTTTACTGGCTCTTCAAAATGACAAATGCAATTACTTAAAGGTTATATGAAAGGTTTATTGTAGTATAACATTTTGATAGTTAAATAGCACATTTTTAGGACCCGTTCACACCATATGTGTTGGCCTGCGTTGGGCAGCCTTGCACAATGCATTCCCAATTCAAAGACAAGGCAGTTTGTCTTGGGTCCTATGTGCTTAGTTTACAAACTCGGCCTACAATGGTGTATGCTAAAAAATAGGACATAAGCCCCATACACACTATCAGTTTTCTTGCAGGTTTTTCTCTTCAGGTTTACCAAAACCATGTAGTGCAAGGGCCTGCCTGATTGCATACGAATTGAAACTCTTAAGGTTTGACCTCATATTAGATGGTTTTGGTAAACCTGAAGAGAAAAACCTGCAAGAAAACTGATAGTGTGTATGGGGCTATACAGTACATTTTTGGGGAGTTGAAAGATGAACAGAGGGACTTGCTTCCAAAACAGGGACAATTTAGAGCTATCCATAAGATATTACAATGATATTTTAGATACTGGGTTTACATATACCTGTAGTAGAATGTGAGCTCCTTTTAGGGACTTATGAATATGAATGGTCCTGTGTACTCTGCAGCAACACATTGGTTGTATATATAACTACAGATAAATAAAGGAATCAATATACAGTATGTTCTGAATCTTTCCCAATCTTCTTCTTTATGTCATCGTATTTTTTTCAGCCCATTGAGTTAAACTTCAGCCCATGAAATGACCTCCAGTTCTATGCTTTGGGGAAAACATGCTGGATGTGTGTTTATTGAACATTTTCTTTCATTACCCCGTGTAGTGTTTACAGAGGAGGGACCTGGAGGAAATTGTACTAACCAACATTAAGCAACATTAGAGGCATGGTCCTGCTATAAAGCTAGCTGGTGTCCTTTGTCTAACTGCCTTTTAATCTCATTCAAATAGGTCATTACAACAGCTCTTGGAAAAAGAAATCTACCTTTATATGGACTTGTAGAGATTAGTGGTGCTATCCTATCTGATTTATGACCCTTTTGAAGGCACTGTAGCTTGTTGTTTAATGACAGTATGGCTTGCATTCTGCATTACCTCATGCTGTTCCGTATTTCTCTGTTCTAGGCTGTATAGCACATTGTCTGGGTATTTATACTGCCTTAGCTTTAAAGGGCAAGTATAGTTAAAAATACCTGAGGGAATCTAAAACATACATACATCAAGGACCATCATGATGCCGTCGCCCTCAGGGTTTATTCTTACAATTGTGCTGCAGTGTGCTATTTGTATAATTTTAGGTTCAGCTCAAACAAGTTTACAAGTTACTACAATAAAGTGAGTATAGGTGAGTATATCATGGGTTAGGGGCTGCTTCGCCCCTAAATACTATACAAAAAAATGCATCTCCCGTGGGATTTTATGGCAGCCAGGAAACTATTGCATTTACCGTGTATACTCGAGTATAAGCCGAGTTTTTCAGCCCTTTTTTTAGGGCTGAAAGTATACCCCTTTGGCTTATACTCGAGTCAGTACCTGAAAATCTTGAAATTCCACGGCCGGCGTCCATTGTTTAAATCTAGTGCCTTTCTCCCTGTCCCTTCCGCGATAGGCGTTTCCAGCAAACACTGTGTTGAGTGTTGCGCCTATTACGGAGGTCCTCTTGTCCGACGTCCGTGATTGGCGGAGCACTGAACACAGTGCCTGCTGGGAAACAGAGTCGGAGAATGAGAGGACCTCTGTGATAAGCGCAACACTCAACAGAGTGTTTGCTGGAAACGCCTATCACGGAAGGGACAGGGAGAACGGCGCGAGATTTGAACAATGGACGCCGGCCGCGGAATTACAAGATTTTCAGGTACACTGACTCGGGCACAGGGAGGCTGCAATGGACACAGTCAGGGGGCACAGTGAGGTGACAATGGGCCGTGAGGTGGCACAGTGAGATGGCAATGGGCACAGTAAGGGGGCACAGTGAGGTGACAATGGGCAGTGAGGTGGCAGAGTGAGATGGCAATGGGCACAGTAAGGTTGGGCAATGGGCACATTTCCTCCCCTCGGCTTATACTCGAGTCAATAAGTTTTCCCAGTTTTTTGTGGTAAAAGTAGGTACCTCGGCTTATACTCGGGTCGACTTATACTCGAGTATATACGGTAGTTTTCTGGCTGTCATAAAGTCCCATGGGAGATGCATTTTTTGACAAGTTTCTAAAAAGGAGGCGGAGAAGAGAGAGCAGCCAGCATGAGCTGGCACTGGCTTATTAATGGATTGCCTAACGTAATTGGGGTGGATTTTTTATCTTCATAGTTCCTCATAGCGGCCAGCCAGCCCAGGGAAGTCCCGTAGATACAAGATCATCACCCAATGTGACCAGAAACATCCATCTCTTGTCTATAAGCATCCTAAAGGCCCGTACACACGATCGGATATTCCGACAACTATTGTGTGATGGACGTGTTTTATCGGATAATCCGACCATCTGTATGCTCTTTCGGATAATGGTTGTTGGAATTTCCGACAACAAATGTTGGATGGTCATGCTCTCAAATTGTCTGACAACAAATGTGTACCATCGGATTATCTGATCGTGTGTACACAAGTCCGTCGGACTAAAATCCAAAGTAAAAGCACGCATGCTCCGAACCAATGCTAACCATTAGACAACATTAGCAGAAGTTGCCCAAAGGGTGGTGCTAAAGAGCAGAAAAACCACGTTGTTTTGTGAATGTTGGCTAAAAAAGTTCTGCCGTCTGTATGCAGAACAAGTTCACGGCCAATGCCCTTCGGACAAAAATCCATGGATTTGTCCGATGGAAATCCGATCGTGTGTACGAGGCTTAGGAGTGCCCAAAGACGCAAGAGGGCAGATGGATCTGCTGACACAACTCAAAACATTCCAGACCCTGGGCCTGCTAATGTGCCCAAAAACATGAACGCTTGGTGATTTTAAGCTTACCGGAAAGGGTAGAAAGGATATTCATTAGCAACTAGATTTCTAACCTTTCCAGCTGATGCCACAACCATCAGCTGAAATACTTACCCTTCTCTGCAAAAATCTCCATGACTAAATGCCAGAGCAGCAGCCACATAATCTATGCTGCAAGCACAGCTGGATTTGGACCATAGAGGGGCCCAGGACACTTCATGTTCAGTGTGCCCCCTCATACACAGGAATTAAAATACACAGCAAATCACCAAATCCCTTCACTGCATGTCATTGGAAATGACCAATTCTACATACATAGAAAAGTTAAATGCGTTATAGATAGAGTTTTGGTCCAGGCTGATGGTGCTGGCAAGACCTACCTCTACCCAAAATGTCTTTGGTAATCAACTTTTTGTAACCAACTAACTAACCAATAATTATTGAGCTGGTTTACTTTCTGAAAGAAAGTGACACTTTTTAAAAGTACGTGACTCAACATTATCATGAGGTCACATGCGCAGGCCCACATGCAATCAGAGGCGTAAACGTTCTATGTGTGAATCGTTTAAAGTGGAAGTGAACTCCCATGCATGATGTTTACCTATAGGTAAGCCTACAATAAATCTTACTTATAGGTACAGTAAATATCTCCTAAACGTGTACCATTCAGGTGACATTTACTGTGCATGCAGCTGGTGACGTCATCAGCGCATGCGCCCAAAGGAACCACCCGAGTCGTTCCTTCAGAGACATGTGCCGTAAACGTCAGCTCCTGCGCGTATGCGCTGGAGTGACATCATCATAACTCCGGCCACTCACACAGCTGGGGTCCGCGAACCTGGAAGGAAGACCGGGTGAAGATGGAAGCGTCTTCAGCGGTGAAAGTGCGGCGGTGGAGGGCTTCGTTCTAAGGTAAGTTTACATAATGTGCTAGTATGAGATGCATACTAGCACATTATGACATTGCCTTACAGGTTGCAAAAAAAAAAAAAAGACACAGCGGTTTGCTACCCTTTACAGCTGCGAAAGCTCATTTAAAGCTAATACAGTATACCAGTAATTGCCCCTTTTGCCCACTCAGATCTGGCACTGTCTGCAGGGGAGGCTGGTGTTCAGGCAGACCTACCAGATGGCTGTATCTGCCTTAGGGTCAGTCCAATAGGTTCTTCCAGCAGAGAATACATAACTAGCATTTGGTCACTTGAGCAACATCAGAGGGAACATAAACAAGCAAGAAAATTGTTTTAGCTAAACTCCAGCCTTCCCTTTAGTCTTGCACAGACTCCTCACCAGTACTGAAACATCTTACTATGGTTTTACTGCACACTGTGTGCTTCTCACAGTGTGGAATAGAAGATGCAGCAAGTAAATTAGAGCCCGCCTCATTTCCTGGTTGAAGGACATTCATCTACTCTTTACTTCCCAGGCTTTGTGGCCCTTTCATTCATTCGATTTTAGTTCTATGAAAGCTCAGCATAACATGTAGGCATTACATAGGGCAGTGTGCAAGTACCTAAATACAGCCTGCCTAGCAACACCCACCCAAGGCACTTTTATAAATGCATAAGGCCTCCTAAGAGCCAGCCTGTTGCTTGCACCAGGGTTGGAAGCTCTTGAGAGGAGCACTAAAGAAAGGTGCTGTGATGTTTCTAGGAAGCTATGCACAGCACCCTGCACCCCTCCCATCAGCCATGATCTGCCTGCCTTGCATAGAGACTCCACTAGAACTAGACATGTGCATTCGTTTTCGTCCAAATGCATTTTCGTCCGAATTTTGGGTATTTTCGCTATCGTTTTAACAAACGAAAACGAACGCGCAGAATCCGAAATCTGAAAGATCCGACATAAAAAAATGCTTTATTTTCGTTTTAGTTGCTACAACAGTTCGATACAGATAGGAGATTCGACATGACGCTGACAATAGCGATCTGTGTCTACCGAACCTGCGGTCGAATGTGCTTAACCTTAACTCTATCAGTCCAAGATTATTCTACATAGAGAGGAAAGATTTGACATAGAGAGAAAAGATTTGACATTATAGAGACAGTGTTGGGGTAGACGATTCGACATGAACGATGAAGATTTGACGAATCAGCTGAAAAACATACAAACGTTGAATCTGTCATTGAAGGCTTATGGTGTCTGTCGAAAGTTCTAAGAAGATTCAGCAAGCAGCTAAACTGTATGACGCCGCAATCGTACATTTCCGGTCAAATGCTCGGCCCATAGGCTAGAGAAGAATTCGAATGTTGGTTGACTAGTAACAAATGATTTATAAATATAATTATTACTAGTGTCATACAACATTAGAATTCCTCTATAGCTTGTAGGCGGAACATTCGACCGGAAATGTATGATTGCGGTGTCGTACAGTTTAGCTGCTCCATTGAATCTTCTTAGAACATACGACAGACACCATAAGCCTTCAATGACAGATTCGACCTTAATTAATTCGGATTTTCGAACAAATGCATTTTTTAACGAAATGAAATACATAAAACGAATTTCGGGAGTAACTAAATAAATACATTTTTCGGACGAAAACAAAATTCCGAAACAAAATATTTCAGTGTGCACATGTCTAAATAGAACTAGTGATGACATCACTGGGACTAAAATAAAATACTGTATATATTCGAGTATAAGCCGACCCGAGTATAAGCCGAGGTACCTACTTTTACCACAAAAAACTGGGAAAACTTATTGACTCGAGTATAAGTCGAGGAGAGGAAATGTGCCCATTGCCCAACCTTACTGTGCCCATTGCCATCTCACTCTGCCACCTCACTGCCCATTGTCACCTCACTGTGCCCCCTTACTGTGCCCATTGCCATCTCACTGTGCCACCTCACTGCCCATTGTCACCTTACTGTGCCCCCTTACTGTGTCCATTGCAGCCTCCCTGTGCCCGAGTCAGTGTACCTGAAAATCTTGTAATTCCGCGGCCGGCGTCCATTGTTCAAATCTCGCGCCGTTCTCCCTGTCCCTTCCGTGATAGGCGTTTCCAGCAAACACTGTGTTGAGTGTTGCGCCTATCACGGAGGTCCTCTCATTCTCCGACTCCGTTTCCCAGCAGGCACTGTGTTCAGTGCTTTGCCAGTCACGGACGTCGGACAAGAGGACCTCCGTGATAGGCGCAACACTCAACACAGTGTTTGCTTGAAACGCCTATCGCGGAAGTGACAGGGAGAAAAGCGCTAGATTTAAACAATGGACGCCGGCCGCGAAATTTCACGATTTTCAGGTACTGACTCGAGTATAAGCCGAGGGGTATACTTTCAGCCCTAAAAAAAGGGCTGAAAAACTCGGCTTATACTCGAGTATACACGGTATGTAATGAAATTGGAAAACAATAAACTTCAGCTTGAAGAATGTAAATGCAATAATAAATACTCTGTATGGGCATGAAAGAATTCAGTAAAAATAACTGGTGTTTCCAGTATTTCATACATCAAGTGAACTGGCCCTTTAAAAGTTTGAAATTCAACAATCTAGCAGACTAATTTACATATAAAATAACCAGAATTCATTCTAATAGAACAAACACAAGACAAGACTGATCCGAACATAAAAAAAAAGAAGAGTGTCCAGCCCCAAGTCTTACTAATTATGTCCTACCAGTCAGCATGGGAAAAACAAACAGAGGAGGAAGAAACACGAAGCTTGCCAGGGAACAGTGATTTAAACAGCAATCTTAACAAAATAAAACACACAGAAAAATCCTGCATTGATTCTAAATGATGAATACCCAACAATTTGCCTTTCTGCTGCTTTGTATAATCAGATATTACATGCACTCGCACTGCATTCATATCTTGCCAAGTCCCCGTGCATTTGCAAGGTTGTACTTTTCAAACCACAATTAAATGATTATGACTGATAAATCACTAGGCAAAAACCACTTAACGACAGCAAACAAACAAATAAAAAATGACATGCCAAGTCAAGCCAAACAGAAAATAATAAAAGGGCGCCCTTCACACGCTGAAATTGTCATGCTGAAGCCTAGAGAAATAACTCATTCACAAGTGACATTATAATACAACGGATTCCAGATGCATCGCTTTATTACCGCTTCATTCCTGAAGTTCTACAAGAGGTTTTTCCCTGTTTTTTTTTATAGAGTGGGAAAATTATAGCCTTTGCCATGTTTTGGTGTTCAATCATTGCTACCCTTCAATTTAGTGGATAGTGTTTAATACTGACGATTTAATGCAGATCTGATAAATGCCACTGTTTACATTTACATTTATCTGCTTCTAGGTATAGCGTGAGCTTTACATTAAACTGCATGCATAAGACATCATTTAGCAATAAAGATACCATATATATATAACAGTACTGTTAGGTAGAAAAGGTCAATTTTCAACCTAATAAACCTGGCCATACAGTCTGCTGGGCTAAACAAAAGAACTCAAGAGATTCACCTATCCTTGCTAAAGAGCATGGATGGAGGAATCTCCCACTGCCGGCTATTGAAACCTGACAACCGGCTTCTTCTGCTGTCAGAATATCTGAAGAGCACTGCATCTGATAAGCTGCAGTCACTGTTCAGCCAACATTTTTCCACCTAGCTCCTTTGATTTCTCAGTTGAACTTTGTCAAGCTGGGTGGTGTCAGCAGGGCCGTTTATGGCCAGCTTAAAGCTGGGTATTCACTAACAGAATTTTGAGTAAAAATTCGTACAAAAAATCTCAGAACCTTCAAATGTCGTTCGAAACCAGTTCAAGATTTGGATTGCTTTTTCCTGTCGATTTTAGAATGAATGGACCTTACCAGACAAAAACCACATACACTGTTAGCAATTCATACATTCGAGAATTTTTTTTCCATCCTGCTCCTTCAAAGTTTCCCATGACACTGATAATGTTTAGAAAAAAAATGAACAAATGTTCTTACAACATTCTTACAATTAAAAATGTTGAATGAAATTCTAGTGTATACCCAACTTAAAGGTATTCGTTGGTTAGAATTTAACAAGCCATTGCCAGCTGTGTAATTTGAGCCACACTTATACACTTAGTTATGCCCAACGTCCAGAAGGGCAGATTTTGGGCATTGAGTAGTACAATAGAGAGATTTAATAAGTTCAGATTTTTTAGATGTGTGCCACATAAAACATTTGTTTGGCCTAGATATAGTTGGTAATCTCTGTCAGTTTTTTTTTTTTTGTGGTTTGCAAGTCAGACCCAAGAGTCAAATTGTGTATGGTCAAATGTGTTGTAGGACTAGCTTCCATTTAAAGAAGAAGTAAACCCTCCTCAAAAAAAAAAAAAACCCTGCAAGACAAAGGCATAATGAGCTAGTATGCATAGCATACTAGCTCATTATGTAGTATTGACCTCCGATCGAAGCCCCCGCAGCTGTTCACCTCTCCAGCCACCGACAAGTTGTCCAGCAGTGACTTCCATGTATCGCGGCTCCGGCGCTGTGATTGGCTGGAGCCACGATGACGTCACTCCCACGCATGCGCACGGGAACTGCACAGTACAACTGAAGCAATGGCACATAGTGCCATTGCTTTAGTTGGCTTAAGTGCGCATTTTCCCGCATGACGTTGGCACATGCAAATACAGGGATATCTCCTAAACCATGCAGGTTTGGAAGATATCCTTGTTAGCTACAGACAAGCCTTAATATAGGCTTACCTGTAGCATAAAGTTGTAAACAAGGGTTTACAACCACTTTAAGAAAGTCAGACCCAAATGTGAAATTGTGCATGGTCAAATGTGTGAAGGACTGGCTGCCCAACCCAAATCTTTCAAAGGGCTTTTATAAATAGATGGATCTTCATTCAACCCTTCACGAAAAAGGCCAAACAGTGCACACAAAGACTAATTTGGTAATGTAAAGGAAGGCATAGGTGTTCTCTAGAGCAGTCGTTTCAAATATATCTGTCAATTTTCCAGTGATGAATAGAAACTGAAAAGCAGAATTCGATTGGGTGCTATGGAAAATACAGACGCTGATTTCATTTCAGAAACGTTTATACATTAGGACCTTTGTCTACACATGAATGCAACAATGAATGGACTATGAAAGAACTCAACCTGCTCCAGGCCACATAGTGTTACTTGCAAGGCCAGTGTAGCCCACAGGCTCTAGACTGGACAGCTCAATGATGTATGATGCAACCATTTTTAAGAGGAACAACAAAGGTTTTTACTGATTTGGTTTTGTGTCACTTTTATTTTCTTTTGACCTTTTTCAAGTAGCTGGATGGTGGTTTGTCCTGTAGAAGGTCAATGCTGTGAAGGCAAAGAAATGTATGGAGGCAGTGGCAGCCAAATTCTTTTTAAGCCATGTATAGGTTTGTTCACATGTGTTATCGTGTTGTGTTGACATGTTTTTTTACACGCTTAGCATTTTTGAAGGATTCCATTTCAATTGAGTTTAATTGCAAAAGCCTTGTCAGTGCACCCAAAAGGATGCGGGAATCCCTCAATGGATGCATTCCACTCTACATTATCCACACAGTACAGACAATACAACAACCAACTGTGTATCAGACAGTCGATGGAATTGGTCCCTTCACAAGTCTTTGTAATGCCCCCACACAGTCCACATTTCTATTTTGGTGCAAATTTCCTTAACATTTTAGAGCCTACACACATATTTTAGATTTCCATTGTCTGATACCTACAATTCATTTTCAGATAATAGTGGAACTATCCATGGAGAACAATGTACTGCTCCAAAAGGCTCTTGACTATGCTGGAAATCTGCAAAGTTGATTGGTGTTCATCAATGCCCATACAGGTATCTGATAAGTCTCTATCAATGCCCATGCACTTTCTCAGGACAGATATGCAAGTATTTAGGCACATATGTGGACAAAAAAGGGGTCTTTTAGTATGCTGGATCATTTCTCCGACAACAGGCTGGCAATAAACATATGAGTGTATGACATATACGTCTGACCACCTGAGTTTACTTTACTAGTCCTCCAGGTCTGATTGTGCTTGTTACCGATCCTTTCTGGTAAAGGCCGTGGATTTACACAGAGAAAATGCAAGCAGAAGCTGTTTATGTTACAGCCAGATGTTTGTGTGTGTGTGTGTATAGTCAGAAATGATTAATGTAAAAGAAAATACTTTGGGTTAATTAAAATTGATTGCAATTTATAATGAGTAATTTGTAACCAACCCTCTCCAATACTGCATACAAGGTAAAACAGTATGTATAGTTATGGAGCGTGATTGTGAATTTGTAGGCTTTACCATGGGGAATAGAAGGATAATTCCCAGCCTGAAGAGTTTGTTCATATATAAGGGAATCCATACATTTTACACAGAGTTTTGAATCCAATTACTGTCAATCTGGCCCCTGTTTTCATGACTTAAAGGGTTTATGTTGTAAATTAATATTGTAAGGGCCAGAACTTTCATAAAACAAACTGTATTTTACATTCATAGCTACCATTATTGTGGCTAGGGGCAAATGCCTCAGACACCATTAAACTGAAAGTGTGCAACACATTCAAGAGCAGAGCAGTGCTAACAACAATGAGGATGTGCATGGTGCAATATCCCCTACCAATCATATTTCACTTTTCTGTAACCAGATTTCTGTTTGATGTGATGAATTACTTTGCACATTGCTTTTTAACTGAATAAAATGCTGGGGTTGATTTCCTAAAGGGGTCGAGTCTGTTGATTTAGAAAAAGAGAATGTTCACTCTCCAAAGTGAATGTTACTAAATAAGGTGAACCTGTGTTCACTCTGAATATCCAATCACTTGCTAGCAAAAATCCTGTATTTTTAATTTTCCTTGTACATGATAGGACATTTAAAGTGAACACAGGTTCACTTCATTTACCAACATTCACTTTGCTCATTGCACAAATGTGGTGTGACAGATTATAATAAAAAGTTCCAGTTTATAGAGCCCAATTTACGCTTTACAAAATAAAGGGAGTCAGTTATGGTATAAACAATACAAGAAGGTTAGGAGGGTCATGCTCATGGGAGTTTACAGTCTCAAATAGAGGGGCGAGTGGTACAAAGGGTAATAATACCATTGGGGGATGAGCTGACGGAGAAGGTAAAAGTAGTTTATAGGTGCAGTCGAGATATGTTTTTATAAAGAAATGACAGATGATGGATTGCTTAGTGCACAGAGTAGGAGATAGCTGTAGAGATTGGGTTAGGGAGCCCGGTAGGAAAGGAGAAGCTTCGGAGAAGTCCTGGAGGTGAGTATAGGAAGAGGTGACAAGGGAACTAGAGAGCAGGAGGTCTTGGGAGCAGTAAATAGACCAGCGTTGGTGATTTTTCAAGACGAGGTTGGTATTGTTGATGTTGTGGATGGCTTTGCATTTTGTTGTTAATATGTATATAATTTGGCTGATTGGAAGCCAATGGAGAGATTGGTAGAGAAATGTGGCAGCTGTAGATCAGTTAGTAAGGTGGATGAAATTGTAAGAAGGGCATCCCCACAGGGTGGTACTGTGGATGCAAAAAATAAAAAAAGGCGCCACATCCCTAATTAAAGACAAATTTGGGAAAGTGAACTCTAGATGGACTTTTTAGGTTCCACAATATACACAGTCATCTAAAATTACAATAGTTTACTGATACAAATATATATATAAAGTTGACAAACAAAGTGCTGATTAAAATTCCTAGCATCATATGCTAGTAAAACTATTGCATTACCATAACACCCTTAGACCACACTGTAGCTTAGCATGAAACCTGTACAGATATAGTCATCAATATCGGAAATGGGCCTGGTGTAGATTGATGTCAGGGGTAGAAGAGCTCAGCGCTCTACATGAAGCTTGCGCGCTTCTTCAGGAGCTTCAGGTAAGTACGGTTGATGAGTCTAGCAGTATGATTTTTGATGGACTGAAGGGGGAATAGCCTGTGTAGAGGTAGGCCAATGAGAATGGTGGTGCATTGGCAGCCCATTCCAAGTGCATGGGCTACCTTACAATAATGCACATTAACACTTGAAATACCCTACAAAATTCCAGCAAAATCCTCAGTTACCCAGCCCGTCCTAACAAACATCAACAAAATTAGTTTTTAGTACTTTGTGTTGCTGTACATGTCACCTCTTCTCTCATGCTCTCAGTTCTCTATTAAATTTGTGTTAATTCAGAAGCCATGAATGTAATTGCCCAGAAATAATTTTCTGTCATGATTTCAGCTACAAAGTACATCAACGCTTTCATGATAAACAGTGAAGTTTTAAAGCCGAAAAAAAAAGTCTTAAATGGTTTTCTGGCAGATAAAACACAGAGTATCTAAGTGCAAGGGTGTATTGTCTCCACATCAAACAGAAATACAATGTATTTTTTCTCTACTTCATCAGATGCAGCGTTAGCTGCTGTCGAATGTGTGAATTATATCGAGCTAAATTTAGCAAGCGCCATAAAACCTGCTTGCCCTAGACTTTAGAGCTGCAATAACAAGAGACCATACTGCAACCGAGTTTATGATTTGGAAAGAAGGTTTTATTAACATGAGACAAGATGGCAGTCAGGAGGCTTGGCCAGCTAAGTATTGTCCGCTGCCATATTACATGGAACAATCCTCACATGACACCCCTGGAAGGAGATTTTAAATGTAATATCTGTACTGTACATCTTAACTACAATCTGTCTGCAAAAAATATACATACATATCCATGAGTACCAAGAAATAGTGTTTATTTGCTGGACCTGCCAAGCAATTTGCCAGGAAAAATACTTATCTGCTTTATGAGGCTGTTAATATTTTCAGGTATTAGGTTTTGTATATATATTGTATGATCTGTTTTCTATCATAGTGAGTCACTGGTCTTTTTATACATCTGCATACCGTATCTGGAGATTTTTAAAAACAGGTTCAGGCCAGGTAGTACGAGGCCCACTGATGACTGGTGTGGCAATACATAATGGGAATTTTAGTTCAGCACCAAAAAATGTTTAGAACTGGGCAGCTTACATTACAGGTCTTGTTGAGGCAAAACACAGTGCAAAGAGAAGTTACCAATTGCAACAAAGTGCCTATTATTGGTGTGGCAACACCACAGAAAGCTGAAACCGGACTGCATATGTGGCCGCACACTATTGCTATTTTTATAAATGGTGTTATAAAGGGATTTATGTATTTTATAAACTGGCTTTTGTGTTTTATTCCCCTAAAATTACAGCATTAGTGTAGAGTTTGTGGCCAGATTTACTAAAGCGGACCTTGCATTTGAATCCCCGCCTTCCTAAAACAATGCATGAAAGTGTAAAAAGGAACATGGGGAGCAACAGTTAGGCCCATTTTATATGGGTGGCAAAAGGCCAATACATACAGGTGGTTGACTGCCTACCTAAAGCCCACCATTTCAGCAGGACAGGATGGTGCACATGTTGAAGGCATAGAAATTGTATTTCTGCATGCTGGGTTTAAAAGGTGACACTGCCTGTCAAACTCGCACTTTGAGGTCGATAGGACCACAGCATTATCGCAAGCCAAACACTGGGCTCCTTGTTATGGCATAGCATTTTAATACAAAATCCCCTTTTGAGATTGAAAAAAAATAAATCAATCAAAAACCAGACTATCATGAGGTGGCAGAATTACTTTCTGAACACCTGGAAGCTGCTCTACAACCCTGTGAAAAAAAAGATCCACCATGAATCAGAGGGCGATAGAGATTACCACCCATGTGAAAGGGGCCTTAAATAATATACTAATCTATTTCCAACTTCCATAGTGCAGGGGATGACGTCATTCTCCTGCCAACGAGATCTCTGATAATGCTAAGTATTCAAAACCCCATAAGAATACACCACAGCACAGCGCAGGATCATATTCTTGTTAGTTTGGGTTACTCAACATTCTTTCAGATCTTGCCAGAAAGGAGGAAGAGGTCACACTCGCCTAGGTGCTGCGGGCAGAACCCAGGGGAGAAGTAAGTATGTGATCTAACTTTTACACCATAGTTTTTTTTTTTTTTTGCACTTTCATCCAGCGTTATAGGGAGGGGCACCCTGAATAAGCAGATGTT
Source organism: Rana muscosa (assembly GCA_029206835.1). Taxonomy (NCBI): domain Eukaryota; kingdom Metazoa; phylum Chordata; class Amphibia; order Anura; family Ranidae; genus Rana; species Rana muscosa. The sequence continues at coordinate 237,989,864 of CM055122.1, read as the reverse complement.
ACTGCTTTTAATGATAGTCACAAGCTTTGCTTTGCAACCTGATCATACTACAACCTAGTGATCCCAGTGCAATCATATAAAATCATTACCAGCAATCAATTAAATATATATTATTTAAAAAAATACAAACGCAGTGGGTTGAAATCACAGCCCGGGACATTGGATGAGCTCTGATGCTCTGTAAATAAAATCAGTCTGCACATTATCTATCTACAATGGTGTGTCTGTGAAATTTTTACAGCTCTCCAGATAATGACATCTGACCTCCTAGTCACCATGTACTTCTTCTTCCTGCGCCATTTGCTACAAGTCATTCTAACCAATCCTACTAATACACTTTGCCAAGAAATCGCCCACTTTATGAACACAGGGCACTGCATCAGTGACATTCTTGTTTATTGCACCAATAAATATCACTTTTATAGCACCCAGCAAAGCAAATGATTACGATAAATACACTCAGATTATAGAAGATTTCTTTAAACAGGGCTGCAAATGATAGTTTATAGCCCCATGTTTACACTATCTGCAGCAAATGGTTAATGTGATTCTGTTGTAGTACAAGCCGGCAATAAATCTCTATAAGGAAGCATGCATTGAGCAAAATGCTGCTTTTGTAGTTCCGTCTGGGATAGTTCATGTATAGGTCATGGTACATGATATAAGGTGTCCAGAAATGTCCAGTCATAGGATCAGAAAGTCACATGTTGGTAGATATTATTTATACAGACAGACTATAATAGTATGATACATTATGTAAAGGAACATTTTTCCCATTTTTGTACTTGGGACAATACAGTATTTAGCATTTTGTATCACAGCATTCGTTGAAAATTAATCTTCTAAATCCATTGTAGCTTAGCTTATCCTGTCTTTTAATATATTGTTGGTTTCAGCTTGAGATGCTTGTCTTTTTGTCATCAGGTTTCTCAAGGAATGGGCCCCATTTGCTCTTCAAAAAATTTGTCACTTTAAATTGGTGTTCTTGGATACGTAAAAATCCACTACTACTAACTTTACTTACTACTTCAATTGCTTCCTTATGAAGTAAAGTACGTCTTCCTTCCATCTACCTCCTAGATCAACCATTCTCAACTAGGGTTCCTCCAGAGGTGGCCAGGGGTTCCTTGAGCTGTGGCTAATTGACCTCCCTTATGATAGTGCCTTAAAAGTTCCAGGTCCAACACCACTTGGCAGAGCCAGTAGCATGACACCAATGATCTTTTTACCTGACTTTAAGGGTCGCATTGTAACCACCACTATAAGGGGGGCATTCTTCCCACCAATATAAGAGACATTTTCCTAATGGACTATTCTTAAAAGGTGTTCCCTTAAGCCTTGTACACAGGACCGGTTTTCTCAGCAAGAAACAGCAAGAAAACTGCTGGGAGAGCTTTTTGCTGGGAAAACAGTTCATGTGTATGGTTTCTCGTCGAGAAAACTGGCGGGAATCTCAACGAGAAAAATAGAAAACCTGCTCTCTATTTTCTCGTCGGGATTCTCGACGGCCTGTTTCCAGATGAGAAAACCATGTGTGTGTACGATGCTACAAGCTTACCTGTCCTCCAGTAAGCCAGCGCATGGTCGATGAGACTTTGACGCATGCGCGGTAGCTTACAAGGGTAGCGTAGGGTGAAGCAAGATGGTGGCGACGGCATCGAATGTGACGAGCGCATGCTCGTCATAGTCGATGACGTCACTGCGTTCTTGCCATTCAAAAGAACGGCGGTTCTTTTGAATGGCCATCTGTATGCACGGCTTTGCAAGAAAAGCTTGCCAAGAATCTCGTCAGGAAAACCAACGTTTTTTTCCTGACGGGATTTAGACTTGAAATTTATTTTAAAGGTCCTTCTGGGGTTTAAAATATTGGATAAGGCTGTCCTAGATCTTCGTTATATTTCTGTAGTTGGGCGGTGCTTCAGGTTTCTCCTGTAGGTAGAGCTGCAGGACTATCTTAAACTATATCTAAACCCAAAAACAAGAATGTACTACATTGCAGCTTATGAGTCCTTTAACTGACTGTAAGGGTAGAATTGTAACCACCAATATAAGTTGGGCATTCTTCCAACTAACCACTAGTATAAGAGACATTTTCCTAACGGCCCCAATGGACTATTCTTAAAAGGGGTTCCCTTAGACTTGAAAACAATTTTGAAGGTCCTTTTGGTGTTTAAAATATTGAGAAAGGCTGTCCTAGATCTTCATCATATTTCGGTAGTTGGGTAGTACTTCAGGTTTCTCCTGTAGGTAGATCTACAGGACTAACTTAAACCATATCTAAACCCAAAAAAAGAATTTACTAAACTACAGCTCCTTAGACATGGTAGAGACATTTTTTTCTAGGCTTTTTCCCCTAGGTTTTTACCTGGTAATCCTGCAGTCCTGCAAATAATAGCCTTGGGTAGTTATGCTCAATTCTCCCCATATCTATGGTAGGAGCCATGGTTGTCACCTTAAGCTGCTCCCCTGTTTTGGACTACAAGTGCAGCTTCCTCTCTTCATCTTTATTTCATGGGGGCACAGGAAAGGGGACAAAAGATAGATCTTAAAAGGAAGTTAGCATTGTTTGTTTAATTTACAGTGAGTAACAATAATGCTACATTTCTGACCAGGCCAACAGAAATAAGTGCACTCCTGTGACCCTTAGGAGAGGTATGGCCAAAAAAGTTTTGGCCATCCTTCTCTAGTAATTGTAACAGGGCACTGAGCATGGTGGGATTTACCTTCACAATTGGGAAATGTTGTCATTTATTTTAAAAAAGGTTTTGTTTAAGGCTGCAGAAAGGCTTATTTCGGTACCCTTAAAGGGAATTAGTAGTTAGCTTCCAGCAAAGGAAAATATCTTTACTTAAAGTCATAACTTTATCTTGCCTGCCTTCAGTTTTTAATACCTCCTGGCACTTCTGCATGCCTGTGTTATTATTAATAGTTCTCCTATAAAACCAAATTATGCTTTGGGATTACTGGCCCTTTAGCTTTGCCCAAATGAACCTCTGCTCATAATTATCACAAAAATGTAATTTACTTTTAATGACCCCATAGCCTACATTTGTACTCAATCACCTCCGCTATGCAGCTGGGATTTTACATCATTTTTCCCCAGGGCTATTTTAATGATTAACCCCGGAATAGCTCAAGCTGAAAGCAATCCCACAAGATACAGTAACATTCCGAAAGTCTATCTCACAACTTTTGTAGATAGATGGAACATGGCCAGCATCACCTTATCTGCCAGCTGAAGCGGCCTGCACAGGAGCAACAAACTCCTGTCCACTTTCTGTATCTGGGATAATAAAGTCCACTGCTATCTCCTTCATGACATCACCTTCTACATTGTTTGCTTAGTGTCAGTGATAGTGATAAAAGTTTTCTTTAGATTACGGTTCAGACTCATTACTGGCAGCTGTTGGCTCACACAGCAGTAAGAAGCAGACAGGACTCATGGTGGCAAGTTTGCCTGCAAAGCCATGAATTTCAAGAATCTGCAGCAAAAACATAGCCTAGACAGTGAAATCACCAGAAAAAAAAGTGCAGCAGAGCCACTAAATTATATGACATAAGTAATCTCAAGTCAGCAATAATTCAATCCCCTGTCCTTTCTGTGAAGCTTGATTTAATCATTATTCTCCAGCGAGGGCACCTAGTACTTCAAAAAGTTCCTATATGCTCATGGCAATTGTTGAAGTAATGTGAACTTGTGTTTTGCCCATGCTGCAAAAAACAAGAGGATGACTTTTTTTTTCCAACTAGCAGTATATGCTACTTTCCTTACACTCTGTTCAGGGAGTGGCTGCAGGCACTGACCAAATTAACATTTTCCAACAGTCCTGTTTGAGAAAAGTCAATCATTAGATTGACTTTTGTTGAGTGGGAACGGCCATAGATATATCAAAATCCCTCAATTCCCTGCTGAACAAGCCAAATTTCGATCCACCTATGGCCAGCTATAGGTTTGGGTGCCTTCTTATCCCCTTGTGATCACAAACACCAGTGGTATCACAGGGGGAAAGTCCCCTCCTCCTATAAACCTAGAGGTAATGGGCATTTAAACTGGCCCTGACATTGTTCACCATTTGCTGTGGTTCTTCCTGCCAAAGGAGCCTGGCGAGAGGCACCACAAAGAATGCTGGGGGACTAGGTATCTAAAAACTAGGTATCTGAAAACAAGGTATCTGAAAACTAGGTATCTGAAAACTAGGTATCTGAAAAGGTCAGTTATGAGCAGAGGCTGTAGCTCTGCAAGAAAGCACATACTGGAGTTGTTGCCTGCTGGACAGGCAAGCATTGCTTTTCTTTTTTTCGTTTAAAACTTTTTTTTGGTTTTCAGAAGAGAATAATGACAAGTATGCCCACACATGAGGTAAAGCATGATAATGCAAATCTAGCTTATCAAATCTAACATGTTACTATTGACAAGTCATTATTTTACCCATAACATAGACATACATCATTTACAAATAGCAGTATAAATAATTCTTCAGTCCACCCAGTTAAAACTATTAATGTGTGTCTAGGCATCCTTCAGTAATGTCAAGAGCTTTGAAAGAAAAGTCATTAGCTCCACTAAAAAAAATAAAAAAATTAAGACCTTACAGCCTTACGGTCTTTCAACCTAACCACAACCTCAACGAAGGCTTCCAAATTGGATGATGCCCCCTTTATCTTGTTGGGCCTGGTGGAAAAGTACTTTGTAGAGGGCAGAGAGGACAGGATTTTTTTCTCTGAAGATACAAGGACAGAGACTCAGATCACACTACACCAGGGGAAAGCATTGAAAAGTTAATTATAAACCTACCCAATTAAGGCAGGCATTTCACTCTCTCAACTGTTTGTCCTAATTGAAAATCCTACGATGTGTGCAGCCCGAAGGAGCAGGTAATATGTAACTACAGGCAGCGTAGGGGGCCTGTATTGCACTTAAAGTCTCTAGGATAATAGCAAATCAAGGAAACCTATTCAATGTTTTTTATACATATAATATGTACTAAAAAATTTAATAAATAAACTTGCTGCCATAAAAGTTACAGTTCCAAGCATACTGTGAACTAGTCAGTGACAAAATAAATCTAGTTAGCTACTCTACCTATCTATGCATGTATAATTGTACTATCACTGGAACAAAGTCAGCCCTATACCATAGTTGAATTATAGTAATTTGGCCTGGTACGGTTCTGAAAGTACAGTCATATGTCTGGCAACTGCCTGATCCCTGTGATCTCAACAGATGGCAGCTAGCCAACTGATTTCCAAGAAAAAAACAAATTATTGGATAGGTTAAAAACTCTATTCTTGGGAGTATCAGCCAGCTTCTACCCCCTCACCTCTAGAAGCATAAACATGAACATGTTTAACAATAGTGTTAGTTTTTATGATCTTACACCACTGAGGTATTTAAAGCATTTCCCCCCAAAGACACTAACTGCATGGACTTTGTATGCTTTACCTGGGCCTGCATAGGTTGCCTTATACAATATACAGTACCATTAGATTGCTTTGATTCTACTCAAATTTGTTTGTGGAGGACCCATTATAATATAATCTAATAGAAAATACTTTTAGGATGACCAAGCAGCCAATTAGATGCCTTTCTTCAAAAATAAAGTGGAAATGTAAAAAGTGGTACATAATAGATGTTCAACGTCTTCAGAAATAAAACATTTTAGAATAGCCATTCTCAGCCAAGGTGCCAAGGAACCATAAGGTTCCTCCAGAGGTGGCGAGGGGTTCCTTGATCTGTGGCTGGTTGACCTGCCATATGATGGTGCCTACATAGTTCAAGGGCCAAGGCTACGGCTACTTGGCAAAACCAAGAGCATGACCCAATGATATTTTTAGCTGTCTGTAAAGGGACACTTTTCCTATGGACTGAATTGGTTCTGCTAAGGGTTCCTGACACCTAAAAATCATTTTATAAGTTTCTCTGGGGTGAAAAGGCTGGAAATGCTGTTTTAGAGCTATCCTATCAATCAGAATCTAGTAATAACATTACTGAATTGTATTCATGAAAGAGCTGCCTTAAGCCTATGCCTTTAACATACTGTGTAGACAGCAGGTGCAGTGTATATATAGAGGAAGCATGTTTAATTCAATAACCAAACTAAGTTCTAGAAGAAACTCGGAGACCAAAACTCTTATCTCTTGCATCCATTTTTGGAGAATGTGGGAAGGAGGCTGAAATTATAAGTCACGCAGAAAGCTATAGGTTTCCTTGCCTCAAGCTAGTTCTAAATAAATATTGCAGCCTTCATTAATATTACCATTTTACAAGGCACATATTTATTTTACGGCTGAATGGGTCTCACGGCAGATGACGTTCATGTGCACTAAACATTGGGAACCAATTAAAAGACCAGTAAAAATTCAGAATGGAATTTCCTTCAGTTTCCAAAAACCACATGCCTCTCTTCTGCGCACCAGTAAGCTTCCGAAAGCCTGACTGCCTTCGTCCTTGAGCTTGTTTTCCATTTGTATACGATCTGTTCGGTGACGCATGGCACTTGTACACAACAATGAATGCTTCTTTTCTGTATGGTTACACCCATCATTTTACATTCTCATCAATTACAGTGCCACTGCAAACTCTTGTAAGAGAACGACTGTATAGAAAACGTAAGATATTAATGACGGGAAACAGAGCCACTAGTTCCGGAACTCAAACAGCAGCAGAAGCAGAATAGAAAAGAAAACTAGTTCTAGACTGTAGACATTTACTGCCCTTTAGACCAGCTCAGAAGGTCAGTCAAGATGAAAAATGCTGATAGCCTTACAACAATAAAGTTGCTCTCCAGGCAGATATAAAATACACAAATTAATACAGCTTTGTATTCATTAATAAGTAGGTAGAGCAACAGAAAGATGAGCTCATCAGTCTGCTGCTTCTCTTTCTCTGTCCAATCACAGGGTGGGGGAGGGTCAAGACCCATAGGTGTTACTAAAGGAAGCAGAGAAAAATCAGGTCTCCTGCCTTGCCAAACAAGAATTTGTATTGTGGATGGCCTGAATGACTAACCTGTGTAAAAAAGTTATATATACTTATCTATTTTCAGCCCGCTTAGGTCCAGTCACATGATCCCCTGTGCCAACCAGTACGACTGCAGGGGAGAACAGAGAGTGCTCAAAAATGGCTGGGAAAGCTTGTGTAGGGTGATGTCACCTATAGGCTCCTATGGCCCATTCGTTGTCGATGGTCCCTCCTCTCCTTTGCAGCTGCCATCGACTGACACAGAGAACCTGGATCACATGACTGGACCAAAGCAGGCTAAAAATAGGTAAGCATATACACCTTTCTAACACAGTTAGTCAGCATAGGTGTTAGGTTTTAGCTGGAATTCTACTTTAAGATGGAAAAAGTCACTGTTAAGCCTGAGCGTAGACAGCAATTCTTTGGACCAAAAAAAGCTGACATCTTCTGTTGCCTGTGACTGCAGAAAAAATACCATTTATAGATTTATAAGCGGGATTCCAAAATGTGTCTCTGACACAGATCATTGGTTTATGTTTTATAGATGGAGTCACAGGAGGACAGACAATACAGTGGCTGACCCAATGATCCTGCTGGAGGAGATTTGTCTTATGTCCCTATTTGGGAAACAAAAGATGATATAAACTCCGTACAACACACTCCAGCTGTCATCTATTTCAACTGTTTCTTCAACAATCAGCAATTCTACATTGTTTATAAAGAAAAGAAACTCGAATGCAAATTTATCTCAGCTGACCCGATAAAAAATACATCTATGACAATGACTTTACCGGAAAAAATTAGGGGTTGATTTACTAAAACTGAAGAGTGCAAAATCTGGTGCGGCTGTGCATGGTAGCCAATCAGCTTCTAAATTCAGCTTGTTCAATTAAGCTTTGACCAAAAAAACCTGTAAGCTGATTGGTTTCTATGCAGAGCCGCACCAGATTTGCACCCTCCAGTTTTATTAAATCAACCCCTTACGAGTTTAAAAGCTTAGCATTTACTATAGGCTATACCATGGCAGCATTTACTATTGGCTACACTCCTCTAGGAGTCAAACCTAAGGCCGTCAGAGTCTTGCAATGCCTCATGGAACATTCAGTTCCACATTAGCTGAGGTTCCCTACCCCTGGGCTTCACCAACATGCTTCACAGTGAGACATTCAGTATATTTTCTCAATGGACATTTGAGTGACAGCGATTACAACAAACACATAACAACAAAAATACTTTTGATCTTACATAGGACAAATGTGAAAAATTGTGGCCTGTGGTGAGGATAAAAAAGCTGAAATAAAGCCCCTATACAAGAATATTACTAATGCCGTGTACACACGATAGATTTTCTCGACGGTGAAAACACAGTTGAGAAAATCGCCGGGAAAAACGAGGAACGGCTTGGTCCCCTACACACGGCCGGTTTTCATGACATTTTTTCTCTTGGTCGAGAAAAACGACCGTGTGTAGGCTCCCTGGCAGTGTTTCCCTATGGGAAAACTGCCGCGGAAAAAAATGGTGTGAATCACGACGAGAAAAATTAGAGCATGTTCTAATTTTTCTCGTCGTGATTCTTGCCGTTTTTCTCGTTGGGAAAAATGCTGGAAAGCCCACACACGGTCGCTTTTCTCGTCAAAGAGAAAAAATTACATTTTTCCAGACGAGAAAAATGGTCGTGTGTACACGGCATAATACTTCCAGCATGCAACTCCATCAATCCTTGGTCTCTTGGTAGAACCACAGCATGCAGACACCTTGGAAGTGTCAGACAGTGGCCTAAGCTCTAAAAAGCCCCATTCACATCAGTATGTTGTGCTAACGCCTCATTTTTTTTCTGCATTTGACGCATGGCAGCATTAGGCAGCCCTTTCACTTGCCCTACGTGCAAAAAACACACCAAAGGAGCTTCAGAATCTTTTTTGGGCAGTGAACCTTGCATGTTTTTGGTGTGCTTTTCGCAAGTTTTGTCTGCTAACCGGGTTTGGTATGCCATTGAGAACTGAAGGCATTGCAAGCGCGATGCACATTTGGCTGCGTTTTTCACATGTTCCTGGAATGTGCACGTGTGAATGGGGTCCAACAGAGCTAAGATTGAGGTTGCCACCTGCCAGACAGGAAAGTAGCAGTAATCTTTTTTTTTTTTTTTTTTTATGGGGTACCATTATTTCAGCTGGATCATGCTATGCATGGGGTTGCTATAAACAATTAAATTGATTTACTAAGAGGCAGGTTGATTTACTAATGTGAACATTTTCAGTGATATGTTTGATACAAATTCCATCAGAAAGTATAAATTGCTGAAATCTACACACAAGACTAATCCATAACACTGCTGATGAAACACAGTCCAGCAACAGGGAGACACCACAATCAACACTGTATCCACGTTTAAGAACAGATGGCATAGCTGAGCCAGAGATGAGTCAATCAGAATGGATTATATGGAGTAGCCTCTGACATAAGCGCTTATGTAAAAAGATTCATAAGAGCAACATTGTACTGTGACGCATGTAGACCAATCAAGGATCAGCTTTTTTTATATATATATATATATATATATATTTTAGCAAAATGATCGCGTGTCATGATTGTTGCCATGGGTTACTGCAGACAATTTTTTCTTACTCTGCTGTTGGCCAATCAGATAATATTTTTATCTAGTGAAGGTCAAGGCTCCTATGGCAACCCGGCCACATTTTATGATCTCAGATAGGCCCCTGATTGTAAATGAAAGTAATTGCAAAATTTTGCTAAAGAAGGGTTACATTTTCAATAAAAACTCCCATACCCACACCGCCCTAATCTTTTCTAAACGAGCATAAGCCAACAACCTAGAGCTGCACGAATCTGGGAAATTTTTCTGCTTAGAATAAAGATTACGATTCTCGCGGTGTAACATTATCTTTCACATTATACAAAAAAATTGGGCTAACTTTACTGTTTAGTTTTTTTTAAATTCATTAAAGTATATTTTTTTCCCAAAAAAATTGCAGTTGAAAGACCGTTGCACAAATACAGTGTGACATAAAATATTGCGACAACCACCATTTTATTCTCTAGGGTCTCTGCTAAAATATATATATATAATGTTTGGGGTTTGAAGTAATTTTCTAGCAAAAAATTATGATTTTAACTTGAAACCAACAAGTGTCAGAGAAAAAAGGCTTAGTCTTTAAGTGGTTAAACCTCCCTCATTTACAGACCGAAGTTCATTCCTTTGATCTAAAGAACAAAACGTTACAATGTTTAAGCTGAGGAATGTTGTGAAATTGGCAGACAGCCTGTTTTTTTTAAAGCTTTCGGATTGAGCAGAGAACTGTGCATAAAATCGGGAAAATGCTTTGTTAAGATCGCAAGAGGGAAAGAATCGCGATCTTGATTCTTAACGATTAATGTGCAGCTCTACAACAACCCCCATCCATCCAACCAGGTGCCTATTTATCTTTTAACTGCTCCAACAGTGGCGGGAGAAGGGTCCCATTCAAGTCCTATGGGAAGTTCCTGCACATGTGAGGTGAGGACAACATTAGGCTGTGGCTGTAAATACCACAGGAGGTAAGTAGGCCCCTTGGATGGGGCATGGGGGGGTAGATTATTAAATTTAGCTTAGGTTTCGTGAAGTGAAATTGTCCTTTAAGAGTCATAGTGATGTACAATAGCTCATAGTAACTAGGCTTCCTAAACACAACACGGCCTGCACTGTTTGCATGTTCTCCTTGTGCCTGCGTAGGTTTCCTCCGGCTGCTCTGGTTTGCTCCCACACTCCAAAGACATGCTGGTAGGTTATTTGGCTCCTGTCTAATTTGGCCCTAGTATGTGCGGTTAAAGCCTTAGATTGTAAGCGCTTACGGCAGGGATGGTGATAATCTGAAATATGCAAAACACTGTGTCTGGCTATATAAATACTTATAATAATAATCATTTTTGATTGGTTGATGCCCTTTCTATTTTCTTTTAGAATAAGTTTACAAGGCTTCAATGCAAACACCTCCAGCAGCCTGGCTAAGCATCAGAGGCTTTTCCGCCCAGAAATAGCTGTATGTGCATTCGACAGAGGCAGCGATAAACCCTCTCAAAGGAAGAGCTTAATATGTACATACATATGCATTATTTACAGCAAGCAAATGAGAGCAGAGCCTGGGGCTCCGGCTACAAAATGGAACAGACATTACGGCACTGACATGCTCTGCGGAGCCAAGGTACAGGGAAGTGTATACGGAGGAGGCGGCGGTGAGGCATATGTCAGGCCATTAGAGCCTTCACTCCTGCTTTCTGCTGAAATTTTTATTTTTTTATTTTCTCAGGAATGAATTGGAACAGGCACATAAGTGAGATGAAAACCAAGCAATGCATCGGTAAGGTGGATAACAAGAACAAACTTCGCTTCCAGCGAACAGAACATTTAGATTTAACATCTCGGCCTTGAATAAATGATCTGACATGGGTTTCAATCCCCGATCGATCATAATGTGACACACAAAACGCCATATGCTCCTTAGTAACCCATGAACTGTAGAGACTGGTACCAGCAGTTGCCCATGGTGACCAGCAGGTGGCGCCCCAGTCTCATTCTACTTACTTGCACTCCCTGTCTTCTAAGTCGAAGTGAGGGTTGAAGTTGATGGCGATCCTCTGGTACTTTTCAGGGGCTTGTATAATCCACTCGCATCTCTGGGATGGGTAGTAGGTTGCAGGATATCCAGGGGAGGTTAGGTAGTGGGCTTCCTTTACTTTTATAGTATCACCACATTTATCTGCATGGAAAAAAAAAAAGAGATGCAATCAGACAGATCTGTGTAATTGTGTATTTATTTGCCTGCTCTGATGGCTTTTTTTTTTTTTTTTTCCCCTTTCCCTATACCATTTTTGTTCTTGTCTGGGGAGGAAATGATTTAAATGTTAATGCAGTGAAATGTCAACCACTAAACCTGCGGTTTGAATGGAGTGATTCTCGCCTTAATTGGAAGCCATGATGTAAATTAGATAGACACCACAACATAATAAGGCTTCCTTCTCCTGGAAAGCTACAGCAGCTTTGCAGCCCCTTTCAGGGCTAGATGTGCGGCAGCAGCAGATGATCACATCTGGACACTTTGCAGGCTCCAGATCACTGCTGAGTAGTGTAATCTTATTAGGTGACACGTTTAAGTGGCTATACACTAAAAAGATACCCTGTGCCCCCTACCCTGACTTTACATGATAAGCCTTTGCTGAGTCACTGAACATTAGTGTCTGTTTTGGCTCAAATCAGTTCCACCCTTTGTCCATCTCATCTAGACAACATGAACAGCCATTGTTCAGAATTGCAGCCCATTTGGTCAAGCAAAAAAGCAGTTTTATTTTTATATTTTATCCCATAGAGAAGAGTCAATCAAAGTCGAACATCAGATTCCTAGCTGAAAATTCCTACATAAGAAAGGAGGATGGGCGGTATAGTAAATGCACATATTTATTCGCACATTTTGTGCGTATGCGCACACGTGCCCTAAAATTCCTCTTGCTTTTCTTGGGATGTGCCGTACATGCGTATATGCACCTATTTGTCTGTATATGCACATACGTGTGTAAAATACAGTCCAGCAAGACAGATTTTCGTTTTTTTTTTTTTTACTAATCAATACACAGCACAAGTTTATGCTCCTGTGTACAGGCTCAATAAAAACAATGGTCTGCATTTAGATCAGCACAACAAAATGTCTAATTGCCTAAAAACGTGGTGTTTTAGGCATCCGTGTGCAAGAGGACTAAAAGTGACCATTTATTTCATCAACATTCTTCAAATAATGATATATGTGCATTTTTTTAATATAACTGTTTATTTAAAGTGATATAAAGTCTCATTTAAAAAAACAAAAAAAAACATGTTATACTTACCTGCTTTATGCAGTTGGATTTGCACAGAGGAGCCTGGATCCTCCTCTTCTCGGGTGCCTCTTTGCTGCTCCTGGCCCCTCTCTCCTGTCGAGTGCCCCCATAGTAAGCAGCTTGCTATGGGGGCACCCGAGCCGAGCTGCAGCTCAGTGTGTCCATTCAGACACAGAGCTGCCATTCGGTCCCACCCCCATCTCCCCTAATTGGCTAACTGACTTTGATTGACAGCCACGGGAGCTAATGGCGTCACTGCTGTGTTTCAGCCAATCAGGAGGGAGAGTCCTGGAAGGCCGATGGATTTGTGGACATCGCTGGACAGAGATGGGGCTCCGGTAAGTATTAGGGATGCTGGGGCGGGTGCTACACACAGAAGGCGATTTTCTAAGGGATAAGGAACATGCTCGCTTTGCAAAGTTAAGTTGAGCTTAAAGTGGTTATAAAGGCTCATGGTTTATTACCTACATGCATTCTATGCATGAAGGCAAATAACCCCCCCCAGCCCCCCTAACACTTACCTGAGCCCCATCTTGATCCAGTGATGTGCACGAGAGCCTGGCTCTCTCCTGGGACTCTGCCACCTTATTGGCTGAGACAGCAGTGAGCACCATTGATGCCCACTGCTGTCAATAACAGCCATTGAGCCAATCAGGAGAGAGAGGGGGGCGGGCCGAGCCGTGGCTCTGTGTATGAATGGACACACAGAGCCTCAGCTCAGGAGCGAGCCTGCTTGGGTGCCCCCATTGCAAGCTGCTTGCTCTAGGGGCACTCAGCATGAGGGAAGGGCCAGGAGCACTGGTGAGGGACCCGAGAAGAGGAGGATCTGGGCTGTTCTGTGCAAATCCACTGCATGGAGCAAGTAAGTATAACATGTTTGTTTGTTTTTTAAAAGAGACTTTAATATCACTTTTTTGTTTTTTTACAAATCCTGTTTTTCTTTTTTTTTTTCTTTTTTTTTGCATTTGACTGGGTATTCTTTGCAAAGTGAATATGTTCAACTCCTTTATTAAATCATTACCAAAATGTATTGAGGCCAGAAAAAGGCAGTTTTAAGGAGAGATAGGGAATAGCAGCCTATTAATATTTTTCAAGTTTTCTGGGTTGACTCCACCTTTATGTACTTTATGTACTTCTCTGACTAGTTTGAGATATAAAGTCTGCTTACCAAAAATAATCAGTAAGTAGTATTCATGAATTTCATTCTGCTAACACGGTCTTGAGGTTTCCATTGCACCCAACCAAGAATGGCAGAACCTTTTTGTGCTATGTGGGAATTGTAGGTTTAATGTAATACTGTATCTATATTCTGTACCTGACTGTAGACAGTTTTATGACTCTCTCCACTCTTGGCATCAAGCAAAATCCATGTTCAATAGGGCATAACATGTAATTCCAAAGCCTGTGCAGACTATTATCCTAAAAAAGGTATAGAAACTACCCAGTTTATCTAGCTGCCCTGTTCTGTGGAACCCTAGGGTCTTCCAGAGGTTGCTAAGAGTTCCTACAGCTGTGGCTAATTGACCTCACATTTGATGGTGCCTGCATAGTACAAGTTTCAACACCACTTGGAAGAGCCAATGCCATGACACCAATGATCTTTTTAGGTGTCTGTAAGGGTGGCATACTGATCATCACTATAAGAGGGGCATTCTCTTATATAAGAGAGATATAAGGAACAGCCTTTCCATGCACCACAAATATAAAGAGCATTTATCCCCACTAACCACCAATTCGTTTTAGAAGGATTCGAGACCTGAAATTTATTTAAAGGAGTATGGCTAAAGCTCTTTTGGCCCCACTTCTCCTGTAGGTCACAAGAATGCGCTTTGTTCTGCACACCTATGACCTGTATTCAGCTGACAGGGAGCTAAATCCCCCTGTTGGCTGATTTCACTCCAGTTGGCTCAGCCTCTTGGTGCACCGTTGAGAGCTTGAGCCAGTTGCTTCCTCCCCTGGAGGGGCAGAGTAGAGAGCCGGTGCTGACAGTCACTGGCTCTCTGCTCACTGAAGACCAGGAACTGAGTGATCAGTAGTCTTTGATCGCTCAGTTCTTGGGCTTATAGGCAGCAGGGGACAGATGCAGGATCAGACTGATGCTGCATCCACCTAGGTGAGTATATGTGTTTATTTATTTTTTAAACCCGCTCTTCACTTTTAAGGATTCCTCTGATGTAAAGAGGTTGACAAAGGCTTCTCCAATTTTGGAGGATTGGGTGCTTCCCATAGACATGTAATTCTCCCTAATCTGGTCATAATAATTTACATCTCCCCTTACATGACAAATATTCCAGCTACATGAAATGACACTTTTAATAAAATAAATGTAAGAATGCTAGCAGTTAATATATTTCAGTGTGTGTCTATAGAGACATTGCATCTTATAAGTGACATTTTGATATCAAGTTATGCCCTAGGAGCTGCTAAACATCCATAATTGTCTACGAAGTACTCTACAGGGAGCATGTGACCAACGAAAGAGCTATTTGATATGAGCTTATTAATGAGTTAGTAGCCTCCAGGTTGATTTTATACAATAAAGCTAAATTCGCTGTACAAATTGTCATTTTGAATAATTATCTCCAGTGTCCAGGCACAGTGCAGTGTCGCGAGTCCCTGAATGACTGCATCTTTATGTCATAGCGGTGAAAATTTAAAGAAAATGCACCAAATTCAACTACATCCCATCAATGATTCCTTTTTAAAAAGCATCACGAGAATTCAAGAAATAAAAGTAATTTCTGCACTTTCATTCTCTTCTACTGCAATGGGATCTAAGTTCAGTTATTGCTGAATCATTCAAAATATGACACCGTCAGCTTTGTGGAGATTAAAAATATATTAAATAAATTAATTAAAATAGCTAAGTAGTTCCATGGACTAATTAGAGCTTGTTCACACAACTGTCTGCAGGCTGTCATAATCCTTTCACATTTTGGTACAAACCCAGGGAAGAGACAGAAGCAGAGAGGAGTAGCACAGCATAGAGATAAGGAGAGTTCTTTAAGTAAGATGGTATTTTTTGTCCCCATTTAACCTGCCATAAGAGAGGCAGCAGACAAACATGAACGAAAAGTGGAACACACTGTGCTCTCCCCTGATGCTGCACTGAGGTTGGTTTCTGTCAGGCTCAGAGGAGACAAAAAATACATCTGCATTGAGAAGGCTAGGTTTTTATGTCGTCCCACACTTGTCCTTTTCATCAGCCCTCCAGGGCCAAAGCTCTATAGCAGCCTTTCTCAACTTTTTTTTACCCCAAAGGAACACTTGAAATAACTTTAAGGTCTTAAAGAAACCGTGCTAAAATTCCTTATATCTACAGTTCACAGGACATTAGGGTGAACAATAACTTGAATACAAAAATAAAGCATGTGGCAAACACCCACCCAGGACTGCTCTATACAACAATTTTTTTTGCAGCAATATAAAATTAAACAAGGCTGGAAAAAATGCGGACCATGAAAGCCCTAGTGCCCCCCTACATTGGTGTTTAGCACAGTGTCCCCTTACATTGGCGGTCATTTCATTGACCCCTTACATTTGTGATCATTGCAGTGACCCCTTATATTAGTGGTGACTGAGTTGGAGAAGGCCTCCTTACATTGATGGTCAACAGAAGGGGGTGTCATTACACTGGTGATCAGTGGGAAGTATGGTTCTTACATTGGTGATCATTGCAGTGACCCCTTATATTAGTGGTGAGTTGGAGAAGGCCTCCTTACATTGATGGTCAATAGAAGGGGGGGGCATTACACTGGTGATCAGTGGGAAGTATGGTTCTTACATTGGTGATCATTGCAGTGACCTCTTATATTAGTGGTGAGTTGGAGAAGGCTTTCTTACATTGATGGTCAAAAGAAGAGGGCGCCCATTACACTGGTGATCAGTGGGAAGTATGGTTCTTACATTGGTGATCATTGCAGTTACCTCTTATATTAGTGGTGAGTTGGAGAAGGCTTTCTTACATTAATGGTCAAAAGAAGGGAGCGCCCATTACACTGGTGATCAGTGGGAAGTATGGTTCTTACATTGGTGGTCATTGCAGTGACCTCTTCTATTAGTGGTGAGTTGGAGAAGGCTTACTTACTTTGATGGTCAATAGAAGGGGGACACCATTACACTGGTGATCAGTGGGAAGTATGGTTCTTACATTGGTGGTCATTGCAGTGACCCCTTATATTAGCAGTGAGTTGGAAAAGGCTTTCTAACATTGATGGTCAATAGAAGGGGAGGGGGGCATTTCACTGGTGATCAGTGGGAAGTATGGCTCTTACATTGGTGATCATTGCAGTGACCTCTTATATTAGTGGCGAGTTGGAGAAGGCTTTCTTACATGGATGGTCAATAGAAGGGGGGCACCATTACACTGGTGATCAGTGGGAAGTATGGTTCTTACATTTGTGGTCATTGCAGTGACCCCTTATATTAGCAGTGAGTTGGAAAAGGCTTTCTAACATTGATGGTCAATAGAAGGGGGCGTCCATTACACTGGTGATGAGTGGGAAGAATGGTCCTTACATTGGTGATCAGTAGGAAGAATACCCCCCCCCCCCTTTACAGATAGCTAAAAAGACCACTGGTGTTAGCCTTAAATTATCTAAAAGACAAAAATTGCTTAAGGAACCCCTAGCTAACTCTGGAGGAACCCTACAGTTCAACGGAACACTGATTGGGAAAGGCTGCCCTATGCCACGAACATTGCTTGGACCTTGAAGAAGGGGACATACCCCGAAAGCTTGTCCTGAAAAATTCTATGTTAGTGCAAATAAAAAAAGTATCACGGACAGTACTTAATTTTCTCTGCCACGAACATTAACAAAGCCTTAGCAAAATGCTTAGGATGAACACACATGGCTCCTTTTATTACTGATAAGGCTTTCTGCTTCTATATCCTGCTCCCTAATAGATTCCCCATGGAAAGGGAAATAGCATCCCTGGCTCTCAGCGTGAATTTCTAAATGTACAGATTTTTATTACAGCAAAACCAGGTCAATTGGAAATGAAAAGAATATGCCCATGAAAAATGCATACAGCTTGCTGTAGCAGCAGCAACATTGTAGATGTCTCCTGTCATGAATTAAAGTAAGAAATATGAGTTTCATTAACAGTGTTTGTTAAGCAAAGTGTTTTTGTGTGTCGGAGGGTACACAAGAAGGGGGTAATGGTGTAATAAACACCCAGGGCTGGGATAGGATGAGAGGGAAACATTGGGGCCCGGCTGATGAATGCACAAACTAAAGGTGAAGTCAAGAACAAGCCTCTTGGTTCAGTTTATTTTTTTTATTATCCTATAATAGCTCTATCATATTCCATGGCAGTTTACAGCTAATGTAATACATCTTAGTAAATACAGCACACAGAGATAAATGGATTCTAAGCTCAGCTCACTAGTATGTAAAAACGTATAAGCCAGAACAGTCGTTATTTTCTGCCATATGACTGTTTTTTATTTTATTTTATTGACTGTGATTGTAATAATAACAGTATTTAGTGCAGCCTTTCTCAACGATTTTACATCAGAGGAACCCTTAAAATAATTTTCAGGTCAGAGGGAACCCCTGCTATAGTTAGTACATTGGAGGTCAGTGGGAAGAATGCCCCTTATATTGGTGAAGAATGCCCCTCTTACAGTGGTGGTCAGAATGCCACTCTTAGGGTCCATGCCCACTGGCTTAAAAATGGTTGCTTCTACAGGAGTTTTGGGTTTTGCCTGTAGGAGCAGCTCAATGTCCATGCACATTAGGATGATTAGAGGCATATT